>JAGTTD010000011.1:6361752-7561752 GCA_018398585.1 Simmondsia chinensis
GGGAGGAAAAAGAACTCAGATATTCCACGACATACTCCTTGAAGCCTCTACTAATACCAAGCAAGAATCTAAAGCTTTAGAATCCAAAAAGATGTAATTTTCAAGACCATTACCCCCTTCCGGTCAGAAAGATAAAAAAGTAGGGTATTATGACAACTCATGTTAAGTCTGCTTCCAGTAACTAGTGACTTAAACTCATATTATGAACATGATATGGTCAGAGTTAGGAACTGATACCACAAAAACATCTAAATCAAACGACAATAAACATTAGTACTTAATCACGCATTCCAAACATTACAGCATTCAAAAAAGCCATTGCCAGCCCAGAGAATTTATGTTCTCTTTTTTTTCTTTGAACACCAAGAAGCCCGAAGGCGAAACTACAATTTATGTTACAAACAGTGTGGAAGAGTATAAACTTGCTTGACGGTAGAGTAAACGACTCGTAGCATTCATAAATCCAGACATTCTTCTCAATGTAAACATCTGACTATGATGTTACCAAATAAAAACCAAAACCATATGTGATTGATACTTTTATCAAAAACAATCAACGCTATGAAAGATCCAAATTCAAAAGTATATGGGTAAATTGCATATTAGTACCCCAAGGTTTGGTGTATTAACTTTTTTAATCCATAAATTTTGTGAAATAAATTTTTAGTTCAGAAGTTATATATATTTAATAAAAAAAAATCCAAATGACAATTCGAAATTGTGTAAAATTTACTATTACTTGTTGGTAAACCCAACCCAACGTATCCTCATTATTTCCCTCAACCCCACAAACAAACTGTAATGTTGTTAAACTGCTAATGAAGAAAAGTTGGATGAGAAGCCTATTTTACAACCACCAAACCGTCTTTTAGACTACTTTATTATAAATGTAACTCTTTAAGACTAAAAAATTTATTTTACAAAGTTTATGGATTAAAAAATTAATAAATCAAACTCATGATACTAATGTGCAATTTACCCAAAATATATTAAATAAACAGAAAAACATTCAAAATAAAAAATGCCTAGACGTACAGCAATAAAAAGAAAACAGAGCATCAAACTAACTAGCACATCCAAACCCCCCAAATCAGAATATTATTAACACAAGGAGAAAAGGCAAATACAAACGAACTACAAGAACTTAAATATTCTTAATATCAACATAATCAACGAAAATTTAAAGATGTTATTATTGTCAGAACAAAAAATTATTATTGTCACAATAATAACATAGCTTGTAGGGAACAACAGCCACAGAATCTCACAAACTTGCTCTAGCATTAATAATTTTACCTTGTCAATAACATTACCCAAAATTAACCGTAAAAATAACACAATAAAACTACAAAAACTCAGTTCCGGCAATCAAAATGACCACAAAAAAAAAAAAAAGAAAAAACTCAACAGCACATAGAAAGAGAAACACAAAAGGAGAGAGAGAGAGAGAGAGAGAGAGAGAGAGAGACTTACACTGAAGAAGAGATCAGAAGTAACGGTTTATTTAGGGTTTAAGTTGAAGGAAGGGAAGGGGGAGAGAGAGAGAGGCGCTAATGGGCTAGAAGGTTCAGAACTTTACGAAAAACCCTAAAATTGGACCCTGGCCAAAACCGTTTCAGCCCTAATTTATCGGGGAGAAAGGGATCGGTCCACATATATATACATATATATATATATATATATATATATATTATAAATGAATTTTGAGGGCACTCCCGGTTTATTTCAATCTCAACCGACCGCCTTCTTCTTGGCGCCTGCCTCCCTTGCCTTTTTTTTTTTTTTTTTTTTTCCTTCACTAAAGCATAGTTTAAAACGAGTTATTTATACCACTTGTTCTTATCTTTTTATTTGTCTTTTATTTTTATAATTTTATTTGGATTAGTACTTTAGTTATTATATAGAGGATCATTTTTGCGATGAAATAATATTACGGATCATTTTGAAGAAAAAATGAAAGATTAGGTTGAATAAAATTAGAAAAATAAGGGATTTATTTAAAATAAATAAAAAATAAGTTACTAATTTAAACAAATTTAAAAATATAAAGGATCAAAAATGTAAATAACTCAAGTAGAAAGGAGCACGCTGTTTTTTTTTTTTTCTTGATAATTAGCGACACGATTGCAGTTGTTTCGGTTAAATTTGGTTCAGCCAGTGAACAAGGCCCAAATGCCCCAAGTCACAAATATTTGTGGGTTCTGGATGAGAGCGAGACTCAAGCTCTCACTGAGAAAATAGCCGCTGGTGCGCTTAACCCAATATCTCCTGCAAAACGAGCAAGGCCGTCAAAGGGACCCGCGGTGGTTTGGACCGCGGGGGACCCCTTCGATGCCTAAGTTAATAGAAAAAGTGGTAACAATTGTGCTAAAAAAAAAAAAACAAGTGGTAACAACAATAAATAAGTATGCGTAAAATAAATAATACCTGATAGACATGAGCGAGGTGGCAACCGCGGAGGGTTGGAGGAAAACCCGGGCCCTAGGAGAAAGAGGGATGTAGGCCCCTTTGGAAGAGTGTGAGGCGTGAGGCCCCAGAGAGGATTTCCTGTGTGGGGCGTGAAGCCCCAGGCAGGATGAGAGAGAAGGCTCCATGGGACTAGGGTTGAGTATCGGGTGGAGTTGCCCGGAGGATCTTGGGATGAATGAAGGAAGTGAGGCTGGTATTTATGGGAGAGGGAGAGTTGGTTGGTGCGGGGCGGTAATGCTGGGTTGGGGTAGTACCGCCTAGCTTTGCATAATGTGGAGGTGAAGGTAGCTGATTGGTTGGAGAGGACGTGGTACCACCTGGGTGGTGAGGAGGTGGTGCCATCTAGTGGTGATTGGTTAAGAGGGGTGGTGGTGCCTCCTGGGTTTGTACACAATAGTAAAAGGATGGTGAGTGCACACCATGGGTGGATAAGCGATAGTCTAGGTTGGCGGTACCGTGGTGGTGGTGAAGGTAGGCGGTAGCAGGGGAAGATGATTGTATGCCGCAGGTAGGTAGGCCATAGTTGGAGTTAGCGGTACCGTAGCTCTTCACGGTAGGCTTCCTTAGTAAAGTGAGGGGAGTGTACTGTGTGGTGGCGCCAAGGTCAGTGTCGTCATTGATCGGTTGACCTGCTTACCTATTTTTATCCCAATAGTTAGCCCCCCATTCCATGGATGAATGGGGGCCTATTCACATTCAGCCGTGGAGTGTATAACATCTAAAAGCCGGCGTTATGCTTCTAACATTCTTAAGGAGCTGGCCTGGTTAAGTTGGGTCAAATGTTGTTGTTGAAGTTCCCCGGCTTCAAGGAGAAGGCGAGAGTAGGCGACACCACCAGGTTAAGTATTGGCAGGTGAAGGGTGTCGGTGGCAAGGAAGCTAAGGAGCCTCCCTTAGGAACCGGCGTCATTAATGCGTTGATGACCTTGATGGACGCGTGCCAGGAACCGTCCCGTCAGTCAGACTTTTATAAGATCTGGATTGTCCCTTTTCCTCTTCATCTAGACCGTTAATTTTGAACCAAGTTCTTATTTTTCTCTTCATCTTCTTCGTTTTCCCCTTCTTTATTTCTTTTCTTCGTTTTCGTTTTGAAATCTTAGACTCCTAGTTTTTTTTTCTGTACATATCTCGAACTCCTAATTACCAACAACTCTTAAGATTATTAGGAAGAGGGTCATTGTATAGTTGGGTACAAGTTGGAATCAAACTCTCTATAGATCAGAAGTCTTTAATGGGTGGACTCTAGGGTTTTTCTATATAAAGTTTGTTAGTCCCTACTTATGAGAAGCATAAATTTTAACTATCTATTGAGATTTTCAATCCCGTGAGTCGAAGGCCTACAGACCGCCATTCACCATCCTCTCATTTTTGTTCGAAGTTCAATCATTTTTTCACCAACATATGTGAATCAAGGTATGTATTATCTTCTTTATAAAGTTATAAGTTGATAGGATGATTAATTTATTGTCTAGGGTTTACTACGAATTGTGTACCCTAATATTTGACTAACACAACTGACATCAAACGGAGTAGCCCTCTAGGCTTATATATTGATCTCGTTATTCTTATAACTCTAATATGGTATTCTTATTATATTCACATGTACAGTCTTTAACATAAATCTTGACCTAAGCCACTAAGTCTAGCCCATCACACGTACAACCTCCACGTTTAGGGCTCCGTCTGGTGTGGAGAGGGTCAAGAAAATGCATGACTAGGAAATCCTGATCAAGCAAATAGTTTCTAAGACAAGCCATCAGTTGAAGAAGGTGGAGAAGAAAAACTGTGAGTAAAATGTTGCTATTACTTGGAAGAAAAGATTCCCGACAAGGTAAGGTCTTGGAAGGATAAAACTTACCTTGATCCTGTTTTCGAAGGCCTTCAAACTTAAAAACAATGAATTATGTAGGAAAATTGATTTTTATAATTTATGTGTTCTCATTGCAATTGCATATAGTCAAGGAACCAACTTTTCCAAAAGTTTAAGCTGTGGATAAAGGTCTATGTTGTGATTTGAGGGTTCAGAAAACAGTTTTTAATCTGGTTAAAGTTCTCAAAACACTTCCGTTAATGTTGATCTTAGAGAAAACCGAACCTATTATCAACCTAAGTTCAAAAACAGTTGTTTTAACTTCAGTGATTTTAGGTTATCTTTATTAAATCTGGTTTTGTCTTCAACATTAACTTTGTTTATAAACGGATCGGTGAAAAGGGTGGCTTTTAAACTGTGGCTCTAAGATTTAAGTTGAGATTACAAACGACAATAGAAGACATAAACAAAAATAGAGAGTACACACGATTTTTAACGTGGTTCGGTCCTAAATGACCTACTCCACAGTCCCCCTACCACTAGAGAGATCTATATTATTAATTATTACAAGCCATATTACAAATCACGTAATATTACAAGGCGCATTCCAAAATAACCTAAGCTATTAAGTTACAATCCTTTCTCAAACCAATCTTTACAAACCAAAACAATAAAGAAAAGAGAAAGGAGTAAGAAGTTATACCGGCTCCAAGCTAGTGGCCGCGAGTCTCACGATCCCAGGTCCCACCTTTGGACCAACCTTCGTGGTTTCCAGCTCCTAGGGAGTCCTCTTCTTACCGGCAAGGGTTTGGCACCGAAATCCCCTGAGCAAACCCTAAAAACACCTTAAAAGGGGGAGGAGGATGACTGGTTTTGGGAGAGAGAGAAAGGAGGAGAGAGAGACGGTTGAAAACACCCAAAAGCAACCCCAAAAATGAACTCATATCTTTCTCTCTCCCAGAACCCCAAATAAATAGAAAAGGACAATCCAAGTCCTTGCAAATGTGAGCCTTTGATTCTGCCGCCCAATTCAATGGCCAAGACGTGGCCTCCAATAACAACGAATCAGGACACGACACGTGTCCAAGTTTTGAAGGGAAAAAAAAAACAACGGTCAACAAGCTTCCTTGAGAAGCCACACCGGGTGGGGTACAGCTGTACCCTACTAATTTTTATATATTATTATTTTTATAATAATAACAGTAATAAATTCAAATTTTAACAAATAAAATTTATTTTATTTTTTCCTTAATTTAAAAAACCAGTTTAAATTATTTTTTAACAAAATACAAGTTGTAACATTAATAACTTAGATCTCATGCCTTATTTCGGGACGTAGTTTAGACTATATAGGAACCAAATTCTAACAATTCTCCACCTAGTTCCTATATGGTCTAACTACTGGATTCACTCTAGTAATAAGGGGGCAAAACAATTTTGGTTTTGGTCCATCAGCCACCTTCTGGATCCCAGGAGTCCTGAACTAAGTTAATACACTTTATTAACTTGTTCAAGGGTAGCCTTGGTTCCCATATCTGCCGAATTATCGTTTGTACAAATTTTCTGTAGGTCCACCTTTCTCGACTCTATCTGTTCAGTAACAAAATGTCGCCTGATAGCAAGATGCTTACTCCTATCATGAAATACAGGGTTCTTACTTAACGCTAGGGCTGATTGGCTATCCGTATATATCGTTGGTACCCCTAGGCCTAAGTTCAATTCATCTAGAAGTCCACTTAGCCATATCGCCTCTTTAATGGCATCCGTTAGCGCCAAGAGCTCGGCTTTAGTCGTCGACAATGCCGTCAATGACTGGAGCTTAGATCTCCAACTAACAGCTCCGCCATTCAAAGAGAAGATGTAAGAGCTCGTGGACTTACGCTTGTCAAGGTCTCCACCAAAATCACTATCAGTGTATCCTAAAAGTCTTAGGTCTGTATCTGTTCGTCCAAACGTAAGTCCTAGCTTCGTGGTACCCCTGATATATCTCAAGAGCCACTTAACCCCATTCCAGTGCTCTTTCCCTGGATTCATCATGAATCTAGAAAGCACACTAATGGGATAAGCTAAATCAGGCCTAGTGCATGTCATGGCATACATAATTGAACCTATTGCATTAGCATAAGGAACATTAATCATTTCAGCCACTTCCTGTTCATTTCCTAGACATTGTGTTACTGAAAATTTGTGATGCGCGACAATGGGAACTTTAACAATTTTAGCATCTTTCATGTTAAACCTATGAATGACCTTTTCTAAGTATGAGGTTTGGCATAAGTTTATTGTATGTTTAGTACGATCCCTACTTATTTCCATCCCTGAGATTTTCTTAGCTGAACCTAGGTCTTTCATTTCAGAGTTCCGGTTTAACATGTCTTTCAATTTCTCAATCTCAGTTAGATGACGGCTAGCTATTAACATGTCATCCACATAAATCAATAAATATACACCAGAATCAAAATTTAAATTTTTCACATAGAAACACACATCATGTATTAACCTAGAGAACCCAACTTCAATCATGAAGTGGTGGAACCGCTTGTACCATTGCCTCAGGGACTGTTTTAGTCCATACAAGGACTTCTTAAGTCTACGTACAAGGCCAGCATTCTCGGGCTTCACAAAGCCCTCGGGCTGAGCCATGTAGATCTCCTCATCGAGCTCCCCATGCAAGAAAGCGGCTATCACATCTAACTGTTCCAATTCTAGGTCAAACTTGGCTGTCCAAGCCATCAGCACCCTAATGGTGATGTGTTTTACTACTGGCGAAATTATTTCGTTATAATCCATGCCTTCTCACTGCGTGAAACCTTTAGCTACAAGTCTGGCCTTAAACCTAGGTTTTCCATAAGGTAAACAAGGTTCCTTAATCTTGAATATCCACTTAGATCCCACTAGCTTCTTGCCCGCCGGCTTAGGCATTACTGACCAAGTCCTATTCTTCACTAAGGAGTCCATTTCTGCCTTCATAGCATCCTGTCATTCTGCTGAATGCTGACTGTTAACAGCCTCCTTAAAGGTTCTGACTCAATATACTCTAATGATGTATTTAGGGCGTAGGCAATGCAGTCGGCATATCCTAACCTTTGTGGGGCTCTCACGTCCCTCCTTGCCCTATCTCTTGACAGTAGATAGTCATCTAGCTCGTTTTCAGGTATGGTCTCTGTTTCCATCACGGTTTCTGGCTCGGTGCCTCTTTCAGCACCACCTACATCCTGAGATTGATCTATCTGGGTTTCTAACATTTGTTGGGGTTCTACGTTATCTGGTTCTGGTTCAAGTTCAGGTTCTGTTCTTATTTCACTTTGGTAATTCGGTTCAAGTGGGTTCATCTCAAATTCGTAGTGTTCTGGCTCAAACATATGCTTTTTAGGAGTCAAGTTCTTATCTAAGTAAGGCATTTCATGTTCATTAAACTTCACATCTCTACTTATTATAATTTTCGTTTTGTTTCCATCCTTAACTCCTATTCTGTATCCCTTTACTCCTTCAGGGTAACCGAGGAACACACCTTTGACAGCTCTTAGTTCCAGCTTGCCCTCCGACTAGTGGGCATAGGCTGCACAGCCAAAGACTCTCAATAATGAGTAGTCCGCCGGTTTTTCCGTCCACATTTCTTCTGGTGTTTTTAGGCCAATACCAGATGAGGGCGTCCTATTCACTAAATAGCTGACTGTTTTAACAACCTCCCCCCAAAATTGTTGACCCAGGCCTGATGCGAACAGCATACACCGAACTCTATCCAATAGGGTTCGGTTCATATGCTCCGCAACACCATTCTGTTGGGGTGTTCCTCTAACAATATTATGATGTATGATTCCGTTTTTCGCACATAACTCATCAAATTCGCTATTTATGTATTCAAGCCTGTTGTCGGTTCTTAGGTATTTCATTTTTTTGTCCGATTATATTTTCTATCTGAGTTTTCCACCTATTAAATGTGGGAAAGCAATCATCCTTATTTTTCAGCAAAAAAAGTCCAAACTTTGCTTGAGAAATCATCAACAATGGAAAGAAAATATAACGCTCCACCTAAAGTCGACACCCTGGCAGGCCCCCATAAATCCGAATGAATGTAATCTAATGGCCCATGAGTTATGTGTTTACCTACATTGAACATCAACCTGTGATGTTTACCAAAGATACAAGATTCACAAAAACTTAGTTTTGAAATATTATCCCCACCTAACAAGCCTTGTTTGGCCAATTCTTTCAAACCTCTCTCCGACACATGGCCTAACCTCTTATGCCATATTTCTGTTGGGTCGATATTAACTACTGCATTAGACTCTCCCGACATTATCCTACCCTTTAGCACGTATAACCCATTTTTTAACTCACCTTTTAGAACTACCAAGGTTCCTTTCATGATCCTCAGTTCTGAGTTCATGGCTCTAAATGACATTCCCTTCAGGTCCAGTTGACCTAGGGAAATCAGGTTCCTACGTAGGTCAGGAATATGTCTTACATCCTCAAGTATGTACGCAGTCCCATTAGTTAATTTTATCTTGACAGACCCAACTCCAACTATTTTGCATCCCCGGTTATCTCCTAACAGCACCCTTCCCCCATTAACAGGTTTGTAATTAATGAAATTTGATCTAGTGGTAGTCATATGAAAACTACACCTTGAGTCTAACACCCATTCATGTTCTAATGTATGAGACGAAACATTAACATGATCAGAAGTACTACAATCAGACATAGCGCATTTAGGCAGTTCACAATTGGTATTCAAATCACACAAATCAACTGAAACAGTAAGAACTTCAGCATTTCCAGATTCAAATGAAACCACATTGTTTACTGTTCCTGGTGTTTTGTTCCTATCAGGGCAATTCTTTTTCATATGTCCTAATTTATTGCACCCATAACATTTCATTTTTGTCATATCTTTTCTACCTCTAGACTTAGAACGATACTTACTCTTGGATCTTTTCTTGTTATTATTGGACTGTCTATCATTAGTTCTTCCCCTCATTACTAATCCCTCACCATTGAGTCCATATTTCCCCTCCCTTTTTAATTCTAGAATTTTACTCCTAAGCGCTTGCATCACTTCATCTAAAGTGATTTTTGTTCTACCATATCTTAATGTGTCTTTAAAGGCCCTAAGATACTTAGGTAAAGCACACAGTAAGACCATAGCTTGAAGCTCATCCTTAATTCCAGCAACTACATTTCTTAGGTCTTATAAAATTTTGGTGAATTGATCTAGTGAATCCTCGAGGGGTTTATGTTCTGACATTCTGTAAGAGAAGAAATTTTCCATATAAAGTATTCTATTACTTAAGGATTCAGCTTTATATAATTCTTCTAACTTAGCCCATATCTTAGCTATAGTGGTTTCAGAAGCAACTAAGGGAAGAATATTTTTATCCAAACACATAACAAGAGTGCCATACGCTCGCTGTTCCATGTCTACCTTATCCTTCTCAGTCAAATGAGAAGGCTGTTTGGCTGGCTCCAGCAGCGCGTATCCCACACCCTAGGACATCAGGAGAGCCTTGGTCTGCATCTTCTAAAGAGTATAATCGTTCTTCCTGTCAAATTTCTCAATCTCAAACTTAGCAGCCATTTTCCTTTAAACGGTTTTCAAAAAACAGTAACAAAAAAAACGTTTTTCCACTTTTTGACAAGAAAAACACGGGTCTGTTTTAAAACACATTTTTCATGCTTAGTTAAAGAACCACGTCCGTCTTTTTCACAAGCCTTAAGGCTCTGATACCACTTGTTGTGATTTGAGGGTTCAGAAAACAGATTTTAATCTGGTTAAAGTTCTCAAAACACTTCCGTTAATGTTGATCTTAGAGAAAACCGAACCTATTATCAACCTAAGTTCAAAAACAGTTGTTTTAACTTTACTGATTTTAGGTTATCTTTATTAAATCCGGTTTTGTCTTCAACATTAACTTAGTCTATAAACGGATCAGTGAAAAGGGTGGCTTTTAAACTGTGGCTCTAAGATTTAAGTTGAGATTACAAACGACGATAAAAGACATAAACAAAAATAGAGAGTACACTCGATTTTTAACGTAGTTCGGTCCTAAATGACCTACTCCACTGTCCCCCTACCACTAGAGAGATCTATATTATTAATTATTACAAACCATATTACAAATCACGTAATATTACAAGGCGCATTCCAAAATAACTTAAGTTATTAAGTTACAATCCTTTCTCAAACCAATCTTTACAAACCAAAACAGTAAAGAAAAGAGAAAGAAGTAAGAAGTTATACCGACTCCAAGCTAGTGGCCGCGAGTCTCACGATCCCAGGTCCCACCTTTGGACCAACCTTCGTGGTTTCCAGCTCCTAGCGAGTCCTCTTCTTACCGGCACGGGTTTGGCACTGAAATCCCCTAAGCAAACCCTAAAAACACCTTAAAAGGGGGAGGAGGATGACCGGTTTTGGGAGAGAGAGAAAGGAGAAGAGAGAGATGGTTGAAAACACCCAAAAGCAACCCCAAAAATAAACTCATATCTTTCTCTCTCCCAGAACCCCAAATAAATAGAAAAGGACAATCCAAGTCTTTGCAAATGTGAGCCGGTGATTCTGCCGCCCAATTCAATGGCCAATATGTGGCCTCCAATAACAACGAATCAGGACACGACATGTGTCCAAGGTTTGAAGGGAAAAAAAAGCAACGGTCAACAAGCTTCCTTGAGAATCCACACCGGGTGGGGTACAGCTGTACCCCACCAATTTTTATATATTATTATTTTTATAATAATAACAGTAATAAATTCAAATTTTAACATATAAAATTTAATTTATTTTTTCCTTAATTTAAAAAATTGGTTTAAATTATTTTTTGACAAAATACAAGTTGTAACATTAATAACTTAGATCTCATGCCTTATTTCGGGACATAGTTTAGACTATATAGGAACCAAATTCTAACAGTCTATAATTAATTTTATACTCTAATATGCCTCCACATGCAAATGGCTATTGTGTTTGAAGTATGGATAACGCACAGGTCCACTTTATATATGATGCTTAACTATTTTTAATACTGGAAGTAGGGGCTGTTGGGATTTAAACTCGTGACCTCTTGGTTAACAAAGCTCTGATACCATGTCAAAGAACCAACTTTCCCAAAAGTTTAAGCTCACGAGTTAAGGCCTATGATTGGTTATATATTCTAACACATATTTCAGTTAAGTTTTTGTGGTGTCACGGTCATTCAAAATATGCCATTTTAGCTTTTCGAGAGTTTGATGTGATAGTGTAGATTCACAATACATATATAGGCATGACTCCATGACAGGTTGAGAAAAAGAGAAAACAATAGTCATTGGATCTAAATCAAGAAAATCTAGGCCATTGATTCGAATAAGATCTATAAAAGTATTTTTGAAATTTTAGCCCCTTATTTGAATCCAATAGTCATTATTTTCTCCTCTCATCTGTCACCCTTTTATTAGAGTCATGCCCATATATATATTGCATGATTTACATTGGATTCTAGCTTACCTTTCTCTCTCTCTTTTATTTAATATATATTTTTTTTTTTTGGTATACATAAAACATAAGTTGAAACGAATCAAATGAGCAACGCATTCACATACCCCCTCCCCCAATCACGAATGATTCCAAGGAGGTTTAAAAGAGACACGGCTTGAACCTTGTGAGGAAGTGGTGGAAAATGCTTTGGCATTATTAGACATTTTGAAGGTTTTTTGTATTTTACAACTTATATTTTATATAATTTAGCTTTTAACCAACAATTTTTTTTTTTTTTTTTTTTGTTGCTTTTAACCACCTAAAAAAAATCTTTGGTAGCAAATGACTACTATTTGACAACTTCATTAGAAAAGCGGAATATTCCATCCAATTTTGGAATATTCTGTATTTATTCCATGTATTATATGATTTCTAACTTTTAACCACTTGTATTTTATGAGTTCTACTTTTATATGTGTGTGAGAGCATACAACCTGGGTCTGTGTGTCGACACACACACAGATAAATCAGGCCTGTAGTAAAATGGAAAAAAAAAAATTAGTCTTTTAACCACCTCATAATACTATCTAGGGTATCATTAATCTTCAAGGCTATATTTTTCAAACACTTGGACTAAAATACTAATAATTTTTACTAAAATTTAATATTATATAGCTTTTAACCATCTAATTTTTTTCTTAACCACATATTATAGAAACATTATCAAAAATCTATGTGTTTCAACACACAATCTTACAGAACACACAGCCTACGTCTATGTTTCAACACACATAACAATTATAGCCGTTATCTTGCCCGAGTTTTTGTGATTTTTAGAAATTTAATTTAGTGTATTTTAAAAGGTCATGTTCCTTGATTAAAGACATGTTTAATAATATGTGTCTCTGTCTAAGAGGCACATAGATTTCTATATATGTCATAACATATGTATAAACAAGAATTTGCATTAGACCTAAATACAAACAAATGTATCACTTAGATACCATAACGTTTCAACATTTATAACTTAGCTGCCACCATATTTCAATATTTACAATGAGATACCTTGAAGCTTAAATATTTTGTCTTCTGGGACTTTATGTTGGAATTAAACAATAATTTTTTTGTAAAATTCTGACCAATTTTATACAAAAAATACTCATGTATTATATGATTACAATAATATGTATGAGTCATATGAATATTTTTAGCCAAAAATAAATAAATTACGTTAAAATTTCACATAATTTTGATGTAAAATACTTAAATATTGCCAAAGGTACATAGTATTATGAGGCGCTTAAAAAACTGATTTTTTTTTTTTCATTTGACTACAAACCTAATTTATCTGTGTATGTGTCGACACACAGACACAGGTTGTGTGTTCTGTAAGACTGCGTGTCAACACACAAATAAAAGAGGTGGATAAAAGTTAGAAATCATAAAATACATGTAGTTCAAAGCTAAAAATCATAATGTACGGGTAGTTAAAAACTAGAAATCATAAAATACAGATAGTTAGAAGCTAGAAATTATAAAATACGTCGAATAAATATGGAATATTTTAAAATTGGATGGACTACTCCGTTTTTCTAATAGAGTTATCAAATGGTGGTCATTTGCTACCAAAGTTTTTTTTTTTTTTTTTTTTTTTTTGGTGGTTAAAAGCAAAAAAAAAAAAATTAAAAAAAAAGTTAGGTGGTTAAAAGCTATATTGTATAAAATATAGGTGATAAAATGCAAAAAATCATACTTTAAATAATGCTTAATGAGCATTAAAAACTGAATATAAAAGCTAAAGTAACTAACGAACAATTAACAGTGTGATTTAAGGTGGCTTATAGAAATTATAGAATTTTGGAGGTGATTTACTGAAAAATTTAATAATTGTGTGATTAAGTCAAAAATAATAACTTTTCAAGGTGGTTTTATATATATATATATATATACTAACTATATACAAGTAGAACAGATCTATACGAAGTAAGATTCAAAATGTATTGTCACAATACTCTTACTGATTTTAAGAGGAAGCGCCAATTAATCGAGTATTATTTTGCACTGGAACTGTTACATGTATAAATCCAGCCTACAATGGTCCAGAGTGAAATGGGATGAAGAGGATTGCTCCCTCCAAAACACCAACTTTTTTATAAATTTAAGCTAATCGGTAAAAATTCATGAATAGTTTTACTCTAACATATTCAAATACGAATTGGGATTTGAAACATGAATAGTGCACCGACCCACCTCATAACTTGTGCTTAAATTATATTAATATAATATTTAAAGTGAGAGATGGTAGGATCAAAACTCGCGATCTCTTATTCAGTCTGATACCATACTATGGAACTAACTTTCCAAAAAGTTTAAGCTAATAAGCAACATATGAATGATTTTATACTCTAAACTCCCGTTATGTAACCAGTGGTCACCTAGCTTGAAAGGTAGAAAACCTATCTGTGAATATGAATGCGTCAAGCTACATTGATGATGTTTTTTTTTTTTTTTTTTTTTTTTTTAATTTGTAAGTTCATTTACATGAGGTGGTAAAGGTGCCTTTTTTTTTTTTTTTTTTTGAACATTAGAAAGGTGCCTTGTACCCAGGACTTCGGGAATTTAAAGCATTCCCAATCACTGGGGCACAAGAGTGTTGGGAAATCAAGCTATATTGAAGTTGCTCAAACTTGAGGCCTAACAAGAAAACCTTTTTATAATTGGCATGAGCTCACTGAGCATGCAGAATTTGAGCCAAATCTGCTCGTTCGCAGATGAATCCACACTGGGGACTTTTAAGCTAAGCTCGCTTACTTGAGCGTATTTATGGTCAAGATAACTCCTTTTAGGTTCGAGCTCAACTCTGAAAGCTCATAATTTAATTTCGTTCGACTCACTTAAAATTGCAAAATGCCAAATCTCCACCATACAGGACTCAAGCTAAGCTCATTTAGCTAAAAGAACCAACTTAATTAGACTTTTGGCTCGCATCAAGCAACGCTATCAAAGCAAAACAATGCAACAACTAGCAGAAGTTTCACAAGCCAACTTGATTCAAATATATTAGCTACTTTCACAAAATTTTTGCAACTCCATACATTCAGTGGTAAAATGCAGCCAATATTAAAATCCCCCAGACATGAAATTTTTTTTTTTTTTTTTTTTTAATAATTAACAACATAAGTCACGATACAAAAACCAAGCACACCTGCCACGACCCTAGCCGTGACTATCACGAGTCAAGGAACCGAGCAGCCATTTTTCGCTTTTATTATTTTTTGTATCGGTTATGTAATGTAAAAATTGTAAAACTAATTAGTTTAAATTTTGAATTTGAATTTTGGGGGGAGCCGGTTGGGTACACAAGGGTTAGGCAAGATGATTACTTTTGTTGTAAGTAGTATTAAGCATTAATTAGTTGGTGGCTCATAGGGGTCTAGGGGAAGGCCTAGGGTGGCCGGTTGTTCCCTCCCAAAATCTCTATAAATTCATGTGCCAAACTTGTAATTTGGCAACAAGAAATCAAACTAAAAAATTGAATTATCCCTCTCACTTTTCCCTCTCTCCTAACCGTCTCTCTCCCACTCTTCTATCTTCAAAATTTCTCTTCTTCTTCCTAACTTATTCTAAAATTTATCTTCTTTTCTTCATCTAATCTCTAACCTCTTTTCTTAATCTCTACTCTCTTTCTCTCTCTCGTTCTTTCTCTCAAAAATTATCCAAGTCACGGACTTAGGTTCGTGACAAAGTGGTATTGGTATCAGAGCCATCTTCCGATCGAAGAGGGCATATCCTATCCCTTGCATTTTCGTTCATCTCATTACCGTATCAAAAAAAAAAAAAAAAAAAAAAATTCTGCTACGTTTCAACATCTTGAGATCGAGGGTCTCATTTTCGAATTTAAAAAAAAAAATCCATTGCGTCCTGAAATTAAAAAAATAAAAAAAAAATCAAATCGTTCATCATGTCCACTCTCCTTGTCACGGTTTGGGATCTTCTCTATCCCATCACCAAAGATGTCCTACACCAAGTCTTCTCTCCTTATGGTTGCCTTGAGGAAATAAAGATCAACTCAACATCTTCCTTGGTGATTGAAGCTCAAGTGACCTTTGCCTCAAGGAAAGATGCCGAGATTGCACAAGTAAGGCTACACGGAAGGTGCATCTATGACAATTGTTGTGTGATGAACATCCAAGCCCACAATCCAACTCTTCAAGCCTCACTTGAAGATTACCGTGGCCATGAAGCAACGAGTTCAACCAAGGGACCGAACGGATTGATGTCTTCCCTCAAGTCTCTAGCCGAGGCCTTGAGCCGATACTGTGAAGGCCAAGGATTGAAGTTCGAAATTCCACCACAACTTCAAGAATGGCATGATGATGTTGAGCCAACACTTGATGGGTCAACCATTATTGATGAACCACATGACCTATGGCCGGAAACAACGAAGGTGGCCATGGAAGTTGAAGAACCGCATTGCCCTACCTCGACTTACAAATTGTGGCCATCGGGTGGTGAGGTGCAAGATACAAGGAAGAAGGTTGCTATCATGGAACCGGTTGAACCACCCCTTGTCGAGCCACTCCTTGTTGAGACGCCCACCATTGAAGAACTACACGAGTTAGAGCCGGAGGAAGTAGGGGGAACAATGGGACTTCAAGAACCCCATAACACTACCACTTGTGAACCAAGGCAACCAGGTTTTGATTCACATGGCACCGGGAAAAAGGATGCGCAGCAGCTAAAAGAGGACCCGCATCATGGGATGTCCACTTGGGTCAAGGCCAAGAAGAGAAGGGCTCGAGCATGGAGACAATTCCCAAGAACAGGAATTGGCACAAAGAGAACCACCCACCGATCGCGATTATGGCAAGTGAACCTTGAAGACAAGAATTACCCCTACGACCCGGGAGGTTGCACATCCTTGAGGACAAGGATGTTTTCAAGGGGAAGGGTTTGTCACTACCCTAGCCGTGACTATCACGAGCCAAGGAACCGAGCAGCCATTTTTCGCTTTTATTATTTTGTATAGGTTATGTAATGTAAAAATTGTAAAACTAATTAATTTAAATTTTGGAATTTGAATTTTGGGGGGAGCCGGTTGGGTACACAAGGGTTAGGCAAAATGATTACTTTTGTTGTAAGTAGTATTAAGCATTAATTAGTTGGTGGCTCATAGGGGTCTAGGGGAAGGCCTAGGGTGGCCGGTTGTTCCCTCCCAAAATCTCTATAAATTCATGTGCCAAGCTTGTAATTTGGCAACAAGAAATCAAACTAAAAAATTGAACTATCCCTCTCACTTTTCCCTCTCTCCTAACCGTCTCTCTCCCACTCTTCTATCTTCAAAATTTCTCTTCTTCTTCTTAACTTATTCTAAAATTTCTCTTCTTTTCTTTATCTAATATCTAACCTCTTTTCTTAATCTCTACTCTCTTTCTCTCTCTCTCGTTCTTTCTCTCAAAACATATCCAAGTCACGGACTTAGGTTCGTGACAACACCCTCTGACATGAGATTCTAAAATCAAATCTTTCCTCCAATCTTGCTCATTACTGTCTCTCTAACCTAAATACATCAGACGGCTTTCGTGACTCTAGCTAGGTCCTAAGAGAAACAAACCAATCGCCTAAACCGGGACACACATGCGCCTCTCCAACTAGCTTAGGTTCGTGCATTAACAACAGATTTTCGTACCACAAGTCATTGTTTGAAAGATCATCTCTATCCTAGAAGGCAAAGTCCAGCTGAGCCTGGATTTTATAGGCTCAAGACTCGGCTCTTGCTGATCTCACTAGAAAACTTCAAGCTCCTATTCGGCTAGTTGACCTTGAACACACCTCAAGGAGCCCTGAACCGAACTCATTTATGTTTCCATTTGGCTCATAAAGGCTTGAAATTTGACTCATTTATGTGTATTTAAACTAAAAAATTTTCAGATAAAATAAAAAAATAAAAAAAATAAAAACTCAAAATTTCACTTGGATTTCCCTCAAGACTTATTTAAGTGAGCCGCATATCTAAAACTTTACCGGAAACTAACTCGACTTGCTTGTTAAACGAGCCAACGCAAACTAAATAAATGGTGACACAAGTTTGACCGAGCTCATTTACACTCTTAAAAGTAGGCATGAATGGCGCATGGAAGCTTCAAGTCTATGAAACCAAGTTCAGCCATTAAGTTCAAATAGCAAAGTAGGAAACAAAAATGCATCAACACAAACTTCTAAAACATGCCGCATAATTTCATCCAATCGTTGTTCAACAAACATGTCTGACATCAACCAGATTTTTAAGTTAACAATTACATACCCGAATCCAATGATCAATGGTTATTTCTGCTCTCTGACAAAGCCCATCAACCTCTTTCTTCTATGAATATCCAAAATTCAAGCACGCTTTCCTCTCCAGTTGCAACATATATTCGGGTGTCCGAACCCAAGGAACAAAGCCAATGGAGGAACGATACATAATGACAAGTTTGGCTATGTGCACAGTTCTTGTTTCTGTACTCACTCGTTGCGGATAGAGTGATACTTTTCCCACATTGCAGGTGACTTTGCTACATCATTCATGAGGTTCTTGAACTTGACACTGTGATCTCCACCGCTGCAACAAAGGAAACTTACATTATCTATCATTTACACTATTATACAACGTGTCTAATTTTTCAACTTCTTGTTAAGTGACCCACACGCATTGAAACCCTAAATCGGGTTTCCAAAAATTGAACAAGGAGGTAAGGAAAGAAAAGAGACACGAGATTTATGAGATTCGGTCGAAGTCGACGTCCACGGCAAGAGAGCAACCAAAGGTATACAATAGACTTTCTGTGTCACTGTTTTTGCTCTTCTCTTGCTCACTCTACCATATCAGCTAGAACAAGGCCTACTTATGTGCTGCTCACAACTAGAACTGATAAGGGAGAGCAAACGTCACCATTACTGCCATGAGACCCTCATTTAGGAGCCATGAGAAGAGACCCCAATAATTCGAGCTGTAATGGGGGCTATCGGGGACGATAGAAGGGATAAATGCAGTTTCTTCGCCGCTCTTTCAGAAACACAACAGAGCATTGCATTTGTAATCAACCAAAACTGTTGAAGCACAAGTTACTTCAGAATAAGAGCACAACAGAGAAAGGTAACACTTATTTATCTCATTGATTCCAAGCAGGAAACAACTAACAGACCTGGGATACATTTGGTTGGAGGAAAAATATTTTCCTTTCATTAAGTATTTGTCCTTTCATTAAATATCTTTTGTTAAAAGTGCCAACGCACCAAAGATTGGACAAACAGAGCAGAAGAAGGGTAGATTTTGGGAGGACTTAGACTTAACGATGCAAGGCATTCCCCAAGAACGAACAAGCAGTGATTGGTGATGACTTCAATGGGCATGTGGGAGAGCGACCACAGACGGCTATGCATCCTATCATGGAGACTTTGGTTTTCGAACTAGAAATGATGAGGGTGAGGTCCTCCTAGACTTTGTCGTCACTTATGAGTTAATGGCTGCCGACACCTTCAGAAAACGTGATGAGCACACCATCACGTATCGAAGCGGTAGAGCAAAGACTCAGATTGACTACATACTACTAAGGAAGAGGGCTAAAAAAGACTGCAGGGAATGCAAGGTTATCCTAGGGGGAAGACCTCTCAACACAGCACAGGATATTGTGCGCTGATGTTAAGGCCAAGAGAAGGGGCAAGAGAACCATGAAATCAGCACAGCCACACAATCGTTGGAGGGACCTGAAGGGGTACAAGTTTCAAATCTTTAAGGAAAGAGTAAAGGCTGAGCTTTTGGGGCCTTTTTTTTTTTTTTGGTGGGGGGGATGGTGGTTTGGAGGGGATGATTTAAAGGGAGATTTGAACCACATTTGGAAACAAGTGGCCCAAAAAATATAAGGTGTGGCAAGCGAAGTTTTAGGCGTGTCAAAAGGGGGGGCACCAAAGAAAAGAGAAACCTGGTGGTAGTGCAAGGAAGTTTAGGCGAAGATTAAGGCCAAACGAGACTGTTTCAAGGAGTGGGATCGAAGTGGAGACGACGACAAGAGACAACAGTATAAATAAGCCTAGAAGGAAGCAAAGATAGCAATAAGAGAAGCACAATCTAAAGCCTACAAGGATTTCTACAAAAGGTTGGATACTGACAAGGGAGCTAGAGACCTCTATAGAATCGCAAAAGCGAGAGAGAGGAGGCAGAGACCGAGTAAAGTGCATAAAGAGGGAGGATGGACAAGTGCCTGTGGACGAGCAACAAATTAAAAATAGATGGAAATCCTACTTCCACGATCTGTTCAACGAACAGGAAGATAGAGATATATTCCTAGGAGAACTACAAGCATTTCAGGAGCACCAAACCCATTGCTACTATAGGCGGATTAGACCTGAGGAAGTTTGGGAAGCCTGGGAAAAGATGGCAGGGGTAGAGCAGTCGGCCCAGATGGAATACCCATTGAGAAATGGAAATGCACTGGAGAAAAGGGCATTAGATAGCTGACCAAACTATTCAACCAAATTCTTCAAGGTAAGAAGATGCCTGATGACTGGCGGAAGAGTCCATTAGTTCCTATCTATTAGAACAAAGGCGACATCCAGAGTTATGCCAACTATAGAGGCATCAAACTAATGAGTCACACTCTGAAGTTTTGGGAGCGGGTCATAAAAAGAAGGTCGTGGCAACAAACAGGGGTCTCAGAGAACCAATTCGGATTTATGCCCGGTAGGTCGACGATATAAGCTATCCATCTATTAAGGCGGTTGATAGAGTACTACAGATATAGACAAAAGAACATTCACATGGTTTTCATTAATTTGGAGAAGGCTATGATATGGTGCCGAGAGAGATCCTATGGAGGGTCTTGAAGAGGAAAGGCATCCCCCTGTCCCATATCCAAGTCATTAAAGACATGTACACAGGCGCACTAAGCAATACATGTACAGCGGAAGGGGAGGCAAATGCTTTCCCAATTATAGCTGGGGTACACCAAGGATCAGCCTTCATTCTGGTTATAGACAAGCTCACTACGCACATCCAAGGGGATGCGCCTTGGTGCATGCTTTTCACGGATGATATAAAGGGGGAGTCTAGAGAGGAGGTGAATGAGAAGCTAGAACTTTGGAAAAAGGCCTTGGAATCAAAAGGTTTAAGACTCAATAGATCTAAGACCGAGTCTATGAAGCTCAAGTTCTGTACCTCAAGCAGGCCAAACAGAGAAGACATTAAGATTGGATCACAGGACGAGGAAAAAAGAGTGCTTTAACACTTGGGTTCCATGGTGCAACAGGACGAGGAAGTTGACACAGATGTCAACAGCCGGATTAAAGTAGATTGGCATAAATGGAGGATGGCTTTTGCGGTACTACGCGACTAGAAGTTCCCATTCAAGTTAAAGAGAAAATACTATAAAACAAAAGTGAGACCGGCTATGTCTTAGGGGGCGAAGTGTTGTCCAGTTAAACATCATCACACGCAGAAATTGAAGGAGGCGGAGATGAAAATGTTGAGATGGATGTGTGGACACACAAGGAAGGATAAGATCAGAAACGGCATCATAAGAAGTAAATTGGGCGTGACCCCGATCGAGGATAAATTGAGCGAGCAATGTTTGCGAAGGTCTGGGCATGTTAGGAGGAGACCGACCACTGCCACTGTCAAGAGATGCGAACAACTCCATATTACAGGCAGGAAGAGGGGGC
This sequence comes from Simmondsia chinensis, assembly GCA_018398585.1. Lineage (NCBI taxonomy): Eukaryota > Viridiplantae > Streptophyta > Magnoliopsida > Caryophyllales > Simmondsiaceae > Simmondsia > Simmondsia chinensis. The sequence goes on from JAGTTD010000011.1 coordinate 6,383,177, forward strand.
GAAGCCGGCCCAAAGAAGAGTTGGATGAAGACAATTCGACATGACCTCACCTATCGCAATCTAAATGAGGAGATGGCCCTAGATAAAGCTAAGTGGAGGGTTAGTATAGGTGTAGCCGATATAGCAGTTTAAGATCGATATAGCGGTTTAGGATCGAGGAGCACTTCTAAGATAGTACTAGTGCCCCGAGGCTTTTGTGCATGTCTGTTCGATTATATGCACTTTTGCAGTACTTTGGCTGCTTATTATTCTGTCGCCTTGTTTTATTGCCTATTCATTTTTGCATATTTGCTACTTTATACTCTCTATATGCTTGCTATGTGTCGTTGTTTATACTCTTACATCTAAATGCTTTTATGATTTATTCTTTCATGCTTTCATGCATCTCAGGTTGGGGGTCCTCGAAAACAGCCTCCCATTAGGATAACACGCTGAAGGGATAAGGCTGCTTACATCCCACCCCTCCCAGACCCTGCTTATGCGGAGCCCTTGGGGCACTAGGTTTGTTGTTGTTGTTGTTTTGTTAAACACATTTCTTTTGTCTCACAAATGAAAATACTTTGAATATATAAATTTAGTTCCTCATATTCAATCCATGTGTGGTTTAGGTGACATGTACAATATGAGATTCGCTGCAGGCGGTTGTTGCAACTCAATTACATAAAATCATGATAGAAACAAGAAAATGCCTTCACACAAACCCAACAAAACCCTAGATGGGTGGAAGAAAGTGATTTTGGTGGTAACAATTTTATTTTTATCCTTCCACTTGAGAAATATCAAGGGGGATTTAGTTACTGACAAAAACATTTGTAAGTTCTACATGCACCTTGAGAGATAAAGTCACACATGAAATAATGCCAGAAAAATTGACAAACCTTATACGATTCAACGATGCAATAGCTCGAAGAGCACTTCGAATCATGTCCTCATTACGATCCACTTCTTGCTTTACCGCATCTTGCTTTGGCTTAAAATTGATAGTCTTCTGCAGAGGATCCACCAGTGAATCCAAGACTGCAAATGAAAACTCACATTAGTTACCTAATGCAGCACATTAATAATATTACCAACACAACTGGGGCCTTGTTCTAGTGGTAGCACACTAGCGGGGTCAAGGTCCTAGGACAAGAGATTGTAAGTACAATTCTCCTTACCCTAAACTGTGTCTACTTACCCCCAAAAAAAAAAAAAAAAAAATCACGCACAAACTATAGACTAAGAGCCTTTTTGGAATTGCTTATTCCAGGGAAAAAATGCCATTTTTCTTGAAAAATCACTTTTTTGAGATTTGAGGGTGTTTGGCAACTGAGAAAAAGTGCTTTTTATTAAAAGTAAAAGCTGTTTTTCTGCTTATAAGTAGAAGCAGAAATTTGGTGCTTATTTTTTTTAACCAGAAGTAGAAGCAAAAACTAAACAATTGAGAAATTTTATTTTAGGTGCCCTAAAATTTATTAATATATTTGAAAAATAATTTATATATTTCACAAATAGTTTATATATTTTTAAAAATATATGAAATATGAAAAAAATATATATTTTAACAATTAATAATATATTTATGATATTTAGAAAATATTTTAAATATTTGAAAATATTTTAATTTTCTTAAAAAATTAAATATTTTTAAAATATTGAGAAAAGATTTTATAAATGTTGGTTATGGATGATTTTTTTCAACTATAAAAGACTTTTGTAAGTGTCCTTTCTAATAATTTTATATAAAAAAGCACTTTTTTTAACATTAGCCAAACACTCACAATAATACTATAAGCACTTCTTTACTGGTGGGCCAAACACAAACTGCTTATTTGAAACACCTTTTACAAAAGTGTTTTTACAAAAAGTGCTTCTGAAAAAAGCAGTTTTTTCATAGCAATCCCAAACAGGCCCTAAGGCAAATATCTGACGGAAGGGGGAAAACTGACCTGCCAACACAGCAGAGGGACATTTATCTGCCAATTTGGAAAGAATAAGGTGGCACGGCATTTTGACATCATAATGATCTGACAAAAAGAAAATTGGAACCACTCAGCAAGTATAAAGCCAGCATCGATGCACACTGAACTTCCGGGGAATATGATAATAAGACCCATCGATCTAAAACTCGAACCAGATAGAGGCCCATCATGCTTCTAATGATTGTCTCAGCAAGTAGATCACTAGTCAGAAAACTTAGACCTGATATAATTGTGATGGAACATGTCCAAGTAATGAATTCCAAGCAGTAACACATTTGACCATCAAACTCTACATGGGTACAAAATTTCAGAAAGCCATAGTTCTTTAGCTCTATCCGTTTACATTACCATTGGATCATCACTTTGAGCACATGTTATTTATGGAGGGTGGACAATGGTGCAACACTATTGTTGCCTGTTGCTTCGTAGTGACGTGAAGGTCACTAGTTTTGTCCGCGATATTTTGGACAATAGTATCATAATAAACCACAAGGGTACATATGATAGCGACAGGGCACATGTTGCTTCGGTGGCTACAAAGAGTGGATGCTACAATATATTTAGTGCAGCAATGCCCAGCCTAAAAGGAATGCTACGCACTTCAAACTCTTTACCTTGGATGCACAACGGCTTTACCCTTTGTACTCTTTTGTTTGGTCTAAATAACCTCACCCCCAAATAAATAAATAAATAAACAAAATATGCAGGACCCAGAATGAGCTACATGGGAGCAAGGCACGAATGAACAGGAATAATACAGGACTTACCATCAAGACCTGATCTTAAATAAGGAACAATGAAGGACGAAGGATTAACTTGATCAAGGCAAGTGTCTAGCAATGTGTCCACACACTCAAAAGCTGCTTTTCTTAGTTCTAGCCCATCATCCACAACATGCTTAAAAGGGCCCAAGTCAACGGTTCGAATCAACTCTTTCTGCGTAGAACAGTAAAATGTCGATGAATAAATTTAACAAGATACAAGGAACAGTATTCAGGTACAAAATCTGTGACTGGAGCAAAGTTGTTTTTTTCCCAGAAGTGTTGACTAGTTCTGAATATACTACACTGATGATATCTGACTTGGGAAAAGACTATTCAAGAAGTCGAATAGTCAATTTGTTCTGCAAGAAGTTGACTTGAAGAATCCTTTGTCATGTCCCAGATAAGTACTAAAACAGAAACAAGATTCACAGATACCAAAACTATAAAATAGTCATTCCCATAGTTAACCACTACACCAATATTAGAGTTCAATAGTGAGTTGACATGCTAAGCATTGACTGTAATTAAAGAATCCCAGGAATAATATGAAAGACCAGATGGCAGACACTGGCAACAGTGCAAATTTTCCAACCAGAATTCAATATTTCTACCTGAGAAAATCAGAAAAATATTCTGGATTGTTTAGCAGTGATTTTCCAGGAAGCTTTATGTCAGTAACTTATTACATACGGCTCAGATCCACTGAGATGATAGATTAGAGCAACAAGATGCACAAATACATTTCTTAACATCCCAGGGGCGCAAATTAAACCTACCTTAACAATTGTCTGATCATACAAGAGTGGCAAGAGCTCTGGAAGAAGTCCCTTGATGAGGTTTGGTTTATTGTGAGCAGCAGTGCTCAAAGCCAGTACAGCTGCACGCCTGACATGCTGTAAGAAATAGGGAGGGAAGTAACATTAGTATAATATTTCATTGATCATGAATGAATATATATAATCATAGTTGCATGAAGTAAAAGCGGGAGCGGTAATGGGAGAGCGGGCGATCGTAGAAGTTTATAAGGTTATGAGCGGGAAGGGAGCGCTTACATTACTATATATTAAATATATGAGAAAAATGAATGAAATGCCATTAATTGAGGCGTCAAAGCATAAATATCAAAACAAAGTCAATATTAAGCAATAACCAAGAAAATTGAGTACTCCAATAAATGAGATCAAAAAATTGACCCAATTCAATCATTCTTTAAATAGAGTGATATAGTTAGCCAACCAATCATCTAATAAGTACCTTATCACCAAAATAATTCACTACTGTTTGAATCATGTTTCTGTCGAGTTTGATATGCATTGGAAACATGAATCTGACTTCAGAACGCCAAATCACGATTTTGAGCAAGAAACATTAGCATTTTTAAGAGTTTCCTACAGCTATGTATATAATACAACTTTTAGAAGGACTTAGGTTTCAGATCGCAATTTCAACATAGTAATATAGTTGATGTCCAGTTCTTTGGTTTTTTTTTTTTTTTTCCATTTTTCAGTTGGAAAACATGTTTAGAAATGGAAAATCAATAATAACTTTCTCATATAAAAAGCTAGATAATGCCTTCAAGTGATTCCTCAACTAAAAACTAAATTAGTAGTACTTCTAGAGTCCACTTCTTCCCCATACTACGATATCCCCTTTTTTTCTTATTTTTGATAAATGCTATGGACATAAGTAATACTCGTAAATAAAAAAAACCTAGTGATTTGATCTAAACTCAATTCGAACAATTGGGGTAATCAATCTAAAAGTGACTGATTCAAGTATACTTGACCCGTGAAAATCCAGATACAGGTTCGGGTACCATTACTAGTTTAAGATTTGTTTCACATAACAAATAAGATATCGGACAGTATCTACAACTATGTACGAATTTCACTGGATATTAATTTAAATGTCAACTCATGCTAAAATCGAATGCAAAGAAAAAGAGCAATTCCTTGTTGAAATTGAAAAGAAATATAGTCTACACATATAATATGCTAACTTTTAGTCTATTGATTAGTATAATTGTAGCACAATTGGAAGGAACTATACAATAGAGTTGGGGTAATGGGTACACAATATGCAGTGGAAAAGGTAGGAACTTAAGAAAAAATTGACACAATAGAATTAATATAGTGGGTACACAATATGCACGCATTTTATATACCCAACTTGGGTACCAAATGATACGCTAACACATAGTAGGATCATAAAAATAATATTAAATAATTATTTTCAATAAGATAATAAATTTATGTTATGTATATTGGTACATAATTAGAGACAAAACATTAGGTCACGTAGAATTGCTCCATTTAAAAAACACGGGTGGGAAATGTTTGGAAAATAGTTTAAAACTACTCCCAATTTTTCTAATAGAATATGGGAAACCGAAAAACTATTTTCTGACTTTCCCAATTGAAAAACTGGTGTTTTGACGACTTCTTTTCGGTGGGAAATTTCCAAGATCGGCGCAAAAGGATACAGTCCTTCACTCGCGGATCTTAAAAAGAAGTACGTCTTGTTCACTAACATCTCGGCCTTCACTTTAGGGTGAATACCCACTGGCAACCAACAGGGCCTTTCCCACCCGCTAGAAAATTCTGCGTTTCTAAGTAGGTCCTAAAAGTCTCTGGATGCATAAACCATAATTTTCAATGGTTTAGGAAAATGAGAAACTGGTCTTTTTTTTGTTGATCAGTGGTGAAGAGTTTACTTGCAATTATCTATTCTTACCAACTCCAAGAACAGTGCTAAAAAGAATTACCCGGTCTTGATCTCTGATAAGCATCAAAAATGATGAGATATCTGGGTAAAGTACTTCATCTATCTTCTCAGTCCGGTCCACTAGAGAATACTTTACGGCAATGACAACTGTAGCTCTAGTGAATGCAGCTGGACTGGTAGTCCTCGCCTATGCAATTGAAATTCAGAGAGTACTTGTCAGCAGTTACTAGACTAAACCACAAGAGCAAACAAAAGATGTCCAAATTTCTCATGGATAATTACCTTGAGTACAGGTACAAGTTTCGTGGGCATAATAAGGGCAATTTTACCAAGACATTCTGCCACAACATTGCGAACACCCTCTTCCTCACTTTCACAGTGATTGAATAGCAGGTTGAGAATCTTATCAACACTCGCATCCTGGAAGTCGGCTTTGTCAACAGATTGTCTCACTATGACCTGCAGAATGATGGAAAATAGAATCACTAGGAACAATATTTATATACACACATTGTAACAAGGGTCAAAGGAACAAACCTCCTTCAAAGAATGAAGTAATAAATACTGCTTTTTCTGTTGATGGTCAATCTGGTCTAAAATAAAAGGTAAATACTTTCCAAGATTCCCAACAGCAATATTTCCAAGAGCATAAGAGGCCGCAGATTTTATCTCCTCAAAAGGGGACTGGAAAGACTCTATAACAATGTTCTCAATATGTGCATGCGAGCTTAAGTCTTTCCTTCTTCCAATCTCTCCCATGCATAGCAAGGCAAGATGCTGCTTAGCCTACAATTAACGAAAAAGGTTGCTGAAGATATTGGTTAAAAAGCAAAGAAAAAGAACTTACCGTGAAGTGTGAGAAGAGGCATATATATTCTACTAACCAGTACAAAGAAAATATTAAAGTAACTGACTGAATTATAACCAGTTAAAGATGATTTTACAAAATAACGGAACACAGTGAAGAGTGAGAAAAGACTGCACAAGTAGCATGACAACGGGAATAGATTGAGAAGAGGCATGCAACAAAAATATATGTATGCACTGCAGCATGCGTCATAACTAGCATTCGCAGTTGCACAAAAGTTCTGGTCACAGTGTCAGGGAAATGGATGTCGCTGATATTACATAGTGGTTTGCTACATTCATGTTGAGGTTTCTAGGGAACATAGCCTACGTTTAAGCCTTGTGTTTGCAAAAGTTGAATGGATAGGTGCACAATCATTAATTTTCAGACCCATTTGATAGATTTTAACAAATAATACATTTATAAATATGTTTTAAGTAAATAAAATTAATATATATGCATAATGTTGGCTTTTACACAGGTATAGTTATAACGGCTAATTGCACGATGGCTAGCCCAAAATCAAATACGTGACAATTGTTACATAACACAACATATGTTTGATTTTATGGGTGGAGGAACTGAATCATTTCATAGTCTTTAATAAACTAAGACTAATAACATAGCACTGGATAATACTACCACCATCAAATACAAATCATATTAAGAGTATATTTAGGAGTCGGTTCCCAAAATAATGCTGAAAAATAAAAAAATAAAAAAAATAATGCTAAAAAATAAATATTTACCAATCTACTGTTGAACCGCGTTTATAATAAACCGCGTTCAAAAAACGTGGTTATATGTAAAAATAACCGCATCAAGCAAAAAATTTTTTATAGGGAATGAACCGCGTTTAGAAGATGCGGTTTACTATCACATAAAACGCGTTTAGTAAACGCGGTTATAATGCTTTATGAATTAAACAACATAAATAACAAACTAATAGATATATATAAATAACGAACTACTATATAAAAAATAATATAAATAAAACATAAATAAATGTTCAAAAAAATGAAACATAAATAAATATTACCGTGATATATTTCACTGCTACTAGCTGCTAACCGAGCCTCGTGCTCCTTTTTCATCTTGCATGTCAATACATTATGACATTTTCTCTTACAGAATTCACGTGTGACCCTTCGTGTATAGTCATTTCATCCATTTCATTTTGAATTCGTTTCGAGCGTGGGCGTCCTTGACTTCAAGACTTCTCTTGTACAATGATATGAACCGCGTCTTAAAGACGCGGTTTAGTCACATATGAACCGCGTCTTAAAGACGCGGTTTATCTTCGAATTAACCGCGAACGCGGTTTATGTTCATATGAAACGCGTCTTTAAGACGCGTTTTATAACTGGAAAAAATTAATTCGGTTATTTTTGGAGTGAACCGTGTTTTCTAAACGCGGTTCAACAGTAGATTGGTAATTATTTATTTTTTGGCATTATTTTTTTTATTTTTTTATTTTTCAGCATTATTTTGGGAACCGACTCTATATTTAGTTCATTTGTTTTCAACTTATCTTTTTTCAACTTATCTATTTCAGTAAGATTATACAAGTTAATATCTATATCTTTTCGAAGTGTGGCATTCGGTTATGTAAAATTGAAAGACTACTAAGTCTTTGGATACATATTTAAAACATAATTTATCCATTACAATAAGCAAAAAGGGCATGATAATATAAAACCACCACTAGTGGTGGTGATAGACCAAGGTGCTGGAGTATATCATGGAGGTGTTGAGCCACAATGACGGATGATAGCAAGCCTTGGTGATAGATGTGGTTGTGGCCAAACTATAGTGATCAAGGGGAGTGACGTCAGTGGAGGTAGATCATGATGGCGGCAAGCAACCGTGGTAGGCAATAGAGGTGGGCCGTGGTGGCCAGGTGAATTATGGGGTGGCAAGCAATAATATTTGGTGGCAGTGGTAGGCCGCAGTGGTGGGTGGTGGATGGTGGATGGTGGATGGTGGATGGTGGCAGATGGAATGGTGGCCAGAGTGAGGGTTGAGGTGAATCAAGATGGTTAAGGGTGAATCATGAGTGCGGCTAGTTATGATAGTAGATGGGGGGTGTAGCGAGTTATGATGGTGGAAAGGGTGAATATGTGGGCAGTAGGTGGGAAGAAGTGAAAGAGATCATGATGGTGAAAGATCTAATGCTAACATAGTCCTTTCAGACACATCTTTAAAGAGTTTTGATCTTTTTCTATTTAGCTATAAAACAATTTTTTCATCTCTACATTTAAGTTGTAAAAAAGATATAAAAATTATTTTTTATATCAATCAAAGACTCAAGTCTTACAATCAACTCAATTTTTCTAATAGTATTAAGTTGTCAAAAAGCTACATCAATAAATGCAGTTCCAACTGTCTTTAATAGCTCTACAACGTTACAACCACTGCTCCATGAGGATTCAAGATCCTCGTTCAACCATTTACTTTGCTTCTAGACGCACCTTGCCATACACACGCACACTCTTAAAAAATCCTATCTTTTAGTTGTTAGGCTGTTCACTGGTTTTTCCCCCTCTTGCTTCATGTTACTGCCTATGTAGTATGTGACATTTTGTTTTAGTTTCTCATTATTAGTTTTGTACTCAATTGTCCACTAAGTTGGCTTCTTTCACGTTCAATTGTTTGTTTCTGCTTTTGTCAAATCTATGTATGCATTTATCCGTGTGTAGCTTACTCTAGGTTGCTTTAAGTTCACCTCCCAAATACCACCTTTTCGGGGTTTACATTTAAAGCAACAAGCCTACAGTAGAACGAACTTGGATCTTTTCAACGTGGATTTTAACAGCAGAATCCATTTAGTCAACCCACTTAGTAGGACAAGACTAATATCTGGGTGTATGTGAGTCACTACATGTGTGTCTGTGTCAGTGTGCGCATTCTTGTGTATGTATGGGCCATTCAATTTTTGGACTGTGCCGTTCCTAACTCACAGCTATTGGCATCAACTATAAGACAGAGTAATCTCCTTTTGAATTGTTTATCGCTTCCAGTTTTGCAGAAAACTGCATAAGAAACCGAGACATGACATTGTATCACTTCAGAGCACAAGAAATTAACAGAAAGCGATTTCAAATTATTACCGAATTGCTACCACAGTCGCTCTTAAGGATGTCTGTCAACATATCTACTGTAGATGAACATTTCGCATCACCCGCTGCAAGGCAGAGAACGGCAATGCACTGAGCAATTGAACACAAAGCCTGCTTTGCAATGCCACCAGACTGAGGGGAAGGTTTAGCGCATGAAAGTAGTGAATCCAGCAAAGACTGAAAACTTGTATTTGAAGAATATACTAAGCCAGCAAAAAAACTTTGCAAAGCCTGCAATGTTTCAAGAACATGACATAAGATTGGAAAATTACAACTAGTGAAGGATAAAAGTCATATTTAAATGCTAATACAGTACCGAAAGCGCTTGCCCTTGGAGCAAAGAGCTTCTTATCAATTTTAATGCCTGCGGAAGAACTTTATCCCGGACAGTCAAGCCAACATTTGGGCTTGACCTCCTGTCAGCCATCAATGTCCAGCAAAGCTCAAGTGCAAGTGCTGTCATATGCAGGTCGGAATCACTGATAAAACAGCAATCATTCAGAAATCAACAAACGAAAAGAAGATCTAAACAGAAAGCCAAGAAAATAAATGCAGTTGAAGAACAACCTGATCAAGGTAGAAAGTTCCACGATTATAACCTCATAAGCCGATGGACTTATTCTGTCACCATATGCAACTATTATAGAATTCAGTGTCCCCAGCGTTGCCTGCCTGAGGGCCCTATTAGCCTGTCATTTTAAATATAAGCAGAGATCAATAAAAGATTTCTTTTTTTTTTTTTTAACAAAATATGCTTCACAAGTATGGAGAAATTGACAACCAATCCAAAGATCCATCAGAGCCACCAAAAGGCACGCTTGAAGGAATTGTCAAGATGACATGGTTACCCATAACAAAATTATCAAGAAGTCCCGTATAAAACACGAACAAAAACAAAATTCTAAGAACAGTAACATACCTTTCTCAAGAATGCAGTTAACTCAGCAATAACATTCTCCAAGACACAGGACAGGTCAATGTGAAGTGGAGAAGCTGCAATAACAGCAAACGCCTGTATGCAAAAATTAAGGGCTCAACACAGCATCCAGTGCCACGCATGCACACAACAAAATACGCAAGCAATCAAATTACAGCCAAGAAGTGACATAAATATCCATGCATAGCTACTGATATAGATCACAAATAGCAAAAGATGGCTCCTTTTTGCGGACCAATGTAGTAATAAATATAAAAACTTGCAAGCATGTTAAAAAAGGGGAAGGAAAGGAAAAAAAATGGCAAAAGAAGTAGCTGCACAAAAACGGGTCACAAAATGAGTATACTTGCAGTTCTCAGTTGAAAGATTTCTACCCGTAATAACCTTCTCAATTTGAGTATAGAAAATCTTGTGATATAAAGCAAATAGTTTCTTCAACTTAGTTTTTGTTTTCATTGGGCATTTTCTCTTCCAATAATAAGTTCTGCAGAAAATTTCAACCTTCCATGGTGAGTTCTGAAGTCCACCTGAATAAGGGTTGTGCTAGGTAGTAAACCAGACAACATAAAGTTCACCAGAAGACGCAGTTCAGCACAGTCATAAGCAGACACAAAAGAAAAGATAAGATCCTGAATCAGTGCATCTGGGGTAACAAAGTGGCACCTATTGAGAATAAAATGAGCGAGAACATATTGTGATTACATCCACATGTAAAGCAGAGACCTCTAAATTCCCCAATTAGAACGATTAAGTTGTTGTGGGTTCGTCATGTCAAGAAGGGAAGGGATAGGCTAAAAAGACACAATTAAGTTGCGAATACCATTGCGCATGGAATTGGAGCTTGTAATTGAGGTTGAAACTGAAGTTAGGGTTCAAAATTCCAATTATGTTTGGTCCACTTGTTTGGAATTGGAATTACGTTCCACTGCCTAATTCCATAATTAGGTTTTAACTAAAAATATGCATTTCAATTCTTTGGGATGGGGGAAAGGAATTGCAATTGCATATTAGCTCCATCAACCCAAAACACAAAATGATCCAACTCGAAAAACCCGAGATTACTAGAGAAGAAAAGGCCCAACCCAACCTAAACTTGACCCAAACTCAAAATGACACAACTTGAATGACTTGAATCGAAGTGACCCAAACCAATCAAATTCAAAGTCTAGAATAAACCAACTTAATTGACCCAAAATTCAAGATGACCTGAACCGAAAACGACCCTACCTAACTCGAATCCGACTTGAACATTACCTAATTGAGCTAACCCAAAACCCAAATGACACAATCTAATTGACTTGAAATCTGAGATGATTCAAATCCCAAATGATCCAACCCAACTCAGTTCGACCTAAATTTGTCTTGAGAGGAGATAGCTCAAAATTTGAAATAATACAACTACATTGAACCAAAACCTAGATGATTTGAGCTCAAAATGACCAGTGTTGTCAAAAGCCACCTAAGGCGCGTGAGGGGCATGGGTTTTTCTACCTTGGGTGAGGCGCGCCTCTTAAACTTTCTCTCTTCTATCCCAACTTTTCCACTTGTATGCTTTACTACTTATATAAAAATTACCAAATCTACCCTTTAAAAAGTTTGAAAAGTCAAATTCAAAATTTTCTCGACGTTAAAAAAAAAAATTGAGAAGTTTCGATCAAAAAAAATAATAATAATAAAAATAAAAAAAATTGAAAAGTTAAAACTTACCTCAATCTCTCTGTTTCCCTCTCTCGTTCTCCCTCCCCGCCTCTCCTTGTTCCCTGCTTCAATCCAAATCCAATTTTTGGGGCCTCTTTGTCCCTTCTCTCTTCTCTTTTTTCCTCAAACACTCATTTTTCTAAAATTTTCACCGTCTTTCTATTTCTACCACTACATTTTTTCCCTCTGTTAATTCTAGCCACATGTATAGTGCTCCGACTTAACAAAATTTTATTATGCTCAACATGCATGCACTATAAACTCCCGGTAATTTTTAGATATTATAATATTTAACGCAATGAGGTAATATCATTAATTTTGATTGATCTTTTCCTTTCCTGTAAAATATATGGCTTATTATTTTAATCTACATGGAATATTTCTTTGCTTTTGAATTTCTCTTTGATTTAAATTAGTTGTCTTTTTTCAAGGACCTTTTGCTTATATTTTGTAAATTAAGGTTTGGTCGGTAAGTTCATGTCTAATTTTCTCCACCCAACTTTTCTTTGGCTTGTTTTTACCTCTCTTTCAATCTTCGAATTTTGTTAATTTTAAGAAATATTAATTCAATTATGAAACAAGTTTCACATGAACCATCCTTAGTCCGCCTCATGTCCAAAAAGCGTGCGCCTTAGTCATGCGCTTCTCGCCTCAACTTTGGGAAGCCTTGGCACCTTGATGCGCCTCGCGCCTTTGACAAAACTGAAAATGACACAACTTGACTTAGCTCAAACTCGACCTCTACTAGCCAATCCTATAACAACCCAATTTGACGACCCAACCTGATTAAGGAAAATCCAAGAGAACTTGAACATGAAACGATCTGACTTGACTAAAACTATTGAGTTAAACGAAAAGTCAAGATAGCCCAAAACTAAAATGATCCAACCCGGCCAGAACACAAACTTGGTTGACCCCAAACTTGAAGTGATCCAATTCGATTGACCTGAAACCTATGATGACTCGAATTGTTATCGCATTGTAATTCCAATGGCCAATTCCTATGTTTTTCTAGAATGGAATTTTAATAGCTTTCTAGTTCCAAATCCATAAAAATTGGAACTAAAATTGCGATTCTACAGTTCAATTCCAATTGTAAGTGCGAAACAGAGCCTTAGTTTCACTAGAGCTTAATGAAAAAGTACTCATGACAGAGCATAGTGGCGACTCTGATCCATGTTAGGACCCAACACAGTGGGTCAAGGCTTAAGATTATTGTTTTGTACAAAATTCAAAACATTTCCAATTCCTTGTTTCCCTGGATGAGACAAGAGACTATGAAAACTAAGGTCATGCTGTGGAAGAGACTTTGAATTAGCTGATCCCAAGCCCAGTTAACAAGGATTGTGCTAGATAGCCAGAAGTCAACATAGAACTTATTAGAACATCAAACATAAATTCCAGACAGAATTATGATAGAAGGTAGTGTTTTACGGGAAAGAATCAAAAAGACTTTTGAAGCCATGATGCAGGAAAAGAATCAGAAAACTTAAAAAGGTTTCAAAATGATTGTACTGCAGAAAGAAGATGAAAGAAAGATAGCTGCAGTAGGATAAAGAAACTAAGAGATCAAGACAACACTGGGGCCAAAGAATACCAAGTAATAAGCAATTCAGATACATCAGTTCTATGCACCAAAATGATTCTTGAACAGGTGAGAATCCATAGGCAAGGTGGCTGTTATACAGAGTGCATCAAGACTCTCATCACATTAATATTTTCACTAAACAGGAAATACTATAAGACAGCTGTAATACCTTCTTGCTACATGCAAAAAGATGGAGGTCAAAAGAGAGATATCATGTTGCATCAGAGGGTTAGCTATAGCATGAAAGAAAGGGATTTAAAAAAGGTTTTTTAGAATAGGTACTAGCGGATGCAACCAAAGAAAATATGCAAGAAAAGGCCCAAGGTCGTCTCTTCATTCAAGACATTGAATGAAGCGTACTATTGCAGGAATGAAACATGTCTAGGGAAAGGTAGGGAGAAGCCCGGTAAGGATAGGTGTAATCACTAAAATATGTCCTTTTGCACAACCAGAGCACAGTATGACCCTCGAATGAGAAGAGTGGCAACAAAGCACACTACTAGACTGCCACGCATAGGAGGAAAACAATTGGCTGAGTTTGCTTTAGTTTTAATTACTTTGTGTATGATAGGTATAAGATTCAATGCAATTTTACGAAGCAACATCATATGAATATGCAGACAAAAACTCATGATACATAATTGAAAGGATTTGTTGATTACATACAAAAACAAGACAAAAGTATGAAGCAGGCATCTCTAATACAAAGCCTGTCATTTAGTCAGGCATTGATGATGAACACGTAGAGCAAGATGCTCTTCGAAACGAGATATCCACTACGTAGATTTGCATTAGAATATTTTGTTCACATGTGAAGTGAATCTGAACGCCGCTTAACTTTCACAATATTTTGCAACCATATCTTAGGAGGGTTTGTCAGGTATTCATGGTCTCTTGATATAATATTGCTATTTCCCACTATTTCCTCTGGATGACATTTCATTCTGCATTATATAGTTCTTCAATTCCCATATAATATTATTCATCTTTTACCCAGAAAGGAATTAAATGCGAACCAAGACATATAGGCTCATGCGAAAAACTGACCTTCACAGCTGTAAGCCGGGTAATCTCATTTCCCATGCGATCAACCAATACAGGAAGACAAACGGGTATTTCTGCTGTCAGATTATCACCAAAGATTGAAACGACATGCCCCATGCAAGATATGGCACATTCCTTCACCTCCTGATCTTGATCTTGATTACTCAAGCGTGCCATGATGGCTTTGTATATTGGATGGACAAATGGCTTGTAGTCGAAGTCAGAAGCCTAAAACAGGACCATTTTTCAATGAGAAAGTTGTCTTACTGCTTATATCACAAACAAAAAAACAAAGAAACTCACTTCAATACTCGGGCGCAGAACACGAAGAAGTTCTCCACAGACTCTCAATGCCTCAGCAGTGACTTTGTAGTACCGCTCACCAACAGCGGACAGAATGGATCCAGAAAGAACCTAATTAACAGCAGTTTGAAACATTTTAAGAAATGGAAAATTCTAGAGGACAATGTTAGCAAAAATAAATGAAGATGAAGATCCCACATAAAGAGAAGTCAGATCTTTAGGACGAGTGCAAAATGCCACAAACATGACAACCATTTTGTTTTCTTTCTCATGCAAGAGGGAGAGGGGGATCATACAGCTCAGTTAAAAAAAAATTCAGCTAGCTTGCAAGCTATGGAAACGCAGACTAATTCTTCTCAAGAACCACTGCAGAAAAAGATCTCAAAAGATGAATAAAGCAAGTAAGAAACCAAAAAAAGGCCACTTGCAACACATATGGCATCTAAAATATAGACATCAAACCATCATAACTACTGAAAGAGCCTAAAATGCCAACAACTACTTTTATTGCATCCATTTCAACTAAGTACGTAATAATCCGAGCGGAACCGAACTAAGCCGAGCACCCCCTTGTTCAAACTCCATCTAGACAAGCCTTAACAAGCTTGAGTTCGAGCCGAGCCTTAATTAAGCTTACGAAACTCAGATCCATAAGATTCTAGTATGCTCAATACTTAGCCCATTAGTCCAATCTAGCAATTTGAGCTTATTACCAAGTCAAGTCAACCTCATATACAGCTGAACACATTACTTAAATCAAGCTCATGGTGAGGCTAAGCTATTCAAGCTACTAAGAAGCCATTAACAAGCTAATACCAACTATTAACTAGTTCTTAACAAGCCTTCAATGAACCCTTAACAAACTATTTATAAACATTAAAATGTTCAAAATCAGATTATTAGGCTTATTAAGCCCGGCCAAACTCCCTACATCAAACATGAACTAGCCCTTATCCACTCGAACGGGGCCATTTGCCATAGGAATCAAAATGCATACTTCCGTGCAGTTGGCTCCTATCAGAAAACAAAAAAAAGATGCAGACTGAAACTGGAAGAACTAGAAAGATCAAACTCTAGGGCTAAAGTTTTAATAAATCATGTTCTGTGGATAAGTTTAGGGCGGAAAATTAAGGGTTGAATCTGAATTTACGTAGGAATTGCATAGATCAAAGAAAAAACTAGCTTCATACTGATAGCGACAAGAATCACTACAGGGAAAAAGCCTCAAGCTTAACAAGGAGGCCTTGGTCCAAAGGAAGAATACTACCAAGATTGAGGTCCTCAGACATGAGTCCTAGGTTCAAATCCCCTCTGCCCCTGCTTGCTTACCATTAAAAGAACACTCTGAGGCTTAATCACCATCACAGCTGTAAAACTCAAATTATTTTTGTTGGCTTTTCTGGTCCTTACACATGTCATATGTCATCCCCCCCGCCCCCGCGCTCTTCTTTCTCTCTCTCCTTCTCATTTGGGAAAACGTAGACCTCAAGTTTTGAAGTGTTGCGACAACAGCATCAAGTTTGAGAATGACAGCAATGACTTGATTAAATATAGTAGTGATTGGTGTAGCCTTGCTCAGCAGCATTAAGAATGATATTGTGATATTGCATCCATGTGAGTAGGAATCAGACGGGAGTGACAAGGTCACTAAGTGTAGCGACATGACAAACTCATCTAAAGTTCTCTCAATGTCAGAGCTTTCCCTCATGGACTCGAATAGTTGCAATTGGAGCAGAATCCTCTTATAAAGTACATGGGTCAACAATCTTCCACCAGAAAGCATCTTTCTACTTTCTACATCAATTGTTTCTGTTGTTTACTCCGCTTTGCGTTCCAGAACTAGTCACTCCAAATGCTTTAAAGCTTTTTCCTCAGACACCGTTCATATGTTATTGTGGCTGTATAAGTCCGGAACTAGCTGTAGATTTTACTTGATTTTTAGACTGACATATGTTAAAGATTTCTTCCAAAGATATGTCAAAACAATAGTCTCTTTAAGATCATCTTTTCTACTACTCCATATCTGGCACCCAGATCTTCCAACTCTGCATAATGTAGAATACTTGTATCATCTTGCTGAAGCAAGCAAGGTGCTATCTAAAAGTCTTTGCCTTTCCATGTATCCATCCAACCACGTATTAACATCTAGATCCACGAATAGAAAAGCACCCATTTTGCGAGTACACCACGGAAAATGCAAAAGGATGCAACCAAATGATGCGAGCCACAAATACAAAGAACCAGAGAGAGTGAATTTTATGGCTATGGTTCAAGAGATCCATATTTGGGGACAAAACTAGGGCCGAAAAATTGGGATCAAATTTGAATTTTATGTAGAAACCGTAAAGGACAAAAAAAACTACTATCCTCACAGTATTTAAGTTCTAGGAATCATTCCTAAGGAGAAGCCTCAGACATTCTAAGGTAGAAATCACCATGAGGGGTTGAGGAAGTCAAATCAACAAAATTTCTTCATGGGTCATGAGTTTTATGATCATACATATCCTCAACAGCTTGGCACAATGAGGGGTTGAGGAAGTCTTAATAGAAAGCTATTGATGCGAACAATAGTCACACTTTTTAAAGCAGTGCAAGTGTGGACCCCAAAATTCCAGCAGCTATTGATGTAAATAATACACAGCGATGGAGAACACAGTATGCATTATGCAACGCGATTGCAGATTAGCAGATACCACACTTACCAGAACATAAATGACAAAAAATGCACATGCCGAAATATATGAAAATACAAGAGATACTAATAGAAGGAAACCATGTTGCGACTAGACTAATTAACATAAATTGATATACAAAGCACTCTTCTGAAATTCCTAGATACAGTGCCATGCAATTCTAATAGTTGAACTACAGTTAAAAATGGAACTAAGTCCATGCAGTAAAGAATTAACTGTTCCAGACCTAAAATTTATATGTAGGAAGCTTTTGAAAGACCCAAATATGACTATATAATTACTAAAAGCTTGAACTAGGAATGGATGGCTCAATGAAGAGCAAATGGTAAAGAAAGTAGTAGTTCTACACCCAACATTGGTAGCATGCCAAGGTCACCAGAAAGACGCTCATTCTACATACATATCATATCACATTGTTTATTTGATGTTTCGCGAAGTAGAAACTTTTTTTTTTCTGAACACTGAAATAGACCCAGAAGGTATAGACAAGCGAAAGATGCATTGTCATCAGATAGAAAATCATATTCAAAATTCAACTGTTATATAAGACAAGAACGCTATATTAGCTCAAACAAAATCTTTTAAACATTATAATACCAATACCTTGATGTAGGGATGGAACACTTGCGGTGAATGTGAAGCCAAAGCCAATCTTGTAAAAACAAGAGCCTCAATTTTCAAATTTGAGGTAGATGATTTGTCCTGGCAAAGGTTCCAGCCACCCAAAGAGGGGGCAGGAGAGGAGGGAGAACAAGGTAAGCTACATCGCAAGGAAAGTAGGGAATTGCATATCACAGCAAAGATACTTACAAGCAATGCCCTCTCGATCCCAGGAACAATCAACCCAATTTGATCAACCAGACAATCTGGCAAGACAATGACAAGTTCTTTTAGCACAGAAAATGCACCAACCTGCCAAGATCAGAAACAGCCCACAACACTAAGACTTCATAAATGTAAATATACTAATCTTCAAGAATAAGAGAGAGAATTCCCACCTTCGTTTTGATAGACTTTTCACGCAGCTGCCTATTTACACATTTTACAATTTTTGGCACTTCCTGCTTTAATAACCACTTTGGACTGCACAGCATAAGAATGAGCACCACATTATAATGATGGAAAACAAGCATCAGTAAAGCATATGATTTCTCACGTTGCCGCAAAAGCATGTGGCTCTCTCGCAATGAGATATACAAGAATTCAGAGTATTTCTACCATGCACATAAGTACTACTAAATGGTAAAAGATTGCTTCTTTCTTAAACACACAGACCAAGAAAGCAAGAGGTGAACTAAAGGTAGCAAAGCCCATAGATATGCTACAATTGTATGCTTGTGCTACTGTTTCCTTATCCCAAAGCCATGAGTAGCCCAAGTGAAAGATGCACACAAAGCAAAGAGAAAGGTTTGAAGTGAATCAATTTTAACTAATAAAAACGCAAGTGGATCTCTCATTCCTGAACTGTTATCATGACAAAGAGAATTACAAGATCATATATCAACGGCCTTAGATTGATTCAGTGGGGATATCTGCTCCCTGAACTCACATCAGGACTGGGGATGTTTTTTTTTTAATTGAAAAAGAAATAATATTAAAAGAGAAAGAACGCACACAAGGTTAAGGACAAGATATCCTCAAAATTACATAATGCAACAATAAACTAATAACATAAGGTCCTCGAATCCCTTTGCACGTCAACTAAGGCCATGTCAACAAAGCCTCCAAAGCTCTTTGTCCAACAAGCTGCTAACAAGACCATCTTCTCCCATAAGAAATTAACTGGCGTATGCTGATCTTTGAAGATCCTAGCATTTCTTTCAAGCCAAATACACCAAAGAATAGCAATTTTAGCTCTGGAGAAGAACGTTAACACATCTTTCTTCTTTCCTATGCCACGAACCTTCATTAGCAAGACATCCTCAACCAATCTTGGGCTAACCTACATCTAATCTGAAGTGGACAAAAGTTTGCACAATAATTCTCAAGACAGAGCACAATGCAAAAATAAATGGTCATGAGACTCTCCACTCTGGAAGCATATAACACAAATTCCTAGAGACAAAGCCTTAAAAGGTCTCCATTTCTACAAGCAATCTTGAGTATCAAGCTTGTTAAGAAGTAAAGTCCATGTGAAAACCTTGATTCAAAAGGGTACCCTAACTTTCCAAACATAAGAGCTCACGGGGAAAATTGGAAAAGGATTACGAGAAGAAAGATTTTGGAAAAAGGATTTAGAATCAAAAGCTCCAAACCGATCCAACATCCAACGTCTCTTCTCGCGAAGAAAAGACAGGTGTACTTGGTCTAAAATATGACTCAACTATGTGAATTCATGTATTTCCCTTGAAATAAGATTTCTACTACAGGTTTCAAGACAGTGAACCACTTTGCTCAGATGAAAAGAAATTCACAAAGGCATCATGGACAGTGGAGAATCTATATAAACTTATGAGATAAAGCAATATCTCCAACCCAACTATCTTCCCAAAAATGAATACGGTCACCCGACTCAATCATGGGGCAAATATGAAGAATGAAAGAGGGGTAAAGCTGTGAGATAAACTTCCAAGGGAAGGAACAACCAACAGTATCTACCAACCTTTAATCCCACCCATTATCTTGGACACTGTACTTACTCTCAATCACAATGTGCCAAAGGAAGTTAGATTCCCTAGAGAATTGCCATAGCCATTTACCTAGAAGAGACATGTTCTTGAACACCAAATTTCCAATTCCCACCCCCAGACTGTGCGACCTACAGACTTTGTCCCAGTTGGCCAAATGATCCCGATGATCCTCTTCTATCCCTGACCAAAGAAAGTCTCTAATGATCTGCTCAATCTGCTTTGCAACTAAAACAGGAGTCTTAAAGAGAGACATGTAGTATATGGGAATGCTACTGAGACATGATTGGAAAAAAGTAAGACAACCCCTAAAGAAAAGAAACCAACCATCCAGCCTTATTGCTATTTTTCTAATCACGGGGTCCCAAAAGCTAGAAGACCTAAGATTACCACCCAAGGAAACTCCCAATTAAGTAAGCAGCAAATGATGTATCACACAACCAGACAAAGGGGAATATGCAGCCAAGGTCGGATCATCTAGGTTAATGCCTTAAATACTAGGCTTTGACAAATTGATTTTAAGACCTGAGAATTGTTCAAACAACTGGATGATTGTCAGAATAGCCTTAAAACCATCCAAGTTATCTTTTAAAAAAAAAACAATAGTGCCGCCTGCAAACTGCAAATGAGATACTGGCACCAACTCTCTACCCACATCAATTCCGCAAAAGAGGTTTCGATCCCAACCTTTGGAGAGCATACGACTCAACAGGTCAACAACAAGAGTGAAGAGATGAGGGGATAAGGGTTCACCTTGCCTTAACCCACCAGATGCAATAAACCACTCCTTTGGGTTCCCATTAATGATAACTGAATGAGAGACATTAGCAAAACATCCTTTAATCCAACTGCACCATCTTTCATCTTCCCCAGGAGCACCCAAAGTAAGAGACCCTAGCTCACCCTATCATAGGCCTTCTCAAAGTCGAGCTTTAGAAAAATTCCCTTCCTCCATAACCTAACCAAATCATCCACAACCTCATTGGCCACTAGAGAGGAGTCTAAAATTTGTCTATCCCCCATAAAAGCAGATTGATATTTAGAAACTGTAGTTTCTAAGACCCCACTCAACCTAACAGATAACACTTTGGTAAGAATATTATAAACACTAGTAACAAGACTAATGGGCCTAAAGTCTTTCACTTCAATAGAATGCTCTTGTTTTGGCACTAGGGTAATAAAAGTAGCATTAATACTCCTACAAAAAATTCCAATCCAAAAATATTTAGCGAAAGACCCTCATGAAATCATCTTTAATAACATCCCAACAATAATGATAAAAGGCTGTAGAAAAACCATCCGGACTAAGAGCCTTATCACTAGCCACAAGAAAAACTGCCCGTTTCACCTCATCTTCTTCAAACGGCCTCTCTAACCTAGCCCTCTGAGACTTGGAAATTGGACACCACTCAATTCCATCAATCAAAGGTCTACAATTAATTTCCTCTGCAAATAAAGACTAATAGAAAGAGGTAATTTCACGAGCCATAAGACTAAAATTGGTGAAAACTTCTCCATCTCCAATTCTAACTCCCTAATGAAATTACATCTCATCCTACCCAGCGCAACACAGTGAAAAAACTTAGAAGTAGTATGCCCTTCCTTGACTCATTGAGACTTGACCTTTTGTTGCCACCTAACCTCTTCCCTCACAAAAGAGTAGGTCCATTTTCTTTTGAGAAAGATCTTCAAGTAGAGGGCCTCCACCCTATGACTGGCCTATCAAATTAGTCTCCGATAGTAACTCCTTAAGCTTAACCCTTGTGTCTCCAAACACAAACTTATGCCACTCCCTCAAGCGTTCTTTTAGGAACCTAAGCTTACCCATGAAGACAAAACTAGCCCACCCTTGAACTTGACACTCATTCCACCACTCTCTTACTCGGTTAAGAAAATCACGATGTGAAAGCCACATATTCTCAGAATGAAAAGGAGATGGAACCCATGAAATCTGATTCAACCAAGGACAAGAGGAAAATGATCATAGGTCGGCCTAGCTAAGGTTTTCTAGCAAAGATTAGGGAAGAGATCTTCCCACTCAGTCGTACACAAAAAATGAACAATACGACTAGCCACCATCCTACAACTGAAACAGACCAGGTGAAGTGCGCATTCTCAAGGCCAGGATCCCTAAGATTACATTCCCTAATAAAATCATCAAATTTTTGCATGTGACGAGTAAACGAAGTAGCATGACACCTTTCATGAGGGAAACAAGTAATATTGAAACCCCACCAAAGAGCCAATTGGACCACAAAGGCCATAAAGCGCTCCTAATTCTTCCCAGAAAGTAACTCTCTTACTAGACCGATTAGGAAAATAAACAAATGTGAACCAACATTCCCCCGCCCATGAATATTCAAACAAACAGACACAAAGTACTCACCATTCACTGCATCTACATGAGAACCAAACTTCGTATCCCACATGACCAAGATTCCCCCAAAAGAGCCTACTGATGGAAAAAAAGAATCCAACCCTTATTCCTAGACTCCCACAAGTAGGGGTGCTCACCAAAACCAGAAACCGAAAAAACCGAACCGAAACCGAGAAAACTGAACCGAAAATATCTGTCATTGAGTTGGAAGAAGAGGTTCGGTTACAGAACCGATAAAAAATTTGGTTAATTTGGGTGGTTACGGTTCATGGGTTCCACTAAATCAGTTAACTGAATAAACCGATTAGTATATTACGAGAGTATTATATTTATGCATTATAAGTTGTAGCCTAGAAGGTATATAGTCATGCTTAGTTTTATATAATTGTGAGTTCAATTCAATCTAGTTTCAACCTTTTGGATTCCTAGCCTAAGCCAATCTAAATTACCATAACAATTGTGATGCACTTAGAAATCCAATTGACAACTGAAACCTAAATGGTTAATTGATTTAAATGTTTTTTGGAGCGCATAGAAGTAGCAAAATTTTAGGGTTTAAATGGGTGAGAAAAATACTTGAATCTCTTTCACAATAAGTGGTTAACCGATTAACCCGAGCAAACTAACCAAAACCGAAATTCTAATTAACCGGTTTTAAGCAGGTGGTAACGGTTATCGAATTTTCACAAATTCCTTAAACGGTTACCGAACCGAGAAGTTAAACGGTACGGTTAACCGGTAATGAACACCCCTACCCATGAGCCCCTTACTACAAAACGATCAATGACATCTAATTTAGTTTCCTGTAAGAAAACTAAATCAGGAGGATACTTATAACAACCCGTCTCTTATCCCATGACCCTAGACCCTGCACATTCCAACTTAGGATTTTCATTTTGGAAAGGAACTAACCCCTTTTCTACCCCATCTACCTTCCAAAAAAGGAACTGAAGGCCAACCTAGCCTCTTTAACTCCCGTTCCATACGGGACTTAGGGTACGAACTTGTTTGCCAACAACTAATTTTAAAAGTTGTCCCCTATGGTCCCTGACGCCATATCCAGCCTGCACAACAAGAGATTGAGGATCTCGGTTGTTCTTCAACTCCCTAATGGATCCAAAGTCATGACGCTCCCCAAATCCCCCTTATCCCCTAAACACGATTGTGACAAAGGCTTAGTACCGGCCCTCGATGGAAGAGGAAGGATGCAAAGAGCCATTGTGGAGAGACACAGACAGAAGTAGCTAATGGAGATCAATTGGGGTCTGACATCAATTTGATAAACATTTAGCAACCATGTGCAAACTTTTTTTTTCCTTTTATTATGTCGGTATTTATCGTCATATTAGGAAAAGAATCCTAATCTGAAAAAAAAATAATAATAATAATCAAACCTAAAACAATCTGATAAATCGAGATAGTTGAAAATACTACCCCTAGAAGAAGTCTAATTCAAGCTGATCTATCCTATAGAATATAAAATAATAAAAAATTTTTTGATATAATGGCTTCCTAATAGATGAAAATTCTGTTTTCCATTCCATATCTTGATCACCGTCAGGATCAAAGGGCCAAAATATTTCCTTAATGAGCCCTAGTTATCGCAGTGTGATGAACCAACTACTCCTAGAATAAGTCTAATTCTAACTGATTTATCCTATAAAATATAAAACTATAAAAACTTCATAGATGATAATGATTTTCTAATAGAAGTTAATTTTGTTTTTTGTCCCGTATCTTGATCATCATCATAGCCTCTCTTCAGGTTGCACCCAGTAGGGATAAGGCTGCATACATTTCACCCTCCCCAAGCTTGCCTTGGCAAGAGCCCTCGAGGCACTGGGTTTGTTGTTGTTGTTGTATCTTGATCACCATCAGGATCAAAGGCCAAAATATTTTCTTAATAAACCCTATTTATCACAGCGCTATGAACCAACCATCATGCATTAAACCCAAGCATCCACTGAATGATGACCATCACCCTTTGCAGTCAGCTACTTACGACCTTGTCCCACCAATGCTGTTGATACAAATTCCATAACTAGGCAATTGAATAGAGCCATTTATTTCTTCACTCTTCATCACCCAATAACCTTCTTCCTGACAGATATAACCATCTATGAAGGGCTGAGCTGGAACCAGAAACCATTTGGTCCTTGAACATTGCATCAGTCTTTCCTATTTTGAGCTTGTTCCAGAACAAACCTAACTAATCAGAATTGATAGTTTTTTCTTTTCTTTTTTTTTTCCCTGTTGCATCCTCCCCTCTATCCTTTCAATGTAAAGGAGGCAACAAAAGACAAAAAAGATAGCCAGAACTGCAAAAAAATTGAACATTCCAAGCATAAACGGCATGAAGTAGTGCAAATTTATCCAGCTGCAGTGGCACAGGATGTTTTCAAGAACTTCAGTATTTTCAACCATGAACTTCCGGCTGGGAATTAGTAGTAATACAAGCTTTCTTTTAACCTGTGAAGCTACAACATAACAATATTAGCCTACCTTAGTTCATCAGTGTCCATCTGCCCTCTCGTAACATTTCCAGTCTGTCTCAATAACTCAATGAATGTGTTAAAAACATCTATCTGCAGCAGGAAGAGAAACAGGCAACAGTTATTGTACCAAAGATGATGGAATTACATAAAGTAGAATCACAAGGAATTGCACCAAATATATGTTCATTCTTACCTTCACATTTTCTTCCCTTTCTCTAAACCTGTCAATCAGCTTTGGGCAAGCCTACAAAGTAACCAACCGAAAAAATTATTGAAGCAGCACAATGCAGGGGAGCAGCTACTTTAGATAAACTACATAATATAAGACAGAAAACCCTAAGGATGCAGATTGGACGCAATTTTTTAAGTGATGATCTCCCTAGGGCTCGCTCATTAGAGGGCTCGCTCATTATAACTTTTGAGTTTGTAATTTATGAAATATGAAAGTTCAACAATTTGGATTTGTAATTCTAAAAGCTTAAAAAATAGTTCTCAGATGATCTATCTCCCAACTAAGTTACCTTGGGGGGGAGGTAGGGCTGGTGGCAGTGGATGGCAGCGCAGGTGGCAGTACCCGACAGAGGGGATGGTCAGAAAGGCAGTAGGGGTAGGACTAGGAGTGATGGAAGTTTCCAATTGAACTGCTCTCTATTTTTAACCACCGTCCCACTGCCACAAGGGCTCCCACCGAGGCAGGGTCTGGGACTCCCTATTTTTTAGGACCATCTTTTTTATTCACTCCTTTGCATTTCATTTTTTGTTTTTTCAAAAATTGTATTTAGAGAAAAAGGATAATCCCTCTTTTTTCTATTTTGTTTTGGTAATGTCATAAGAAGGCATTAAAAACTGCAAATTCAAAGTGATATCAAACTGCAAATTCAAAGTGATATCAAATATGCCTTTAGTAAACTTCCAGGGAGATCTTATTTCCCCTGTTGGATTCATATACCTGAAGAGCAAAGCTGCTGCTTTGCATCTTATTTAAAAAAAAAAGCTACTTGATAAAATTATTTTATTTTCAATTTTCAGTAAGATTATTTTATTTTTCAATTTTATCGTCGGATAAGAGATGACATGACACCAAAAAAATGAAACATACCAAGGCTATCCCTAGGCAAGTTGCCATGTATGCCAGGGAACGCAGAGTAGGGAAGTTTGACTTCCCAAACCTTTTAATTTCTTCAAACCAAGCAAATGCATATTTCCAAACTCCCATGAAATCACACCTCCCACACCACTAGCGCCCAACCAAACAAAACTAATGTTTTTTTGCTCCTAATTCAATATTCAAAGATCCAAATTTGGATATCTGACATTAAGAAAATCCTATACCAGACTCCCAACTACATAATCAGCCATTAAACTAGGAGTGTGACATCAGAAAACAATTCAGATGCTCCTGAAGGCAATACCTCTTCATAAAGCTTAGAAAGCATCTCAGGCCGAGAAACAAACAACCCTGCCAAGCATTTTGCTGCTGCTCTTCTTACTTTCCAACTAGCATCCTCATCGTCCGTATATTCATTTTCACTGATGCTACAAGCAGAAGAAGCAAGATATTATAGTTCACGTTCAGATAGAAATGAAATCGTAAAAACAAAGGAATCAAAACATACTCATCTTCCTCCTCTTCAGGACTCTCCTCATCAATATCTTCCTCCATGTCATCAGTAAAATTTGGGTCATAACTAAGAAATTCTAGAGCAAGATGAAGAATTTCATCATAATAAGGAATAATATCCCTGGGGCACCTAAGTAGAAAACTCTCCAGTGCCTGCCAAACATAGAACGAAATATGTCAAGAAGAATTTGCATATTTCTTTGGACAATATCACACAGAGTTAACGACATGCCTGCAAACTATATTCACGAAGCTCTTCATCATTCTCTGATGCACTTCTGCAGTAATTGACTAGCAAAGGAACAGTGTCTTTAAGGTACGGTCCAAAACGATAACCAACAGCACGACTACAATTTGAACATGTTAGCTCATTAGTTAGAAGAAGCAATTCCAAGGTAAAAAACTGCAGAAACAGGAATAGGCTCCATAGAATCTACTACATGGAAGGCAAACAAATAGAAACTAAAATTGGCAACTAGCCATCTTGAACCATCTCAGATACCTTGATTAAAGTTTGCTCCCACCACCCAAGTGGTCTACCTCATAAAATGCTACCAGGTAAAAACAGCACGCAGCTAAATTGCCAGCCCAGCAAACTGCTGGGCTTTTACCGTGAATATTATGTATAAGTATGCATGCGTATACGTTCAAACTAGGGCAAGAAAAAAAATAACTTTTTTCAGATCTTTCGATTTTCTTCTGTTCCCTTAATGTGCTAAATCTTGTTCATAATTTTTTCTGTGTGTCTCAGGCACCACCAGCTAAACTAGAATATATTTATCTTTTAGGAAAATGTCTACCAGGTCCCTTCAGTAGCCTGAATTCTGCTTTCTACAAAGCCTCTATGCTTAAAGAGAACCTTTGCGAACCTCGAAGGGATAAATATCTGTCTATCTATTTTTGATATCCAAACTACAGTATAGCATCACAAAGTAGGGTTTTTGAAAAATTCTATTTATTCCAGTATTGTCTCATATTACCCAAAAAATCAATCCCAAGAACAACAGCTACAAACCCTCGAGAAGTAAGGGGTAAGCAGAGCGAAAAACACAAGAGTAAACAGACATGGATCATATGAGATGGGAGACTTGAGAGACCATAGAAGGGGGAAAAAAGCAACAAATACATTTGATAGTCAAGATAATTTTATGGGAAAACCAGCTTTGCACTACGCGAGTCTTGCCACAAAAGCATGAACTTGATTATCGAACCTTTTGAAGATTCCAACACAAAAATTGAAATTCCTAGTGGGTCAACCGAAAATTCTATTTTGTGCATTTATTTTCTTTGACAACATTCTGTTTTGCACTTTGTGCCAAGTATTTACACTCTAGAAGGTTTATGCGAGAATGAGCTTCGGCTTATTAACATTGTTGTACTAGAAAAGAAAGGTAGGAGATAATTTGTGACTACTCATAAGGAAAGCTAAGCAATGTGACGGTCATAAAAAGAGCAAAAGAAACAAAACACAGACTACAATATTTTGGGTATGGAAATGGGGTTGGGGGATTCGAACCTAGGACCTTTTGTCCTAGGGCCTCAACCTTTGCAATCTTACTACTAGACCAAAACCTCATTGGCAACAAAAAACTACAAGCAGAAACCACAATGACATGTTCCACGTAGTCCAAGAAGTACATGACCTAGATGCATTCATCCAGCAATTCTAACCTTAAAGCCCCAATCATTTGAATATTAGTCCGAGTCATTTCAGGCTTCTTGCTTTTGCTCTTCAGAAGTCCAACAACTTCAACTGTAGCCTTTGTCAACAAATCATCAGAAAGGCTTGATCCAAGTGATGCTGAGACAAACCAATATTTTGCTTAAATTTCCATTCTACATCTCTAATGACTCAATTTGTTATAAAAATAAAAAATAAAAAAAAAGAGAGACAATTCCATCGGGATCTATCTGGAAGGACAACAACAAGACTGCAATATACAGATCATTCAATCAACAAATATATTTACCTATGCACGCAACGGTCTTCTTTCTAACGCTGGCTTGACCAAAATTCAACTGGGACAACAGTGCACCCAGCAGTTCATCATGGTAAGCCACCATAAGATTCCCGTATTTATGAAGAATGTCAGACAGAATATCAAGGCAGTCACATTTGATCTCTATACTTGTTCCCTGGAGCACGTGCAGATTGATTAGAATGAAGCATAGAACATCCACTTGCAAGAAACAAGAAAAACAAATGATCAAATTAAATGGACCGAATCACATGAGAAACCAATTGCAGAAACCATAATGATCAAGGTTTCTTAAGGAAAAATGTTACAAAATGCTTTTAACTACTGTCCCCTTGTTCTTTGCCATCCTATCACCCACTTCATAATTAACCTTAATCTGAGCTCTCCATATCCATATTGACTTCCATTTTTGTAACTTTCGGAGTAGGAAATTCAGGGAAATTGAAGCACATCTAAAGGAATAATCTATTAACAAGCATGACCGCAGACAGACAAACAATACAAAAAGGACTGTAGGTATACCAAGTTAGAAGACACCTAAACAACAACAACAACATGAAGCCTAGTGCCTCAAGAGCTCCCGCTAAAGCAGGGGCAGGGGGCCCCGAGGCCAGGGACGAGTTACGCAACCTTACTCCTTCAGGGTGCTACCCCAAAGGGAAGCTGTGTCTAAGGACCCCCAACCTAAAAAACATAACATATATGCATAGTAGCAACAGCATAGAGAAAGCATAAAGCAGCAAAAAGTAATAGGCAATAAGCAATAAAGCATCAAGTAAAAGCAACATAGCACACAGCAATAAGCAACAAGCAGTAAGGAGCAAATAAACCTAGAGGCACTATGACTAGCCTAGTTATGCTCCTCCATGCTAAACTGCTATATCGGCTATGCCTATGTTAGCTCTCCACTCAACTCTATATAAGGCCATCTCCTCATTTAGGATTAGATGAGTGAGGTGTCAAATCATCTCCAACTAGCTCTTCTTTGGCCTGCCTCTCCCTTTCCTCCCGTCTGTAGTATGGAGTTGCTCATATCTCGTAACAGGGGCAGTGGTCGGTCTTCTCCAAACATGCTCAAACCATCGCAAACATTGCTCCCTCAACTTATCCTCGATTGGAGCCATACCCAATTTGCTTCTTATAACATCATTTCTAATCCTATCCTTCCTTGTGTGTCCACACATCCACCGTAACATCCTCATCTCCACCACCTTCGACTTCTGCTTATGATGCCGTTTAACTGGCCAACACTCAGCAATGTATGACATGGCCGGTCTCACTACCATCTTATACTATTTTCCCTTTAGCTTTAACAGGAACTTTCTATCGCATAGTACCGCAGAGGCCATCCTCCATTTATGCCAGCCTACTTTAATCCGGTTGTTGACATTCTCGTCAACTTCACCATCCTACTACAATATGGATCCCAAATATTTAAAACAATCTTTTTTGGGTATGGACTCTGATCCAATCTTGACGTCTTCCACGCTTGGCCTGGATGAGGTACAAAACTTGATTTCCATACATTCAGTCTTGGATCTACTGAGTCGTAAGCCTTTCGATTCGACGGCCCTTCTCCAAAGTTCCAGCTTTTCATTCACTTCTTCTCTAGACTCCCCTACCAGAACTATATCATCCACGAAAAGCATGCACCAAGACACACCCACTTGGATGTGCCCAGTGAGCTCATCCATAACAAGAATGAACAAGAAGGGACTCAAGACTGAACCTTGGTGTACCCCAACTGTAAGGGGGGAAGCATCTGTCTCCCCTTCTGCTGTACGCAAATTTGTCAGTGCGTCCACGTACATGTCTCTAATGGCTCGAAAGTAGGACTCGTGGATCCCTTTCTTCTCCAATACCCTCCATAGGACCTCTCTTGGCACTGTATCATATGCTTTCTCCAAGTCAATGAAGACCATGTGAAGTTCCTTATGCCTATCTCTATAGTGCTCTATTGTCCGCCTTAATAGATGGATGGCTTCTATTGTCGATCAACCAGGCATAAATCCAAATTGGTTCTCTAACACCCCTGATTGTTGTCATAACCTTCTTTATATGACCCGCTCCTAGAGCTTCAGAGTGTGGCTCATTAGTTTGATACCCTTATAGTTGGTACAACTTTGAATGTTGCCTTTGTTCTTACAGATCGGAATTAATGTTCTCTTCCTCCACTCATTATCAGGCATCTTCTTACCTTGAAGAATTTGGTTGAACAATTTAGTCAGCCAATGGATGCCCTTCTTTCTTATGCATTTCCATGCCTCAATGGGGATTCCATCTGAGCCGACTGCTTTATCCCTGCCCATCTTTTTCAGGGCTTCCCAGACTTCCTCGGGTCTAATCCGCCTACACTAACAAATGTTCTGGTGTTGGAGAAGACACCTAGGCTTTCTTCATTTCCACAATAACTATCTTTAGGTTCATAAATCATCATCAATATAACCCCCGGTCTTTCAAGAAGCAATCTGAAGACTACGCAAGCATGTAAGGCGTGTGTTTGAAACTATGAAACAATTGTGAATCTTTGACTATTAGTTATCCCTTTGTCAGATGTCGATATCTGACTGGATATGTTGTCAATTTAGAGCAGCTTCGTCACGTAGCTAAACAACCATTGGCTATTTAGTCATTTACCTCCTATGAATTAAAGGCTAAAGCTCTGATCACATTAGCTTTACCCTCAACTGATTGTATAAGCTATCCATGTTGTTTACAACGCCCTATTTATCCAGTCAAACTATCCTATAGGATTTTTTTATCAAAAAAGAAATATCATTAAGAGAAAGAAAATGAAAAGAAGTAGGAAAATGCCATCCCATACGGTTGTCCCAGACACAAACCAAGATTAAGAGAAAGACCCACCAACACAATATCCCATCTATACCTACATCCCCAACTATGCAATCTAAATCCTACATAATTGTGGTCAAGCGAAAGCGAAAGGAAAGCAAACATAATGTTTGATCCATAGAACCTATCTCAACATGTATGTGGTCGTTAATTTTTGGCATAAGTATTATAGACATGTTAAAACCTAATAAATATCAAAGAGAAGGGGTACCCCTATACAAGCCAAAAGTATAACATCATAAGACTACTATCACCAAATTAAAACATGAAATAGAGAGCTATTCTTCATGAAATAATATATTTTCTATATGAGCAACCAACCAACCACAACGCGATGAGAATCATTTTCCAAATATCATATGTCAAATTAGGCACATATCAGAACCTAACCAGAAACCTCATGCAACTACAAATAGGGGTTACCATTGGGTGGGTTGGGTTGGGTTTGGGTAATAATTAATGAGACCCACTCAATACCCAACCCAGACCCACAAACCAATTGCATTACGGGTTTGGGTTGGTTTGGTTTTGAGTCTTGTTGGGTCAACCCATAAATCAATAACCAATACAATTATTTATCTTCAGCATGTTATTAAGTTGGTTTTAGAAGGCTGCGGATCTCAAAACATGATATAATTATGTGATTGAGATCCGAATTTCCTGATTCAAATATTCAACTTATCATATTTATTTTCATGTGAATTTAATTTAAATACGATCTATTTTAGGATTTGACAAAAAAATTCAACTTGTAATCAAGCTTAATCAATATGCCACCATGGTCACACTCGTGCCGGCCAATCCCAAAGTGTCCATGATGTACCGAGTTTGGTTAAATTAACGCACAAATTTTTTGAAAGTGAACAAACTAAGCCAATATTTTCACAAATTCACGATCAGTTTGCATACGATTCATATTTAGGTGGTGGGTTGGTCACAAATTATTTGTGTTTGTGATGATGAGTGTGGTTGACACAAAAAATTTTCATCAACTATTAACCTCAATTAGTGTTCTAACTCACGTTTAAATACTCTTAACCAAATAATGAAACAAGATTTCTAATTTTTTAAAGGGAAATTATCAATTAGGTACCCTTAGGTTTGGCCATTTATTACCTATGTACCCTAACATCGTAATATACATAATGGGGTACCTTGAGGTTTAAACAATTTATAAGTTTTAAATTTTATCAATCAGGTCTCCTTTTATCAAAATCTGATAGATTTTCATTGGAAACTATTAAAATGAAACATGATTCGGAGATATATTAGTATCTTCAATAAAATTTGATGATATTTTGCCAAAAATGCTAACATGACACATAATTTTGGCGATATTAAAGTAATTCATATCAACATATAGAGAATTTAGTATAGTAATTTGGTAAATTTTTGCTTTAAAAATTGGCATGACTTATATATGTTATCGTAATTATGTACTATATCATCGTTTTCTATATAAAATTGGTCAAATTCTTACAAAAATTCGTCAAATTCCAATATAGGGTACCTAGATGATAAAATATTCAAACTCAGGGTACCTCATTATATATATTAAAATGTTAAGGTACTTAGGTGATAAATACTCAAATCTCAGAATACCTATGTGATTTTGCTTTTTAAAATTCTAATTTATAGAATATTGCACTTAGGAAATTAGAAGGCTATGCATCAAAAACACCCTAATGTAACACTTAATAAATAAAATGACCAAGGTTTACCCGTGGGTAACCCAAAACCAACCTGAGTTACCCATGGGTATCTATCGTTGGACCCATTAGGAACCACTTTACAAAAGGTACCCAACCCAATCTCCTTGTGTTGGGTGGATCATGGTATAACCAAACCCAATTTACAAAAGGTACCAAGCCCAACCCAACCCAATCTCCTTGGATTGGGTGGATCATGGTATAACCAAACCCATGAACACCCCTACCTACAGATGATGTTTGGCAGCAATTAGGGCAAGTTCAATGAGGTTAAATGGCAACCTGGTGAGATGTCCAGCTGCAAAGTATGTATCACATACAGAAAGAAGGCTGGCGAATGGATGCAATTTTTATGTGCCACACTGTACAGTTGAGGGGGAAGGTATGGTCATATACTGTTAGTGTCCAACCATGTCAAACTCCAGTTGGAAGTGGTCTCAACATTGATCATAAAGGATGAATTGTAACTGACGGGAATAGATATTTGGAGCATGATCTTCACAAGACAATTGCAAATGTCTGGAAAGTAAAATTAGCTAAAAGCTATGCGCTAATCACATTAGCTAAAAATTCGTCCATGAGGCTTTGGCCCAAGATAAAGGTCCTAGGTTTAAATCCTCATGCCCTCAACTTGCTTACCTACCAAGAAAAAGGCGAATGCAATGTCACAACATATGTTTATGATAGGCGTATTTTATGCTCCATGGGTTCAGTCTTAGCTCACACTTATGCTTGAGTTATAAGACATGTGACTAATATTTCCTCTTAGCTGGGCAGAGCACCAATACCAAATAAGGGATGGATCTATGCAGATTAAGCACAGGCTATAGCAGTCGACCAAGGTTGACTTGGTCCAAACCGACTGCAAAGGGCATAACATTGAGACATAGAGCTTCATAATCAGACCAAGGTGCCAAAGCCCTTAGGCCTAAAGGAATTGCCATCAACATAAACTTCTAAAGCTATTCATTTGTGCATTTGTTACTCCTCCAGTTAGTAAAAACAACTATAATACACATTTGATGGGTTTCCATGTTTTTCTCATTTAAAAATTACCCTCAAGCAATTGTCAAACGTAAGGTAAATATGTGATTTCTTGAAGTTAAGCATACAATGTGAACCCCACATGTACCCATATTCTTCCGCTTTAAACACGCCAAACTAATCAAAAATAGCCACCTTAATACGTAAATCAGCTATTGATATTCCCTGAATGGCTTAATTCGCTGCTTCAACTCCAATACTGTAACAATATAACTCATACGCAGTCTTCTCCGAGATGCTGCAGAGCACACTACTTGCTATTGTGGCCGACATAGCCAACTAAAGATGCTACTTGTCGAATTATATCTCAAGAAAACTTTATCCATTGACCATCTTCACTCCCTAACTGCTTTTTCTAGCCTTATGCTTAGAGATTTGATCAAAGGGTTTGTTTATGTTAATTTTCTACCAATTTCCGTTCTCCTGCCTTTTTTAGCTGTCTATGATTATGGAGTTGGATAATAGATCTTGGAGTATTCAATCAACTTAGATCAATATCTTATCTTCTTTATTTATCATATGACACATAACTAGATAGAAAATTGCTAAATATAGTCTAATTTTATAAGAAATAAAACCAATTTTTTGCATTTCAAAAAGGGAACCTCTTTAGACATGTGTATCAATATGTGATTTTAAAAGTAATAGCTCTTTTTACACATTTTTCATTGCTTTTTCATTAAGAGAACCAAATAAAACGCGTACATATCAAACTCCATTAGTTTTCATACAGTATTTCATTAACAATGGTTACTCCCACTATAGTGTGGGAGTGCACTAATAATGACATAAGCACCACCACTACTTCGTTCTAGCGAATTTAGTCCAAGCTATGACTACATTGAGGTGATAAGGTGTCTAGTATTAGGATGGAGGTCTTAGGTTTAGATTCAATATGTGACAAGAAAAACTAAGGTCCAAATGCCTCTTTGGAAATAGAGGCCTTCAAGTTATTACACCACTTCTTCCAAGGTGTACAGGCAGAAGACAGGATGGACATGCCCAAATGTGTATACCAAAAGCTTGAGATCAGTATTAACAATGAGGAGGTTACAAAAAGGAGGGTTAAAAAGCATGCGTATAAATAGAGGTTGTTAGGTGGAATGTTAAGGTTAAGGCTACAAGCCATAAGTACGTTAAGAAGGTTCTTTATTTTATATCACAGGATATTGTCATGATTCATGGGTCTCAGAGGAAGTTGATTACCTTTTGAATATAAATTTTTTAGCTCTATTCATAAGCATAAAGTTTACCTTCTTTGTGGTACTTCTGGGGGTGCAATCATGTCCTGGGACACTACAGCAACAAGCTTTAAGAAT
This sequence comes from Simmondsia chinensis, assembly GCA_018398585.1. NCBI lineage: Eukaryota > Viridiplantae > Streptophyta > Magnoliopsida > Caryophyllales > Simmondsiaceae > Simmondsia > Simmondsia chinensis. The sequence goes on from JAGTTD010000011.1 coordinate 6,418,879, forward strand.
TTCTTTTCGTATAGAAAGAGATTTACCAAGATGAATAAGCTAGATGATAGAAGACCAAGTTTCCTAAAGATAAATACAATCCCAAGCTTAATAGATCAGACTAAGAAAGACTCCTAACTCTGAGTTAAGATCATCCCTCAATATATTCAAAGATCACCTAAGGGAAGCCAAAAAGGCAACTTTAGAGCACAAATGTATGAAAGGAAGAGTTTGTCCTTCCATAAATGTAGCATTACTGGATACAAATACATTGCAAGCATCCAGAAAAGCTGCTACTCTTTATGGCCACCAAGCCCCCCAACATGTATCATCACAAGAAACTTCACCCATTACTCATAGGCATATTTGTTTCCACGGGTACTTTGGCGCCTCTTGTCAAGCGAAGAGTTGTCTGCCTAACAGAAGGATAGATAAAAGATTGCTACAGCAAAGCATGTGCACAGCCTATATAATGTAAAGAAATGACTCGCTTGAGAAAAAAGACTCGAAATTTCTTTTCTGGTTTCTCCATCTTCAATAGTTACAATGAAGCCTTGAAGCCCATTGCCCATTTAAAACTACATATGAAGATACAACAAGAGACACATACCTGTAGTCACTCTTTGGAGATTATAAGACAATGCATGAATATACAAAGAAAAGAGGAAAGAACAAGATAGCATTGCTTTATTGCAAGCAAATATCAGCCCATATAAGGGAGGGAGAAGAGAGGAAAAAAAAAAAGGGGGAGGGGGGGGAAGCAATTATAAGAGGAAAAGGTTGATACTTACAGAGGTGGTTATTCCTTTTACCAACTTAGGTATAAGAGAATCAAGTAGACTTTGCATCACAGATGAATTAGTTACTTCAGAAATAATAGTCTTTAACGCTATGCTTGCAACATCACGATGCTGATCCTTCTGATTCAGAATCTTATTGCAAAGTTTATCGGTCATCTCCAGCACTCTGGCCTCGCTAACCTTCTTGACCAGTGGAGCAAGACTGTAACCAACACATGAGAACATGAACAACCCAAATATGTAATATATTTTTAACAGCCAAATAGAAAACTCACACTCTTGAGATCATTGAAAAACAACAGGGCAGCTAGTTGACCATTAGTGCACTTAAATAAAAATATTAAAAAAAAATAAAACATGAGAGACCACAGCAAGTGCCAAACCATTTCACAGCCAACCCAGATACATCCCCAGCTCCATCATCAAGCTGCTGTAGGATAATATTTGACAACTTTATCTCAAGATCAGAATCAATCCTAAAACCTTCTTTGCTTAGCTCATTCAGCAGATCAGATGTTGCCATGTAGCGGAAATCTTTATCTTTACCAGTCATCTGCAGAAGGAATCCCAAACATCAGCACAATCTCTGTTCTAATCTCTCACCAAATATAAAATTGCACACAGCAATTCCAAAAGACGAAAGTACAATTTTCCAAGAAGAAATAGGAGCAACAGATGATACCTTCTCCATTATAGCCGTTAACCCCATGTTCGCCATCTTCACAGAACCAGCCCAATGCTATCTGCCACAGAATTTTGGAGGCCATTGAAAAGAAAATTCAGTTAGAGAAAAGAAAAGGACCAAAACAGAAAACAAAAATATGACAAATTATTCCCAAAATATTGCCGCTACATGTTAAAGTATAAAACTATTCATGGGCTTTCACCCATCAGCTTAAACTTTTGGGAAAATTGGTTCCTCGACATGGCCTCAGAGCCTTGTTGACCAAGAGCTCACACGTTCGAATCTCAAACAGCCACCCTTTCAATATTAATATAATTTCAACATAAGGTAAGTGGTGGGCCTATGCACTATCCACGCTTCAAGTCCAATAGGCATTCGCATGAGGGGGCATGTTAGAGTATAAAACTATCCGCGGCCCTTCCTTCACCCATCGATTTAAGCTTTTAGAAAAATTGGTAAACTAAATTTCAACGAAATTGAGCATATGATAACACAAATCTAAAACTAGTTGATTCAGCACTCACCACAGTCTAGATTCTCCAACTTCATTGCATTAGAAAAGCAAAACAAGAAGAAAAACACCAGATACCATCATAAAATCTGTATTAGAGTATAAAACCATTAGCTTCTTTAGAGACAATTGTTATATTGACATGGTATGAGACCTTTGTGACCAACTAGTCACGCGTTCAAATCCAATAGCTCCCACTCTCAATATTAACATAATTCAAGCACAAGATATGAGCTGAGCTTGTGCAATATCAACACTTTAAGCCCCGCGGGCATTTGCGCGAAGGGCCATGTTAATTTGGGACAATTGGTTCCTTGACATGGTATCAACACCTTATTAACCAAAAAGCCAACTTTGAATATCAAGCATCCCCCACTTTCAATATTAATATAATTTCAGCAAAAGGTATATCGTGGGCTTGTACAATGTCAATGCTTCAAGCCCGACAGGCATTCACGGGCATATTAGAGTATATAACTATTCTAAGACCTTCACCTACCAACTTAACCTTTTTGGGATAGTTGATTCATCGACAATCCGGCTAATACAAAATACCAAGGAATTAGGGTTTAAGATAAAATACACAGTACACAGTACGGAATCAGCCAATAACGAGGGGTTTTAACATAATCTGAGTAGAAATTAATTGAAATTATCAAATTAATCGGAGTGTACAGTAAACGATTAAGTTTATTGAATAGCAATTGAAGGGAAAAAAGGCGAATCGCTTACCTAATCTGCCGGCGAGCGGTGTTTGTAAGAGAGAGAGAGAGAGAGAGGTGAGGTGTGGGAAAGTGAGAGACGAAGGGTAGAAACTTGCGGTATATTGTAGCACGGCGCCGTTTGTCCCCAACAAGTCTAACACGCGTTAATCTACGAGTGAGCTTGGCAACATTAGTATTTGAGCGTGTTTGCTTTAACAGCATCCGCCGTAATCTTATTAAAAATTATTTTAGTTCGATTAATTATAATTAAAATATTTTAAAAATTTTAACTGTTACCATTATAGAAAAGATCGGTTAATCATTTTTTGGTCATTCGGTTCGGTAAAGCCGGTTAACCGATAACCGAATAAAAAATGCATATATTATGTGAAAAATTATTGATAAATTTTCAAAGTAATAAAAAATATTCTTGACAATAACTAATTATTTATGATAATTTTCAATGAATAAATAACTTTTTTATTGAAATAATAATACAAGTGAATAAAGAATGATAAACATTAAATATATAAGATAATTTTTATGCGTAAGACTTGAGTACCAATTTTCCGTCAATAAGAGATTAAAGCATGATCAAGGAGGACATGGAATTTCAGTCTTCATTTGGCTAACTAGTTTTTGATAGGATTTAGGTTATTATTTGACTTTTGAAAATTTTTTAATTTATTAGAAAAACTAAAGTAATGAAACTATTAGTTAGGAAAAAAAAAAAAAAAAACTAGTGAAACTCAAATCTTAAACAATTATAAATAAAAAGATTTGAATATATATATATATATACATTTGTCATATTTCGGTTAACCGTAATGAACAAAATCATTAACCATTACCGTCCCAAAATACCGCAAATTTTACCAGTTCAGTTAACCGTATCGGAACTTCGGATCAGTTAATCGCAATTTCGGGTTGGTATTTCGGTTTGGTATGTAGGTTATCGGTTTTGTTGAACACCCCTAGTATATATCACATGGTTTGAACGTGTATTCGTATTTTTTTTAAATATTATTATAAATCACATGGTGCATATGTGTTTTCTTAATGTTATCTAACACGCGTATTATAAAATGTATTGTATTTTTTTTTTATTTAAAAAATAAATGATAATTGAAAATAATCAATACATAGAACTAAATTAAGTATCTATATTGTTTATTTTGCTAAATTTGTCACTTTAAGTCTCAAGGTACTTATTGTACCTTATCATTTACTATGTGTTATTTTTTGTTACCGCTATTGTGACTAACATGATCCTTTACGTTTTTTTAAGTCAATGAACTTTTGACCAAGGTTTTCGTGCATATAGCTGAATAATTTACTTACGTATTGATCCTCTTTAATTTCTGTATCATATTTTACTAGTAGAGTCCCCCGTTCATCTGTCTTTTGGGCCACTTTTTTTTTGTGATGATAATAAAGAAGTCAAATAGGATGCATAAGAGGGTAGCCCTTCCCAATTCCCCTTAAGCCCCTCTCCATAAATGACTAAGGCAGGATTCACTCCATGTCTGCTACACCATCTTTCACAGACTTTACCAGCTAAATTAGCTAACATCTTTAAAATTGAAAGTCGCATTTGTTAGGAGTTGTGTATGAGTCTGGTAAGAAATTTCGCTTCATAGTCCTGAGAGAAATAGAACAATAGATAAGGTTAATGTGATATTACTTCACCTAATGTCAATTACATGTAGAATAAAACATCACTTTGATATAGAAGTCATATATGCCACTTAATATGATCTACATTTTCACGTATTATTAGAGCAGGTGGATAATCCTCAATTCTTGTTTAAGGCACCAAGTCCTCAAGAAATGGATGTATTTGAATTTAATGCACCAAGGCCTTTCTAATGATAATGATTCAAGTTGGACTAGAGAAAACAAGAGAAACAATGGAAGAAGACTCACACGTGAGGAGGAGTATTAAGGACCTCTACACATAAGTATAGTAAACGATCTCATATCAGAGTTGTGAGAGAGAAGAGATCAATATATAAGACTACTGAGTTATTCCGCCTAATATCAATTGGTCTTAAGTTGAAACTTCACTTGGGCTTATGTGTGGCCCTCATATATGCCATCTAACATAATCTATATTATCTGATAGTACAAATGTAGGTGAATAATCATGAGCTCTTATTTGATGCACCAATTCTCAAGAAAAAGGAATGTATTTGAATTTGCTGCACGGGGAGTCTCACCAATAAATGATGGATCTAATGGACATAATTCTTGGGGTGTCTTAAAAATTTATAATTGGCAGAGGACTACACGAGTACTAGTTGTTGATGGTAGTTGTTCTCGCAGCAAAAGTAGTCAAGGTTGTTAGGAAAAATATTTTGGCTAAGAGCAAAATGTCATGTCTAGATATTTCCGGATTTCTATTGAATTTCTCCTTTTTTTATTAGAGTGATAAGGAAGGAAGTTACTCCTTCGCCTATTTTGTTAGTTTGTAAGGAGTAGTATCAAAGCAGTTGGATAATCCTACATTCTCTCTCTTCTCCCGTCTCTTCCCTTTCTGTCGCATTCTCTCAACTTCCGTCCTTTTGTTTTATTCTTTCCCTATTTTGAGCTCACCTTGGCTACCTACCATTAACAAGTGGAGCTTCAATTATTCTCTTACATGCGGAACGCGAATTTTGGTATGAGATCTCTATTCCAATCCATGTAGTGTAGGCACTCACCCAACATTTGAGCCGGATGATCAAAAGTTGTCAAAGGATCTCTTCATTGAGCAAGCGAAAATCTTGCACCAAATACTCAATAGAATGGAAAAAAAGATGCAAGAAACCAATAAAAGAAATGAGACAAGCCACACAATTGCAATAGGAAATCTAAAATGTCATGGAGCAATTGATTCCTTCGTAAAAGAAGGCTAAAACTTTGTGGTTAAACTAAAATGGCACTCTTCGATCCACTTTTAGTGCACCATTCTCTTTTCTAAAAACTCAAGAATCACATTCTATTCTCCTTGTTGCACCAACCTCCACCCAAGTTCCTATGTCATTTACCAAAATAGCATGGTTTGAACGGGAAGGTTCAAATGGAGAAGAACGATCACCAAGAAGATCAAAATCTTGTGGAATTTTAGGGTGTAATAAGAGAAGTTTTAAATATTGGATGTGTTGGAACCAAATAAACAAAAAATTATATTTTTATTAAAATTAGAAGTAAAATCCTAAAAATGCATGTTAGTTTAGGGCGCAATCTGAAGGCAAACAGTCATGAATAAAATGTTGTACAAAGCATATGAAGTAGAAGGATATTACCTAGGCACGTGGAACTGACAAAAATATTGATAATGTAATAGTTGAGAGAGGCGCGGATTACGCTCTCTTTAAGACGATTTTGCCCCCTCTTAGGCCAGCGTAGCAGGTACCGACGCGCCGCCCCTAGGATACGACACCCAACTACCATTGACACTTTCTTGGTATGCAGAACCTAGAAAGTTAGAGTCTCCACAACACCTTACTCAACCAAAATATAAAACCTTTTTTAATACAAATTACACCTATTTTTTATGTGTTTTCAATTTTTTTTTTAAACAAGCTATATTTTGCACATATATAAGATGGCATATGACCATTGGTTTGGTAAAAATCATCAAAGCACTTTAAAAGCTTTTATTTCCTTTATTTATTGGTTTTGTAACAGAAATGCACATTCAATAATAGAAATTCACATACAAAAATATATTGGTTTGGTATGTTGCACTTATATTAAATGCACATATATTAAAAGCTTTTATTTCCTTTATTTAATGGTTTTGTGAATTTCAAAGTCATATCTGAAAATATATTTTTATTAAAATATCTAATAGGATGCAGTGTACAAACTGGAACTTGATATTGTTGTGGTCAGAATTTGGCCAGAATGATAAATATAATCTTCAAAAAAAAAAGGAAAAAAAAACACATAGTCAATTGATTTACATTGGGTGAATTTTGTGTATAGCCCAACCTTCCACTTCCCGCTCTTACAATCCAACAACCAATTTTCATGAAACAAGGGGTTAAGAAGAATTGCTCCAATTGTTCCATTGTTGGTGTATTTATCGTCACCATGAATTCAAAGAGATAAAGTCATCAAGGATTTACTGTGATTTGATGGAAAATCAAGTTTGAATTGTACTTAATTAACTTCAATCTATCACTTGTTATATGTTTTTGGTGAATATCTCTTTCAGTTTTCCACTTGTGTTGATCCTCCTAATGCTTCACTTAAAGAGACCTCCAAGATTTTTTAATATATATTTATTATGATACAGAGAAAAGTAAAGATATGGATTCAGCCTAAGCAACACTTGGAGTGGAGCAACGCAAAGCACTCCTTAGATGTCTTACTTCAAATGCATAATAGCTGAAAAGTGAGATGGAGATAAGTTTTAGAGCTCGCAAGCCTAGTTTAATCTTGATTCAATTAGATCTATGCTTGGGAACCTTGACTGAAGACAACTCCATTGAGTTCAAACTCACTAAAAAATGAAAGAGATCATAGCAGAAATTAAATAGCTAGTATACCTCCTCGAACACCATTTCCAGCACTTGGGTTGTGTTTGCAAAAGCAAGTGACCACAGTTACAACTACTCCATTGGAAAGAGGAAAAAGATGAAAAGCATAACTGCATAAAGATAAACTGAAGAGTTTGTGTACTTATGTAACCCTTTGCTAAGCTATTGGTTCTCTTATTTATAGGCTACAAATTCTAACAATTGCTTCGAGTTTCACGCAAGTACATTCTGGCCTCAAGCCTTCTATAACTTGCTAGAATTCCTCCTAAAATGGAAGTTGCTGGGGGGTCAATGACCTTATTTTTTATGTCTTCTGTCTCCTTCGTGACTATCCTTAGTGCCCACGTTATTTTAGCACTCCAAGTAACTATCTTAAGTTGGAGTGCCTGTCCATATGTAGTGTATTAAATAACCACCTGGAGCTTGATTATTTTGCATGCCTGGGAGCTCCCTAGTTATTTCCAATAACATGTTGGGAACATGCCTCATTAAACAATATGGTGTCGTTTCTCATCCCTTTAGTTTTATTGGGTAAACAAATGCCTATCTTTTTCAATTGGGATAGATTCAAAAAATCACAATAAATAAAAAGGCTATTTGACTTCCAACATGTAAGACTTGAGAAGGTGGAACGATGATGAAACCGTACCCATTTTCAAAGCTTTATTTATACTCTGGCTATTTTAGTCGTAATTTTTACCGTTTCACTACTCATATTTCTCTTGGATGCTTAATACTTTAGCTTTCATTTCTTCAAACCATAACACTTGCCATCTTCGTCTTCTCTATTGATCTCTTTGTTTTCTTGAATCAAACTTTTGAGACATCAATGGCACACATTTCTCATTGCCTTTTCCTCCCAATCGTTGAGGGAGATGGCATAATTAAGTCTGTTTAATGCTTGAATCAGCTGATCCTACAACGATTGCGGATCAACTGTAGGTCGCAGTTGATATATCTTCCCTTGAGGGGGCTCTCTCTTCTTCTTAAAAGGGGACTCCTCTCTGAATTCTCAAATTCTTGTGAGAGTTCTCTTTTTAACCCAAGAGAGGAAATCTCCCAACTTTCTAAGGTTTTTCCAAACACACGTTAGGCGCCTTAATTTGGTCCTTCTCATTGCTTAAAGAACATTAGGGGGAGCCCTATCCATAAAGATTATGTTCTATCTAGAAGTTGGATACTTCAAGGGGCTGATTTTATTAAATGGTTTAAACTTCAAGGGGCCGATTTTATTAAATGGTTTAAGTTCCTTGACTTCAAACTTGGAAGGAGATAGAGAATGCTCATCATGTACGAGGTCCTCAATGTTTCTATGTACCTTATCAATTGTGATTACCCTGTGATAACTACCTTGACATGTTTTGAAACCATTGCTTGCCTTCACCTTGCTTGAGGGATTCCAGGGTATCACCCTGAAGACATCGTAGCTTTAGTATGTCTTCAACCTCTGTTATTGAGCTTCCGCTGACATCTTTTGTGTCTTAAGAAGCAAAGGATTACCCTTATTCCATTCCTTCAAAGTCCGGTTATTCTTATCTCATCAACTTTTAGTTAAAGAAATTCAATGTCGAATTAGCGGACTCGAAAGAGGAGGAAATATCCTTCTATTATTTTAGTTTAACAACTTTTTCTTTTGCAACTCCTTCCAACACTATTTACACTCGGCAAAGGCATTAGCCTTTAAGATGGCTTTCAATAATGGTTCTCTAGCCCTACGGCTATTATTTTGGATCAAGTCTATAGGTGTCTTAACGATATTTTGGTTTTTAACTACAATATCTTGACTAGGGTCCCTTTTGGTTCATATAAGTATGGACTCCGACTTATTTCCAGCCATATTTGATAGAGGTCTTATAAACCCAAAATATGGGACACTCAGGCAATGTCTTTTGCTCCTGTAGCAGTAGTGCACTGGAGGTAAAAATGCCATTCTTATTTTTTAAATTTATTTTTAGCGTTCTTGAGTACTAGATCTAACTAGCTTTCCTCATTTTCCTAGACATCATCCCCTTGCCATACTCTCCCCTAAGGAGCTAAAGGCTGATGCACCTTGGGGCTATTGAGACCTTAACTCTATAAACATTGGATCCTCAATCTTCTCTAAGGTCCCTTGAGCTCTGGGAGCTCTCTATGAGAAACAATGTAATGAAAACCTAATTATGTCAATAGTTTTATTTCATTAATGAATAAACTAATTCATTGGGCCATTTACACAAAAGGTTCCTATACTTTTCTAATTGAGTCAACTTAGTCTTTGTACTTTTAGTTGTGTTAATTTAGTCCTATCTACAATTTATATTGTGTCAATTTAGTTTTTTGGTCTAATTTTTGTTGAGTTATTGGCTTAATTTTTGATATTATAACCATGTTAGATGCTAGTAAACCACTACAAATTCACCAATTGACTCAATTTAGCCCAATGCATGGCCGAACCACTAAAACTTTCTTAACAACTTTAACATAAAGTTTACCCTAAGGATCAAATTAACATAATTTCAACTATAGAGGAACTAAATTGACACAATTAAAAGTACAAGGAATTGAAGCAATGGGCAAAGTATAGGGGACTTTTTATGTAAATAACCATATTTGACTTATCTATTACATTACAAGTTATACGTGCCTGTGATTATTTTTTGTAACGTACCATGAAATAGAATAGCATATCAATATTCAATTTATGTAAATAATGAGATTAAGTCATAGATAGGCTTAGATCGAAAGAAGTGATATGTTATCAAAAACAAGTTCAGAGTTGATTATAAGTTAGGCTACTTATCTATTAAGACTATAATATGGCATGAGATGACATATCTTGGTTGTGTTGATAAAAATCTAGAAATGTCATATTGATGTTTGTCAATAAGATTGAATCACTGAGTAGGACCACTTGAATTATTTATTTATTGACTACTATTAGAGATTCAGAAATAGATAATTCATTTTACACTACTAAATGATGATTCTAATTCATGAGAATATCTTGAAATTGTGCATATAGTGTACGTCACTTTGATGTACTCAAAAGTGAGACCTCTCAGAGTGGCCAATATCCTTTGAACGTTGGGTGGTAACATAAATGGCAAGAACAAATATTCCATATGGAATCTATAATCTTTTCTTAAGATATAGATATCTCCTTAAGTGAATTTGCATGTGTTTGCCAATTCTGAATCTTTGGCTAAAGTATTTCAAGTGAATGTCACTAAAATTTGATGCGAGAAATATTTTTTAGGGTAAATTACAGAAAATCCTCCTATCTTTTGCTACAAAAATAGAAAACCCACTCACAAATAAAAGCACTCATAAACCCCCTCACTTTTAAAAATTTATCACTTAACCCCCCCTGAAACTTTTTTTTGACCATTTTGCCCCTCAAAAGTGAGGGGTTAAATGTTTAATTATATTTTTAGAAGGAAATTTTATATTATTAGACAAAAATTAGAAAAATTTTATGTTTTTTGTAATAGAATTAAGAAAATTTTATATATTTATAACAGATATAATTGTTTTAGTTAATTACAGAAATGATATTATAAGTTTAGAAGATAAAAATATTTTAAAAATTTTTATAAAAAATATTATAAGATAAAAGATAATATTTTTGTTGATATTATAATGTCACTATTATATAATTAGTAAAAATAATAATTTTTATAAATATAAAAACTCCCTTTTTTCTATAACTATGGAAAAATTCTTATTTTTCTTCAAAACATAAAATCCTACCTAAAAATAAAATAAAATAAAATACTTAACTATTTTATTTTGAGGGGTAAAATGGTCAAAAAAAGTTGTTTGGGGACAAAGTGATAAATTTTTAAAAGTGGGAGGGTTTAATGAATGGTTTCATTTTATTTATGAGGGAGGTTTTCTGTTTTTGAAACAAAAGTCAGGAGGTTTTCTGTAATTTACCATATTTTTTATATTATAGAATTTTTGAAAACGGTAAAACACGATATTAAGGAGAAGCTATGAGAAATATAGTGATAGTAGTTAAGGTTAGCTTTCCCATTGACATCTAATAGAGGGTTTAGTCATTCATATAATAGCAATATGGGAATTGTTGAATACGTATATTTAAGTTTAAAGTGCAACAATTTTTATTGTGTAGAATTAATTATTATTAAATTGTAATCAAATGTTATCATATGATGTTAATTTGATTGGCCCATTTGTAGTTGCAATTGAATTGTCCTAAGGTCCACTCGTAAGCCTGAACATATATACCATATTTAAATTGAACTCATGAGACAAACAAATTTATGCTTGACTATATTCAACAACAACAACAACAATAGCAGCCCAGTGCCTCAAAGGGCTCCCGCATCAACAGGGTCGGGGGGGGGGGTAGATGTACACAGCCTTCCCCCTTCCGGGGCTGCCAAGGGAGGCTGTTTCCGAGGACCCCCAACCTGATACGCTTGTCGGCAGCAATGATACCTTGCAACCTGGCATCAAGAGAGCAAATAAGCATACAAGTACGGCAAAATTAGGCAAATAAAAGCAAAGAAATAGGCAGCAAACATATAGTCAAACTGAGAACAGATCATACAAAAGTGCTCCGAATTTGGACTACCCTAAGGCCTATAGCACTAGTGATAGCACAGAAGGCTGGGCTACCCTGCTATAAGCCGCTACATTTGCTACTCCTATGCTAGCTCTCCATTGGGCTCTATCTAAGGCCATCTCCTCCTGAAAGTTTAGGTGGGTAAGGTCTTGTCTAATCATCTCCAACCATCTCTTCTTTGGCCTACCTCTCCCTCTCCTGCCTAGCGTCGTTTGGGGCTGCTTACATCTCTTGACTAGAGCGGTGCTCGGTCTCCTCCTAACATGTCCAAACCACCTCAAACGTTGCTCCCTTAATTTATCCTCAATGGAGGCCACGCCCAATTCACCTCTTATGACATTGTTCCTGATCCTATCCTTCATCTTCTGTGTATGATGTTGTTTCATCACCCTACACTCTGCCCCATAGGACATGGCCGGCCTCACTACCGTCTTATAGTATCTTCCCTTTAGCTTTGAGGGAAACTTTCTATCGCACAGTACCGCTGAGGCCATTCTCCATTTATACCATCCTACTTTAATCTGGTTGTTGACATCCTCGTCAACTTCGCCGTTGTGCTATATCATGGATCCCAAGTATCTGAAACTCTCCTTACTCGGTATAGGGTCCAATCCACTCCTGACGTCTTCTCTGCTAGGCGTGATGGAGGGATTGAACTTAAGCTCCATGTACTCGGTCTTGGATCTATTGAGTCGTAAGCCCTTCGATTCCAATGTCTTTCTCCACAATTCTAGCTTCTCATTGACCTCTTCCCGCGATTCCCCCACCAGCACTATGTCATCTGCGAAAAACATACACCAAGGTACACCCCCTTGGATGTTCCTAGTGGGCTCATCCATTACCAGAATGAACAGATAGGGGCTCAAGGTAGATCCTTGGTGCACCCTGACTTTTATCTGGAACGCGTCTGTCTGCCCTTCCACTGTGCGTACCCTAGTCTGTGCATCCTCATACATGTCTCTAATGGCCCAGATATATGGCATAGGGATGCCTTTCCTATCCAAATCCCTCCATAAAACTTCCCTTGGCACTGTATTATGTGCATTCTCCAAATCAATGAAAACCATGTGTAGGCCCTTTTGCCTCTCCCTGTAGTGCTCTATTGTCCGCCTTAGGATGTGGATGGCTTCTACCGTTGATCTTCCAGGCATAAATATGCTTGACTATATTCATATGATAAATATAAATAAGAGGGAAAAATAAAAAAAAAAAAGGAAAAAATACTAAAAGAAAAAAAAATATATTATATATAAATAGGCCTAATGGGTAGCGCTCAGCATGTGACGCAGTTGACCACATTAAGGAAGAGCCATGTGCACTAAACATGCGTGCCATTCCACCCACAAATATTTTTTGTCAAGATTGCGAATGTCAATAATCCTTGTGCGCCAATGTTGCTGATTATTGACATATCATCAATCATTACAGTCAATTTTTATCTTTATTGTTTTTTAAATTTGTTGTCTCACTTGTATTCAAATTCTATTTTATCTAGAGACACTATTATTTGTGAATTGGAAAAAAAGCCAAAAATTAACGTAATTCGCCCAGTAGGAGAAAAACCTACGTAATTCGCCTAGTAGGGATAAAAAGCAACACAATTTCGCCTAGCAGGAAAAAAATCTAACACAATTCGCCTAGTAAGAGAAAAACCAACGTAATTCGCACAGTAGGAATAAAAAACAACACAATTCGCCCAGTAGGAGAAAATTCAACACAATTCGCCCAGTAGGAGAAAATTCAACGTATTCGCCCAGCAGGAGAAAATTCAACGCAATTTGCCTAGTAGGGATAAAAAATAACACAACTCACCCGGTAGGAGAAAATTCAACGTAATTCGCCCAGTATGAGAAAAACCAACTTAATTTGCCAAGTAGGGATAAAAAATTACACAATTCGCTCAGTAGGAGAAAATTCAACGTAATTAGCCTAGCAGAGAAAATTCAATGCAATTCACCCAGTAGGGATAAAAAACAGCAGAATTCGCTCAGTAGGAGAAAATTCAACGTAAATCGTCCAGTAAGAGAAAATTTAACATAATTCACCCAGTAGGGATAAAAATCAACGTAATTCGCCCAGTAGGGATAAAAAACAACAACCATTTGCCCAAAAAGAGAAACAAATATAAGCTTATCCATTTTTCCTTCTTTTGAGACACTCCCAAGACAAGATTAATATAAACAAAAGAAAGTTTAACTTATAAAAAAATCAAGGACACTTGTCCCCTCACCCCTACCCCAACATAAACACTATAAATGAGAGGAGTAAAGGAAGAAAGAAAGACAAGAAAAACAAAGTGGAAAAGGGGATCTTGATAATCTTTAAAAAGTAGCTTGAGTTTAGCTTTTTCCCAATCACCTACTAAATACTACAAACATAATTGGCACCGTTTGTGGGAAAACATATGACTGAATTATTGAGATCACTAGATCCTCCAATTCAAGATAATGAACCGAACAAATTCCAAAGAGTCAAGTCCAAAATATACAAATAGTTTTAGAACAACTTGTAAAAAAGTCAACAGCACAAGGGCCAGAAAATAACTCGGACTTTGAAAATGTAAAGTCAATAGGAACTGAGCATGATTACGTCCATGAATTTCAGCAAAAGGAAAAATCGGAAAGGGGAAGAGTCCATCCTTACCATGAATCTGATCGTAATAACAAAAACTCGGAAGACATGCAGATGGACCATGGTAGCATGAAGGATGAATCTATGACAAACGTCCACATCAGACACAAGAGCCGGCCATTTCTTACCCCTTTTTTTGAAGAGGCAAATATTCAATCAATTCCCGAAGTTCCAGGTATGTACTCTCCTTTTTCACTAAGAATTTTGTCTTGTTCGGCAAAAAAAGTTAAGGTACCCAACATAGACCTCTTTGAGGGATCTCAAGATCCAGAGGACCATCTGTCGGGCTTTAAATCCCGAATGTACATACAGAATGCTTCGAAGGAAGTGTGGTGCAAGTACTTTCCAGCCACCTTAAAGGGAGTGGCCCAATCTTGGTTTTCTTCCTTGCCTCCTGGTTCAATCGACAGCTTTGCACAGATAATGGAGCGCTTCTCTAAGCACTTTGTTAGCAATAAGAGAAAAAGAAAGACGGCTGCACAGTTGATGCAGTTGCAGCAAAAAGAGTCCGAAACTTTAATAGACTATGTTAGGTGATTCACTAGAGAAATGATAGATATACCAGGATTAGCTGATGAAACCGTCATTGGCACCTTTACCAACGGACTAAAACATTCAGACTTTAAATTCTCCTTGGCTAAAAAACAACCAGAAACCATAGTCAAGCAATGGAGTAAAGCCAATAAATATATATCAGCCGAAGATGTTATAATCATAGCAGGAAGAATGCGACTGGGAGTCACCGTAAGGCAACGGGAGAAGTCAGAAGCGTCTCGCACAACAAAGCCAAGAGCACCAGAGACGATATTGAAACCAAGAGTGCAGGTATGAAGACCTACAGGACATTTTACTTATGAGATACGGGGAAAATTGGCACATCTACCTTTCCCTTTTAAAAGAACATCCTATGGGTCGAAAGTACCCATCATTCCACAAGCCAAGTCAAAGTGGTGTGACCACCATCAACTCTATAGCCATGCAATATAAGAATGTCGGGCAAGAAGAAAACAAGCCCGAGATAATTAGGCTAGAGCAGTTAAGCCCGGCCCATAGTCAAAGGAGCCAGACAGTAAAGCACTTTTATCGGTACCTCCAAGAGAATTAATAAAACAACCTAAAAAGATGATTGCCATTTTATCTTGGACTTTACATCCTAGTAACTTTTGTTCATCCAAACCAGAAAGGGAACGGGTAAAAAGAATCCCACCCCTGTTGGAAATCACTTTAAATGAGGAAGACTTGAATGATGTTTATGTCCCATATGATGATCCTCTAGATATCACTCTTGAAATGGAGCAATATTTGTACACTGGGTGCTAGTTGATTAAGGAAGTGCGGTAAACGTACTCTTCTACCAATGTTTTGAGCAAATGGAAATGTGAGACAGTGAAATTTCTCCGGTTCACTACCCTGTGGTAGGCTTCACAGGGGAAGTTGTCAAACCATTAGGAGCAGTTACCATGAACGTTGTGTTTTGAGGATAAAAGGCTACCAAGAAAGCTAGAATAGAATTCCTAGTTATAGATCTACCCTCCCCTTATAATGTAATACTTGGTCGACCTGCTTTAAATTGCATACAAGCCAAAATCTCTACCTATCACCTACTAATGAAATTTGAATCGGACAAAGGAGAAATAATGACCATTCGAGGAAACCAAAAAGTAGCTCGTGAACGCTATTATGCCTCACTAAAAAGTAACGGTTGTGAAGCCACATCCGGGGTAGATATAGGAGAATTTAGCCTTTCCGGGCAAAGCGAGTCTGAGAACTCAGACCAAGACTAGAGAAAATTAGAGGAGATAGAAGTGGAGGAAGGAAAAACTGTAAGAGTGGGGTATTGGCTATCAGAGGAAATTAAGAAAGAATTGGCTTCGTTATTGAAGCAATACCGAGATGTCTTTGCATATAACATTGATGAGATGACAAGGATTAATCGGGACATTATGGTTCATAAATTAAATGTTTTAGTAGGAACTTCCCCTATAAAACAAAAGAAATTAAGCTTTTGCGCTAAAAGAGGGGAAGACACCAAAGTTGAGGTAAATAAACTATTGCGGTCAGGATTTATAAGAGAGGTTAGATATCCCGAATGGTTGGCCAATGTGGTGTTGGTGAAGAAACCAAATGGAGCCTAGCGAATGTGTATCGATTTCACAGATTTTAACAAATTCTGCCCAAAGGACTCCTATCCCCTCCCCAAGACTGACCAACTGGTGGACCCTATGGCGGGAAACAAGTTATTCAGTTTTATGGACACTTTCTTAGGCTACCACTAGATAAAAATGGACCCGCAAGATGAGGAGAAGGCATCATTTGTCACTAACAAAGGAACTTACTGTTACAAGGTAATGCCTTTGGCTTAAAGAATGTAGGTGCTGCATATCAGCGGTTGGTTAACAAGGTATTCGAGCAACAAATTGGACGTAACATGGAGGTTTATGTTGAAGATATGATTGTCAAGTCATGCGCCAAAGAGAATCATATAAAGGGCTTATAGGAGACTCTGCAAACCCTACGAGAATACCAAATGAAACTAAACCCTAACAAGTGTTCATTCGGCATACCCGAGAGAAAATTTTTGGGTTACATCGTTAGTGCTCGAGGGATCGAGGCCAATCCGATAAAAATAAAAGCCATTCAGAAAATGGAAACTTCTAAATAATTAACGACATACAACGACTTACGGGACGGTTAGCCTCACTCAATAGATTTATCAGTACGTTCACTGAGAAGGCACTCCCGTTCTTTCAGGTGCTGCGAAAAAAAAGAGGTCAGCTATGGGATGAGGAATGCGAACATGCCTTCCAACATGTCAAAGAACATCTTGCAAATCTTCCTTCTGTGGCTAAGCCCAAACAAGGAGAGATCTTAGTTTTGTATGTAGTAGCTACAAATAAGACCATTAGCCCAGTCTTGGCCGGGAATCGCTCGAAGGGGCAGATTTCGGTATATTTGTCAATCAGGTACTATAAAAGGCCGAAAAAAAAGGTGTCTGCCATTATAATAGCCTCAAGAAAACTTCGACCCTACTTTCAAGCGCATACTATAAGTATACTAACGGATTAACCCTTTAAGAAGCTACTGTCAAAATTAGAATGCCCGGGTCGATTGTTAGCATGGGCCATTGAATTGTGAGAGTATGATTTACATTACCTACCATGAACTACTATAAAAGCACAAGCCCTGGCAGACTTCCTTGCTGAATGCAATTTTGAGGCAGAGCCAAGTCCCAAACCAAAGAACATTACAGAGGAGATGAAAGAAAAGACCGAAGATTTAAATGTCGAGATGCTAGATAAAACAGAAAAATTTCCAGTATGGAACATATTTGTAGGTAGTTCTTCTTGCCAGGAAGGTTTGGGAACCGGAATCTTCATTCAGGACTTAGAAGGGATGACATATCGCTATGCCCTGTGTTTCCATTATCCGTTTACCAATAATGAAGCCAACTATGAAGCTCTACCTCACGGAGTTGGTCTTGCGCAGACTGTTGGAGCCCGGTCGGTAAAAATTTTTAGTGATTCGCAGATAATAGTTAGCTAGGTAAGTAAAGAATACGAAGCTAAAGAGCCTAACATGGTCAGATACCTCGAAATATTTTGAGAATTGACTACAAACTTTGTAAGGGTAGAAGTGAAATACATTGATAGGAATGATAATCATATATCAGACGAGTTAAGCAAGCTAGCCAGCTCTCATGAAGTAGCTTCTGAAAACACTGATGTAATATTCAAACAAAAATATCCCCAAAATTTTGCAGGGGAGGTCGTAAAGAGGGTACACTACCTTGGAATGCCACACGGTTGGACACGACAGGTAATAGAATATCTTCAACATGTAAGCCAACCTTCGGATTCTCTTGAAGCCAAAGAGTTAAGGCATCAGGCTTCTCGATTTGTGCTTATAGAGGACCAACTTTATAAGCGGTGTCACTCTTATCCTTTACTCAAGTGTGTGGAAATGGAAGAAGGGCATGAGATTCTAGAAGAAATCCATTAAGGCGAATGTGGAGGACATATAAGAGGACGCGCTTGCGAATGAGACTCTATGAGCTAGGTATTTCTGGCTTACTTTGAAAAAAGATGACAAAGAGTTAGTACGTGATTATAAAGCCTGCGAACAATTTGCCCCAATAGACCATACGCCTCCCGCCACTTTCCAGACTTTGATCAGTCTGCTACCTTTTGCGCAATGAGGAATTAATATATTAGGTGCCTTTCCCCTAGCCAATAACAAATGGACACTTTCCAAATGAAAAAGACAAAAATTCATTTGAAAAGTGGGGGGCTAATATGTTTGTGATTCGGAAAAAAAGCCAAAAATTAACATAATTCGCCCAGTAGGAGAAAAACCAATGTGATTCGCCTATAGCGATAAAAAGCAACACAATTTGCCCAGTAGGAGAAAATCCAACACAACTTGCACAATAAGAGAAAAACCAACATAATTTGCCCTTAATTTGCCTAGTAGGAATAAAAAACAACACAATTTGCCCAGCAGGAGAAAATTCAATGTAATTCGCTCAGTAGAAGAAAATTCAACGCAATTCACCCAGTAGGGATAAAAAACAATACAATTCGCCTAGTAAGAGAAAATTCAACGTAATTTTCCTAGTAGGAGAAAATTCAACGCAATTTGCCTAGTCGAGATAAAAAACAACACAACTCGCCCAGTAAGAGAAAATTCAACATAACTCGCCCAGTATAAGAAAAAACAACGTAGTTCGCCTAGTACGGATAAAAAACAACACAATTTGCTCAGTAGGAGAAAATTCAACATAATTCGCCCAGCAAGAGAAAATTCAACGTAATAAGCCCAGTAGGGATAATAAATAACACAACTTGCCAAGTAGGAGAAAATTCAAAGTAATTCGCCCAGTACGAGAAAAACCAATGTAATTTGCCCAGTAGGGATAAAAAAAAAAACAACACAATTCACTCAGTAGGAAAAAAATTCAATGTAATTCGTCTAGTAAGAGAAAATTCAACATAATTCGCCCAGTAGGGATAAAAAAATAACACAATTCGCCCAAAAAGAGAAAAACCAGTATAAGTCACCCAAATAAAGACAAAACAAATATAAGCTTAGCCATTTTTCCTTCTTTTGAAACACTCCTAAGACAAGATTAATATAAAACAAAAGAAAGCTTAACTTATAAAAGAAGCAAGGACACTTGTCCCCTCAACCTTACCCCAACATAAACGCTATAAATAAGGGGAGTAAAGGAAGAAAAAAAGACAGAAGAAAAGGGGATCTTGATAATCTTTAATGAGTTTAGCTTTTTCCCAATCACCTACTAAATACTACAATCATAGTTGGCGCTGTTTGTGGGAAAACGACATGACCGAATTATTGAGATCACCGGATCCTCCAATTCAAGTTAATGAAACCGAACAAATTCCAAAGAGTGTGGAGAGAATAACTCTTCTGTATTCAGAATTACCTCCCAGCTAAAGTTGTGTGGAGAGAATATTACAGATGGAGATATATTGGAAAAAATATTATTCACTTTTTATGACTCGAACATGCTCCTGCAGCAGCAGTATCGAGAAAGGAATTTTTAAAAATATGCAGATTTAATTCAATGCCTCCTTATCGCTGACCAAAATAATGAACTGTTGATAAAAAATTATCAGTCACAATTGACTGGTTCAGAAGCATTCTCTAAAGATAATGCTACATCATATGACCATCTGGGACGTGGTTGAGGCCGTAAATATGGACCTGGTCGTGGACGTGGCCACAGGTGAGGTTATAGTCATGGTCAAAATAAAGTGAACTATGGTACCTAGAATGGACCAAAGTTTAAAAGGCCGACTAATTACAAGGAGAACAACAGAAAGGGAAAATCCGCACAACAAAATATGTCAAAAGATCTTGAAACAAATTTCTATCGATGCGGTATGAAAGGTCATTGGGCACATACCTGTCGTATGGCGGACCACCTTGTGAAACTCTACCAAGTATCGTTAAAAGGGAAAGAAAAAATTGCCGAAACAAATTTTGTTAAAGACCATACTCCACTTAATAATGCGCATCTAGATGTATCTGATTTGTTTGAAGATGTTAGTGGAAAAATTGATCATTAGATCAGAGACGGAAGTGTCCAACTAGAGTAAAATACTCGTTCTCAAATTTATTATGTATTCTATTTTGTTTAATTTTAATAAAATAATGTTATTTTAGTTATGAAAAGAAATTATTGTAGAAACATCCATCAAATATTTTATCATTAATATGATATATTTTATTATATGCGTAAATGTATTAATATTTTTGCTACGCATTAAAGAAAAAATTACAATTTTATTATATGAAAGTATATTACAACAAAAAAATATTACAATAAAATTTACTAATTACAAAATATAATCAATTCCTATGGCTACAAGACAAAGTATCAAGACATAAAGCCATAATACTTTATACAGATAATGTATCTCTGTAGAATCATGTAAAACTGATAAACTCCCAAAAATAATAAAGAGACTTACTAGAATAAGAAAAACATGGATACAACATAAAAAGGAAGGCATATTGATGTAGAAGAAGATTTAGGAATGGGATATATAAATTTTTGAGCGGTTTGATTTATGATATGTAAGATGTATTTATGAAGTAAATTTACTATTCATGACTGTTGAAACTAGTCATTTTTAGCAGTTTGATTATTGTTAATAACCGTTAAAATTAGTTGTTTTTATAACTTAAACTATAATTATTTTCTAATTATTGAAACAATAATTTTATGACCGTTTCTAAAATAAAATAGATAAACCATCATATATGCATCATATTTTAACTAGATTATATATATATATACATGAGAGCTTATAATACTTTGTAACTGCATGTCTCTATGACTTAAATTGCTAATCTTAAAGTATATAATTCTTATTGTCCTAAAGGCAGGGTAAAATATAACTAGAATAATTTAAAATTAATAATAAATTTTTGTTTTAAATATACTATATTATATTATGATAGTTTATTATAAATATTAACATCTATATGTGTTTATGTCTGAGAAAATATGGATTTGGTTAAAGTCAATGGTGGAGATTTGTGTCTAGCAGACATCGCAACCACGCACTCCATCCTCAAAAGCAAAATATATTTTTCTGAGCTATAATTAACCGAAGCAAATGTTAACACAATATCGGGTGTTTCAAATTTAATTGAAGGCTCCGGAAGAGCACATATTGTGTTCCCTAAAGGAAGGAAACTAAGCATAAGCGATGCTCTGTTTTCTAGTAGATCACAGAGAAATCTTATCAGCTTTCGTGATATCCGTCGCAATGGTTATCATATTTAAACCGTAAACGAAAGCAATAAGGAATATCTTTGTGTTACATCCATTATCTCAGGAAAGAAGCATATAATGGAAAAATTGGCATCACTCTCTTCTCAATTATATTTTATTTATATCAATCCAATTAAGTTTAATACAGTGGTTAAACAGAAGTTAACCGACTCGAGAGCTTTGACTTGATGGCATGACCGTTTAGGTCATCCAAGTGCAACTATGATGAGAATGATCAATGAAAATTCTCACGGGCATTCGTTAGAGAGCCAAAAAATTCTTTTACTAAATGAAATTTCAAGTGTTGCTTGTGCTTAGGGAAAAATAATTACGAGGCCATCCCCAACTAAAATTGGAATTAAATCTCCTACATTTTTGGAAAGAATATAAGGGGATATATGTGGGCCATTATTCCATCATGTGGACCATTCCGATATTTTATGGAATTAATAGATGCCTCAACACGTTGGTCACATGTTTCCCTATTATGCACTTGTAATATGGCAATTGCAAAACTCCTTATACAAATAATTTGATTATGAACTCAATTTTCGGATTATACAATCAAGAAATTCGTCTTGATAATGCTGGAGAATTTACGTCACAAGCATTTGATGATTATTTTATGTCAATTGGAATTATGCTAGAACATCCAATGGCTCATGTACATACACAAAATGGTTTTGCGGAATCTTTGATTAAGCGTTTATAGCTTATTGCTATACCAATGTTCATGAAAACTAAGTTAGCTAGTTCCGCATGGGGGCATGCTATATTACATGCTGCAGCACTAATTCGTACTAGGTGAACTGCTAATCATAAATACTCCCCGCTACAAGTTGTCACTGGACAAGAACCAGATATATCACACCTACGAATTTGTGGATGTGTAGTATATGTTCCAATTGCTCCATCCCAGCGTACAAAAATGAGGCCACAAAGGCGACTTGAAATTTATGTCGGGTTTGAATTCCCGTCAATTTTAAAATATCTGCAACCATTGACAGGACACTTTTTTACAACACGGTTTGCTTATTGTAAATTTGATAAATTAATGTTTCCAGAATTAGGAGGAGAAAAGCGAAAATTGGAAAAATCTGAAATTTTGTGGAATGAATATCTTATTTTGATCCCCCATACAAATCAATGTGAACTGAAAGTTTAGAAAATCATTCATTTCCAAAACATTGCAAACCAATTGCTTGGTGCATTTGTTGATACAAAGAGAATGACTAAGTCACATATTCCAGCCCTGAATGCTCCTGCATGAATTGATAGTCTAAGTGAGGAAGCCCCTAAAACATTGGCAAATACATCTACTACACGCTAGAAGCGTGGTAGGTCAATCGGTTCTAAAGATAAGAACCAAATAAAGAAAATAGGGCAAAATATGGAAGTTGGTCCATCCATCACTCGCAACCCTCCTGCAGATGTAATAGTGTAAATACAGGAAAATGATACAAAATGACAAAATGGCTTCTCAAGAATGTCGTGTTCCCGATACGAGTGATAACAATGAGAATATTGTGAATGAAGAAATCTCGACAAATTATGTTCATACTGGAAAACGATGCAACCGACATAACGCAGTTGTTGATCAAATATTTGCATATATAGTTGCTATTGATTTGATTAGTGAAAACGATGACCTTGAACCTAAGTTTGTTCAAGAATGTCAGCAAAGGAGCAACTGGTCAAAATGGAAAGACACAATGCAGGCAAATTAGATTCACTGGTAAAACGTGCAGTGTTTGGGCCCATAGTGCAAGCGCCTGAAAATACAAAACCAGTAGGGTACAAGTGGGTATTCGTGTGAAAAAGAAATGAAAAGAATGAGGTGGTTAGTTACAAATCATGACTTGTGGCCCAAGGTTTCTCACAAAGACCGGGAATTGAATATGATGAGACATACTCACCAAAGAGGGCACCAACATGCTGTCACCGGATCCCATGAGAACTCCGAAGTTAAGCGTGCTTGGGCGAGAGTAGTACCAGGATGGGTGACCTCCTGGGAAGTTCTCACCCTCAGGTTGGGGGCAATGGGAAATAGCCTCTCTTCAGGTTAACACCCTGAAGGGGGAAGGCTGCGTACATCCGCCCCCCCCTAGACCCTGCGTAGGCGGAAGCCCTTGTGGCACTGGGTATGTTCCTTTTTTTTTTTTATACTCGCCAATAATGGATGCGATCACATTCGGATTTTCAAGAAGTCTGGCGGTCTCTTAAAGACTTCACATGCGTCCTATGGACGTTGTAACATCTTATCTTTTTGGGGTCACTTGAAAATGATATGTATATGGAAGTCCTTGAATGACTAAAAATACCAGAGGTATATAGCTCAAAACCTCAGGAAATTTTTTCTATTAAATTGCAAAGATCCTTGTATGGATTAATACAATCAGGGCAAATGTGGTATAATCGTCTTAGCGTATATCTTCTGAGAGAATGATATGTTAACAATTTCATTAGTCCATGTCTTTTCAGTAAGAAAACAAATTTTGGGTTTGCTATCATTACAGTCTATGTTGATGATTTAAACATCACAGGAATCCCTGAAGAGCTCGAAAAACCTGTTACATATCTAAAGAAACAATTTGAGATGAAAGATCTTAGAAAGACAAAATTTTGTTTTGGACTACAGATTGAGCACTTGCCTGATGGAATTTTTAATTCATCAATCCACCTCTTTAGAAAAAGTGCTTAAACGATTCTCTATTGATATGACACATCCATTGAGTACCCTAATGGTTGTCCGATCTCTTGATGTAAATAGAGATCCCTTTCGTCCCCGAGAAGATGACAAATAAGTTATTGGTCCTGAAGTACCGTATCTGAGTGCGATAGGTGCACTAATGTATCTCGCCAATTGCATGAGACTAGATGTAGAATTTTCTATCACCTTATTGGCAAGATATATTTTGACACCAACACGAAGACACTGAAATGGGATTAAGTATATTTTTTGGTATCTTCAGGGTACAATGGATATGAGATTATTATACTCAAAGCAATCTAACCCGAAATTGATTGGATATGCAGACGTTGGCTACCAGTCTAACCCACACAAAGGTTGCTCACATATAGGATATTTATTTATATATGGTGATATCGCTATATCTTGCAAGTCCAGAAAGAAAAAAAATAGCAGCGACTTCTTCAAATCATGCTAATATCCTTGGACTTCATGAGGCAAGCAAAGAATGTGTATGGTTGAAATCATTGATTCAACATATTTAAGAACTTTGCGATCTACCAATGTCATTTGTGAATATAACAAACTCGTGCATTTCAAACTTGTATATAGATAGCATAAGTAATATGGTTTTGAAAGATGATATTTGTGTAAAGATATGAAAAGTTTTAATATTTTGAGTAGGGGTATTGTTGTCTGAAAATTTTTAAGTTTATAATTCTGCTTTTTTTTTATAAGTAAAAAAATAGCTTCTATTTTTAATAAAAAATATGCGCTTTTTAATGTCTCCCAAACACTCTCTAAATTTCAGAAAAATTGCTTTTTCCAAAATAATACTTATTTTTCTAGAATAAGAAACCCCAAACAGGCCCTTAGTCTTAAAATGAAGTGAGCCTTGCGTGCATTGTTCCTAATAACACCCCAAATCTCTATTCCCCATTGCCTCCTGTTGTCCCCCTCCCTTCCCACTTCCTTTATAGGTGGACGTTCTAAATAACATGTAGATTTAGGGTTTTACACGATATCATTCACAAAAATTCAGCTCCACTACTCAACAAATTAGCTGTAAAAGAAGGGGTAAAACCTGTAAAATGAAGCTGCGATATGCATTGGTGTGCTCATCAAACCAAAACAGAAGTATCGAGGCCCTGCTCTCCTTAAACGTCAAGGTTTCGATGTCTGCTCTTACGGAATAGGAGCTAATGTCAAACTTCCAGACCCTTCCATTAGAGAACCTAACATTTACGAGTTTGGTAATTACAAAAAAGAGTGTTTTTATTTTACAATAAGAGAACAGAGAAATGAAATATACAACTTGGGAAACCAAAGGGTCCCCAGTAACCTATTTATACAGAATTACAAAGTATTGTTTATAATTACTGTACCCTATAGATTGGACAATTATATGAATTACTGTACATTGTACCAATTATATGGGTTACTATAGATTGACACTTTTCCTTTTATGTCTCATCAATTCTTTATCCCCTTTTTCAGGCATGTGACAAAAAAATGTTTTGTCCGTTTCTTCCAGCTTCTCCGAAATTTTAGGGATATACTTTTATCATTTGTAAAAATTATCCAGATCTCGTTCTGCTTCTTCGTCCAGTGACTGTTCACTTTTCGGATACGGAAAATAATGTTTTTGCATTATCTCTATTATCTCGTCAGCATCCATTGCTAAATCAACTGGAATATCCAGACTATAATCTCGATTTGCTAATCTTTTTAACAAATCTTGAGCTTCTTTGTAGTAATTATTTTCATAATCCATCGCCTTTTTTGTTTTGAAAATTTGTTGTCCATCCTTGGTTTTAAAATAATCTGTTATTAGATACTCCTGTGCCGTCATAGATACATTTATTAACGAATCGGTCCAAAGTTGTTTTGGATGGGATTTATTAATTAAATTTGTCGCCCGATAGAGAGGTTCTCTGTCAAACTCACTCTCACGAGTGTCTGAAAGAATCCATATTTGGTACGGTTGGAAGAATTTTCCTTCCGATCTCCATACCAGTGTACTAAAAATTCTAAAAGTAAAATATTTTAAATAGCTATAACATTTTGATACTTTGTAGAGCATAGTTTTGATGATCATTAGGAATTCCATCCATTGTTTTGGTGCCATATTTTTGAGGATGATTTGGTTAACCAGTCCCCATTTGATATCTTCAATATACCATGGCTCGTGGTTGATGATATATGTTAACATGAGACATCCATCATATGCATTAACGTTTTTAACGCTTCGAAGCAAGGTTTGCTTAATCTTAGCTTCGTGGCCTTCTACTATTGCTTTGATTTTTCTTCAAATATTATTGGGGGAAGCACTTTTTGTGCTTTCTCAAATAAGCATCTTCTTTTTGATGATCTGGAACTGAGGCATGTCAAGGTCTTCTTTCAGAGCATCTGCAAGCTGCAAAAATAATGTTATTTGTTGATACGAATATTATTGGATCCATGTCATTTGTTTGACAAGATCAAGGCATCCATTTTTTAAGCCGGTCTCTCTGCCTCATTGCTTCAGACAGAGTTGATACAATGGTATTTGCCATATTGGCCATGCTTCGTCTGAAGTTGGCTTTTTTATATGTCGAATGCATTTTCCAAAATCCATTAAAATGAACGTTAATTGACTTTGGGATACCTGGGTTGTATGGAAAGTCAGGAAGTTGGTCTAGGAACATTTTCTTGTTCCAGTTCTCGAAGGAGTCGAGAGAAAAGGGGGGTTTGTTTACTTGCTAAAAATGTCTAGCTTCAAGAGCTGCATATTTTTTAACATCTGCTCCTGAAAATTTATTGATGTTTCTGAGGCATTCTGTCCAATACAGATATACTCCTGGTTTTCATCCTTTAAAGACTACATAAACCGTTTTTAGATTGTTCGGGTGGCATGGGTAGTTTACAAAGGTGTTGGCGAACTGTGTCACCATTTGGGTATAATAATTAGGCTGGTTTTCCATTTGGGGTTGGGTTGCTTATGGGTAGGTGGGTTGCTAAGTTGTTCTTGAGTTTGAACTTTCTGGTTCCAATTCTTATTGAGAAAACTGGTAGAAATAGGAATATTCTCTGTTAGCATTCCCTTGAGTAGCTTTTCTAGCCTATTTTGGCCTCATATCAATCCATTCTCCTTAAACATGTTTTCCTGTTTAGAAAATCTGCAAGAACATTGTTGGACCCTTTCAAACGTTCAATTTTAAAGGAATACTGAGAAATAAAATTTTACCATTTTAATCTTCTTCCGTCTGTGATGGTCTTTTTATTTATTAAAAAATATTTTACTGTTTGATTATCAGTTCTTAAAAGAAAATTTTCTGATGCTAGATAAATGTGAAACCATTTTATTGGTTTTTTTTATTGTTAACAATTCTTTTTCGAATATAATATATTTAGTTTCGTTTGGTTTAAACTTTCCAGAATTATATCCACAAATCTGTTCTTGTAACTTTTAAGGGAGTGATTTTTTCCTTGCTACTATCCTTCCCGGTTCTATATTATTTTCTTGTTCATTGATTAGTTGAGCTGGTATAGCTTTTAAAACACATCCCCAACAATTTTCTGAGGCATCTGTTTCCAAGATTAATTTATCTCCTAGTTGAGGAAAGTATACGTCAGGTAGTTTAGTAATTTTTTGTTTTAGTTTTTTGAGTGGAGTTTTATCTTTTTCGGTCCATTTAAACTCAACCCCTTTTTTGAGTTTTCCTAGTAAAGGTATTTCAATATGAGATAAATTTTTTATAAAATTTCTTCCATAGTTTAATATTCCTAATAGGCTTTGAAGTTGTTTTTTGTTTGTAATTTCTTCAGAAAAATTTCTAATTTTACTTATGATATCTTCTTGAAGTTGGATTCCCGATTTTGTAAGTTTTATGCCTAAAAAGTCAATTTGATATTTTCTACCCCAATTTTTTGTGATGATAAAATAATTCCATGTTTTTTAAGTTTATCGCTTACGATTTGTAAGTGTTTTTGATGTTTTTCTTTTGTTTTAGAAAAGACTAGTATGTCATCTATACATACTACGCAAAATTTTTTAATTTCCTTAAATATGTTATCCATCCATTTTTGGAAGATTTGTGGTGCTGTGTTCAGATCAGAAGGCATTACTTTCCATTGATAATGCCCTTGTATGGTGCTAAAAGCAGTCAAAGGTTTTGATTCTGCTATTAGCTTTAGCTGCCAATATCCTGATTTACAATCAAATTTTGAGAATATTTTAGCTCTTTTTGTTAGGTTTATGGGAATATCTTTTCTTGGGGCAAAATATCCATCAAATTCTAGATTTTGATTTAATCTTTTATAATTAATTACCATTCAGGTTTTTCTTCTTTTTATTTTTGCATGATTTTTTACCATAAATGTAGGACTAGAAAGTGGACTTGTTGGGTCTTCAATTAATTCTTTTTCCAATAATTTTTTTAACTATTTCTCAAGTTCTTGTACATCTTATCTAGTGTAGATAATTGATTTTACTCTTATAATGATATTTGGACTTCTTAACTTGAGGTTACAAAATCTTAGACTTCTTTTCCATAGTTTTAATGGATTATCGCTAAAATTTTTTGTTAATGCATTGTATAACTAGTGTGTTTCTTGCAGAGTATATATTTAATTTTTAGGTTTGTTTTTTTTGTTATTGGTATTTTTCTGGCGCAAACCCAGTACTTTAATTGTTTCTCCATAAAGGGTGAAACTTATATCATGATGGTTTAATGATACAAGGATATATTTCCAAATAAAGTTTGTTCCTAGTAAAAAATCTCCTACCATAAAAGGAAAACAAAGAATTTTATTAAGAATTTCTTTCCATTTAACCATGTAGCTATATCTTTGGCTTTTAAATGGATTGTAGTTCGTTTCCATCAGTTCCTCTTACTAATATGGGGTTTTCATTTCTACCCATTTTTCAGGTCTGTATGATGAAGCAATAACTCCTGTATCTATTGATTTTTTTTAAGAATAGGGTTTATATCTTTTAAATTGAAAGTATCTTGTAACATAAGAATATTTTTTCTTTCCTAGTTTTGGGCCAAAGAATATTTTGACATATTCTCCCCTAAATGCTTGTATTGAACCTATTTGTTCTTGTTTATGGGATGTTCCTGGTAGAACATGTATTTTCAGCTTTTTATAATCTCTTGGGTTTGATGACTATGAGGTTTCTTGCTCTATATCTGATAATTTTTCTGTTATAGATAATTGTTGTTTTTCTATTTGTGGTAAATGAAGATTATTTTTAATCCATTTCTGTTAGAGTTAGATTCTCTAAATTATGCTATTAATTCTATATCACCTTGTTGTGAATGTCTTTCTTCTTCGTTAAAATCATAGGTAAGTTTTTCAAATGTCCATTCTCGAGGTATTGTGAGATCTCTCCAATCTATTAGCCTTGGTGCTATAGCCTTCTCATATTTTCCATGAGCTGGTTCAAATTTTTCAACAATATTTTTATTAAAATTTTTTACTGATATTTTTGTAATATTTGTTAATTCATGGATTGTTATCCATCTAACTTACAAATCTTCTGCTTTATTTTGCATTCCAAGGTTTTAGACATGAATTCTTACTTTTACTACATCCTCTATTAAAGGGTCATTAATATAGATAAAGCACTTTGATTTTACCTTAAACCAAACTATTCCGTTAACCAAATTTGATCTTACTCCTCCTATTATTGCTTTCATCGGATCGTAAAATCATTTATAAAAAATAATAGCCGTTAGTGATGCATCAATTCCGGCTCTGAACAATGTTGTTATTTTGACTTGAATCAGTCCCACATGTATATATTTTACCTGAGGATATTTATTTTTAAATTGATTTATTTTTTCTTTGCTAAATAATGAAATTTCTGTCATTCCTTTGGCATTAAGTCTTGCTTGGGTGTTTTCAGAGTACTGTTTAAATACTTTTTCAGACCAAAAATTAAAAAGTGAGTTGTTGTATATTTCTTTAAGTTTTACTTTTTGTTGTTTTTCAAAATTTTCTATTTGTTCTTTAGAGAAAGAGATTTCTTCCTTTCGGAGGTTTCCCAGAGTTATATTTCTATCTTCATTTGAAGGTGGTTCTTCTCTCTTATAGTCATCTGCCATAAAAATTAATTCGTTTAATTCGTCTGCCAAGTTTACTAATTGTTCTTCAAATGATTCTGAAGTCAAACTTTCTATTTCATACATTACATCATCTAGGTCATAAATGTCTTCTCCATACATTATGTCTAATCTTGCTCTTCTACTAGTTTTATCATTTTCTTATTGTCTTTTGTTTTATGAGGGCATGAAGGTGTTGGAAAAATTATGTATTTTATTGATTTAAAAATTATTTATTTCTAATATTTTGAAATAAAATAATCTTTTATTAAAAATTGCTTTAATTAAATACTTTTTTTTTTTGCCAAAAGGCAAGCGCAATTCTCATATATAAATCAAAAGGTTCTATACAAATTAATTAAATACTTAATTATCAAAATAAATGATAATAGATGCTCATTCAGTATTTCAATGACATGAATGCATATGTTTTATACAGGTGAATTGAAGAGCAACGGTCAAAATGCCTTAATTGTCTTTGATCGGACATTTGCAAAATGAGAAAAAATAACTACATGATTTTTATCTATTTAAATATGAGCTTGATGAGAAAAATATAGATAATATGAAAATGTTCTTTAATCTTTCAATCTCTCACTCTCTTGTAAAAAAAAGTGAGCTTGGTAGTTGTAGTTCGGGGAGCTTTCATTGCTGCCCTGATAGAGGTCCGAAGGGTTGTTGAATCCTGGGAAAGGAGCACGTTTAAGCATAATAGCAATACTCGTGCAGGAGGGGCGTTTCCTTTCTAAGGATAGCGTTCTCACGTGCCTCAACCCAAAGCTGTGTTTTCCTAAACTCTTTTCTTTGTTTAATTTACTTAAACATTCTTGTTGTTAGTTATATAGTATTATTGGTCTTGATTTGACAGTGTTTGATTATATTGTATTATATTTTTGTTTGTGTAAGTATCCAACTCTTGATGTTAGTCTTAAATTTGAGATATGTTCATACGTATTGTTTGTTTATTATATATTTATATGATAAATACTACAAATATTTCCAACAGTCTTAGAAAGGAAACTCAATTTATTTTAATCATATGAGATTGACGATGATATCAATTATAAATTATGAAGAGTAGATGAAAATAAACTATGAACAATTGGGGTATCTTGTGTTTTATGAAACTTTTTATGGCCCATCAACTATGGTTAAAGTTTGTCCTAGATTATCTGAGTACACACATTAAAATGTAATTTGGAAAGTGCAATGATTACTACATAAGAGAAGATGTTTAAGTGGCATGCTCACTTTTGTTTTTCACTCACCATTATAGATCATGGACACATTAGTCAATCAATGGAGGTGCTTTTAGCATGGATGCATGACAACTAAAATATGAAATAGAATTTTAGTGTTTTCATGGTAAGATTCATGCGTTCTGCATTTTAAATATGTATCAATTTGATTAGCCACATTTCTATGTCTATTCCCCATTTTTGACTTAGATTAATATGAATTTAGCTTGAGCTAGTGAAATGTGGGGATTGTGTCCTTGACCTATTGTAAATTGAGTAAAAGCAGGAAAAAAGTGAAATGGTAATCACAATATAAGTGGCTTTAGTGACAATCTCCTTGTGTTTATTATTGATGAAATTATAACCAAGTTGTAGCTTGAAGCTTTTGAAGAAAATCATGCTCTACATGCATACATTACGCTCTCAGTGAGATTCATAAAATATTGTGATTTTTGATTCTATATATAGAAAGGGTGTTGTGTTTCATTTTTGTTTTATTTTCACGGGTTTGCGGATAGAAGAAGAAGAGAAAGATGAAATTTATTAATTGACAATTTTAAACATAGGTTGAGTACAAAAGAGTAATTGAAAGTACAAACATAAAATTAAAATACATATGAAACTTACAGATTGAATATGGCTGGAGTATAATACTTCAAAATAAAATTACAAAAGGAAAATTTTTTGCTCTCGTATTTTTCTCTTGTATTGTGTTGGTAATTTTTGCTCTCGTAATGTGAGAAGATGTGAGAAGAAAATGAGAAGGATGTGAGACGAAGATCCAAGGAATTTTTTGAAGTGCGACACATGTCCTTCAGCCAATTGGGGGCAGGATTGGGGGACAGAAGAAGATGAGAAAGATGAAATTTATTAATTGAGAATTTTAAACATAGGTTGAGTACAAAAGAGTAATTGAAAGTACAGACATAAAATTGAAATATATATGAAACTTACAGATTGAATATGGCTGGAGTACAATACTTCAAAATAAAATTACGAAAGGAAAATTTTTTGCTCTTGTATTGTGTTGGTAATTTTTGCTCTCATAATGTGAGATGAATTTTTTCGCTCTGCCTTGAACGAAGCTGGATGTCTCCATTTATAGGCGAAGCAGCACCCCAGACTTCAATTGAGATCCGTGACCCCGGAATTGAAATGACAAATTAGAAATCCCAATAGTAACCGTCCATTATTTTGAAGTGCAACACATGTCCTTTATCTTCATTTGTAATTATGAGCAGCACTGTGCATCTTTTGAATTTTTTCTTCCGTTCTTTATTGAATTATTGGTTCCAACTGTGCATCTTTTGTCTTCTAGTGCTTGTCCTGTAGTAAATTGGTAATGTCAACTTGAATCATCAAAATAAATTGAACGGATTACTTTGATTGGAATTGACTTCTTCATCATCATCTTCAGAGGAAGAATTTTGGATTTGCTAAAGGAGTTGAGTCGGGAGTTCTTTTGAAATTTTGGATTTGGATTTGGTGGAAGAGTTTGATAGTGAGGCCTTTTGAGGATGAGATTTAGAAGGGGTTTTTAGTATGCCTTGAGAATTATGACTGAGAATTTGAATGTTCTTATTTTTGTTTTTGAAAAATTTTGATAAGGAATTAGTGGTGCAATCACGTTCAAGGCCGTATTTATCCCACCACTTAATTTTGAATTCTAGAACTAAAGATATAAGGTTGTTCCAGAAACTGAACCGTCTTAAAAGACCAACAAAGTATCTAAGGAATTTGAAAATTTGAATGAAAATCTATAATTGCATTTAGAGGATCATCCTCTTAATGTTTTGAATAAATGTTGATCATTGTTGCAAAGAAGACTTTTGGGTCCTTTGAATACCATATTGAGCACATAAAGAACCTATTTCTTTTCTTGTTTGTGCCTTTTTTAGATTGTGCCCCCAATTCTCAATTCAATACAGGACAAGCACTAGAAGACATAAGATGCACAATTGCAACTAATAATTAAATAAAGAATGGAAGAAAAAATTCAAAAGATGCACAGTGCTGCTCATAATTACAAATGAAGATAAAGGACGTGTTGCACTTCAAAATAATCAACGGTTACTATTCGGATTTCAAATTTCGCATTTCAATTCCGGGGACACAGATCTCAATTGATGTCCGGGGTGCTGCTTCGCCTATAAAGGGAGACGTCCCAGCTTCGTTCAAGGGAGAGCGAAAAATATCCTCTCACATTACGAAAGCAAAAATTGCCAACCCAATACAAGAGCAAAAAATTTTCCTTTTGTAATTTTATTTTGAAGTATTGTACTCCAGCCATATTCAATATATAAGTTTCATATGTATTTCAATTTTATGTTTGTACTTTCAATTACTCTTTTGTACTCAATCTATGTTTAAAATTCTCAATTAATAAATTCTATCTTTCTCACATCTTTCTCATCTTCTTATAAATTCTCAACAAAGTATCCAAGGAATTTGAAAATTTGAATGAAAATTTATAATTGCATTTAGAGGATTATCCTCTGAATGTTTCGAATAAATGTTGAATAATGCTTTGGCATTTGCTAGGAAAATATCAGTAGTGCTTCCAAAAAAGCGCCACCATTCATGAAACCAAGTTGGAAAGGTTCTTGATTTTTTCTGGAATTGAAAGAACGAAGAATGATCAA
Source organism: Simmondsia chinensis (assembly GCA_018398585.1). NCBI lineage: Eukaryota > Viridiplantae > Streptophyta > Magnoliopsida > Caryophyllales > Simmondsiaceae > Simmondsia > Simmondsia chinensis. Next base: position 6,453,249 of record JAGTTD010000011.1, read on the forward strand.
AAGGTCGGAAAAGAAAAGTTCTAAACCAAGCCATTTTGTAATCTTGATAAGTATAACCAGTTGGAATAAAAGTTTGAGAAAATCATTTTGAGGTATAGGAAGTGTAACCAAAATCTTTGATATCCCAAATATTTAGAATTTTGCACTTTGAATATTAGATTTGCCCATTATTACATTTTTCATGTTTAATAAGAGTAGAACCTGAATCTACCAAAATGAATTCATAAAACTTTTGGGTCTTTTGAATATCATTTGGAAGCCAATGAAAATTGTCAGGAAAAGTTTCTTTGACTAAATTTTGAATTCCAGTTAAAGGGAGAGGTTCTTTTTGTTTGGTGAGGAAAAGGTGTTCAAGTTGAGGCTTTGGAAAATATTGATTTGTTTGAGTAGGTAAAGTATTTTTGAGTATTTGATTGAGAGATTGAGGAGGAGCAGGAGGTTGGATTGATATAAGATTTGGAGGTCTTGAAACAGCTGCAGAATAGAACATTGAAGGAAAATCTTCGTTTAGAATTTTGAAAGGGTTTTGAGTTGGAATTTTGGTTGAAGAAGATTGGGGATGAGGTTTTAGAGTCATTGCATAATCTTCTGCGGATTGAATCATTCCTTTACCTTTGTCTTTTGACATTCTTTTGGGGAAAGTAATTGAATTGTATTATGGTTTTGAAGAAATTCTCTGGAAAGGAAGTTTGGCAACGAATTGTTTTCTCCTCTAATAAATTCAATTTGAAAACAAATACAGAAAGGATGGCTTGCCATCTTGCAAAAATTTACTTTGAAACTATATTTTTTACATCATTTTGTAAAACTTCTTTTGCAGATTTGCAATCAATTCTTAAAAGGAAAGTTTTGTTATATAAATCATCCTGAAATTTTGAAATGCATAAAATAATGGATAAAACTTCTTTTTAATTGTTGAATAATTTTTTTGAGCGCCAAGGCAAAGTCCAGAATGAAATCTAATTCTATGCTCAGGGTTGGAGTCCACTTTTGTTTGAGTATACCGCCATAACCTATGTCCGAAGCTTCTGTTTGTACTATGAGAAATGCTTTTGGATTTGGAATGGCTAAACATGGGAGATTTTTGACTCTTTATTTTAAGGTTTGCACTATCTTAGTATGGTCTCCTGTCCAAGGAAGGGGATTTTTTTGAAGCCTTTGATATAATGGTTGATAGATATTGCGAAGGTTAGGGAAGAAATCAGCAACATAATTTAAACATCCCAAAAACCTTTGTAATTGAGTTTTAACTTTAATTCATTTGAAAATTTGTTAGCAAATTCTATTGCTCTTGCAATAGGTTTTATGATTCCCTGAAAAATATCATGCCCTAAAAACCTTACTTTTGTTTGAAATAATTTCATTTTTGAAGCTAAAACGACCAAACCATTTCTTTTGATAGTGTTGATAAGGATATTTAAATGTTTAAAATGTTGATCAACATTTTTTGAGAAAACTAAGATATCATCAATGTAAACAGTGATAAAATCTGTAAATTGAATAAAAATGTCATTCATAATGTTTTTAAATTCTGATGGAGCATTTTTGAGTTCAAATCGCATTACATTCCATTCATAGTGATCAAATGGAACTGTGAATACTGTTTTGTAACGAACTTTTTCGTCAATTTGAATTTGCCAAAAATCACTTTTTAAATCAATTTTTGCAAATACATTTGCATCATGTAACATATTTAATAGATCTCTTGTATTTGGAATTGGATATCTTATCCATTGGAGAACTTTGTTCAATGGTACTACTCTTGGGACTCCTCTTTCTAGTTCTACTTGTTTGTTAACATAAAATGCAGAACGGCTCCAAGGAGATTTTGATGGTCTTATTAATTTTTTGTCTAAAAGTATTTGAATTTCATTTTTGCCATGTTCTAACAATTCTTTGTTCATTTGAATAGGTCTGGCCTTTGTTGGGATATTTTTTTCATCAAAATCTTTTTCATAAGGTAATTGAATTGTATTTCTTTTTCTTTCCCAAAATGCATTAGGAAGATCGGAACATACTTCTCTAATTATTTTGTTGTTCAATTGAGTTTTTTTTTCATTTGACTGGGCTAGTTATTTTTCAATCCTTTGATATTCTATTTCCTTTTGAAGATATTGAATATGACTTTTCTTGTTACTAATTAGGTTTATTTGTTTGAATATTGTTTATTATAAGTGATTTAAATCTCTTTGCTGAATCGGATTTAAGAATTGAAATGTTATTTTTATGTTCATAATCTGAGTATGAATTCCTTCTTTTGTAACCTTAAAGGGATATATTTGACTTATAAAAGGGGTTCCTAATATAACCTGTTGTTGAAGATCTTTGACTAAAATAAATGGTGTTTTGGAACAAACTCCATTATTGCAGATGTAAGAATTTGAAAGTTTATATTTGATATTCATTTTATTTCCACCAGCTGTGTGAAGACTTTCCAATGTTTTCTCATAACAGCTTGATGGAACAAGTCCTTCTTGGATGCAGTTGAGATCTGCTCCTGAATCCAACAGGCCTTGAGTTTGGATTTTATAATCTTTTTAAATATAAAGAGCTATATAGATATACCATTTTTGATATTCTATTTTTTCAATTATTTGAAGATATTTATCATTTGAGATTGTTTCATCTGATATTTGAAGGTTAATGTTTTCTAACTGATTTTCTATTGGGTTATTTGTTTTAGATTCTACGTATGATAACCTTGATTCTAATTGTGAATCTTTTGATTCTAAAAGGGATTATTTTGATTTTGTTTCTAAATCTTAATATTGTATTGTTATCAATTATGTTTGCAAATGTTTAATTTGTCCTTTTAGTTCATTGATTTCTCTTTGTAAATCTCCAGTTGAAATTTGTCTAAATACATTTGGTGTAGGATATTTTTCAAATATTTGTTCTAATGATTTGGGTTGCTTTGGTCAAGTTTTCTCTTGTTCTTTAAATATAATTTCATTTAATTTGAGAAAATACTCTTTTCTTATTTCTTGATCTTGAATTTTTTCTACTATGTCAAGAGGGTCTTCCTTATTTGCTCTTGTTAATACGTTAATTGTTTTGATTTTGCAGGGACATAAATCTTTACTTGATTCGGATGATGTGTCTTCATTGGTTGTATCTTCTTGAACTTCAAATATATAGTCTTCATTGTTTGAGCTTAAATTAGAAAGAAATGAATTCATTAATTTATTTTTTAAGTCTTCATCTTCTATTTGATTTAATTTTTCTTTCATTTTGCATTTGTTTCGGTAATGACCAGGTTTTCTACGTTTGAAGCATATTGAAATTTTGTTTGTTTTTTCTTTGAATATTTTTTTCCTATTTTTGTAATATTGAGGTGGTGGTGGTTGTTCATATTTATTTTTCCTTTCCTTTCTGAAATGCTTAAGGTCTTGTCGAAACGGTTTCATTTTGTATCGTTTTGAAGGAGGTTTGAAATTATGAATACCATATTGAGTACAGAAAGAACCTAGTTCTTTTCTTGTTTGTGCCTTTTTGAGATTGTTACGAAGTTTTTGTTCTTGACATAATTGTAATGCTTCTTTTTTGATAAAAGCAAATAATTGTCCATAGGTTATATTATACCATGGAATTGTATGAGCTCCACAAACATCTTGGATTTTAGTCATTATTCTTCCTGCAAATAATTTTGGAAGTCCAGCAACAAATCTTTCTTTTCAAAATAGTTGATTTCCGTCTTCTCTTTTGAATACATGAGTTAAAAACATAACTTTGTACCATCGAAAATCTTGTAAAGATGAACATCTTAAATTGGTTAAAAATAACTTTGTTGATTCTTGTTCTTCAGTTATGCTGCCAAGGAAGGCAATGGTTATTGAACAAATTAATGTTTCTACTGCGTCTTCCACTACTTCTTCGATGTAAGGTGCATTGACGTCATTAGGATCAAGTCGTTTTCTTTCTATATGAGTATGATTGAGTATTAGTTCTCTTTCATGGAGTTGTAAAGTTCATGACTACCATGATTGAAGTTGTCCTGACAATTCAAAAACAATCAATCTGGTTGATATGTGGTTTGTACGTGAAGGATTGAATGCTTCGTAAGCCATTGATGCCATTGCCATTTGTTGTAGAGTATTTTTGATTTCATATTCAGATTTTCTGTCTATATTCCATTCATGGATATCATTTCCATTGAATGATATAGAGGTAAATTGATTTCTTTCTTCATAGTGCACATCGGGAGGAGTTGGTCTTGGATAATAATTTCTTGTAGGTTGATTTTTCAACTATTTTTTATTCCATTTATTGATAAGTCAAGATTTTCAATTGTATTGGTGTTAAATTATTCTTCTCTTTTTTGGATTTCTATTTCACTGAGGAATATTAATGAAGTTTCTTCATTCGAGTCTTCATTTTCTCCTTTTGAAATAGTTTGAATTGTAGGGCTACTAGCTGTTGGATTATTCGTTAATTTGAGCTTTTGAGTAATTCTTTCAATAGTATCATCCTCAGAATTCTGTGTTTTTCTGAGTTTTATTTGTTCTTTATCTTTTTGAGTTAAATTAAAAAGTTGGAAAAAGGGTTGTTGAATTCCTTTAAAAAATGGATTTGTCTGTGATTGTGGAGTTAGAAAGATTTGTTGAATATGGTAGCTTTGAGGTATTGGATGAGGGATTATATAATTTGTATATGTTGGTTGAGGCATTGATTGGACTATTGAAGATTGTTCCAAGTTTTGTCTTTCCATATTATTTATTATATTGTTATGTATTGAATTTAATTGTTCCGAAATTGTTTTGAGATTTAAAGCTTGAAAATTATTTTGTTCATAAATTTTATTTATATCTTTGATTGTAGGTGGTGAATCTTCTTTTTCCTCTCTTCCCCCGCAGAAAGGAGTGGCGACCATTTCTTGGTTTTGAACATTGATTATTAAATTTTTTGTGGGAGGATGAATAGTTTGGATTATTTGTCTATCCGTTGTTAACGATTTGGTTATAGGGCTTGTATTAACATTTATAAAATTTTGCATAAAAGGATTTGGTATTTGATTTCTTGTTGTGTATGATTCTAACCATTTCAAGAATGGAATATTACACTTTAATTTGTTTAATTCTTTCTAATAAGTTTCTCAAATTTTGATTGTTGATTCCTTTGTAAAAGTTTGAAAGTACCAATGTCTTCGAATCTTATTGTGATTAGATTTAAATTCATTGCTTAAAAATTCTTCATTTATTGTAAATTCTTTTGTAAAAACATTTATTAAAGGAGGTCTCATTTGAGAAGCTGTTGGAGAATTTGGGTTTAAAAATGATTCATTTTGAAAAACTGGTTCGGCTAGAGAGAGTTAAATCGTATTCCTCTAAACTTGGAAATATAAGTATTTTGAAAATCTTCTTCCCTATTATATGAAAAGAATGAAGTTGATTGTGTTGAAGATTCAATTTGAAAAGGGTGTGAAATTATTGTTCGTTTTCCGGATTTGAACTTAATGGTAATTTTGCCATCAGGCTCCTCAGTGATTTGTTGAACTTGTCTTCTTACAATATTTCTTGGAGGTTCAGGGTTGTCAATCCTCCAAATTTCTGGAATGGTTATTTCATTCCATTTGAGACATTTTGGGGTATAGGTTGTAGCTTGTTCAGCCTAAACCTCATGCATTAAAGTTTCTCCAGGAGGAAATTATTTGAGACATTTTGGGTTAAGGTGGCTTCCTAAGAGCCTGAAATAAATTCTATAAATGAGAACAAAGTTTTGTCTGTTTTCTTGGATATTAACATTTGGTAAATGAATATCTAACGTTAAAGTATTTAAAATTGCCGGATCTCGGAGAGAAACCGAAAAGTTTGGACAACAATTAAAATAAACTGGTCCATTGTGTAAATTTGTTTGAACAATTGCTAGTAAAGACTCTTCATATTGTTAATATGTTGAATCTCTAAGAGCTAACATAACCGGTTGGTTATGTCCCATTTTTGTTAATGGGTTGATAGCTACTTGAACTAAACCGTAGTGTATATAGTGATAGCCGTTTGCAATATATTTTTGAACGGATAAATTTGAAGGTAGTTGAACCGTTTGAGCTTTTTGGTCAATAGTCATTGCTTGTTCATGTGTTTTACATGAAAAAGCTGTTTTAAAATCAAAAGTTCTAATTTGATAAATTGATTCTAAATCTTCATTTGGAATGCTCCAGTTAACAAAATCTATTGGGTTCGTAATTTCTTTTGAATTAACTACGTGTAAACTAGTACTGGGTTGTTTTGAAAAAATCTTTCTAAAGGGTCCAGCGATTCTGAAACCTGACATGATTACAGCCTCAGTTGTTTGGGTTCAATAGTCACCTAACAGTCTTACTATTTAACACCGTTGAGAACAGTTTTATTATTTGACACTGTTGAGAATGGGAACACCAGCGACACAGTAACGGGAACACCCAACGGGAATACCTTACTCACGGCTCACCAACGCTATCCGGCCTAACCAACGCTACACTACCTGCTTACCAACGCTTCTAACAGGCGCTTTAATAGCAAAGCGTTCTTAATAAGTTCTTAACAGTATTTTCGTGAAATTACTGTTGAAATCTCCTTAAACTTGGCTCTGATACCAATTAGGGGCGGGATCGGTGGACAGAAGAAGATGAGAAAGATGTGAGAAGGATGGAATTTATTAATTGAGAATTTTAAACATAGGTTGAGTACAAAAGAGTAATTGAAAGTACAACGATGACATGCCACCACCTTAACTAAACAGTATAGAAAATGCTAATTAAGGAACTCAAATGGCGGCATGTCACCTCATTGATTAATCAATGAGGTAACTCCAAAGGAAAGAGAAATACTACAGAACAGGATTGCTTTGTTCGTCAATGGAAGAACATAAGATTTTGCATTTACAGATCTTCAAGGTCGGTCATGAGTGTTGAGCCATGTATGTTAGTTAGTCTTTTTCATATCTTGTTCAGGTGTTGACACACGAGGCTCACTGTAAACTAACGGTTTCGCCACACATTTATAAACCTTGTTTCACGTTTGAGTAAGTGACAATTCTGAGTAAATTACTTGTTATGTACATATGTGTGATTTTGAAAACTATATAATCATTTTGATCAAACAAAAATTACAATTTGTTGAACAATAATATAACGTAAAAATACAATACCATCGAATAATAAGCATGAATATATACAAATAAATAAAATTTATTATAAATTGTTAAAAAACAACCACATCGATGTGGTACAACCATTGCAAAATTGTCAAATACATGTAATGGTGCTATGTCGTTCCCTCACCACCCATTTCTTATTTATTTGCGAACGTATCCTCCCTGATGACCTCCTTCGTTATTTCAACGGGTTAGCGACATCAACCACTACAGCCGCCTTACCGGTCATGGCCAAGTGATGTTCGTAAGGAAACAAGAAATGAGGGGTGAGGTTTTATTCTGCATTAAAAAAAAGGGAAATGTAGATCTGGAAACGATCGTAGCACTAGTACAGATATTTGAATTTCATCAATTTAGCCCATGCCAACATTAACTCATTTATCCTATATTCCACAAGACTCAAATTTCCCGCCTTTAATCAAATTCAAATTTCCCGCCTTTATTGAAATTCAAAATTCCCTCTTCAACAAAATCAAATTTCCCTCTATTATTCAAGTTCAAATTCAAATTTTCCTCATTTACTTTTCTCATTATACCTTCATTCATTTAAAAATTTAACTTACTCCATCCCAATCCGAACCAAAAACACGAAATACAGTCATATTACGTTGAATACATGTGTTGTGATTTTGAGTACATTAATGGTTATTTTAAGTACATGATAAGTTATATATAAGTAGTGACTTTGTGTACACGGTTGGTGATATTAAGAGCACATTAGTATTTCTCAAGTCCTTTAGTTGTCAACCAAAGTACATTAGTATTTTTCAAGTCCTTCAGTTGTCATAATACGTTTTTTTTTTTACACGATCAATTTAAAATCAAGTGAAATTGTAATACTGCCTTATTAGAATGTGTTAAACAATAGAAATATTTCAACAAAAACGAACAAGAGTGATTCACATAATTTCATTGCAAAAAAAAATTAATTACAACAAGAATATATACAAAAGGGGGAAAAAATTACAAAAGGGGAAAAAAAACTATGGGGTCGGAAGCTTCTGTCTATAAGAGAAGAAGTCCCAGATCCTCTGAAGTGTGGAGCGCGTTTCAGCACGGAACCCTTCAAGATTGGAGCGGGATTTAGCGCGATACTCTTCAAACTCTGACCTAAATGAAGTCATTTGGTCCTTCAAATTATGAAGTCGTTCATCGACGCTCCTTCTCTGCCGAGGTCCTTGTTCCTCTTCTTCCTCATTAACCTCATCCCCTCCCAAAAGATAGTCCTCCTCCTCGCCTTTATCTTCATTTATTTCTACTGTTCTCCTGCCTCCTCTTTGTTTCTTTACCCATGCGCCGTCTTTAAGCTCAAACCAAATTTTTTTCAAAGATGTCTCAGTTGAGTCATCATTGTAAGGTATATGGTTTGTCAAAGATGATGCAATTAACTTGCGTTGGAACACACGAGTAAGAAGCATGCCATAAGTAGGGTTAGTCTTCCTCGTATGGATATGAAGCATGAATTTTAAGACTAAATCCCCAAGATTAACCTTTTGGCCATTAAGGAGGAGAGACAACTGGACTAAATGCAAGTGAGAGACCGAGTCGAAGCCACCCGATCTAGGAGCGATGTTCATACAAATCAATTTATGAGCAAATCTAACAACCACACCTAGATCATTTGAGTTCAGCCTCTTCAGGTTAGAAAGTGGTGTGTCACCCCAGATTTGTTGAATCATGGAGTGGCGGAGAGGTTATTCGAGCGGGAATTGGTTGAGCTCTGGGGGAAATTTGAAATCAGCCTCTTCATCATAGACAAAACCAAGCAATTCATTGATAAACACTAAATTAATATGGATTGCTCGTCTTGCCACTTTTGAGGACAATTCAAGAGGATCATATCAAGATATTTTTAGGTGATAATAAAATTCGCGTACCAAGACCCGGTCAACCGGTTCCTTTATACTGCAAATTTCAACCCACCCCACAGCTTGAAACAAATTATATAACTGCTCCACTAGCCGAACCCATCCGCAATCGACGAACCTACCAAAGAACACTTAAACGATTTTGATTTGTTGGTCATTTTTAGTAAATGTACGCAAAATTAGTAATCACGTACTCGAAATCACCGACCATGTACTCTAATCATAACCTGTGTACAAAAATGCAAGCAACATCACAACTCATTCAAACAAAACTATGTGTTTCTCCAGGAGGAGATTGTTTGAGACATTTTGGGCTAAGGTGGCTTCCTCAGAGCCTGAAATAAATTCTATAAATGAGAATAATGTTTTGTCTATTTTTTTGGATATTAACATTTGGTAAATGAATATCCAACATTAAAGTATTTAAAATTGTCGGATCTCGGCGAGAAATAGAAAAGTTTGGATAACAATTGAAATAAACTGGTCCATTGTGTAAATTTATTTGAACAATTGCTAGTAAAGACTCTTCATATTGTAAATATGTTGAATCTCTAAGAGCTAACATAAACAGGTTGTTATGTCCCATTCTTGTTAATGGGTTGGTAGCTACTTGAACTAAACGTAGTGTATATAATGATAGCCTTTTGCAATATATTTTTTGAATGGATAAATTTGAAGGTAGTTGAACCCCTTCGAGCTTCTTGGTCAATAGTCATTGCTTGTTCATGTGTTTTACATGAAAAGGCCATTTTAAAATCAAAAGTTCCAATTTGATAAATTGATTCTAAATCTTCATTTGGAATGCTCCAGTTAACAAAATCTTTTGGGTTTGTAATTTTTTTTGAAATTTCTTTTGAATTAACTACGTGTAAACTAGTGCTGGGTTGTTTTGAAAACATCCTTCTAAAGGGTCCAGCGATTCTGAAACCTGACATGGTTATAGCCTTGATTGTTTGGTCCAATAGTCACCTAACAGTCTTACTATTTAACACCGTTGAGAACAGTTTTATTACTTGACACTGTTGAAAACGGGCACACCAGTGACACAGTAACGGGAACACCCAATGGGAACACCTTATTCACGGCTTACCAACGCTATCCAGGCTTACCAACATTGCACTACCGGCTTACCAATGCTCCTAATAGGTGCTTTAATAGCAAAGCGTTCCTAATAAGTGCTTAACAATATTACCGTGAAATTATTGTTAAAAGCTCCTTAAACTTGGCTCTGATACCAATTGGGGGCAGGATCGGCGGACAGAAGAAGATGAGAAAGATGTGAGAAAGATGGAATTTATTAATTGAGAATTTTAAACATAGGTTGAGTACAAAAGAGCAATTGAATGTACAAACATAAAATTGAAATACATATGGAACTTACTGATTGGATATGGCTGAAGTATAATACTTCAAAATAAAATTACAAAAAGAAAATTTTTTGCTCTTATGTTGTGTTGGTAATTTTTGCTCTAGTAATGTGAGAGGATATTTTTCGCTCTGCCTTGAACGAAGTTGGGACGTCTCCATTTATAGGTGAAGCAGCACCCCGAACTTCAATTGAGATTCGAGATCCCGGAATTGAAATGCAAAATTTGAAATCCGAACAATAACCGTCCATTATTTTGAAGTGCAACACATGTCCTTTGTCTTCATTTGTAATTATGAGCAGCACTGTACATCTTTTGAATTTTTTTCTTCCGTTCTTTATTGAATTATTGGTTCCAACTATGCATCTTTTGTCTTCTAGTGCTTGTCCTGTATTAAACTGGTAATGTGAGCTTGAATCATCAAAATAAATTGAACGTATCACTTTGACTGGAACTGACTTCTTCATCATCATCTTCAGAGGAAGAATTTTGGATTTACTGAAGGAGTTGAGTCAGGAGTTCTTTTGAAATTTTAGATTTGGATTTTGAGGAAGAGTTTGATGGTGAGGCCTTTTGAGGATGAGATTTAGAAGGGGTTTTTAGTATGCCTTGAGAATTATGACTGGGAATTTGGATGTTCTTATTTTTGTTTTTGAAAAATTTTGATAAGGAATCAGTGGTACAATCACGTTCAAGGACGTATTTATCCCACCACTTAATTTTGAATTCTCGAACTAAAGATATGGGATATTAAATATGTGTTTGTGATTTCGAGTGCATTGTTTGTGATTTCGAGTACATTTAATTATACACATTGAACCTGTGTGTCGACGCACTTTTGTGATTTCGAGTATATGTTGATGGATATAAGGTACATAGCTGTTTACTCCATGTACAAGTTGTGTGTCGATGGGCGGACAGAAGAAGATGAGAAAGATGTGATAAATATGGAATTTATTAATTGAAAATTTTAAACATAGGTTAAGTACAAAAGAGTCAATGAAAGTAAAACATAAAATTAAAATACATATGAAACTTATAGATTGAAAATGGCTGGAGTACAATACTTCAAAATAAAATTACAAAAGGAAAATTTTTTGCTCTTGTATTTTTCTCTTAAATTGTGTTTGTAATTTTTGCTCTCGCAATGTGAGAGGATATTTTTCACTCTGGCTTGGACGTCTCCATTTATAGGCGAAGCAGCACCCCAGACTTCAATTGAGATCCGTGACCCCGGAATTTTAAACTTGGCTCTGACACCAATTGGGGGCAGGATCGGCAGACAGAAGAAGATGAAAAAGATGTGAGAAAGATGGAATTTATTAATTGAGAATTTTAAACATAGGTTAAGTACAAAATAGTAATTGAAAGTGCAAACATAAAATTGAAATATATATGAAACTTACAGATTGAATATGGCTGAGTACAACACTTCAAAATAAAATTATAAAAGGAAAATTTTTTGCTCTTGTATTTTTCTCTTGTATTGTGTTAGTAATTTTTGCTCTTGTAATGTGAGAGGATATTTTTCGCTCTGCCTTAAGATGTCCCAGCTTCGTTCAATTGATATCAAAGCCAAGTTTAAGAAGTTTTCAAAAGTGCTTGAGTTAAAATTCTCAAGTTTTTGCAACAACCTTATCCCATATCTTTAGTTCAAAAATTCAAAATTATGTGGTGGGATAAATACGCCATTGAACGTGATTGTATCACTGATTTCTTATCAAAATTTTTCAAAAACAAAAGTAAGAACATTCAAATTCCCAGTCGTAATTTTCAAGGCATACTAAAAACCCCTTCTAAATCTCATCCTCAAAAGGTCTCACCATCAAACTCTTCCACAAAATCCAAATCCAATATTTCAAAAGAACTCCTGACTTAACTCCTTCAACAAATCCAGAAATCTTCCTCTTAAGATGATGATGAAGAAGTCAGTTCCAGTCAAAGTGATCCGTTCAATTTATTTTGATGATTCAAGTTTACATTACCAATTCAATACAGGACAAGCACTAGAAGACAAAAGATGCACAGTTGGAGCCAATAATTCAATAAAGAACGGAAGAAAAAATTCAAAAGATGCACAGTGCTGCTCATAATTACAAATAAAGACAAAGGACATGTGTTGCACTTCAAAATAATGGACGGTTACTGTTCAGATTTTAAATTTCGCATTTCAATTCCGGGGTCATGGATCTCAATAGTCTGCTACTATATGGAAAATGAGACTATGATTATAGTGTTTCGTAGGTTCTATGGTGTGCTACTTCGGTTCCCAAGTCTCTTCCTCTTGGGTATAACTGAGAAGAAAGAGCCTCAAAAGGTTTGGATGGTTTGTGGGGCTAGTTGCTATGGGATTGGGGCATTATACTTGAATGGAGGTGCATAGGCAGAGCGGAGGTGGCAAGTAGGTGGAAGGGTTTTGGAAGAGAGAATCAGGAGTTTGAAATCAAAGTTTAGAGGGATGGAGGCTGAATAATTAAATGGACAAAGAATGAAGAATTCGATGAACTACTCGTGCTTATTATAGATTTAGGCTCATTTTTGTTTGTTTGGGAGATGATAAGTGTAACAAGCTATGTTCATTCGCACGGGGGGTGAAGAGGGGGGGGGGGGGGGGGGGGGGGGGGGGGGTTGCTCAACTAAAATGTTTCTGAACAACTCATTGAGTGTTCATTGGAAGTTTATTAATTTCTGAAATAATGTTCCATAAAAATAAAGATTGTTATTAACAAACTTGAAGCTAGTCATGGCATGGTTATCCATCCTTTGTGATCAAATTCATAATACATATATATCGTATTTTTTTAATACGTACGAATAGATGTGCTTACATGTTAAAAATTACCTAAGGTTCATTAAAGTAAATGGCCACATGAGTTCTCTTTCGAATTCTTTCCAAAGACTTCTATTACCAAAAAGTCAGATGTGATCGCTGATGTTTGTGAAACTATAGTTCTACACAACTCTTCCCTTACTGCAAAGCAAACTACATTATGATTCCATGGCTGCATATTGTCTAATTTTTTATGACACAATCTGTAAGTTTGATGGGGGCGGGATCAACATTGTTAATACGTTAATTGTTTTGATTTTGTAGAAAGATGTGAGAAAGATAGAATTTATTAATTAAAAATTTTAAACATAGATTGAGTACAAGAGAGTAATTGAAAGTACAAACATAAATATGAAATACATATGAAACTTAGAGATTGAATATGGTTGGAGTACTATACTTCAAAATAAAATTAAAAAAGGAAACTTTTTTGCCCTTCTATTTTTCTCTTCTATTGTGTTGGTAATTTTTGCTTTTGTAATGTGAGAGGATATTTTTTGGTCTTGTTAATACGTTAATTGTTTTGATTCGGATGATGTTGCTTCTACCAATTACAAAAAGAGAAAGGAGATAATTACAAAAGGAATGTTTTTATTTTACAATGAGAGAAGAGAGAAATGAAATGTAAAACTTGGGAAAACAAAGGGTCCCCGGTGACCTATTTTCACAGAATTACAAAGTACTGTTTATAATTACTGTACACTGCAGATTGCGGACAATTATATGAATTATTGTATACTATGCCACCCATCTTTCTCATTTTCTTCTGTAACTGTAATAGTAAAATCCAATATTAGTTAGTTGAATGACACTTGACAACTCACGTACGCAAAATCAAGGAATGTACTCAGAGTCAACATGACTGAACATGAACTGCGTGCCGACACACAGATTACATGTGTCGAAACACATATTAGAAAGAAAAAACGAACAACGTCAAATGTGTGTACCCAAAATCACTACACGTGTACTCAATGACACTATTAATGTATTCAAAATCACCACAAAGGTATTCATAAGACCAAGAACACACTCAATATCACAACTCACTAAACATCAACATGAATGTACTTATGCAAACATATGACTATATTCGTGAAAAATATGTAATACAATTAGAAATAGGAGCAGAAATGACATACCGACCAATATTTTTTCTTCAATATACACCAGATTAGCAAATAAGCACTGGTATTGTGTGGAAAAACAAGCAGATAGTGAGCTTTGCGTGTACATCATCCACATTGTTGAAGTTAAATGTTAAGCTGGTGAATTTAATGCATAATCAAAAATCTGAACGACCAATATGTGTGTCAACATACATAAATTGTGTGTCGACACACATGCCTTATATAATCAATATTGCAACCCATGTACAATATTACCAAAAGGAAACCAACGTCACGAACAAATGTGTCGACACATATCATATGCGTGTCGACACAAAATTCATTAGTCCTTCCTTATGAACAGAAAGGTGTCAACACACCACATATTTTTGTACTAATTTTAACAAGAGTTGTACCGAGTTTCATTGCCATTGTACTCATTATCACTATGTAGTCAATGTCGACATACAAAATACGTATGTCGACACGAAATCACTTTGTTGCGTACTTAGCCTGATGCTTTTGTTTTTATACCTCTATTGTGATAATGAGTCCATAATTTGTGTGTCGATACATTTTTACATGTGTCGACACACAGTTAATAAAATGGAAGTTCAACTTTTAAATCAAAATTTACGTTTACTATTCAAAATCAAAAATTCAAATCTTACGTTTATTATTCAAAATCAAATTTTCCTCCTTTATTCAAATTCAAACTTCTCTCTCATTTTGAAAATCAAATTTCCCCTTTTTAATCCCTATTCAAATTTCCCTCCTTTATTCAAATTCAAATTCCCTCATTTATTGGTCAATAATCTGAGTACTTAATACATATGCCGACACAAATAAAAAGAGTGCCGACACAAACTTATCGCTATAATATGTGTGTGGACACCGAAACATTATAAGTTGACACACAACATCACCACGAATGTACCCCAACTTCACATGTATTCAAGACGAAGAGCGCGTGTGTCGAAACGTAAAAATCGTGTGTCGACACACTTGCGTTTTCATTGACCAATATGTTGTGCTCCTTTTGACTAATAATGTACTCAAAATCACCATCTACGTGCTGAAAGGCACCAACCTTTTTCTATGAGGCAAAATAACATGTGTGTCGACACACCCATTCCGTGTGTTGACATACAGAGTACAGGTAAAGCTCTATAAATAGCCCTCATTAGTCTTGTTCTTTCTCTATCTCCTCCCCTCTCATCAGTTTGTCAAAAATGTCGTTCAAATTTTTAATTTAAATCATTTTTCTATCCACAATTTAACATCCAAACCTTTGATTTTGGCAGAAATTCATCCTTTTTCACAAACCCTTGCTCAAAATCGAACCACCCAAATGTTCACTTAAGTTTGCTTGCTTTACATTACTTTTCTTGCTAATATGTGGAATAAACCATATAATTCTTTTAATATTTCATTATCCCTAACAGTTTTGGGACAAATCTCAAAATTTCATCTTACTACACCAAACCCTAACCACAAACTCAAAATTTCTATGAACCTTTTTTTTTTAGGGAACCAGAAGTCATGGATCACGCGAAGAGGGCAGTATCTACTTCTAAAATGAATCTCTTACGTCCTCTGCTTCATCACTCTCCCCCCGTCGACCCTTTCCTTCTCATCCTTCCACAATTTATACATGAGTCGGATCTTATAGTAAATGTCATTTTACGCATTATGATATATGAAAAAGACTAACTAACATACATGGTTCAACACTCATGACCGACCTTGAAGATGTGTAAATGCAAAATCCTATGTTCTTCCATTGACGAACAAAGCAATACTTTTCTGCAGTATTTCTCCTTCCGTTGGAGTTACCTCATTGATTAATCAATGAGGTGACAGGCCACCATTTGAGTTCCTTAATTGATGATTTCTATATTGTTTAATTAAGTGAACTCCAACGGTGACATGCCACCACCTTAATTAAACAGTATAGAAAACGCTAATTAAGGAACTCAAATGGCGGCATGTCACCTCATTGATTAATCAATGAGGTAACTCCAACAGAAAGAGAAATATTGCAGAAAAGGATTGCTTTGTTAATCAATGGAAGAACTTAGGATTTTGCATTTACACGTCTTCAAGGTCGGTTATGAGTGCTGAACCATGTATGTTAGTTAGTCTTTTTCATATATCATAATGCCTAAAAAAATGTCATTTGCTATAAGACCCGACTCATGCATAAATTATGGGAGGATGAGAAGGAAAGGGTCGACCGGGGGGGGGGGGGGAGTGATGAAGCAGTGGAGGTAAGTGATTCAAGAAGATGGCTGAGAGAAGTAAAAAGTGGGCTCACAGGATGAGGATGACTAGAAGGAATAGGTTTCGGGTCATCTTGTAATTGTAATGGCGTGCATGTTGGATTTTGTTGTACATCTCTTAATTTAAATGTAATTTTGCCCTTTCGATTATGTTTGAGTGGTTGTTTATTTATGCTTTTAATCAATGCTTCGCAAATCTTGTACACGATGTTGATGTTAACATATCGAGCGTATAATTTCTCAATGCATCCAGATAGGGCGACATACATTTCTTACCGTAATTCGCGTGTCGACATCTTATTAATGAGTTTCGACACACTTTTTCAGACACTGGTATGTTAGTGAGTACGTTGTGCATGTGTCAACACGTATGATGTTGTGTTATTGTATACAAGGATGGATAATTTGCGTACTCCGGTTGTGATTTTGGGTACATGAATGTGTGTTGACACATCCTGTTCAGGTGTTGACACACAATGCTCACTCTAAACTGACAGTTTTGCCACACACTTATAAACCTTGTTTCACGTTTGAGTAAGTGATAATTCTAAGTAAATTACTTGTTATGTACATATGTGTGATTTTGAAAAATATATAATCATTTTGATCAAACCAAAATTACAATTTGTTGATTAATAATATAACGTAAAAATACAATACCATCGAATAATAAGCATGAATATATTTAACAAAATAAAATTTATTATAAATTGTTAAAAAACAAATACATCGATGCGGTACAACCATTGCAAAATTGTCAAATACATGTAATAGTGCTATGTCGCTCCCTCGCCACCCATTTCTTGCTTATTTGCGAACGTATCTTCTCCAATGGCCTCCTTCGTTATTTCAACGGGTTAGCCACATTGACCACTACTGCCGCCTTGCCGGTCATGGCCAAGTGATGTTCGTAAGGAAATAAGAAATGGGGGACGAGGTTTTATTCTGCATTAAAAAAAAGGAAATGAAGATCCAGAAACGATCGTAGCACTAGTACAGATATTTGAATTTCATCCGTTTAGCGCTTGCCAACATTAACTCATTTATCCTATATTCCACGAGACTCAAATTTCCCACCGTTAATTAAATTCAAATTTCCCGCCTTTATTGAAATTCAAAATTCCCTTTTTAACAAATTCAAATTTCCCTCTATTATTCAAATTCAAAATTTCCTCATTTACTTTTCCCATTATACCTTCATTCATTTTAAAATTTAACTTACTCCAACCCAATCCTAACCAAAAACACGAAATATAGTCATATTACGTTGAATACATGTGTTGTGATTTTGAGTACATTAATGGTTATTCTAAGCACATGATAAGTTATATATAAGTAGTGACTTTGTGTACACAGTTGGTGATATTAAGAGTACATTAGTATTTCTCAAGTCCTTTAGTTGTGATATTAAGAGTACATAAGTATTTCTCAAGTCCTTTAGTTGTCATAATAAGTTCTTTTTTTTACACGATCAATTTAAAATCAAGTGAAATTGTAATACTGCCTTATTAGAATGTGTTAAACAATAGAAATATTTCAACAAAAAAGAACAAGAGTGATTGACATAATTTCATCGCAAAAAAAAATTAATCATAACAAGAACATATGCAAAAGGGGAAAAAATACAAAAGGGGAAAAAAAACTGTGGGGTCGGAGGCTTCTGTCTACAAGAGAGGAAGTCCCAGATCCTCTGAAGTGTGGAGCTTGTTTTAGCGCGGAACTCTTCAAGATTGGAGCGGGATTCAGTGCGGTACTCTTCAAACTCTGACCTCAATGAAGTCATTTGGTCCTTCAAATTATGAAGTCGTTCATCGTCGCTCCTTCTCTTCCGAGGTCCTTGTTCCTCTTCTTTCTCATTAACCCCATCCCCTCCCAAAATATAGTCCTCTTCCTTGCCTTTATCTTCATTTATTTCTACTGTTCTCCTGCCTCCTCTTTGTTTCTTCACCCATACACCGTCTCTAAGCTCAAACCCATTTTTTCTCAAAGATGTCTCAGTTGAGTCATCATTGTAAGGAATAGGGCTTGTCAAAGATGACGCACTTAACTTGCTTTGGAACACACGGGTAAGAAGCAAGCCATAAGTAGGGCTAGTCTTCCTCGTATGGATATGAAGCATGAATTTTAAGACTAAATCCCCAAGATTAACCTTTTGGCCATTAATGAGGCGAGACAACAGGACTAAATGCAAGTGAGAGACCAAGTCGAAGCCACACGATCTAGGAGTGATGTTCATACAAATCAATTTATGAGCAAATCTAATAACCACTCCTAGATCATTTGAGTTCGGCCTCTTCAGGTTAGAAAGTGGTATGTCACCCCAGATTTGTTGAATCATGGAGTGGCCGAGAGGTTATTCGAGCGGGAATTGGTTGAGCTCTGGGGGAAATTTGAAATCATCCTCTTGATCATAGACAAAACAAAGCAATTCATTGATAAACACTAAATTAATATGGATTGCTCGTACTGCCACTTTTGAGGACACTTCAAGAGCATCATATCAAGATATTTTAAGGTTAGAATAAAATTCACGTACCAAGACCCCGTAGACCGGTTCCTTTATACTGCAAATTTCAACCCACCCCACAGCTTAAAAAAAATTATATAACTACTCGAGTAGCCAAACCCATCCCCAATCGGCGAACCTACCAAACAACACTTAAACGATTTCCATTTGTTGGTCATTTTTAGTAAATGTATGCAAAATTAGTAATCACATACTCGAAATCACCGACCATGTACTCTAATCATAACCTGTGTACAAAAATGCAAGCAACATCACAACTCATTCAAGCAAAACTGTGTGTTTCTCCAGGAGGAGATTGTTTGAGACATTTTGGGATAAGGTGGCTTCCTAAGATCCTGAAATAAATTCAATAAATAAGAACAAAGTTTTGTCTGTTTTCTTGGATATTAACATTTGGTAAATGAATATCCAACGTTAAAGTATTTAAAATTGTCGGATCTCGGAGAGAAACCGAAAAGTTTGGATAACAATTGAAATAAACTGGTCCATTGTGTAAATTTATTTGAACAATTGCTAGTAAAGACTCTTCATATTGTAAATATGTTGAATCTCTAAGAGCTAACATAACCGGTTGGTTATGTCCCATTCTTGTTAATGGGTTGACAGCTACTTGAACTAAACCGTAGTGTATATAATGATAGCCTTTTGCAATATATTTTTGAATGGATAAATTTGAAAGTAGTTGAACCATTTGAGCTTCTAGGTCAATAATCATTGCTTGTTCATGTGTTTTACATGAAAAAGCCATTTTAAAATCAAAAGTTCCAATTTGATAAATTGATTCTAAATCTTCATTTGGAATGCTCCAATTAACAAAATCTTTTGGGTTCGTAATTTCTTTTGAAATTTCTTTTAAATTAACTACGTGTAAACTAGTACTGGGTTGTTTTGAAAACATCTTTCTAAAGGGTCCAGCGATTCTGAAACCTGACATGGTTACAACCTCAGTTGTTTGGGTTCAACAGTCACCTAACAGTCTTACTATTTAACACCGTTGTGAACAGTTTTATTATTTGACACTGTTGAGAACGAGAACACCAGCGACACAATAACAAGAACACCCAACGGGAACACCTAACGGGAACACCTTACTCACGGCTTACCAACGCTATCCGGGCTTACCAACACTACACTACCGGCTTACTAACGCTCTCAATAGGTGCTTTAACAATAAAGCGTTCCTAATAAGTGCTTAACAGTATTGCCATGAAATTACTGTTGAAAACTCCTTAAACTTGGCTCTAATACCAATTGGGGGCAGGATCGATGGACAAAAGAAGATGAGAAAGATGTGAGAAAGATGGAATTTATTAATTGATAATTTTAAACATAGGTTGAGTGCAAAACAGTAATTGAAAGTACAAACATAAAATTGAAATACATATGAAACTTACAGATTGAATATGGCTGGAGTACAATATTTCAAAATAAAATTACAAAAGAAAAAATTTTTGCTCTTGTATTTTTCTATTGTATCGTGTTGGTAATTTTTGCTCTCGTAATGTGAGAGGATATTTTTCGCTCTGCCTTAAACAAAGCTAGGACGTCTCCATTTATAGGCGAAGCAGCACCCCGGACTTCAATTGAGATTCGTGACCCCGGAATTGTAATACGAAATTTGAAATCCGAACAGTAATCATCCATTGTTTTGAAGTGCAACACATGTCCTTTGTCTTCATTTGTAATTATGAGCAGCACTGTACATCTTTTGAATTTTTTCTTGTGTTCTTTATTGAATTATTGGTTCCAACTGTGCATCTTTTGTCTTCTAGTGCTTGTCCTGTATTGAACTCATAATGTGAACTTGAATCATCAAAATAAATTGAACGGATCACTTTGACTGGAAGTGACTTTTTCATCATCATCTTCAGAGGAAGAATTCTGGATTTATTGAAGGAGTTGAGTCAGTAGTTCTTTTGAAATTTTAGATTTGGATTTTGAGGAAGAGTTTGATGGTGAGGCCTATTGAGGATGAGATTTAGAAGGGGTTTTTAGTATGCCTTGAGAATTATGACTGGGAATTTGAATGTTCTTATTTTTGTGTTTGCAAAATTTTGATAAGGAATCACCATAATTCTCAAGGCATACTAAAAACCCCTTCTAAATCTCATCCTCAAAAGGTCTCACCATCAAACTCTTCCACAAAATCCAAATCCAAAATTTCAAAAGAACTCCTGACTCAACTTCATCAGCAAATCCAGAATTCTTCCTCTGAAGATGATGATAAAGAAGTCAGTTCTAGTCAAAGTGATCCTTTCAATTTATTTTGATGATTCAAGCTCACATTACCAA
This sequence comes from Simmondsia chinensis, assembly GCA_018398585.1. NCBI lineage: Eukaryota > Viridiplantae > Streptophyta > Magnoliopsida > Caryophyllales > Simmondsiaceae > Simmondsia > Simmondsia chinensis. Next base: position 6,474,655 of record JAGTTD010000011.1, read on the forward strand.
TTCATTACAGGACAAGTACTAAAAGACCAAAGATGCACAGTTGGTACCAATAATTCAATAAAGAACGGAAGAAAAAATTCAAACGATGCACAGTAATGCTCGTAATACACAGTGCTGCCCATAATTGCAAATGAACAAGTCAGTTCCAGTTAAAGTGATCCGTTCAATTTATTTTGATGATTCAAGTTCACATTATCAATTCAATACAGGACAAGCGCTAGAAGACAAATCAAATTCTTTGCAAAGACTTCTGTTACCAAAAAGTCAGATGTGATCGCTGATGTTTGTGAAACTATAGTTCTACACAACTCTTCCCTTAATGCGAAGCAAACTACATTATAATTCCATGGCTGCATATTGTCCACTTTTTTATGACACAATCTATAAGTTTGAAATGCGAAACTTGAAATTCGAACAATAACCGTCCATTATTTTGAAGTGCAACACATGTCCTTTGTCTTCATTTGTAATTACAGAGGGTGCAGTACTACTAGTAGTAGTGTTACAGAGGGGGGTGGTCTACTTTGCGTACTAGTAGTAGTGTTATAGGGGCGTGGTCTACTTTTAACTGCGGGAGAGAGAGTGTGTGAGGGAGAGAACAAGAGAGAGAGAGATAGTGTCAATTTTAGAAAAATATTAAAATTTTAAATTATTTTATAAAATTTAATATATTAATTATTTATACAAATATTTTAATATATAAATATATTTATTTGATTGTTTATTAATTAGGTACTGTATAAATTTTTATTGAAAATAGTAAAATGACTTGTAACGATAATATGTACAAGTTTATATATTAAAAACATTTATATAAATAATTTATATATTTAAATTATCTATATTTTCTTACTTATATTATAGTGAAGTAAGATATCCCCAAAAGCCACCAAATCTCAAAACAAGCCTCCTCATCAATCCTAACAACACAACTTACTAAAAGTCAAAGCAAGTCTTCTCATTAATTAAAATTAGGTGTCTTCCCATGCGATGCACTGGTGGTATTTATTTTGTGCTGTTTCAGCAATAAATTATGTTGGAACCAATAATTCAATAAAGAACGGAAGAGAAAATTCAAAAGATGCACAGGGCTGCTCATAATTACAAATGAAGACAAAGGACATGTGTTGCACTTCAAAATAATGGACAGTTACTGTTCGGATTTCAAATTTCGCATTCCAATTTCGGGTCACGAATCTCAATTGAAGTATGAGGTGCTGCTTCGCCTATAAATGGAGATGTCCCAACTTTGTTCAAGGCAGAGCGAAAAATATCCTCTCACATTACGAGAGCAAAAATTACCAACACAATACAAGAGAAAAATACAAGAGCAAAAAATTTTCCTTTTGTAATTTTATTTTGAAGTATTGTACTCCAGTCATATTCAATCTGTAAGTTTCATATGTATTTCAATTTTATGTTTGTACTTTCAATTACTCTTTTGCACTCAACCTATGTTTAAAATTCTCAATTAATAAATTTCATCTTTCTCACATCTTTCTCATCTTTTTCTGTAATTATACATGAAGACAAAGGACCAATCAAATTTACTTGAGTTTTGTCTTTTAATTTATTTCGAAATTTTTCCCCAAATTCAATTACTCTTGCAATAGGTTTTATGGTTCCTTGGAAAATATCATGTCCTAAAAACCTTACTTTTGCTTGAAATAATTTCATTTTTGAAGCTGAAATGACTAAACCATTTCTTTTGATAGTGTTGATAAGGATATTTAAATGTTTGAAATGTTGATCAATATTTTTTAAGATGAGAAAGATGTGAGAAAGATGGAATTTATTAATTGAGAATTTAAACATAGGTTGAGTACAAAAGAGTAATTGAAAGCATAAACATAAAATTAAAATACATATAAAACTTACAGATTGAATATGGCTGGAGTGCAATACTTTAAAATAAAATTACAAAAGGAAATACCAATTGGGGGCTGGATCGGCGGACAGAAGAATATGAGAAAGATGGAATTTATTAATTGAGAAGTATGCTCCGATCTTCCTAATGCATTTTGGGAAAGAAAAAGACATATAATTCAATTACCTTATGAAAAAGATTTTGATGAAAAAAAAATCCCAATAAAGGCCAGACCTATTCAAATGAACAAAGAATTGTTACAGCATTGCAAAAACGAAATTCAAATGCTTTTAAACAAAAAATTAATAAGACCATCAAAATCTCCTTGGAGCTGTTCTGCATTTTATGTTAATAAACAAGCAGAATTAAAAAGAGGAGTCCCAAGATTAGTCATTAACTACAAACCATAAAACCTATTGAAAGAGCAATAGAATTTGCTGATAAATTTTCAAATGAATTAAAAGACAAAACTCAATTACAAAGGTCTTTGGGATGTATGTAGAACAACTCCAAGGAGATTTTGATGGTCTTATTAATTCTTTGTCTAAAAGCATTTGAATTTCGTTTTTGCAATGCTCTGACAATTCTTTGTTCATTTAAATAGGTCTGGCCTTTATTGGGATATTTTTCCATCAAAATCTTTTTCATAAATTAATTGAATTATATGTCTTTTTCTTTCCCAAACTGCATTAGGAAGATCGGAGTGTACTTCTCTAATTATTTTGTTGTTTAATTGAGTTATTGTTTCAACACAGATTGAATATGGTCCTTTGTCTTCATTTACTCAAATTCTCAAATCTTGTCCTCGTAATCACTACCCTTTTACTCAAAGAACATATTTTTGCTCTTTTTAAATAGTTAATTTTAACCACTTCATTTCTTTTACGAACAAAATATGTTCTAATTATCCTAATTAATTAATATTTAACTTAACAAATACAAGATGAAAGACACCAAAGGAAGTATTTTACAAGAGAAGAAAGAAGAACTCATGTACAACTTGGGAAACCAAAGGGTCGCCGGAGACCTATTTATAAAATAAAAGATTCATAACATTGTTTACTGTATACTGTAGACAATTATATGCATTTACTGTATATTGTACACCATTATTGGCATGTGTCCTTTTTTTTTTTATTTTTTTGGACATTTGGCCTTATCTTCCACCTTTTCCGATTTATCAGGGATATGTTTTTATCCGTCATAAAAAATCCTTTATATTTCATTTTGCTTCTCCATCAGTGACTTTAAAATATTCTGTTGATAGATATTCTTTTGCCGCCATTGACACACTTCATTAAAAAATCGGTCCAGAGTTGTTTTGGACGGGACTTTTGGACTAAATTTTCTGCCTGATTGTGAGGTTCTTTGTCAAATTCACTTTCATGGGTGTCTAAAAAGATCCATATCTGATATGGTTGAAAGAATTTCCCTTCTGATCTCCATCCAAGTGTGCTGTAAATTCTAAAAGAAAAATATTTCGAATAACTATATCTTTTTGATACTTTATAGAGCATAGTTTTAATCAGGGTTTGGGAATTCAATCCATTGTTCTGGGGCCATGCTCTGGAGGATGATTCGATTAACCAATCCTCATTCGATGTCTTCAATGTGCCATAGTTCATGGTTGATCATGTATGTCAGCTTCAGACATCCATCGTATGCATTAACATTTGTAATAATTCGAAGTGATATGAATGCAAGACTCACGGAAGATCACTGCTGGCCCGTAAGTACACAAGTATACGGGTGCACTTATAAACAAATAAGATCTCAAATACCTGCGCCAAAAGAGGGAGTTAAGACACCAAGAAACACTAGTGCCAACCATAAAGGAAGCACTACTCTAAGCCGCTATATCGGCTACCCTTATGCTAGCCCTCCACCCCTTTCTACCTAAGGCCATCTTCTTCCGTAGGTTTAGGCAGGTGAGGTCCTGTCAGATTGTCTCCATCCATCTATTATTAGCCCTGCCTCTCCCTCTCCTCCCTAGCACAGTATGGGCTATTTGCATCTCCTGACTGGAACGTTGGAAGGTCACCCACTACCATGCCCGAACCACCTCAAGCATTGCTCCCTTAATTTATTCTCAATCGATGTGACGCCTAATTTGCCTCTTATAACGTTGTTCCTTATCCTATCCTCCCTTGTATGTCCGCAACATCCTCATCTCCGCCACCTTTATCTTATGTGTGTGATGTTGTTTCATCTGCCAACACTCTGCCGCATAGGACATTGCCGGTCTCGTTACTGTCTTTTTTTCCCCTTTAACTTTAATGGGATCCTTCTATCTCAAAGTACCGCAGACGCCATCCTCGATTTATGCCAGCCTACTCTAATCCTGTTGTTGACATCCTCGTCCACGTTCATCGTGTGTCGACTCAGTAATTGTGTTGACGAATCACTGAATTTGAGTATACTACGGTGGTGTGTACTTCTGTATGAATTTTAGGTACAAAGCAACAATATACCTAGTGCCCCAAGGACTCCCGCTTGAGCAGGGTCTGGAGGGGCGGATGTACGCAGCCTTCTTCCTTAAGAGTATTACCCTTGAAGAGAGGGTGTTTCCGAGTGCCCCCAACCCGAGGGTGAGGACTTATCAGGAGGTCATTAATACGTGTCGACACATCTATTTCCTGTGTTGACATGTACTCCCCCAAAGTAAAACATATGTCGACACACGTTCCCTATATGTTGACACATGTATTGTGTTGCTCACCATTACTGAAGTTGTGTACGCTATTGTGATGTGTACATGGAAAACACTTTTGTGTACGCATATTGTGATAATGGGTACACATATATGTGTCGACACATATTCTAATATGTCGACACCCAAAGTACATTGTGTATAGCAGCATATATGTCGACACACACTCTACATCTGTCGACACTATTTGGGTACTCACATTCACCGCAGAGTACCCAAATACACAACCCATGTACCTAATATCATCCAATAATGTTATTGTATGTCGACACACTTATTTTGTGTGTCGCCACATGTATCCTCTATTTAAACCGAAACCCTAATCGCCTCCCTCACTTCTTTTGCCCCTCTCTCTATCAAGAACCCTAGAAGCGTCACCACTCTCTCTCTCGCGAACCCTAGATGTTTCACCACCCAAGATCTTAGCAAAGTTATCACTTCTATTGGGTAAGTAAGCTAATTTTTATTACAAAACCAGGTTTATATAGGCACATTTGGACATTCTGTTGAAATCTTTAGATCTTTTGGTCAGATTTCATATTTTCATGTTAAATTTTATTGCTTTTCTTAAATTTTCTTGCTATTCTAAGTAAAAAGCTATGTATTTGTCATAAACTTTCATTATCCCTAGTAATTTTTTTACAAATCTCAAAGTTTCACCTTACACCCCCAAACCCTAACCCCTCCACGGAATTTCTCTCAAATATTGTTTTCTTTTTTTTTTTTTTGAGCAGAAGTAATGGAACGCATGAGGAGGTACGAAACTACATCAAAGAAGAAATCTAAAGAGATAGAACGTGAGTCTACTTCATGGGGTCGTATTTCAGTAAATTCCCCTAACCATTCCTCACGAAGGAAGTGTTATTTGGTAGGCTCGTAGATTTGGATTGGGTTAGGATAAATAAACTTTGGCAATTATATGTTTTGTTCGAAGGTGTAGGTTCACTTCAAATTTGTAGTATAAAGGAACCGGTATTCCCGAATATGGTACGCAAATTTTATTTCAACCATAACTTTTTTCGGACAATCATCATTTCCATCTTCTCATCCTTTTCTCTCTCTATGTTGTTAACTTCCTCCAAATACTCCTTCAAAACCCTTTGAATTTCATTTCTTTTCGGTCCAACCCTCTTAGACTGTCCCTCAAGTTTTGTCTTCTCGACCTCTAAAGTCTCGATCTCGTCCTCTTCTTTCTCTACCTTCTTAACTTCCTCCAAAAGGAGGTAGAAGAACAATAAAAATAAATAATGATAAAGACGAGTAGGAAGAACATTTTGATAGGGATGTCTAATGAGGAAGAAAAGGAACAAGGACCACGGAAGAGGAGCAGTGTCAGCGAAGCAAATGGGAGATGATACAAAGAACCTGAAAAGGAAGCTGAGTCTCATGGAATCTAGGACAAATGAGTTAATGTTGGAAGAGACTAAACTGATGAAAGATAAAGTCTTTGAATTTCATTTCGTCTTCTCGGCCTCTAAAGCCTCTATCTTTACCATCAACTCGTTGATTTTCTCATCCTTTTCTCTCTCTACCTTCTTAACTTCCTCCAAAATGATGTGGTTAATGAGGAAGCATAGGAACAAGGACCCTGGAAGAAAAGGAGCGTCAGCGAGAAAAAGGGAAACAGCCTGAACCCTAGGATGAGTCTCGTGGAATCTAGGACAAATGGGTTAATGTTGCTAGAGGCTAAACTGATGAAAGATAAAGAACAACTCCTGATATGTATAATGCTGGTGTGCATTCCATGAAAGTGTTGAATGCTCACAAGAGGGGAAAGAAGACGTGGCTAAACTTCTGAAACTCATCGAATATCGCGATTCAGACCAGAACGTACAAGGTGTTCGGAAGGAAACGTTCGTAAAGAAATGATCGTTGCAATAAAACTGTTGTATTGATGTTGTACATTTGAAACCAATGAGTACGGATGTATTGTTGTATTGATGTTGTACATTTGGAACATTGATTATGAATGTAATGTTGTATTGATGTTGTGTAAAATTTCAACCGATGAATATGGATGTATAATTGAAGTCCTCAAAATGAACAACCAAGTACTCACTAATTTACAAAAATCACAAACCGAAACCAAGTACCCATTGACATGCTAAAAATGATCAAGTGCTCAACGAAACAAGTAATGGTCTTAAAGGTACTCAGTATCACCATCAAAGAACCAAAATCCATAAAATCCATGTATACAACACCTTTATGTACTCATCATTCACCAACATGGTGCACATGTGTCGAAACAAACGTTACAAAGAGCATCAGGTGTCGACTCAGGAGATCTCTATGTCAACACACAGTCATTTACTCAGAAAATTACATACCTATGTACACAGTAAAGTGAGCACAAAGTGTGTCGACACCCGTCTCGTTTGTGTCGACACACATATTACGTACTCAGAAGGACGCACAAAATTCATAACCATGTACATATCACAACATGTTTCGACACACATTGAATGTGTGTCGACATATGTTTTACAGTGGGCAGTATGTGTCAACACAGGAAATATTCCGTGTCGACACCCGTGAATATTGTGTGTAGACACACATTACAGTTAACATAAAGTGTTGACACCCGTATTGTTTGTGCTGACACGCATATCACGTACTCAGATGTGTACACAAAATCCATATCCATGTACACAACACATAATGTGTCGACACATAAAGTTAATGTGTCGATGCCTACTTCTGATTCTGCGTTCTGTTGCGGGAAATAGACGTGTTGACACATAATCGTGTACACAATCTGCGTACACACAGTTCATATTCATGTACACATCACTGTAATGTACACAAATCCAATGATTCATTACGTGTCGACACACTATGAACATGTGTCGACACGTAATCTATATGATTGATTGTCGATTCGAGTAGGCTGTTGGTGATTTTGAGCACCTTTCTCGAGATTTTGAGTACGTAACCGTTTGTCGACACATGATGTTTTTGTGTCGACACACCATTTTCATAACCATGTGCACAACATCATGTACACAAATTTAGTTATTAACACTTTACATGTGTCGACATACGAGTATCATGTATCGACACGTATTTTATGATGATTTATAGTTGATTTGAGTAGGTTGTTGGTGATTTTGAGCACCTTTCTCGAGATTTTGAGTACATGGGTATGAACTGTGTGTACACATATGTTGCCGTATGTCGACACATGTATTTTGTTATAAATTCATTTGATCTATGGTGATGTGTGCATGGGTATGAACTATGTGTACACATCTGAGTGCGTGATATAATGTCAACCCGAAAATAAAGGGTGTCGAAACAAAACTACTCTGAGTGTCGACACAAACATAAAGGGTGTCATACACAAAATTCATATCCATGTACACATCACCAAATGTGCTCAAATTCAATTATTCTTCAACACTTTATATGTGTCGACACATATAGGAAGTGTGTCGACACTTCATTTTTATTTAATGGTGATTTGGAGTACATTGTTGGTGATTTTGAGCACATTCTTGGTGATATTGAGTACATTTTTGTGTGTCGACATACAGAGAAAGTGTGTCGACATATGTGTTGGCAAGTGGTATAGAAACCTGATTCTTAATAAAATTTAGTTTACATACCCAAGAGAATGGATGACTTTGCTGGAGATTGAGTTATAGATGAATCTAGGGTTCGAAAGAGCGTGGGAGCAAACGAACTGAGGAAGATAGTTTGGAGGTTCCACTTTTATATCAAATACTTGTGTCGACACATAAATTACGTGTTTCGACACATATATTATGTAGTGATGTGTAGTACATTGGTGGATAACTTGGGTACTTTGGCCGTTATTCTGAGTATGTGACTGTATGTCGACACATGTATGGTGTGTCGACACACGTTTGTGTTATGGTCATGTGTACATGGGTACGAATTTTGGGTTGTGATATTCAATACAGAAATATGTGTCGACACATATATTTCGTGTGTTGACACACATTGCCCACTGTAATGTATATGTCGACACACATGTTATTTGTGTCAACACACTAAAAGTATTGATGTATAACTGAATTTGAGTACATGGATTTTGTTTCTTTGATTGAAATAAAGAGTACCTTTGAGTACACTTGTTAATTTGAACCACTACATTTCTTAAAAATACGCATTTATTAAGTTTTACCTAAATTTACAAAAAAATGGTTTCTAGTGTTTTTATAAAGAGTTTTAGTAAATAAAATTATTTATTTAAAATTTTATATAATTTTTTCTAGTGTTTTTATAAATAGTTTTAGTAAATAAAATTAATTATTTATTACACTAAACTACTTAATTTCTTTGTAATTCATTCTATTTACAAAAAATTTTGTTTAATTCTACGAAATTTTATATAATTATGTCTAGTATTTTTATAAATAATTTTAGATAATAAATTTAATTATATATAGAATTTTGGTTTACACTTAATTTGTTTTATATATATATAATTTAGGTTTATAAAATTATATAATTTATTTGATTTATTAGAAATTGATTTAAACAAAAAAAAGCAATCCATAAATATCGACTGTCGAGTATAACTTTTTATACTTTTTCTGTACCTACAGAAAAATTCTTTTTTAATCTTTAGAACTTTTGATTGGGCTCTAATTTTCCAGCCCAAATGCTCTTTTTTATAGTCTTTTCTATGTTGATTTTAGGGTTTTCCAGTGTTGCCTCTTTTCTCACTAGTCTCTACTTCCCGTCGTTAATTTATCTTGCCGTTGCACCGCCGAATTTAACGACGACTGTCACGTATCCGCAACCACTACGGGGAGATAGGCCGCGGTAGCGTGCGCCTCCATCGAAGCCAGTCCGCCGCCGCGATGTGCCGTCGCGAACTGCGGTGAGCTCCCACGTCCAACGGCACACAGTCCATTCACCCCGTCCCTCACCGTCTTAAAACATTCCATTCCTCCCTTCACAAAATTCAGCTCCACTACTCAACAAATTAGCTGTAAAAGAAGGGGAGAAAAAAAAAACTGTAAAAATGAAGCTGCGATACGCAATGGTGTGCTCATCGAACCAAAACAGAAGTATGGAGGCCCATGCTCTCCTCAAACGGCAAGGTTTCGATGTCTCCTCTTACGGAACTGGAGCTAATGTCAAGCTTCCAGGCCCTTCCATTAGAGAACCTAACATTTATGAGTTTGGTACTCCTTACAAGCAAATGTTTGATGAATTACGCCGCAGGGACCCTGAATTGTATCCTTTACTTTTACATTTCAGAGTCTTTTCATTTTGTGTTCCTCAAATTTTGGGATAGGTGTTTGCATGTTGTTGGAATTGGGGAAGTGTGCTTCCATTTTGATGTCTTGAGAAAACAGCCCAATCCGACATAGAAATTCTAGAGGAAATCTAGTTATGTATCCTGTTGTTGTTGTACTTCGTAAAGTATTGTTGGCCTAGAGTGGGTTTTGTGAACCACATGCATGCCCCTGCCCCTGCCCCGCCGCCACGGCACGTCGCAGTGTGGACTTTTTATAACCCAGACTTTTATTTTTACGACCTTTGTATTTGTTTAAGTTGTCGTAAATAAACTTGTGATGAGTTCTTGTTGTTGGATTGAGCTTGAGGCTTTTCGCTCGAGCTCGAGGTATCCTTCTTAAGTAGATCTCGAGGGTGTTGCCTCGAGGCATTGTTGTCTGTCTAGTCTTGAGGAGCTCGATTATGCGTTTTGACCGCGTCAATTGTCGCTCATTTCATAACCGTTTTCCTCATAATTGACTGGATTTTTAGGCTCTTTCTATATCCGCCGCTTTCCTTGTTTGAGGTGGATTCTTAGACCATGATCTTTTCCTTAACTTGCAAGTATTTTTCTCTATAAATACCGTCCTTTAGGGTTTTATAAAATACACGATTTTCACTAATACTACTTCTTCCTCTTCGTGATGTTCCTTCTCAAAATATTCTTTCCTTCGTTACTGACCAAGTTGAGGTGTACTCCAACCCATCTCTCTGGAGTATATTGTTGAGTTGGGTGCTGTGTTACCTCTGGGGGTCGGAGTGCTGTTCATCCTATTGTACCTTGTTATGATAAGGAGTTGTTTTAGTGTGTTTTGGTTTTGCTTGATTCTGTTTTAGTGATTTCTTGCTGTAAGGAGGGCTATAAGCCTCAATTTTTGATTTGTAATTGTTGGTGGGAAGGGCGGTTATTGGTAGTTAGGGGCTAAAGTCATTAGTTAGTTCTTTAGTCAATATTGGCGGCTGTTTTAGCTTAAGTTGGTGGCTGTTTTAGACCAAATGCATTGTATCTCGTTTAAGCTAGTGTAGTATAAGTAGTTGATATTCTTGTAATTGAAGATTTATTGAATGAAAATATCCCAATTCTCTTCTCTCAACCCTAATTCTCTTTACTTCTTCTCTCTTCTGTTTAATCTCTCATCTCTATTCTCTCTTTTATCTTAGGTTATGCTTCAAGATTGATCTTGAATCATAACAATTGGTATCCGAGCTTGCATTGATCATCTTTGATCAAGTAGATTTGATATCCGATCGTGATGGCCAGTGGTAAGGAGCAACCGAATGCAGTTGAAGCTGCTACTTCTCCTGCGGTGAATGCTACTGTTGTTAATGCTAATCCGAATGCCAAATTTGATGCGAAGTAGCAGAAAATGGATCAATTGCTATCAGCATTTGACAGATTGAACAACAAGGTTGATAATTATGCTCAGTCGCAAGATCGAATGCAGCAACAGATAGCTGGTTTACAAGAGCATGTTCATAGGCAATCACTACCTCCGGGCAAGCCAACAGGTGAGGCCTCCAGATTTAGGTCAAATGAGAACTGTTGAGATGCATTCTGATGGAGCTATGAGCAGGAATTCGAGTTTTAGATAGCCTAAGGTAGAAATTGAAACCTTTGGTGGCATACAACCGTAGTCATGGATAAGAAGGTGTGAAAGGTATTTTTGATTTTATAGAGTGGAGGAGGATGAAAGGGTTGAGCTAGCTGCGGTATATTTGAAAGGTGATCAAGAGGTGTGGTTTCATAGTTAAATGCTTAGCAAAATGTATTTGTCTTTGCTTGAATTTGTGGAAGAGCTATGTGAAAGATATGGAGATGAGGATAGAGGAGATGTGTTGGACAATTTCAACAAAGTAGCACAAACTACCACGGTTAAAGAATATATGACTCGCTTTGAAAATCTAAAAGCTCGAATGATGACCATCAATCCCGGAGGTAATGAGGCTTATTATGTTTCTAGCTTTGTCAGTGGACTTAAGCCTAAGATAAAGAACTTAGTTAAAGCCCTGAATCTTGCTACCTTGTGTCATGCTTACTCGAAGGCCAGGTTGTATGAGAATACTGTGTTGGCAGCTTCTGATGGACCAAGAGGAAGAACAGGTTCATTTGCACCAGGAGGGACTTCAACCTTTGTAATTCCTAGCAAGCCACTGACCTTGGAGGAGAAAAAGGCTCAGCGTTTGTGTTTTAAATGCAATCAACGCTACTTCCTAGGCTATAAATGCAGTCCTAAGTAACGCATTTCAGCTACTGGAGCTAATGCTAAGGACGTGGAAGATGAAATAAAGGAGGAAATAGGTTCTGAATTGCAAGAAGATGTTCCTGAAGACACTGATGAGGATGAGATGGAAATTTTGGCGAAAGCCTTAACTGGAAATGGTTCACATAACACATCGAATTAAAGGGGCAGTGGGACATAAATCTCTTCTGATCTTAATCGATAGTGGTAGCACACATAGCTTCATGGATCCCAAGATTGTGAGGGCAATTGGACATGAAATGGTCAAAACTAGCCCCGTAGCAGTGATCGTGGCTGATGGGAATTCCATATTGAATCAAACTAAATGCAGACAGGTCGGTTGGAAAATGCAAGGCCATAGCTTTGAGTATGATTTCACAGTTCTAAGGCTGGGAGGTTGTGACATGGTTTTGGGGGTTGACTGGATGATAATCATCAGTCCCTTGGTGTTTGATTTCGCTTAGCTATCAGTGTCTTTTGAGAGGGATGGACAAAGCATCGAATTGAAAGGCATTTTAGAGCAGGGTCAACTGCAAATGATGAGGAGTAAGCGATTGTAAGGAGTTATCAGGAAGGGATCATATCAATGGATTGGACAATTGTTCTCTAGTGCAGCTGTATCTCAAGGTGCTTAGATGACTTCTAACCCTGCTCTTGATAGATTATTGCACGAATATAAAGATTTGTTTGAGCCACCAACTTCCCTGCCCCCCTAAAAGGGAATTAGACCATGGTATTCATTTGAAATTGGACTCTAATCCTGTGAATCTATGACCTTATAAGTATCCTCATTCACAAAAGAGTGAAATTGAAAGACAACTTGAGTTGCTTCTGAAAACAAGGTTCATTAGGCACAGTCACAGTCCTTTTGCTTCTCCGGTAATATTAGTGAAAAAGAAGGATGGCACATCTAGGATGTGCATTGATTATAGGCAGCTGAATGCACTCACGGTTAATGACAAGTTCCCATTTCCTATCATCAATGATCTTTTAGATGAATTGTATGGATCACAGTACTTTTCCAAGCTGGATTTGAGGCAGGGATATTATCAAATTAGAGTCTTGGATCAAGATATATACAAGATAACATTTAGAACTCACCATGGACACTATGAATTTGTGGTTATGCCATTTGGTTTGTCAAATGCTCCAGCCACATTTCAGGGTTTATGAATTCAGTGTTCAAGCCATACTTGAGGGGATTTGTTCTGGTGTTCTTTGATGATATATTGGTTTACAGTCCCAGCTTGGAGGTGCACACAAGCCATCTGGAACAAGTGTTCAGAATAATGAGACAACACAAGTTATATGCAAAGCTCTCTAAGTGTTATTTTGCTAGAACACAAGTTGAGTACTTGGGACATGTCATTTTTGGTGGGGGTGTAGCTAGAGATCCAGCTAAGATTCAAGCAATGACTGATTGGCCAGTTCCAAAGACTCTTAAGCAGCTGAGGGGATTCCTTGGACTGCCTGGCTATTATCGAAGTTCATAGCAGGTTATGGGATAATTGCCAAACCTTTGACGGATCTTCTTAAAAAAGATGCTTTCCTTTGGACTGAATCAGCACGAGTGGCTTTTGAATAACTCAAATCAGTGATGAGCTCAGCTCCTGTGATTGCTATGCCTGACTTCAGTAAGGCCTTTGTCCTGGAGACTGATGCTTGCAGCAAGGGTGTGGGAGCAATTCTTTTCCAAGAAGGGTGACCAATAGCTTATATTAGCCAAGCCTTGGGACCAAGGTATTTGAATCTATCTATAGATGAGAAGGAATACTTGGCTATCTTGATGGCAGTTCATAAATGGCGGCATTACCTTGAAGGACACTATATCATAATCAAGACTGATCACGAAAGCCTCAAGTACTTGCTTGAGCAAAAGATTACTACCAGAGTTCAACGCAAAGGCCTTATGAAGATGTTGGGACTGGACTACTCAATTGAATACAGATCTGGAAGAGAGAATCTTGCACCTGTTGCTCTATCAAGAAGGCAGGAAGATGTTGAACCTACTGCTAGTAATGCTATTTCCATTGCACTACCTTCTTGGATGGAGGAAGTCCTTAAGTCTTATGATGGAGATGAATTTGCTCAGAAGCATATCACTACTTCCAGTATCAAGGGTCAATCTGATGAGAGGTTTGATGGTTTTGTCTCTAATTGCATCATCATGATCAAGGGGAAGATTTACATTAGAATTGCAACTAATCTCAAGAAGCAAGAGGTTTTGGCCTTTCATAATTCAGCTTGGGGAGGACATTCTGGAATTGATGGTACATATCAATCAAAGGCTGAGGCAATACCTTCACTGGCATGGAATGAGGAAAGATGTGGTCGAGTTGGTTCAAGTTTGTGAGGTTTGCCAGCATACAAAGAGTGATCATATGCATTATCTTGGGCTATTGCAACCCTTATCAATTCCAGATCGAGCATGGGAACACATTAGAATGGATTTCATTGAAGGCTTACCCAAATCTGAAGGGAAGGAGGTTGTTTTGGTAGTTGTTGATCGGTTTACTAAGTTTGGACATTTCATTGCTCTCCATCAACCCATTTCTGCAGAAAAGTTGGCAAGGCTGTTCTTGGATAACATTTACAAGTAACATGGGTTGCCTCAATCCATCGTTTCAGATAGAGACAAGTTGTTTACAAGTAATTTTTGGCAGGAATTGTTCCTTTTGCTGGGATCTTCATTGGCATTGAGTTCTTCCTACCATCCACAAATGGATGGATAGACAGAAAGAGTCAATCAATGTGTGGAGTAGTATTTGAGAAGCATGGCATCCTCCCATCCCAAGAATTGGCATAAATGGTTGTTGTTGGCTGAGTTATGGTACAATACACATGCTCATTCAGCCTTGGGAACCAATCCCTTCAAGGCTTTGTATGGTTATGATCCTCCATCTCCCTTGGTGATTCAAGGTGCTACTTGAAATGTGGCTGAGGTTAATGAACTTTTACGCTAAAGGAAGCAATTGATGCAACAGCTCAAGGACAACCTCCAAGTGGCACAATCCAGAATGAAATTTTTTGCAGATAAGAAAAGAACTGACAAATTTTTTAATGTTGGTGATTTTGTTTTCTTAAAGTTGCAGCCCCATAGACAGTCATCTGTAGCTGTTCGCCAGAACATCAAGCTTAGTGCGCGCTACTTTGGTCCATACAAGGTGTTAAAGAAGTTGGGAAGTGTGGCTTATAGGCTGGAATTGCACCCAGATTCTCTTATTCATCCTGTGTCCATGTCTCCCTTTTGAAGAAACATGTAGCAATTGGATCTACCGGCATTGCAATTCCTCCTTCCACCTCTGTTTAAGCTAGCTTGTGCAGGAACTAGTGGCCATTTTGGACTCCCGGGAAGGGCAGCAGTAGGGAACTCAATCCAAGGAAGTGCTCATTCACTGGGCAAACTTAGGACCTGAGCATACTACATGGGAGAACTTGAACTTCCTCAAATCTCAATTCCCTACCTTCCATTCTTTAGTCAAGAATGCTCTTGAGAGGAGGGTATTGTTATGATAATAAGCTGTTTTAGTGTGTTTTGGCTTTGCTTGATTCTGTTTTAGTGATTTCTTGCTGTAAGGAGGGCCGCAAGCCTCAATTTTTGATTTGTAATTGTTGGCGGGAAGGGCGATTATTGGTAGTTAGGGGCTAAAGTCATTAGTTAGTTCTTTAGTCAATATTGGCGGCTATTTTAGCTTAAGTCGGTGGATAGTTTAGACCAAATGCATTGTATCTCCTTTAAGCTAGTGTAGTATAAGTAGTTGATATTCTTGTAATTGAAGATTCATTGAATGAAAATATCCCAATTCTCTTTTCTCAACCTTAATTCTCTCTACTTCTTCTCTCTTCTCTTCAATCTCTCATCTCTATTCTCTCTGCTATCTTAGGTTATGATTCAAGATTGATCTTGAATCATAACATTCCTTTGTGGGGCCATAAACGACTTAGGGCAGTGGATTCTCCATAGGGCAGCAATTTCTTTGGTCAATTATTTCCCTTCTGTTATTTTTGTTTAAAGGCTTTTTTTTTTTATCTTCTTGTAGTCTCGGGATCACGTTATTTGTATTAAAAGAGTTATGTTTTGATCGCTCAGTCATCATATTTCTCCAACAATCTATGTCGTTTGAGCCCATGGAGGGGTAGAACTACAAGATATGGGCTAATAAGACGGAGTTTTCTTAGGCCAAATAGGGATTCGTTATACTCTATTCAATTATAGCGCCCCCCCCCCCCCGGGGGGGGAGGTCTAATAAGTATTGCAAGAAAGATAACCGTATTTGTAGGGGAATGTTCTTCCATTATATGACAACGCCTCTTTATAAAATTTATGTTAATATAAATACCACTGAAGAAACATGGGTTAAACAAGTATGGCTCTCGGCTAAAAAGTACGTTTGTAGTAGGTGGTTAGTTTTTATCATGGTTGATGAAAAACTTATTCCAGACCAAATCCATGAGTAAGAAACTTTGTGCATTAATATACTGAATGATAGTATGAAGTCTTGTGAAACGTTTCAAGCTAACTGCTTAATTGAAAAGCTGCTTCTTTCTTAGGAAAGTTATAAAGCATCTTTAGAACACGAGAAGAAGGACATAACTTTACAGGAACTAATCTCTAATATTAATTTGGAAGATCAGAACCGCAAACAATCCAAGGGGAAGTCCTCTGAGCACTCCTCCCTGGCAGCTAACCTTGTTGAGTCAAGAAGCGCAGAAAAGAAAAGCAAGTTCAAGAAGCCTTAGAATAAGGGCAAGCCTAATGCTCGAGAGGAAGACTCTAGTAGCAGACGAGGCCAATCTTGAGGAAAGAGGCTACTGGACAATGCTGATGATGGCCAAAAAGAAGTCTAATGGAACGTGCCGAACTTGTGGTAAGACTAGCCACACCTCAAGAAACTGCAGGAAGGGATTCGGTCCTAGAAAGCACGTAGAACATAGGCCCCAGGCTAATCTCACCAAGGAAGGAGACATGCTTGTTGCCATGATCTATGAGGTGAATATGGTTGGGTGGGTTGTAGATATTGGTACCACGAGGCACATCTGCACCAATAAGGATCTGTTCCATGAATATGAAAAAGGCATTGATGGGTAGAAGGTCTACATGGGTGATTCCATTTCGGTCCCTGTCCACGGCTAAGGAAAGGTCCTCTTGAAACTCAACTCTGATAAAAATCTATGTTTGCTAAATGTGTTGCATGTTCCTGATGTGCATAGGAATCTAGTCCTTGGTGCATTGTTAAACAAAGTAGGCGTTTACCTTTGAATCTAACAAGTTAATCCTCACTAAAATACCAACTTCGTCGGGAAAGGGATCTGTAATGGTTGTCTATTTTTCCTTGACGTGCTAAATGATGATAATAAAATTGGCTCATGTCCTGCTTATATTGTTGAATCTTTGGATTTGTGGCCTTCTAAGCTTGCACATGTAAACTATATTTCGGTTAAGAAACTTAAACTAATGAGTTTAATTCCTGATTGTGATTTAACTGAACCTGATAAATGTGAAATATGAGGCCAAACATTCTAAGAAGTCATTTAACAAATCAGTAGAAAGGACTTCGAGCGTACTCAAGCTAGTGCATTTTGACCTAGGTGACTTTAAGAGCACCATGAGCAGAGTTGGTAAAAGATATTCCATCACATTTGTAGATAGCCGCTTGAGATTCACTAAAGTGTATCTTCTGAGTACTAAAGATGAAGCTGAGGAAATGTTTCTTAAATATAAAGCCGAGGTTGAAACCAATTAGACTGTATGATCAAGAGGATTATGTCTGATAGAGAAGGCGAGTATGATACTACCTTCCTCGAGAAACATTGTGAAGAACTTGGTATAATTCATGAACTCTCAGCCCCTTATACACCTCAACAAAGTGGGATAGTTGAAAGAAAGAATAGGACCCTTAAGGACATGATGAATGCTATGTTAGTTAGCTCGGGCCTACCCTCGAGCTTGTGGTGGGAAGCCGTGTTGTCTGCTTGTCATGTACTAAGTAGGGTTCCACATAAAAAGTTAGATAAGGCCCTTATGAATTATGGAAGGGCTATGCGCCTAATTTGAAATACCTGAAAGTGTGTGGCTGTCTAGCTAAAGTATGAATTCCTAGATTCAAAAGAAGTAAAATAGGTCCTAAAATTGTAGATGCTATTTTGTTGGTTATGTCATGAAAAGTGTTGCATATAGATTCATGTTATTGAATGATATGAGCCTTTGGCTTGGTAAAACAATGGAATCTTGAGATGTTGAATTCTTCGAGCATAACTTTTCTATGAAAGAATCTATGCATGCTTCATTATCTAATTCTGTTCTTGTTGCATTTGCATCATCATCTAGTCATGCGCCCCCCGAGCTCGAGGTTCAGGAACTTAGAAGAAGTACGAGGCCTCGAACTGAGAGTAGTTTTGGACTTGACTTCGTAACTGCTTTCTTGTTTGAATATTATGACTTTGATGAACATGTTATGAGTGCATTCATGTTAGAGGAAGGTCCCTAGACTTATTATGAGATCATGAGAACCATAGATGCTCCTTTTTGGAGAGAGGCTGTAAGTAATGAGCTAGACTCTATAGCGAGCAATAACACTTGGGTGTTAGTGGACCTTCCTAAAGGATGCAAACATATAGGGCGTAAATGGGTGATTAGAAAGAAACTAAGGACTGATGGGTCCATTGTGAAATTCAAGGCCAGGCTAATGGCTAAATGGTAAACCCAGATACAAGGCATTATTTTTTTTGATACTTACTCTCTGGTAACTAAGTTTGCCGTTGTAAGAGCCTTGATACCTATACATAACGTTGTAGTACACCTAATGGATGTAAAAACCGCATTTTTGAATGGTGACCTTAAGGAAGAAATCTATATGCAACAACCCGAGGAGTTTAAGGTCCCTGATGTGGAGCATAAAATATGTAAACTTGTAAAGTCCTTGTAGTGTATTAAATAAGCTCTTAAACAATGGCATCAAAAATTTGATTGTACCTTGCTCATGCATGGTTTTATTGTAAATAGTGGTGATTGTGTATATTCTAAGCATGTTGATAATGACTGTCATTATCTGTTTATACGTTGATGACATGCTTATCTTTGGCTTGAGTGTGAATGTTGTAAATCACACTAAGGCTTTGTTAAGCGCATGTTTGGATATGAAAGACCTAGCAGAGGTTGAAGTTAAAATAACTAGAACACCTAACATTTGACCTTGAGTCGTTCCAATTACTTGGAGAAAATCTTGACAAAGTTTGGTCACTTTGATGACATAATAGCTAAAACTCCATAGGACCCTAGTGTTCATTTAAAAAGAAACACAAGAGATAGTGTTTTACAAGCTGAGTACGCTAAGATAATTGGTTGCGTAATGTTCTTAATGAACTACACTTGTTCTGATGTTGCTTATGCCGTTAGTAGACTTAGCCATTACACCCATAACCCTAGTGATGAGCATTCGAGTGCCTTGAGAATGCTGTTAAGTTATCTTAAGGGTACCATAAATTGAGGTTTACACTATAAGAAATTTTCTGCTGTGTTAAAGGGATATTGTGGTGCTAATTAGGTGTCTAATTCTAATGAAGTAAGTTCTATTAGTGCCTATATATTTGTGCTTGCTAATTGTGCTATTTCGTGGAAATCATTGAAACAAACCTGTATTGCTAAATCAACCATGGAGTCGGAATTTGTTGTGCTTGAGATGGCAGGTTTGGAAGCTGAATGGCTGAGGAGTGTCCTTGGAGACATTCCATTGTGGGGGAAACTCGTGTGTTTAGTGTCTTTGGACTGTGATTCACGAGCAGTTATTGGAGTTGCTCAAAGTGAGGTTTATAATGGCAAGCATAGGCATATTCACCTCAAGCGTGCTGTCATGAGAAATTTGATCACGAACAATGTGACTTCAATTGAATTTGTAAGGATATAGAAAAATCTGGCAGATCCTTTAACTAATGGCCTTGCAAGGAAATTGATTAATGAACAGCAAAGGGAATGGGTCTAAAGCCCCTATGTGTGTCCTAATCCTGGTGGATACTCGTGTTGAGAGTTACTCTTAATGTTCAATAGGTCAAACGAAAACGAAGTCAGAGACCGGGAAATTTGTGATGAGCCACTTAAACCCTTCCTATGTTTGCTGTATGAGTGACTCTAGAATTTTCTGAATCTGCCATGATGGAGGTTGAGCTTAATGCTCTTAATGTCGTCCATAGCCGTTTGTGGTGGTGTGGGGCAGCACACTTGATGCACACACTGTTAACGTCGTGATATGGGGATGAGCTTATGGCTTTTAATGATGTTCATAGCCTTTATGGTGGTGCAGGGCAGCGCCCTTGATGGGCTCACCTACTTGTGGGGGTAGAAAGTCCTCCTGTCGAGAATAAGGGCTTACTCTCTAGAGCAATCCTAATACCAGGTTTCAGATTATTTTTGAGGGACTTCATACGTCTTGATCGCAGAATGCGTCTCAACCTTGGGAACCACATGAAGGGGTTAGGCATGCTCTTCATAATGATTGCTCGTGGTTCAAGACCTTGTTCACTAGTGGGTGGTTGTGGGACGTGCTTAGTCACTAGGTGCTGTTTCAAGTCCAAAAGACAATAGCATCGTCAAGTGTGGGTCTCATTGCTTAGTAACATTCTATCTTTTCTTCCTTTCTCAAAATTGAACCACGTGGGAGATTGTTGGAATTTGGGGGGTAGCGTACTTCAATTTTGATGTCTTGAGAAAACACCTCAATCCCGCGTACAAATTCTAGAGGAGAGAAGTCTAATTTAAATATCCCCTTGTTATTGTGCTTGGTAAAGTATTATGGGCCTAGAGAGGGTTTTGTGCACCACACTCGTGCCCGCGCCCGCCTCGCCTAGCCGAGCTGGCCGACGCGTTGCGTTGTGGTATCGTGTGGTGTGGACTTTTTCTAACCCAGACTTCTATTTTTATGACTTTTGTATTTGATTAAGTTGTCATAAATAAACTGGTGATGAGTTCTTGTTATTTGGTTGAGCTTTAGGCCTTTAGCTCGAGCTCGAGGTGTCCTTCTTGAGTAGACCTCGAGCGTGTTGCCTCAAGGAATTGTTGTTTGTCTAGTCTCAAGGCTATAAGCTCGAGCTGGAGTACGTGTTTTAATCGTGTCAATTCCCGCACTTTCCATAACAGTTTTTCCTATAACTGACCGGATTTTTAGGCTCGTCCATATCCGCCACTTTCCTTGTTTAAGGTGGATTCTTGGCCCATGATCTTTTCCTTAACGTGCAAATACTTTTCTCTATAAACACCGTCCTTTAGTTTTACAAAATACACAATTTTCATTGATACTACTTCTGCTCTCCTCCCGACGAACTTCAGAAAAGGCTTCTCGAATACTTGTTAATGGCTTCAAACTCAGTACTTGCCCTCGTACTTTATCCAGATTTTTATTAAGTGCCAACAAAAACTTAAATATCCTCTCTTTCTCCACTATGTTCCTGTATTTCACACCATCTCCAGGACAGTCCCATTCTAGCGCTTCGAACATGTCTAGTTGCTGCCAATAGCGGTTGAAAGTGTTGAAATATTGTGTGACAGAAAGTTCTCCTTGGTGAAGATTGTGGAGATTACTCTTTATCTGGAATACTTTAGCTGTATTCTTGTTGTCTGAGTATGTTTCCTTAGTTGCGTCCCAAATCTCTTTAGCCGTTCCATAGAACATGAAGTTTTCTCCTATCTCGTTGTTCATGGAATTAATTAACCATGACATTACCATGTTATTCTTTGATTTCCAAATTTTGTACTTTGGATCTTCCTTCACTGGAGGCGTTGCGGCACCGGAAAGAGAATCATCTTTCCCTTTGCCGTAGACAAACATCATCACCGATTGGGACCATTGAAGAAAATTGTTCCCATTCAGTTTGTGACCTGTAATGGGAAGGAGAGAGTTGTTTGATCCACCGTTGTTGTTAGAGATCCCATTTCCTGGAATAGTGATCACCTCAGTAGTGCCGGAAGGGATGTTGCTATCCTTTTCTAATAACCATCCCATACTTTATCATCCGGGAATTATAGGTTCAGAGGAGGCTTTGATATCATGTAGTTTTGGATGGAAAAATGCTTTATTTTTCATAATTGAAAACAATATAGAATCAACAGTTAAATAGGGAATGGAGGGAGCACACTTGCCACTCAAATCCCTTAATTCTAGGAATAAGAATAAAAATCAGGGAGCTAATCACCTAAAAAAGAGAAAGAAAATCAAACAAAATAAAATCGGATAATATATATCCGATTTAGGAAAACATTCCGGCAAAGAATCACAAAATCCTCCTAGAAATCTTGGAGATATGATTGGAAATCCACAACATTCTCTTAAAGCTAGTTTCTCCTCTCCGTTACTGAGCACGTTGAAGCGTGCTCTAGCATATCTCCTGGAGTACATTATTGAGGTGGGTGCTGTGTTGTCCTGGGGGTTGGAGTGCCATTGTTCTCGTTGCAGCGGTGTGGAGGCGTAAGCGAATTAGGGCAGTTGGGTTCTCCACAAACAATTCTTTGGTTTAATATTTACTTTCTGCTCTCTATATCTTCTGTAGATTTTGCTATGCGTCTCGCTCATCCTTGAGGTCTCGCCGCTTGACCTTGAGATCATTCTCTTCTAGCTCAAGTTCATTTTCTATGTGTGTTAAAGCCGAATTTTGGTTGCTCATTAACATTATTTTTCCAACAACTATGGTTTTGAAACTAATGAATGCGGAATCAAAGGTTTTCATTTGTGCAATGTAAGGAGTCGAGTTGTCCGATTCTTACTATTTAGATCCAAAACCTTTTTTTCCATTAAGTATGCCATGAGCCTTTTGGCAGATCTACAACAACAATATCAACAAACCCAATACCTTAAGGGCTCCTGCATAAGCGAGGTCGCGGGTTTTTTTTTGTTTTTGGGGGGGGGGGGGGGGGGGGGGGACGCAGCCTTACCCCTTTAAGGTGCTACCCTAAAAGAAGGCTGTGTCCGAGGACCCCCAACCTGGGAAGCATACTTGACAAAGGGAAGTTTAAATGGTGGTGTAATTGCGTGTTCATGGTTTTGGAAAAATACTTGACGAAGGGAAGTTTAAAGGGTGGTGTAATTGCGACATCTAGTTGGCAGAGACTTTTTCTACAGTATAACCCATAATATTTTAGTTGGTTTTTGCTCTGGTTGATCTCTTATGCTCATTGTTCTTAGTTGGATGTCATGATTAACACTGTAACCGGCATCCATGGCTTTCACTCAATGTTTGACCTTAATGGGTGTACATATACAAGCGAAATGGCATATTGCCAATGCTGAAGCGTAATGCAAGTGTCAAACTTGCTCCGCAACGTTGGCAAGACAATGCTGGTGATGGTTCTTTTGATGTGGTATTAACATTTGAAGAAAGGGTGTTTGATATGGTTATTCAAGGTTAGTTCAAAATCCTTTTCTCTTCATTGTTCTTTGTCTGTTTTTTTTTTTTCCTCCTGAGGCCTAGAGTAGCTCTGATTGTTTATTTATAGAATACCATTTGAAATGGGGGTGCACATTTCTGCAACTTCGTATTATTAAATGTTGGTCTGACCTGGACAACACAAGGTTAAGTTTCCTGCATCCCCTAACTTTGTTCATTGACACTCCTTCAATTGTGCTCTCAGTTTTAGAGGATTGTTTTAGTGAAAGTGTTTATAATATTAGGTTGTTATTAGGACTTAGATATGTTTATAAGTTGGTTACTTGAAGTACCCACATATCATAAATAAATCAAATATGGCCAGAATTCACATAAGATGATGCGCCCTCCATGATTAGAGAGTGTATTCCTTGACCATGAGCCTTAGTTAATGAAGCTGCACAAATATACGGCAGCTGCATCCATTTTTTGTTTCTGAACATGATGTTGAATTTTACATCTCTTTTCGCTCAACATCCTCCCAACTTTGGATAATAGACGTTCATTGAACTTTGAATAGAAAATGTGCATTTTGGAGACATCATCACCAAGCTAGGAATCCAAAGATCTTTTGGTCTATGAGGATTGTAGCATTGGGGGCAAGAAGCTTCTAAGATTTATTTAGCAAATTCCTAGGAGGTGTCTTTTGAACTTGATATAACCATGAATGGAGAACCATGATCAGAAGATGGAAATATTATGAAAGTGCCATCACTTTGGCTTAGGAGTGGGGATTCAATAACCTATGGACTTTGTGTAGGTGGCAAATCACTCATGCCATTTCAAATATGCCCTAATGTGTTCTTAGTGGTATATGTTTTGTTTTTTGGCATCTTTAGAGCCTCAACTTTTCCATAAAAAAGGATAAATCAAATAATAACATACTAAGTGTTGTGCTTTCAACTCCATCTTCAACACCGATGTATTTTGTTTTTTTATTTTTCAATGTCTATTTGGGTCACTTCGACTAATCACTGAATGCTAACTGCTAGAGCATCTTCACGGGTTTGTTTCTGTGTGTGTACTTCTGATTCCATTTGTAATTCCTTGGTTTTGTAATTCTTCTCTAGATGTCTATTTAGATTGCTTTTAGTAAACATTGAATCCCAACTACTAAAGCATCTTCATGGGGCTGTTTTTGTGTATGTACTTGCAATTCCATCTTCATTCTGATATATCTGTTTTAATAATTTCTCCCTAGATGGTATTTGGGTCACTTTGAGTACAACAATAACAACAACAACAACAAACCCAGTGTCTCCAAGGGTTCCTGCCTAAGCAGGGTCTTTTGGGGGGGGGGGGGGGGTAGATTTACGCAGCCTTCCCCCTTCAGGGGGCTACCCTGAAGAGAGGTTGTTTCCGAGGACCTCCAACCTGAAGAAGCAGGTCCGCCGCAATGAGCATGTGACCTGGCAGCAGGAGAGTAACAAATGGGTAAGGCAAACGCACTGCGAACAAAACAACATAAAGCAACCAACAGCAGCAGAGATCAAAGATAAGATGGAGATAAGGATAGAGCTAAAGATAAAGACGAAGATAGGATAAAGATACGTAGGCAAGTGGCAGCTCATGAAGCAAGTACACCACCTACGTGCGCCAAGAGGATGACGAGGCCTAGCATTAGTAAGCTCGACTACCCTACTCGAATTGGAGCCTCTATTACCCCTATGCCAGCCCTCCATTTGGGTCACTTTGAGTAAACTGTGGATATCAACTGCTGAAGCATCTTGTTTTCCTTTGAGCTTGTAGGATGCAAACTCGGAAAAAAGTACACTTTTTTAAGATTCAAAACTCGTGTACATCACTCTTGTACTTATGGAAGGATGGTCTATACGCGATGAAGGAGGTTGACATAATTTTCCTCGTGTTTGTGTGTGCTTTTTTTTTTGCCGGGGGAAGGAGAGGGGGGGGGGGGGGTAATGCATTTTGTTGTGGTTCTCCCCTGGATTTTTGTCTTTGCTGGCAGTGGTATAAGCCGTTAGCCAATTGTGGTAGTTGCGACATGACAACAACTTGTAAGGCAATCACTCTATTTAGCCAAGTTGGTTTCTAACTGAATGGGGGAGCTGGCATGTCTAGTCCCATATAAGTTCTTGTATTGATTCTTTTTTGAATAACATGAAGGATGATAGTTTCCCTCGAACTCTTTTCTTTTGAGTTCTCACTTGTCTTTCTCCCTCTCTATCATTTGATCTCTATCTCCTCCTTTTTGTGACTCTTCATAGCAAAGGGCCAAGTTATACCAGTTATAGGTATCAAATTGGTGCATTGTCTAATGGATCTGATCATGGCCTAGCGCCAAGACTCAGACAAAGTTGAGCATAAAGGCATGTATGTGTGAAGTTGAGCAACATTTGCATTCTTGCCTCATTGATCGAACTTAACGACTTAAAGAATAGCAGATGCATTGATTATGGAGGTTATACTGTCTTTTTAGATTGAGCTGACTTTGATTAGAATTGAAATCAATCCTTTTAAAGCGGGTTTTAAGGGGGAGCAGGGGTAAGGTGATGGATTTATTACAAGAATTATTAGCTCTAAGTAATTGCGTTCTGCTCCGATTCTTCAATATTGCAACAGTTACAGTGCGAAGTCATCACTGCTCCCGTACTTTAGCATACTATATGGATGCCAACAATAGCAATCCTTTACATGCTTGCCTATTATTGATTTTCGTCAATTTGGAGGCAATAATGTTAAAAGGTTGGCCGTTGGAGGTGGAAAAATTCTTTAATACAACTTTCCAAGTGATGCTCAGGTGAGATTTCCCCCATTCACCTCGATCAAAGCACTTTGGAGTGGCGTTTTTTTTTTTTTTTTTTTTTGAAGAGCACAGGTAACGTTTGTTGGAATTTTAGGGTAGTGTGCTTTAATTTTGTCTATCTTGTGTTTTTGCCTCTATCCCACATAGTAAGAGTGGTGAAGGGAAGACTGGTTTATATTTCCCCTTTCTCTTTGTACTTGGTAAAGTCTTGAGGGGCCTAGAGTGGGTTTTGTGTACCACACAAGCGCACGCATCCGGGTCGCCTCGCGTGTCGTGGTTACGGACATCAATTTTTACTTACAGTAAACGAACTTCAGGGGAGTTCTCGGACTGATCTCGAGCTCAAGGTGCCCCTCTATGTCCAACCTCGAGGCTGTTATGCTTGAGTGTATGTCCGTTAGTCCAGGTTCAAGTTTGAGGCTGCAAGCTCGAGCTTGAGGTACGCATTTTGACTGCTTAACCACCCACTTCCTTCTTTTGGTTTAATCTTCTTGCCTGATTCTTTTATATTTCAGTTGTTTAATTATCTTGTCTCAAGTCAAGTTGGTGTAGTAAGAGGTATTGTGTCGTTTAAGTTTTATTTGCCCCTATCCTAAGTTAGTGTTGCGTCTCAATTTTGAGAATTTGGCCGCTCATTTGCCCATACTTTTCAACATTCTAATAAAATTAGTAAACAAAACATGGCCAATGCTGGTTTTATCATACTCGAAATTTAGACGGGAAAAACTACAAAATTTGGTCTGATAAGATGGAGTTTTTCCTTGCGCAAATTGATGTCCCTTACACTCTCTCGAGTGACCGGGCTCCTACTAGGTCGAGCCGTGACTTCGATAAAGATAATCGAACCTATAGGGAAATGCTGCTACATTACATGATAGCCCCTCTATACCATATTTATGGTAAGATGAAAAATGCTAAGGAAATCTGGGAGGCCTTAAGCAGTAAGTATGGAATGGGTGATAGCGCTGCTAAGAAGCACGTTTGCGTTAAGTGGTTGTCTTTTACCATGTTAGATGATAAACCAGTTTTAGATCAAATCCACGAGTATGAGAACTTGTGTGCTGACATACCTAACGAAGGAATTGAAAATGTTTGAGACGTTTCAGGAGAATTGTCTCTTTGAGAAATTGCCTTATTCGTGGGAAAACTATAAGGCTCAATTAAAACACGAAAAGAAAGACATGACCTTGCAAGAGCTAGTTTCCCATATTAATCTCGAGAACTAGAATCAGAAGCAAGCAAAAGAAAGGTGCCCTGAGCACTCCTCTATGTCTCCTAACCTGGTTGAGTCTAAGAGCACAGGAAAGAATGACAGATTTAAGAAGCCATTGAAGAAGAGATGTTCCAACCGAGGCTCGAGCTCGAACTCGAAGTAGAAGTAGACACGTGATAAGAGACCTCAAAATAAACTTGATGATGGACATAAATGAGTTAAGGGAATGTGTTGGACCTGTGGCGAGATGGGCCATACCTCGAGAGATTGCAAGAAGGGATATGGACCTAGGCCAACCTCACCGAGTGGAGATGTCTTTGTGCCCATGATCTCCGAGGTGCATATAGTTGGAAACATGGTCGAGTGGGTTGTAGATACTGGGCCATGAGGCACATTTGCACTAATAAGGACCTGTTTCATGAGTATGAAAAAGCTGATGTGGGGGAGTGTGTATTCATGGGCAATTCTAGTTCAGTCCCTGTTCTTGGCAAGGGAAAGGTGTTTCTAAAACTTAACTTTGGAAAGTTTCTATCTCTGCAAAATGTGCTGCATGTCCCTGATTTCAATATAAATCTTGTTTTTGGTGCTCTACTTAAAAAAGCTGGTTTTAAATTAACCTTAAATTTGATAAGCTTGTTATCACCAAAAACACCAGCTTTGTGGGGAAGGGTTTTTGTAATGGGGGTTTCTTTGTACTTGATGTTGAAATGAATGAGAATGCATCTACTTTTGCTTATAGTGTTTAGTAGGACACATGATGATGAGGAAGGGAGTTATATGGTGACACTGCATAAATTTTGAAGTTTGATCCTTTGAGCTTGTGGGATCATCTGGCCCAATTAAAGTGGAAGATTGGGTTGAAAGAAATGAGAAGATTTTCTGAATGGCTAATGTTCCAGAAATATAAAAGTGAAACTTGCTCCGCATTAGTTTGCAAAGGAAGCTAAACATGGGTGGAAAACTGTTAGGCCTAGAGAAGAAGAAGAACCATATAATTGGGGTGAGTTTAAGATTGTTTTAAAGGAAAAATATTGTCCAAGAAATGTGCAAAGAGAAAAAAAGCTAGAATTTCTCTCTTTGAAACAAGGAAATATAACAGTGATGTAATATCAAGAGAAATTCATGCAATTGTCTAGATATGCTACATAATTTCTGGAAGTCGATCAGGAAGAATTGATAGATTTGAGGATGGGTTGGGACTTCCAATTAGGAAGCAACTGTTTGGTCAAGCCTTTGATAATTTCTAAGAATTGTACCAAAGAGCTGTTAGAATTCAAAGGATCCTGAAGGATGAAAAAGAGGTGGAAATGAAAATGAATGAGAAGAAGAAGAGAAAACAGTCAAATGAGAGTTTTGGGATGACAGGTAATGAAAGGCGATTTTCAAATCAATAAGGGCCGAAAAAGGGTGAGGCTTGTACATTTTGTGGAAAGCATCGCTAGGGGAGGCCTTGCTTTGGAGCAAATGGGAATTGCTTCAAGTGTGGAAAAGAAGGGCATTTTATGGCAAATTGTCCTCAAAAGGAGAGAACACGTTACTAGTGTGGAAAAAAAGGGCACATTGCTGCTGCTTATTATAGTGACGCTAGCAAGAGTGGGAAAGGTGGTACTGAACCAAAAAGAGAGGCACGAGAAAAGGAATGCTCTTGGAATTTTTGTCAATTTGGTCATTTTGAGAAACAAAGAGGTGGTTTTGGTCAATTTAGTAATTTCGAGAGACGGAGTGGTTACTTCGAGCATTGGAGTGGTGATTTGGATCAATTTGGAGATTTCGAGCAATGGAGTAGGTGTTTTGGTCAATTTGGTCATTTTGAGCAAAGGAGTGGGCTGTTTTCCCAATTTTGTCATTTCGAGCAATAGAGTATGGATCTTTGTGAATTTGGTCATTTCGAGCAATAGAGTGGGGATTTTGGTCAATTTGGTCATTTCGAGCAATAGAGTAGTTATTTCGGTCAATTTGGTCATTTTGAGCAAACGAGTGGTGGTTTTGGTCAATTTTGTCTTTTCTAAAAACGGAATGGGGATCTTGGTCAATTTAGTCATTTAGAGCAACATAGTATATTGGTCAATTTGGTCATTTCGGACGACGGAGTGGGTATTTTTGTCAATTAGGTCATTTCGGGCAATGAAGCGGGGATTTGAGCAAACGAGTGGTGGTTTTGGTCAATTTTGTCTTTTCTAAAAACGGAATGGGGATCTTGGTCAATTTAGTCATTTAGAGCAACATAGTATATTGGTCAATTTGGTCATTTCGGACGACGGAGTGGGTATTTTTGTCAATTAGGTCATTTCGGGCAATGAAGCGGGGATTTTTGTTAATTAGGTCATTTATAGCAACACATTGGTGATTTTGATCAATCTGCTCATTTTGAGCAACGGAGTGGTGATTTTGGTCAATTTGCTTATTTCGAGCAACAGAGTAGGCATTTTTGCAAATTTGTTCATTTGCAGCAACGGAATTTCGATTTTGTCAATTTGGTCATTTCGAGCAACAGAGCGGTGATTTTGTCAATTTGGTCATTTGGAGCAACAGAGTCGGGATTTTGGCCAATTTGGTCATTTCGAGGAACGGAGTTGAGATTTTGGTCAATTTGTCATTTCGAGCAACAGAGTGGTGAATTTGGTCAATTTGTCATTTCGAGCAACGGAGTGGGGATTTCTATCAATTTGGCTATTTCGAGGAATAGGGTGGGTTTTGGTCAATTTGGCTATTTCGAGCAATGGAGTCGAGATTTCGATCAATTTGGTCATTTCGAGCTACAGAGTAGGGATTGGAGGGGTGGTTCACAAACCGCACGTTGACTTCCACAGGTTACCTCTGGGGTTCACGTGTGTCAAACATTATCAAGGGTGATCAATGGCGGTTTCCTCAGGATCAAGCCGAGCTGTTGCCTATTTGGGGCTCTGTTAATTTCAAAATGGGATCAAGTATGATTTTTTTAAGTTTGTGAAGATATGAACTTTAAGATTGGTTATGTTATGTTTGTTTTGTTTATGAAACTTCGGAAATTTGATTTGTTTGGTTTATGAAACTTCGGAAATTTGATTTGGTTTGTGCTTTAAGATATGCCATGATTTTGTATTATTCACCTTCTATGCTTTGTTTTGTGGGTTTTGCCCTACAGTGATGAGGTAAGATATCTTTGAGCCCTTGATAGGGGATTATAACATCTCTGTTAGCAGTGTACTGTTTGGAACGTTCCTCTGAATTCGAAGTTTTCCGGGGACCCATTAATGAAGCTAATTCCAAGCCCTGTTGCAGTTAGGGCTGCAAATGAGCCGAGCCGAGCCGAGCCGAGCCACAACTTGCTTGGCTCAGCTCATTAACTAAATGAGACCGGCTCGGTATCGGTATCATTTATCTAATCGAGCCACATGTCTATGCTCGGCTCGGCTTGTTTATTAAATGAGGCCGACTTGGTATCGGTATCATTGAGGCTTGTTTATTTGGCGAGCTGGCTCATTTAGCTTTGTCGGCTTATTGGGCTCATTTATAGGGCTCGTTAAGCTCATTTATTAGGATTGTTAGACTCAATTATGATCATTATTACTTGGATTGTTATACTAAATTACTTTAATTAATAATAATAAACAAATAAGTCTAAACCTAGCTGTAACCCCAATTCTTTCTACTTGTTCCCCATATCAGCCCCCAGCCCCCCCGCCCCCAACCCCCCGACCAACTACCCCCACCCCAGCCACCCCCTGGCCACCATCCAGCAGCCACCATCACCAACCCCCAGCCCCTTCCCAACGCTCACCACACCCCCACTCCAAACCGCCACCACCATCACCTCTCCCAAACCCCGACCCCCCACCCATTGGCCACCAACACCACCACCCCCGAGCCCTCACTGCCCCGCCCCTGTCACCACCACACTTCCCCTGCTCATTTCTCCTTTTCGTCTTTAAGCAATACCAAAAAGTTGAGCATTTGAATCAGATAATAAACCAATAACAATAAAAAAAAGACACAGATTCTATTAAAAAAGGGTGGGGCCGAGAACACACTAACCAAATAATAAAGTGAAGATGAATATTTAGGACTGAGAAGAGTACCAAAAAACGGAGCGCCGTCTTCTTCCTTTTCTTTATTATTGTTCTTCTCTCTTTTTTTTCTCTCCTTTAGTGAGGCAAAGTTTAGAAAGCTAAACCCTAAAAACCTTTAAATACTCAAACAAAAATATAAATGAACGGTGGAGGAAGCGCCAAGTGGCGCAGTCTAAATATGCGAGCCAATGAACGAGCCGGCTCGTGAGCCTTTCGATCCAAGTCAGCCTCGGTTGAGCCGCCTTTAAACGAGCTGAGCCAGCTTAGACGAACCCGAGCCGAGCCGAGCCGAGCCATTAGCGAGCCGAGTCAAACCTGCTCGCGAGCCGGCTTGGCTCATTTGCAGCCCTAGTTGCAGGGATTATATGTAGCCACAATCTAGGGCCTTATGGCCTAAAAGCTAAGTTGTTTTCTTAAGTCTTTGTGAGTGATATACAATATTCTACTTCATATGCTTTTGAAATGGACTTTATGTCTTCTAAGAATTCTTGATCCTTGTTTTTGTTGGTGGATTTGTCACTTGCTGAGTTTTATATTCACCTAGTTGTTTATCATTCTTAGATGAGGTGAGGTGTGTCTTATGTGGGGATCAAGGATCCTAGCCATTGTGCCTTTGGAAGTTGCAGCAATCATAGCAAACTTTTTGTACCTTATGGCTTGGATAAGTTCTCTATTCAATACATTCCTATAGTTGTTAAGATTCTAAACTTTTGTCATTAAGCGTTTAGATGTATAGGTACGTTCCTCTCTCTAGATTGTATTACTTTATTAAATTCTTTGGAAGTCAAGGCCTATTAATGGGGAACATCCTTAATTTTGGCTTATGTTATATGAGAAATTTATAGTCAAATTTAGAAGTCATAGACCCCTATGTTTGTTTGGTGTCGAGGCGTGACATTGGCAGTGAAGAGGGTAAGTGCTTGGACGGTGAACGGATAGGTTCTTAGGGTTGATGATGAAGGTGATGAATTTGATGATGTTATGGGCTGTGAACAAATGGTTACTTGGGGTTGATGATGCAAGTGACAAAATTTAATGATGTTATGGGGCGGTGGCGGCGTTGGGACTTAGTGGAAGACCCATGATTGCTCAAGAAGTTTGTAAGTTGCACTGTGATGGCCCTAAATTTTCGAGCTAGTTGTGCTTCCAGCCCGTCAATTTGCTGAATCAATCGTGGCTTGGTTGCGACTTTATCCCTCCTACCTTGACAATAAGAGCTGTCATATGTCTCCTAAGTGACATGATTTTGGGACGCCCCTGCTATGAAACCAAACTGATGCAGCATGGTGATGGACGAAGTCAATATTGATTCTTCTAACCCATTGATCGTAAGAGCAATGTTGGAGTTTTAGAGTTGGTCAACTCGCTGATTCAGGGAATGCCGAGAAAACCAAATGAAAACGAAAATAGGAATTATATTACTCTTGATAATAATGAAAGAATCAACTTCTACCGACAACTGAAACCATAATTATAAACTTCTAGATAAAACAATGAAATTCTACGTCAAAGTAGGTGGGAACAAGTCTATACTACGCTTGGAAGGAGAGGAAGAGGCAGGCCAAAGAATTAGGCACGACTTAAACCACCTAAACCTACAAGAGGAGATGGCTTAGATGGAGCTCAGTGGACCGCTAGCATGGGGGTAGCTGAGGTAGCGGTTTAGAATACAAGAGTATATTCTTGCTAACACTAGCGTCCCCAGGCTTATTTGATAAGGCCAGAGGCTGTTTTCTTGCTTATTTTACTTGCCTATTTATCTATTTATTTATTCGTTTATTTGCCTATCTACTTGCCTATTTGCATATTATTTGCCTTTCGTTGCTTTATGCTTTCGTTTTGCTTGCCTTGGGCTGTGTCTTTGCTTTTATGCTTTTATGCTTTTGTGGTTTAATGCTTTCATACCTTCATGCTTCTCATGTTTGGGGGGCCTTCAGAAACAACCTTCCTTTAGGGTCACACCTGAACGGGTAAGGCTTCGTAAATCTCACCCCCCTAGAAGTTGCTTATGCGGGAGTCCTTGAGGCATTGGCTGGTGGATGTTATTGCTACATCAATTTTGGTTTTAGAGCAAAAATCAATCCAATTTCGTTTTCAACCCAAAAAAACTTAGAACACAAACCTTTTAAAGCCTACACCTCTCGACACCCGAACCGAGTAACCCCTAGTCAAAAGAACGTTGCTATTTTTTGTGTGGCCATGGCTGAGGAATAAGTTTGTTTCACCTTTACACTTCACACGTATGAGATGGTTCTTGTAATGCTTTCACTTATCTGTTTATATGCTTGTGTGTATTAAGATAGTGACAATTAAACTGGATGGGCAAGGGAGTATTCATGAAATTCATTTTCGGGCGCAACTTCCTTTAGGGTGGCATTCTGAAGGGGTAAGGTTGCGTACATCTTAACATCTCCCCCCCCCCCCCCCCCCCCCCCCCCCCCCCCCCCAAAAAAAAAGAAAAAGATCCTACATTGGTGGGAGCCCTTGAGGCACTGGGTTTGTTGTTGTTGTTACCATGAAATACATTTATATTTGTGTTCTGGAATCATGTTTTGTCTGGCTGATGCTGTCTCGTTGGCCTGTCGCTGTCAATATATTTTTTCCCTTTCGACTGACATTCGACGTAACAACCAATATATGCCAATTGTAGAGTGAATGTTTGGCCTTATAATTACTTTAAAATGACAACGTAATATCTTCTTCTTTTTTTTTTTTAATGCTTTAAAGAGGAAGAAAGATATAGAGCTTCTCTTGTGAAGCAAATTAGAATAAAACAATCTTGTGAAGCAAAATTAGAGTAAAACAATGTAAAATTTTT
Organism: Simmondsia chinensis; assembly: GCA_018398585.1. NCBI lineage: Eukaryota > Viridiplantae > Streptophyta > Magnoliopsida > Caryophyllales > Simmondsiaceae > Simmondsia > Simmondsia chinensis. Next base: position 6,508,978 of record JAGTTD010000011.1, read on the forward strand.
TAGTCAATTCCCTTATGGCCATTTTTTTTATATTTCAATTTTGAAAACGTGGTTATGAAGGGAAAACAATGTTGCATCACAGTCAAACTAGCCCTATGCTAGTCCGTTGTTTTTGCGTGCGATCTAGGAAAGGTTGTCCTTTCATTGCTGATTATGGAATAGAAAATGTTTTTGATGAGCTATTGTTCAAAGTGTAATTAAAAGGAACATAGGAACATACCCAGTGCCTCAAGGGCTCCCGCCTACGCAGGGTCTGGGGGGGACGGATGTACGCAGCCATCCCCCTTCAGGGTGTTAACTTGAAGAGAGGCTGTTTCCCAGTGCCCCCAACCTGAGAGTGAGGACTTCCCAGGAGGTCACCCATCCTGGTACTACTCTCGGCCAAGCACGCTTAACTTCGGAGTTCTAATGGGATCCGGTGACGGCGTGTTGGTGCCCTCTTTGGTTGTTCAAAGTGTAATTATCCCTAAATTATAAAAGCAGCGTTACAAAATCAGATATATTGGAGAGTTATTCTCTAGATCCTTAAATTGAAAATACACTCACGTTTTTATTTTTTATTTTCTGTCCCCAAAAGTGGCCTTAACATAGGTCTAATTGTAAAACATTGCTAAAGTTAAGGCCCTAGGATCCTTAATTCAACTCTTTAACCTCATGTGTTGTGCCAACAAAAGAACTGTGTAGATATCAGGCTTTGTGTTTTTACAAGTTGTCCTTGTGTGTTCAACTTACATTGTGTCTTTTTAATCCCTTTTCACAAACATTATGCCCTTTGAAGCGATTTTCTCCATTTTAAATGTATGCCTATATGGTCTTGATTCTTGAAGTGATATTCGCAACGTCATGTAAATGTGAAGTTGACATATTTCGAGGCATGTCATATGTCAGTATTTTAAGGCTACGTTTGTTTCAACGGAAGTATTTTTCCCAGGGAAAAAGTTTTCCTTTGGAAAAGGTTTTCCATGGAAAATGTTAATCCCGTTGAGGTTTTCCATTGTTTGTTTCAACGGAAAACATGTTTTCACATTTCGATATTCCTTGCTTATTTTAAAGAAACTATCTTTTACCAATCATTTTGTACCTAGTTATAGAACAATATAAGTAGCAATACAATATATTTGAAATTATTTAGAGTCTGTGTGGTTGTAGAATTATTACTAAGATACCCTGAGATTTGAGTATTTATTACATATCTTGACATTTGAATGTATATAATGACGTACTCTGAACTTGAATATTTTATCACTCGGGTACCATACATTTGATGAATTTTTGTAAGAATCTGACCAAATATAAAAGTGCTAATATAATACATAATTACGATAATATTTACAAGTCATATCAATATTTTTAGCAAATTACGATAAAAAGTTCATCGTATATTGATGTAAAAACTACCTAAATATGACCGAAATCGTATGCCGTGTTAGCATTTTTTAGGAAAAATCTAATGAGAATGCTTATGTATTGTCGGAATTATATTTCCAGATCACTCAAAATCATGACTTCCCCTCTTTAAAAGGGAAACCATTTTTCCCCATTTGAAGGAAAAGGTTTTCCTTTGGGAAAACCTTTTCCGTCACCAATCTTGTGCCAAGTGGTTTTCCCCCTTAAACAAACGGAGCCTAAGTTTGCCATAAAGATATTTGGCTTCTAAGCAACTGTAAGGTGTTTCTATACTAGCAATAAGGTAAATTTTTAAACTGATGTCATAGAAAAATGATTTTGTGTTGCAGATCTCCATAGTCGAGATCATGTGCTCTTGAAGCCTGTTATAATCATCAACTTGGAGGTGAAAGATAACCATGAGGAGGCAGTTGTTGGTGCTCGTCTTACGCTAGATTTGTGCCGAGAGGTGTTTCCTATGTCCTGATATTCTGCGCATTGCTATTTGAGTACCGAACATCTCATAAAGCGTCATGTTTGTGATTCAAATTTCACCTTTGGTGCAAATAACCTTTTGGGGCCATCCACTTGTACGTGTGCCCAACTTATCATGTTGCATGTGGTTTAAACTTTTGAATGGGTGATGCATACAATCTAGGGATCATTCGAGGTGTGCTTGAATTGGCCCGAATACCCCCTTACGACTAAGAAAACATTAAGAAAGATTTGAAGTTGTAGAATGAAAACAAAAAAAACAAACAAGCACCACAATAGCTTCAAAACATTTTTTTAGCCATATTACCCTTTTATTTTTCTCATGTTATATATGTATATATAGGATAATTATACTGTTGGGAAAATTATTGGTGCTGTAGCAATTTTGTGAAATCTTTTCGCTATTATTCACTATAAGTCACATTACAACTATACAACAACAACCGTCCTAGTGCCAGGGCTCTCATTGAAACAGGGTCAGGGGGGTTGAGATTAAGCAACTTTACCCCTTTAGGGTCTTACCCTAAAGAGAGGTTGTGTCCGAGTGCCCCCAACTCTAAAAAGCAAGAAACAAGACACAAGAAGCAAGCTGTCACGTTTAGTGCTTGCATGTAAAAGAAAGGAAGAAGGTTGAAAGAGGGAAGTGGTTAGCCATGGAGATGAGAGAGAGAGAGAGAGAGAGAGAGAGAGAGAGAGAGAGAGAAGAATTATGAGGAGAGGATAGAGAGCACCTGAGGGAAAGAGGAAAGTAAATGTATTTTATTGAATGCCTTTTGAAGTACAAGTATAAAGGAACATACTCAGTGTCTCAAGGGCTCCCACCTACACAGGGTCTTTTGGGGGGGAGGGGGCGGATGTACGCAGCCTTCCCCCTTTAGGGTGTTAACCCGAATAGAGGTTGTTTCTGAGTGTCCCTAATCTGAGGGTGAGGACTTCCCAGGAGGTCACCCATCCTGGTACTGCTCTCGCCCAAGCACGCTTAACTTCGGAGTTCTAATGGGATCCGATGACGACATGTTGGTACCCTCTTTTTTTGAAGTACAAGTATATCCTATTTATATGATCCAATTAAAAGTATACCTATATGCTTAATACATGTATAACCACTTATAGAACTACTTTATCCCATCTAACTAACTAGTAACTAATCCTCTTACAAGTATGATTCACTTAGCAAGATATAAATCAATTTCAATGTTTGTAATTATTCAATACATGAAATACATGACAATATCTTCTCCGCAACAAATCATTGACCTTAAGGATGGCTAACAAAGTCTGGAAACTGAACCGTGAGTGCTGAGTAATCCTCCCAAGTAGCTTCGTGGTCTTCCATATTGGTCCATTTGACCAACCATTGTGTTACTGCAACATTATTGTGTTCAACCACCCTCCTAGCCAAGACCTTTTCAGGTGCGACCTTCAATTCTCCTTGTGTTGATGTTTGAGGAAGTTCTGGAGACCCCACAACTTGTGTCCCAAATTTCTTCTTAAGCTGTGAGACATGGAAAATTGGTGTATAAGGCACTCTGCTGGTAGTTGGAGCTTGTAGGCAACCTGTCCAACCTTCAGAAGTACTAGAAATGGACCATAGTACTTAGAGGAGAGCTTCGAATTCTTCCTGATGGCTGCTAAATTCTGTTTATAAGGTTGGAGCTTCAAGAATACCCATTCTCTAGGCTCTATGATCCTCTTAGATTTGTTTCTATCAGCAAAGAACTTCGTTGTTGATTGGGCTTGCGTCAGATGTGTTTTGAGCTGCTGTAAGGTGGTCTGACAACCATTCATCAATAGAAGCGATAGAGGTGGGAAACGTAGTTAGGGTGTTCTGATGAAGTGCGGGTGGTTCATAACCATATAGAGCTTGAAAAGGAGAAAGTTTGAGGCTGTTATGATGAATTGTATTATAGCAAAGCTCTGCAAGTGAACCATCTATTCCAACGTTTAGGTTTGTCAAAGCAAAAGCATCCGAGATAAGTCTCCAAGCACTTATTCGCCCTTTTAGATTGACCATCTGATTAGGGATGATATGAACTGCTAATTGGCATGTGAGTTGTCCAAGAGCCTAAAAAGCTCTTGCCAAAACTGACTTGGGAACACCTTATCCCTATCTGAAATTATGTTCACTGGTAGTCCATGAAGCTTATGGACGTGATCCATGAATAATCTTGCTACATGTATAGTAGTTAAGGAATGTGAGAGAGATATAAAACGACCGTACTCAGTTAGTTTGTCTACGAACTATAGGATTGTGTCCTTGTGTTCAAATAGAGGTAATCTCTATATGAAATCCATAGTAACATGTGTCCAACACTGCCTTGGGACCTCTAACGGATGTAGTGGCCCTGGATAGAAAACATTTTCAGCTTTACTTTGTTGACAAATATCACATTCGACCACCAACTTCGAACATAAGACTTAAGTTGAGGCCAGACGAACATCTTTTTAAGTCTTTGGTGTGTAGCATGCATACTAGAATGTCCTCCAATAGGAGAGGAATGTATAGAAGTGATCAATTGACTTCTCAGATTTTGGCCTTAGCTAATCTCGAGCCTGCCTTGGTACCTCAACATCTCATTTTTAAGAGAGCAGCCTAGATGGCTATTTGGGGCAAGCATTGATTCAGTTATCATACTGGAACAATGATCATCATCTAAATAGCTTTTGGTAACTTCGTTTACCTGAGTAGGATGAACAACAGAATAACTAAGAACATAATAGTGATTTTTAAATCTTCTTCACAAGGCATCTGCTACTGTCATGATTGGTGATTTAGGGTCTTGAAGAGTGGAATTTCTTGTAAATATTTGAATAAAGATGTTGGCTGGAAGGCTTAGGAGTTAGCTTTGGTGGCAGAAGTAGTTATTTTGGTTAGTATGGTCTTAGCCTTGTGGTTAGATATTTTTAGTTCCACCGACTTAGTTAAGGTTTGAGTATAAATAGTTAGATTGTTCTTGTAATTGGATTCATTGAATGAAATACAATTTGATTATCTTCCTCAACCCAAATTCTCTTTACTTCTCATCTCATATTCCTTCTCTATCTTAGTTTATGATTCAAGATTGATCTTGAATCATAATAATTGGTATCAGAGCTTGCACAATTGTTTGATCACGCTTAAATTTGATTTAATCAAGCTGGCCAGAGGTTGGAGCAGACACCTATGTCTGGAGCAGCAGCTGCGAACATGAATCAAGCTGAGAGGATAGCTCAGCTGCAGCAATAGATCCAGGATTTGGTGTTAGCAGTTGGATTAATTAATCAAAAAGTAGGAGACATGTCTCAATCACAGTAGCAAGTGCCGTAGCAGTTGGTAGGATTACAAGAACAAATCACTGGCTAAGCAATGCCTCTTGGAGCTGGAATATTGTCATCTGGAAGCCAGCACACTAGACCTCCTGATCCTTTGTATCCTTGAGCATCTGAGGGGAGTTCTGATGGTGTGGCTATGGTTAGGAGTACTAGATATCGACAGCTGAAGGTTGAGATTGCCACATTTGATGGATTGCATCCTCAATTATGGATTAGGAGGTGTGAGAGGTACTTTTGTTTTTATCTTGTGGTTGAAGCTGAGAAAGTGGAGTTGGCAGCAGTACACTTACAAGGAGAAGGAGATCAGAAGTGTGGTTTCATAGCTTGATTCTTAGCAAACCTACACTCACTTTGCCTAAATTTGTAGAGGAATTTTGTGAGAGATATGTGAAGAGGATCCGTTTGATGTGGTGGATAACTTCAATAAAGTCACACAGACAACTTCAGTAAAGGAGTACATGACAAGGTTTGAGAATTTGCGAGCTAGAATGATGACTGTGAATCTGGGAGCAAGTGAAGCGTACTATGTTTCCAGTTTCATTAGTGGCCTCAAGCCAAAAATCAAAAATTTGGTGAAGGCAATGAATCCAATGACACTGTCCAAGGCTTATTCGAAAGCTAAACTGTTTGAAGCCGCTGTCTTTACTGGTTCTATGGCACAAAGAAGCAATAGTGGTCAGGCAGCTCAGTCCTTACAACATATTACTAATGTGGCTTCTAAATCCCTAAGTTTAGAAGAGCAGAAAGCTCAGAGACTATGGTTCACATGCAATCAGAGATATTTCTTGGGATATAAATGTAATCCTAAGCTCCTTATGTCTATTTCTGGAGCTGAGGCTGATGATGGATCTGAGGGGCAAGAGATGGAGATTGAATCTAGTGATCAAGTGGAAGAAGTACAAGAGGATTCTGACGAGGATGAGATGGAAATTTCAATAAAGGCCCTGACTGATAATGGCTCTTATAATACCATCAGAATCCAAGGGGAAGTATGCAATAAGCCACTACTGATCTTAATTGATAGTGGTAGTACACATAGTTTTGTTGATCCAAAGATAGTTAAAAGAGTAGGCCATGAAATGATCAAGACAAGCCCTTTAGCTGTGACTATTGCTGATGGGAACTCAATGCTTACAATTTTGCTGGCAGATGCGAGGCCATCAGTTTGTGTATGACTTAAGAGTTTTTAAGTTGGGAGGATGTGACATGGTTCTTGGTGTAGATTGAATGAAGACAATCAGTCCATTGGTGTTTGATTTTGCCCAACTTTCAATTTCCTTTGATCTGAATGGCAATGCTATCAAGTTGCACGTCATTATGGAGCAAGGACATCTACAAGTGATGAGTGGCAAAAGATTGGAAGAGGTGATCAGGAAGAAGGATTATTAGTGGTTATGTCACTTGTTCTCCATTACTACTGAGTCAGTAAAACCTTAGGTGATTTCTAATTCATCAATAAGCAAGTTGATTCAAGACTTCAGTGACTTGTTTGAGCAACCAACTTGCCTTCCTCTCAAAAGACCACTAGATCACGCTATTCCGTTAACGTCCAATTCGAATCCTGTTAATCTGAGGCCTTACAAGCATCCACACTCACTGGAGAGTGAGATTGAGAGACAGGTGGATGAGTTATTGAAGACTGATTTTATCAGACACAGTCATAGTCCTTTTGTTTGGCCAGTCATGCTTGTTAAGAAGAAGGATGGGTCTTCGAGGATGTGTATTGATTACAGGCAGCTCAATTCTCACAATCAAGAACAAATTCCCAATTCCTGTTATAGATGTTCTTCTAGATGAGCTATATGGGTCACATTTCTTTTCCAAGTTGGATATGAGGCAAGGGTATTACCAGATTCAAGTGTTGGAGCAAGACATTCACGCAACTGCCTTTAGAACTCATCATGGGCATTACGAATTTGTAGTTATGCCATTTAGATGGTCAAATGCGCCAGCCACGTTTCAAGCCTTGATGAATTCAGTCTTCAAATCATTCTTGAGGAAGTTTGTTCTAGTCATCTTTGATGACATTTTGGTGTATAGTCCAACCTTGGATTCACATGTTGGTCATCTCTGTCAAGTGTTCAAGATAATGCGCAAACAGAAGTTATATGTTAAGCTCTCCAAGTGCACATTTGCTCAATCTAAAGTCGAGTACTTGGGCCATGTTATCTCGTCTGATGGTGTAGCCACAAATCCTTCTAAGATCCTAGCTATGAAGCAGTGGCCAACACTAGTTTCCATCAAGCAGTTGAGAGGATTCTTGGGATTAACTTGGTATTACAAGAAATTTCTGGCTAGTTATGGTATTATTGCTGAGCCATTGACTGGTCTTCTAAAAAAAGATGCTTTCCAGTGGTCTAAGGAAGGTTAAGAAGCATTTGAGAGGTTGAAGGCTGCCATATGCTCAGCCCCTGTGCTGGCTATACCAGGTTTTAGTGTGCCTTTTGTGCTAGAGACAGATGCTTGTGGAACGGGTGTGGGAGCAGTTTTGTCACAGAGAGGGAGACACGTGGCTTATCTTAGCCAAGCTCTCAGTTCAAGGCATTTGAGTTTGTCCATTTACGAGAAAGAGTATCTTGCGATCCTCATGGCAGTTGAGAAGTGGAGACATTACTTGGAGGGTCACCATTTCATCATCAGAACTGATTACCAAAGTCTTAAGTACTTGTTAGAACAAAAAATTACTACAAGGGTGCAACGTAGAGGCCTCATGTAGATGCTTGGGTTGGATTATTCGATTGAGTATTTCAGTGGGAGGGAGAATCTTGCTACAGATGCACTGTCAAGAAGACAAAAAGAGACAGAATTAGCTTCCTGCCTTGCTGTTTTAGTTGTTTTGCCCTATGGATGGAAGATGTGCACCAGTCTTATGAAGGTGATAGTTCTGCTCAAGACTGCATTATAGCCTTTAGCATCAAGAGCAGTTCATCCGATGTGAATTATGAGGGTAAAGGTTGATAATGGCATTATGCGATTGAGGGGGAAGGTGTACATTGGTTCCATGACAGATTTGAGGAGGCATGTTATCTTGGCTTCACATGATTTTGCTTGTGGAGGGCACTCTGGAATTGAAGGCACCTACCAAAGACTGAGGCAGTACTTTCATTGGCCTGGCATGAGAAGGATGCTGTGGAATTAGTCCAAGCTTGTGATGTTTGCCAGCGTACTAAAACCAATCATATGCATTACCAAGGCTTGCTTCAGCCCTTACCCATTCCTGATAGAGCATGGCAACACATAAGTATGGCTTTTATTGAGGGATTGCCTAAGTCTGAGGGGAAGGAGATCATTTGGGTGGTAGTGGATGATTCACCAAGTTTGACATTTCATGGCCTTAAATCACCCAATTTTAGCTGAGAAGCTTGTGATGGTCTACTTGGATAACATTGACAAGCTCCATGGATTGCCTAAATCCATTATTTTTGATCGAGATAGGTTGTTTACTAGTCAGTTATGGCATGAGTTGTTCTTATTGTTGGATCTTCTTTAGCTTTGAGCTCCTCTTATCACCCTCAGACAGCTGGACAGACAGAAAGGGTGAATCAGTGTGATGAGCAGTACCTGAGAAGTATGACATTCAACTATCCCAAGCAGTGGCATAGATGGTTAGCTTTGGCAGAATTCTGGTACAACACACATACTCATTCAGCTTGGGGAACAACTCCCTTCAAGGCACTCTATGATTATGATGCTCCATCGCCAATGGTGTTATGAGGGGCTACTTTTGTGAATGGAGTCAATGAGTTGTTACTGGAGAGTAAGCAATTGGTGCAGCAACTTAAAGACAATTTGCAGCTGGCTCAATCAAGTTTTTTCAGGTTGGAGATATGGTTTATTTGAAGTTGCAGCCGTATAGGCAATCTACTGTGGCAGTGTGCAAGAATGTTTAAGTTGAGTGCTCGTTACTTTGGGCCCTATAAGGTGCTAGAAAAGCTGGGAAGTGTTGCTTACAAGTTGGAGTTACCTCCTGATTCTTATGTCTATCTAGTATTCCATGTATCGTTTTCGAAGAAGCATGTGGCAGAGGGTAAAGTTTGCTCTGTAGCTCCTTCAGAAGCAGTAGTCAGTGGAGAGATTGTGCAGGGACCTACAACAGTCTTGGATTCTCGTGTGGTTCAGCAGCAAGGCAGAAAGATTTAAGTGCTGGTACAATGGACTAATTTGGACCATGAAGATGCAACTTGGGAGGATTTAAAGTTCATTGAAAGTCAATTTCCCTCTTTTTATTCTTGAGTCAAGAATGTCTTTGAGCAGGGAGTATTGTCATGATTGGTGATTTAGGGCCTTGAAGAGTGGAATTTCTTGTAAATATTTGAATAAAGATGTTGGCGGGAAGGCTTAGGAGTTAGCTTTGGCGGCAGAAGTAGTTATTTTGGTTATTATGGTCTTAGCCTTGTGGTTAGATATTTCTAGCTCAACCGACTTAGCTAAGGTTTGAGTATAAATAGTTAGATTGTTCTTGTAATTGGGTTCATTGAATGAAATACAATTTGGTTCTCTTCCTCAACCCTAATTCTCTTTACTTCTCATCTTTTTCTTCTACTTCTCATCTCAAATTTCTTCTCTATCTTAGGTTATGATTCAAGATTGATCTTGAATCATAATAGCTACTTGTTCTTTTTTCCTTTCTTATATGAGATGGCATAGTCCGAACCCAAAAGATAAGACATGCCTTACATTTAGCCTTCAAGTAATGTCTCCACTTAGCAACTGCTAGCAAAATAGCCAAGAATTTCTTCTCATAAGTAGAGAGACCCTTTTTTTTTGGGCCAAAAGCTTTGCTTAGAAAAGCAATAGGTCTGCCTTGTTGCTAAGAACAACTCCCATGCCCTTCTCACTAGCATCAGTCTCTAGGACAAAGGGCTGGGAGAAGTTAGGTAGGGCAAGCACAGGGGCACTTGCCATGGCTGTCTTGAGAAGTCCAAAGGCTGTCGTTGCCTGCTCATCCCAGCAGAATCCATTCTTATTCAGTTGATCAATGAGGGGTTTTGCTATAGCCCTGTAATTCCTCGCAAATTTCCTTTAATATCCTGTAAGGCCAAGGAAGGACCTCAAGTCCTTCACATTTTGAGGCTCAGGCCAAGATACCATGGCCTCTACCTTCGTTGGGTCTGTTGCAATTCTATCAATTGAAATAATATGACCCGGGTACTTTATTTCATTCTTAGCAAAACTGCATTTAGATCTTTTTGCATAAAGTTGATAATTTCTAAGCTGATGGAGGAGTATTTGTAAGTGCCTGACATGGACTTCCAGCGACGTGCTATACACTAATATGTCATAAAAGAAAACTAGGACACATTTTCTCAAGAAAGGGGCAAATACCTCATTCGTTAATGCTTTGAAAAGTGGCATGGCCATTAGTAAGCCCAAATGGCATCAACCTGAACTCAAAGTGTCCATGATGTGTCCTAAAGGTTGTATTTGGTATATCAGGCTCATCTACTTGCACTTGAAAGTGACTAGCTTTGAGATCTAGCTTAGAGAATATTGATGCTTCCTTGAGCTCATCTAACAAGTCATCTATATGAGGAATAGGAAACTTGTTTTTAATAGTGCTATCATTGAGTTGAGCGTAATCCATGCAAAACCTCATAGTGCCATCCTTTTTATTCACTAAAAGAACAGGAGAAGCAAAAGGGAAGCAACTGCGTTGGATGATGGAATTCTCCAACATCTCCATAACTTGCCTCTCTATTTCATTTTTTTTGCAAGTAGGGGTATTTGTAGCGCCTAATGCTCACTAGCTTATCATCAAGCTTTAGAGTAATTCTATGATCATGAGATCTGAGTGGTGGTAGAGCCTTAAGCTCTTGAAATACATCCTCATACTAAGTTATTAAGGAATGAATAGAAGAGGGTACAGATGACCTGACTGGATTCTTGGCACTAGACCAGCAATAAAGTAGGCACAAAATATTCTTCCTTGTGGTAGAGCCCTTGTAACTTTGTCTAGTAAGGAGCTTTAGAGTTCTAGTCTTCCTTATTCCAGTTAGCTCAACAGTTTTGCCCTCCTTGATGAAACTAAGCTTCAATTGGTTAAAGTCCAAAGAGACTGGACTAAACTGCTTCATCCAGTCCATCCCCAATAGCATATCACAACCCCTAATCTTCACTAGCCTTATGTGATGAGAAAAAGGCATGGTTCTGCATCTGCCAGTGAGCTAAGCATTGTTGTCAGCTCCATGTTGTGTGCCCATTAGCAACAGTGATACCTAATGGGGTTGTATGCTCTAGGATAAACCCTGCCTCTCTAGCCAATCTTGGATCCAAGAAGCCGTGAATGCTTCCACTGTTGATCAGAATGATGATAGTTCTTTTGTGGAAATGTCCTAAGATTTTGATGGTGCTAGAGGAAGCACTTCCAGTTAAGGCATGAACATAAATTTCTTCTGCCTTTTCATCACAAGTATCTATTACTTGCTCCTCTTCCACTTTAGTGATTGATGAGAACTCGTTACCAGGATCAGGATCCAATAACTCAGTTACCTTTAAGCTATGAAGGGTTTGATTGTCACACTCATGCCCATGATAGGAAATAGTCCTCACTGAGAGAACTATCTGTGGCTAGCAAGTGTGACCTTAATTCCTCAAATTGTTCTTGGTATTCATGAATTGAGCCCATTTGTTTTAATTTGTTGAACTGACTGATATCTATTTCGCCAGTGTCTTCGAACCTATCATATAGTTCTTTACAAAATTCATTCCGCTCAATTTTTCCGTTATCAGCTATGAGTCCTTGCAACCATACATTAGTTTTATCGTCTAAGTACATAACAGCTAGGCCCAACTTCAGGGGTTTACTCCATTAAAGACAGGAAAATCAATCTTAGGCTTGGGTCAAGAACCATTACCATCATAGGAGCCCTTAGTTTGATTGTTCTCCCCCATTTTTAGGGCAAAACCCCAAGATTAGAGGCTTTCCGATGTTGATTTTCCCAATGTTGGCCTTGGATTTATGCAATCGAACCTCCACTTCTTGATTCTGCACTAAAGTTGCTGCTTGAGAAGAATTTGCCACCAATTGTTGCATTAAAATTAACATTTGTGAACTATTATGTTGTATGACCTGAAGCAGCTGATTGTGCCTTTCTCTGGCTACTTGTGAGATTCTACCACTTTTTGCACCAGATCCTGCATCTGATCTCCTATTTCCGTCATTGTCGGTCTCATTTTACCTCTAACCAGTTTAAATCACGAATGGAACACTGAACAGCGAAAACCAAGGTTGTCTGAATCAGGATTCTACGTAGGATCAGTGAGGGGTCCTCAGGATCGGGATCGTAGAATTGGATCGAGAATCATAAGATTTTACTATATGTGTAAAACAATAACTTGTATCCATAAAAATCGCATTATAAGCCTCAAATATATAATAAAGAACATCAAAAAATGCAAAAAATATTGATTTTATAATACATTAGAGACTCATAAGTACGAAATTAATAGAGATACATCATACAAACATACACTCAAACTAGCAACACCATCAAGCTTAAAATAAATAAAATGAAAATCAAAACAAGTATCCAAGTAACTCAATAATATACTAGAAGAATAAGAAATTAAACAAAAACTAGGGATTTACCCAAAAGAGATGAGCTATGGTTTGTGTGTGGCCCATGGGCCGGTTGGCTGGTGGCTACGGCAGTCCGTTGGTGGCTCGTGGTGGCGTGGTTAGGGCAGTCGGTCGGTTGCTTGTGTTGGCATGGTGGCCCGTGGTGGCGTCATGGGGTTTGGGGAAGGGAAAGGGGAAGGGGAGAGAGTGAGGGAGGAGGGGACGTGAAAAAAGGGAGGAGGACAAAGAAACAAGAGGGGGGGGGGGGGGATTTAAAAAAAAGTAAATTTTTATTTTTTTTAATTTAATAATTAATTAATTTTTTTTTTATGTTGTTTGACTCAAGTAGGATCGGTAGGATCGTGTAGGATCGGCGATCCTACCCGATCCTACTTATTTTTTTTGCGATCCCACTTTTTTATGATTTTTTACGCTATCTGGATCGGGTGGACGAAGTAGGATCGTACGATCCTACGATCCGGATCACGATTTTGATAACCATGGCGAAAAACCTAGTTCAAGATCGGCTGTGATACCAAATGTCACGTTTAGTGCTTGCATGTAAAGGAAAGGAAGAAGGCGGCTGAAAGAGCGAATAGGTCATCCAGAGAGAGAGAGGGAGGGAGAGAGAGAATGTACAGGAGGAGAAGAGAGAGAGCACGTGAGGGAAAGAGGAAAGTAAATGCATTTTATTGAATGTCTTTGTGAAGCACATCCCATTTGTATGATCTAATTACAGGTATACCAATATACTAATTCATGTTTAACCACTTGTAAAACTACTTTATCCCATCTAACTAGCTATTAACTAATCCTTATTACAAGTATGATCACTTATCAAGATAACAAATCAATTTCAATGTTAACAATTATTCAATGCATGAAATACATGACACAAATGAAAGAATAAAGCAACATTAGAGCATCAAGCATCACATCATTACTTTAATAATAATAATATTTCTTGCCCTCAATATATGTAGTAAATATTAGGGTTATTTACATTGTGGAACCATGACGTTTTTGGAAATAGTTAAAAGGACCGTAATATTTTTGAATTATTAAAAGGATTCCTATGTTTTTGTCGTGTTATAAAAAGACCCCTTTCGAGGTGATCACATTATTTTTCGTCGACAGAGTTGACTTGGCAACTATTTGTGACTAATGCTACAATAAAATGACAAAAAATACGTTTCAACACCCTTATTCTTATTTTATAAGCATGAAATTCAAAATGTGTATTATATAGAAACTATCTATTTTTGTTTAATTTGTTCTATGGTTATTAAAGGGTATGTTCGTCATTTTACTATAGCATTAATAAAAACACAGCTGTCATGTAAGCTCTGTCGATTAAGAATGGCATCAGCACGTCAGAAAGGGGCCTTTTTATTAATGCGACAAAAACTTAAGGGATACGAGAAAAACTTAGAGGTCTTTTTAATAAGTTTAAAATGTATTATTTTCGAAAACGTTGGGGTACTAAAATGTAAATAACTCTAAATAATATTACCCCTTTTTCTTCAAACATAATACCAAGGTATTTTTGCGTTTGTAATGGCTCAAAGTGTATTTACTGTACAAATTTGTGATCACAGCTTGAGGGAACTGATTCATGGGAGGAAACTATTGAAGAAATAATAGCTGCCTTTGAGAGACAGCACCGACGCAAGCTTTTGTACAGTATTTCCTTCTATTGATTACATCTTGGATTTGATAGTGTTACTATCTACATGTAATTTAAAGCCTTTGTAGGAGTAAACATCTCCCTTGTCGTTGAATTATTCTTGTATTGGGATCTTGGGGATGCTTGGAAAAGAACCTGAAATTGTAGCTTACATGCTCTGAATTTGGATAGTATTTACAAGTTAGATTTTTCATCTGAAAGACATTTTGATCTTAACAAAAATGCGACTCAACTAGTGATGGAATACGGATACTTCTAGCAAGATTTTTATTTCTCTATCTTGTGGACGACTTATTGGCTAATTCTATCAGTTGAAGTAACAGATTATATCCCAAATGTAATTTTAGTGAGTAGAAATGTTGAACTTATTGGTGTTTAGTATAAATTTTGTTTTTATGTTGTTCTGCCTTAATAGTTGAATCATTGAAATTTCAATTGTTCATATAAATAGGGTGTTATTGCTAGAATAAAAAATGTTATTGCTAGAGCAAAAACAAAACAATTATAGTTATCAAAAATTGTATTGTTTCTTAATTACCAATTGCATTTTTTCTTTGTATTTTTTTTCCTCTCTTATAGGATATTTTGCTAGGTTAGGATTTTTTTTTGATCTTTCCTAAGTTTTCATTTTTACCCTTGCTTTTTTGTATATTTGTACCCATGCATTTCTTGCTATTCATTCAATAGAAGAGCCCTCTAGTTCCTTCCAGAAGCATCTCTCAAACTTTTCATGGAGAATTTATTTTCAGTTTAGTTTTGTTATGGTATCAAAGCGCGGGTACTGATTTTTTTTTTTTTTTTTTTACTTATCTTCATTGTTTTCTTCCTTTCCTCTCAGAAGGAAGATCGTGTTTCTGGTTTCCTTCGATTGTGTGTGGGAGCCTTTCATCAACTATTTTTTCTTTTTGGTTTCAACTCACTTAGCCTCTTGTATATTTTGTTCTATTCTAGTTTCGAGGCGCCAAAATCCTCCTTTTCATCAGAAATTATTCCATGTTTTCGTTTGATCTGAGTGATGATGGCACGAAGTCAAGCAGTTCCCCAGACCGAGACTCCGATGATTGTTATGACCCCTATTCAACCTGTTAACAAGCCGATGTTATAGGGCAAGCTACCATACAACCAGCAACCACTGAAGATCTGTATTTTCTTGCTGTAAATGAGAGTCGGATATTGCTTTCGCAGGTCTTGACTAGTTTTGAAACTTATAATAGTTGGTACTGCTCCATGGGTGTAGCTCTTATGGGCAAGAATAAGCTTGATTTTGTCAATGGTAACATCAAACAGATAAATTCGGATGAAGATATTTATGCTATGTGTAGAAAAATGAGCCATCCATTTTTGAGTTGAGACAATCTATTGCACAACTTAACCAGGAAGGCCAGCTGCAAATTATGCGAAGTTGAAGACCTTATGGTATGAATTACAAGTTTATGGGCCTTTGCCAGTATGCTCCTATGGGGTTATGAAGAATTGCAAATGTGAGATCCTGAAGGAGGTGAAACTGAAGCCGACAATGAGAGCTTGTGATGACCTTCTTGATGGCCTTGAGTAGTAAGTATTTCCACGTGTGGATCCTACAGCCAACATTAATGTGGCGTTTGCAAAAATTAGTGAACAGGAGAAGCAATTTTCTATCCGCAGGTTAATTGAGTTAGGGTCCCTTGTCACTATGGAAGCCGCGACCATGGTAAGCAAGGTTCAGGATGATTTAGGTTAGTCTAGAAGCAGCAGATGTGAGAGGCCTCTTTGTATACATTGTGGAAGAATCGATCACACTATAGAGCAGTGCTTGAAAATGATAGCATACCCACCATTATAGAATTTTGAAGGCAAGCAACCTACGACTCGTACCACCATACCAGTTGCTAATAATGTCATGGCATGTGTCTGTTTTAGAAAGGAGGAGGTGGAAAGTAACAATCCAGTTGCTCATTTTGCTCCAGCTCAATGACATCAATTACTTTCTTATCTTAGCAATCACTTGGCCACTCTGAATCCTCCTCCTACCATAACCAATGGCCAATCGCGTTCTCATCTGCCATCATGCTTTTATTGTAAATTCAATCCACCACTCATCTTTACCTCGCCACTCTTGGATTTGTCGATTCAGGCGCCATTAATCAGATTTGTGGAGATTATAGCATGTTTGGCTTAGAGCCTTGTGAGAGGTACCTGTAACCGTACCTAATGGGGAAATGGCTTATGTGACACATAAAGGGGTTGTTAGGCTCATCGGTTCATTGGTTTGGATGATATGTTTTTTGTGTTTAGCTTTAAGTTTAATATGATGTCAGTTTCACAGCTTTTGGGGAATACGTCATACTCTTTCATTTATGATGCTAATTGTTGCTACATTCAGGACCACAAAAGTGCAGTGGCAATTGGGATTGCTATTAAGCGTGGAGGACTTTACCTGTTTGCCCCAACTACTGAGGTACCTTCTTCCTCTTCTAAACAGATTACGCCTACTATCACTAAGCAACACGACATTACTCATTCCACTTTCATCTCTCAGATTCCTCTCATAATATTTGGCATTCTTGGTTGAGACATTCATCTCATTCCATTCTTTATACTTTTAGGCTGAGCAATAGCAAATTACTTCAGATAATGATGTTTGTGTGGTGTTTCCTTTGGCCAAACAAAAATGGCTTATCTTTCCCAGTCATGGACATCATCCAAATGAGGTGTTTGATATGATACATGTTGATATCTGGGGTGCTTTCCATGTTCCTTCTACTTATGGTCATTGCTTTTTTCTTGCAGTTGTCGATGATTGCTCTCATGATTACGTGGGTGTTCTTATTGAAAAATGAAACCGAAGTTGGGATACTCTTACCACAATTTTACACATTTGTTTTAACTCAATATGACAAATGTATCAAATGCATGCAAATTGACAACGAGGTGGAATTTCGCCTTTCAAATTTTTGTAGTACTCATGGGATTATATATAAACTGCCATGTAATGATTCCCTTGAACAAAATTCGGCTGTTGAAAGAAAATATCGACATTAGCTTAATGTGGCGAGAGCCTTACATTTTCAACTAAATGTTCTAATTCCTTTTGGAAAGAATGCGTCTTCGCGTTGGCATACTTAATTAATTGTGTCCCTTCCTCGGTTTTACATAATAAAACACCTTTTGAAGTCCTTCAAAAGAAAACAGCCTCTTATGATCACCTCAAAAATTTTGGATGTCTTTGTTTTGTCACTACTCAATGCTGACATAGAAATAAATTTGATCGCCGGGCTTGTGCGGCAATGTTCAATAGTTATCTGTTTGGGATGAAAGGATACAAGTTTGATCTTCGCACACATGAGATTTTTATTTCTTAAGACGTGTTTTTTCATGAACATGTTTTTCCACCCTTATATGATCCCACATTTCTAGACCCCTTCAATAATATGTGCTTCTCATTTATAGTCTAGGCGATGCCAATTTTGCCTTCAGTTGACTCAACTTCTTCATCCAATTTCAATATTACGGAACCTAAGGTGTCACCTCTAGTACCAAACAAGTCCAAATCACCTTTCTCCAATTCATCCCTTCATCGTCTTCTTCTACCTTTGAGGAAATGCATACTGCGCCAGAGCTAGCACAAACACTCCGAATGAAACAGAGACCTTGCTCAACTCTTCTGGTGACACCATCAAGACCCCCTGCATTCCTTCCCTGTTTTTGGGAGGCCGACTACATCTACTCACCCACCTGTTCACCTTGCCCAATATCATTGTAACCTATTACAACACCAATCATCAGATTCAAACACTACATGGCATCCTCTTTCCCACATGGTATGTTATGATGGTTTATCTCACTCTTACAAACACTTTATTTTGTCCATATCGGTTAATGTCAAGCCCAAAACATATGCCCAAGCTTGGAACATTCCCCATTGGCAGCTTGCTGTGCGAGCTGAACTCCATGCTTTGTAGGCCAACAATACTTGGTCTCTTGTTCCTCTTCCACCAGGAAAGTGTCCCATAGGATGTAAGTGGGTATACAAAATTAAATGTCGTTCTGATGGCTCTATTGGATGGTATAAGGCTAGGCTAATAGCTAAGGGTTTTACGCAGCATGAAGGTGTTGATTGCTTTGACACTTTTACCCCCCGTAGCTAAAATAACCACTATAGTTCTCTTAGTAGCATTGGTGTCCATACATACGTGGCACTTTGTTCAATTGGATGTTAACAATGCCTTTTTACAGGGGAACATTTTTGAGGAAGTTTTTATGTCACCTCCACCCAGGTTTCTAGCTGAAGGGGCGTCATCTTATTTGGTCTGTCAGCTACATTAGGGTTTTTATGGGCGATAACAGGCTAGTAGGCAACGCTCCGCATTTTTTATTTTAATGGGTTTCATTGAGTCTCATCACGATTATAGCCTCTTTACATTGCATACGGGTACTTCCTTTCTTGCTTTACTTGTCTATGTCTAAGACGTTATTGTTGCTAGAAATGATTCTTGCCTTGCTATGTCAGTTGAACAAATATTGCATGATCTTTTCAATTAAAGGATCTGGGCCCATTAAAAACTTCCTTGGCCTAGAAGTTGCCCGATTTGCATCGGGAATTTATATGTCCCAACGACATCACACTCTCTCCCTTCTTGAAACTCTCGTTCTTCTTGGTGCTCGACCCATTGTCTAACCAATGGACCCTAATGCTCGTCTGAGTCGTTATGATGGTGATCTTATTGGGGTTCCCACCATTTGCCGCCACCTCATAGGAAAACTGCTATATCTCACCTCAACTCTATCATGATTCTAATAGATGGGGCATATGAAATGGAGAATGAATAAGTCAAGATAGAATGAGCAAGTATAAGTCCTCTCTAGTATTGGTCTTAACTCCTTATTGTTAGTATAAGAGTCTTAGGTATAAGTCAAGCTGGTCAATACCGTTATGTTAGTTGGTCAAGGTTGGCGGCTACACTTAAGAGGCCCTTAGAGTGGGTTAAGTCACTTGTCCAAATGCATTGTATTAGGCCTAATGTCGCTTAGAGTTTAGCTAGTATAAATAGGATGTTTGAGCTTGTAAATGATAATTGATGAATGAAATTGATACTTTTTCTCTTCTCATCTCAAATTCTATCTCTATTTTCTCATCTCCTTCACTTCTTTCTCATCCCGTACTCTCAAAACCTAGGTTGTGATTCAAGATTCATCTTGAATCATAACATTTGGTATCAGAGCTTGTGAAATTGCTTCCGATTAAGTTGATTGAGTTCAATTTGATTATGTGTGAGCATTGGATCAAGTTGTTGATATTGAGTTCCTGATCGATTGTACTTGATCAAGAATTGTGCTTAAGTGTACTGATTTCATTGATTCAGCGAATTTAATTCAAATTGCGTTGTTGATTGAGTGATTGATATTAGGTGTGCTTCTGCTGCTGTTTCATTCACTAGCAGAGGTTAATCTAGCTGTTGGATTGCATTGAAATTAAGTAGCTAGAAGTTGAATTGATTAACTGAATCTGTTCCAAGGCTGACAGCTATTGGACATTGCGATTTTCTAGTTGAATCTGGTGAATTGAGGATCTTGCATCATATATCCAACTGGAATATCAGCAGACTTTGTTGAATCATATTGGTGCAAGTTAATTCAGTTTAATACTGCTGCTAAATTGTTCTCGTTCAGCTTCTGGACAAGATTGCAGTGTGCACAATCGGTTGCTATAATTAAGTTGTGGCGGTGTTGCAATCAAGCAGTTAGTGCATTGAATTCGATTCAGTTGAGCCACAGTTGAGCAAGGATGGAGATGGAAGCTACAACTAATTTTGATTCAACTCCGAAGTGGT
Source organism: Simmondsia chinensis (assembly GCA_018398585.1). Lineage (NCBI taxonomy): Eukaryota > Viridiplantae > Streptophyta > Magnoliopsida > Caryophyllales > Simmondsiaceae > Simmondsia > Simmondsia chinensis. The sequence goes on from JAGTTD010000011.1 coordinate 6,529,226, forward strand.
TGGACGAAATTAGCAAGAGCTTGCAACACATGAATGAAACGGATAATCAGAATCTTCCTAAGGCAACAGATGATACGAAGGAGCATAATGAGGTCGGCTTCATCCAAAGAAAGGTCTTCAATGAATCTACACTCTTGGTTAAGATTTGGAATGTTCTTTATCCAATCACCGAAGATATTCTTTACCAATATTTTTTATCCCTACGGACATATCGAAAGAATTGAAGTCATTCCAATATCCATCCTAGTGGTTGAAGCCCAAGTGTCCTTCTCCACAAGAGAACAAGCTGTTTTGGCCATCAATCAATTGCAAGGAAGAAACATTTATGACTATTGTTGTGGAATGGATATTCAACTCCTCATTCATTGTAAGGAAATTGGAGAATCAAGAGAAGTTTCTTCTTCAAATGGGGCCCCCTCGGAGCTAGTGGATGGTGATGCGCATCATGTGGTGAAGATTGATCAAGAGAATGAGTTGGATGAAGAGGTTATCATGCCAATGGAGGACAAAGATTCAGTTCCGCTGCATAGTTTGCAATCAAATGAGATTGAATTGGGATCTTGTGAGGTTGGAGCTAGAATCGAGCAGGCTAATGACATTGCAATTAATTTCAAGCCAGATAAGGACTTGCTCATACAAGTTCCTCAGGTACATTCAATGGTTGCAGCCACAATGACTGAAAAACAGGATGCCAATGACAAACAATGCAGTGTGGAACATCATAAATTGGATCCAATTGTTGTTGGAAAGTTCATTACAGCAGGTTTATCTTCAACTCAGTTTGAAGTGGAGCCAGTGCAAGGGGTTGAATAAGATTTTTTGCCACTGAGCATTGCAACAAAAGAATTACAAGTGTTAATTTAGTTTCTAAGCATCAGGAAGCTGCAGTTATAGCTCATATTGCACCAAGGCTTGAAGATCAATTTGGTCATCCACTTAAATCGAAAGAAATGCTATTCAAGCGAGAAATTGAGAATAAAGGAAAAGCCAATCTTGGAATATCGTGGAAGACCGGCAGATTTTTTACTCCTCAAGACAAATGACGTGATTTTGAACAAGTTTTATGAGCTCGAGAATAGAAAGGTGGAGCTGCCCAAGAAGGTGTTGTGGTCAATAGATAGATTTAGGGCTTATACTTGGATCAAAAGAGCAACCAAGAGAGCTAAGATGAGGGAAAATGTAACAGCAGTGCAAAGTGTTCAAGCTCAATTTGAAGATTGTATACAAGGAATTGGATCAGAGACTCCAATTTTAGTCGGAAGCAAGGAATCTCTCAAAAGTTTGAAGATCAAGTTGCTTTCAGACTTTAAAAATGGTGGTGTTAACAAGGAAAATAAAGCTAGAAGAAGATCAGTGAGATCTAGAATGAAGCAATACAAGAGGATGATTGAATTTGGAAGAAGGCATGAACAACAACCTAAGTTGAAGGTCTTGAATCGAGCTATTTGGATCAGTCCAGTACCAGCAGATGATTTTGAAGCTCAAGTCATTAGAGGGAGACCTTTTGATCCGGGGAAGGAAGAATTAAAGGTGTCTTGGGGAATAGTACGATCAATGCAGCATGGAATTGAGCTCGAAGTGGCGTAAAGTGCTGTTGGCAGTGTTGAATTCAGCGGGAACTTAGTAGCAGCTGCTGCAATTCACGACATTAGCCTCACGCCAAGTCTTGAGATTCAGAATTTGGTTGGCTTGCTTGCCTTCCGAGGGCTTAATTCAGCAGTTACAATACCACCAATGATCATCAAGGTTCTTGGCAGCAAACATTTGCAGTTGAAGAAGTTACTGCCCGACCTGGTGAATTTGTTAGCAATCAATTCTAATCTCAAAAGGCGTTTTATAGGCAAGGAATTAAGAGCTAAGATCAAGCAAATATTGTTCTACAAAGGGGAACCTCCTGATTTCCTATTATTCAAGTTGGATAGAGGAGTTCTTGGCAAGCTTCTCATGTTCAAGAAGATGAATTTGGGATGGCCAAGGAGGTTATTGTGGAAAATTGATAGAATTGGAAGTGGTTCAAAGGTCAAGAAGAGGATCAAAGTGGCAAGAAAGGGGTGGATTCAACTCAGCAAGAATGCAAATTCAACAAGAACTCAGGGAGTTTCCATTGCAATCCAAGCAATTCCTACCAAGCCACCTTTGGTTACTGGTTTAATACTTACTGCAGGGCCATTTCAGTTAGCAATAGAATCATTTAGGCCGGGACAATTGCAAATACCGAGCAACGTGCAAGATCAATGGCAAAGAATGGATGTTTATTCCTCCAATAACACTAGTAGCTGGCCCTCAACCAGCTGTGAAAATAATGTAGCAAACAAATTGTTTGAGCAATTCCCTTCTTTGAGCAAAAAGGGTGGAGGAATTGAGGTCACAATTGGTTCCAACGTGATGACCAAAGAGAGAAAAGCTCAAGGGACGGCATCCAAGAGCAATCAAAGCAAATTCCTTGGGGATAAATGCGAATCTAAATTATTGTGATGTGTTTAAAACTAAAAATTGCAGCAGGGGACTCTTAGACAAGAGTGGGGAGTTTATGTTTGTTCGATTAGAAGCAAAGGACATCCTCCAAGAGCACAAGCAAATGTAAGGCCTCCTGAATGCCTTAGATTCTTGCCTTTACAGACAGTGAATTAGCTGAATAAAGTTGCCAATGTATTTTACAGTCAACGAGATCATCTTGTTCTGTGTTGCGGAGGGTATTCAGTGAACGCTCAAACCGGTAATAAGCAACCAAGTGTTTATGTGGAGAAGCTAAGTCAGGAGTATATTCAGATGTTACAAGGGTGCAGTTCAGTTCAGCTTTAGATTCAAGACAAGCGCAAAGTTGATCCAACATCTCAATTGCATCAAGGACAAGAGCCTTATGAATTCCATCCTACGGTTTGTTCATAAGGGAGCAAGTTTAGTAGTTTCGAAAGGAAGCTTATGAGGAGGTGCAAATTCAAGGAGATTGTAATACACTTAGCAGCAAAGGATGCTAGCAGCAAAGGGAGACTCAAGCAGGAATTAAAGACTTGGTGATTGTTCAAGCTTGTCTAATATTATTAAGCACAGGAAAGACAATTGATGTAGAAATTTGACAAACAAAACTAAACAGCAAAGAACACTTTTGAATGGGAGAAAATTGGATGATCACTATTGATAAGAAAACTAGCCTATTTATAATTACATCAAAGGAAAATGAAAAGATGCAAAAGAAAAAAAATCCTAGGCTAATTACATAAGACATTAAAAACAAAAATTGAAGAGGACAAGGATGGTGGCCTTTCCTTCCCTTTGGCCGATTACACTTAAGCAAGGAGAGGAGGAAATACTCCTAATTAACTACCCTAAATTTAATTCTAGACCCAATTAAATTATGTGTTTATATCAAAACAAATACGAGTACAAAATACACATGTACATGTGGTATATTTTCAACACTCCTCCTCAAGTTAGAGCATGCAAGTTGATAATGCCCAACTTGTGAAGAAGGGATGAGAACGAGGATAACCCGAGTGCCTTTGTGAATACATCCGCTACTTGACCTGAAGACAGAACAAAGGAAGTGGAAATTTCCTTTGCTAATAATTTCTCTCGAATGAAGTGGTAATCGATCTCTATGTGTTTCGTTCTCTTGTGAAACATAGGGTTGGAGGTGATATGGAGAGCTGCCTGATTATCACAAAACAAGATGGCAGGTTGATCAGTGCTAACTTGCAGATCACGAAGTATACGCCTCAACCACACTAACTCACTAGTAACTGTAGCCATGGCCCGATACTCTGCTTCAGCGGAAGAACGAGAAACGACGGATTGTTTCTTAGAAAGCCATGAAATAGGGGGGTCTCCCAAAAATATAACAAAATCCGTAGTGGAGCGTCTAGAAGTTGGGCAACCTGCCTAGTTAGCATCACAATAAGCACGAAGAGACAAGTCACATGCACGGGGTAGAAAAATAGCCTGACCTGGTGCCCCCTTAACGTAGCGAAGGACACGATAGGCACCTTCTAAGTGTGGTACCCGCGGATCATGCATAAATTGACTAAGAATTTTAACGGCATAACAGATGTCGGGTCGAGTGATAGTAAGGTAGAGAAGTCTTCCTACTATTCGTCGATACTGTCCCAGATCTTCTACACGGTCCCCTTCCCCATTAGCTATGATGGTTTTGGACTATAGGGGTGGAAGTAGGCTTAGCTCCTAAAAGACCGGTTTCACTTAAAATGTCAAGCGCATATTTTCTTTGATACAAAGCAATTCCATCCTTCGTGCGTGCAACCTCTACTCCAAGAAAATACTTAACTGGGCCTAAGTTCTTAATCCCAAACTGTTTATCAAGTGAGACCTTGAATTCCTCTATTTTACTTATGTTATTTCCAATTATGATGACATCATTAACATACACCAATATACTAGTAAAAATTGACTCACGAGTATATGTAAACAAAGAATAATACGACTTCGACTGCACGAAACCCATGGCAACAAATAAGGACACAAACTTTTGGTTCCAGTTACGAGACGCCTGTTTAAGTCCATAAAGAGACTTACGTAAACGACAAATCTAACCCTTATGTTGCTTCTCAAACCCTTGAGGGAGTCTCATATAAACCTCTTCATCTAAGTCACCATGCAAGAAGGTGTTATTGACAGCCAATTGATGTATAATCCAATCCCTAGCAGCTGCAACTGCAAGAACACATCTAACTGTGACAAGTTTAGCGACGGGCAAAAGTGTCATGATAATCGATACCTTCGATCTGAGTGTATCCCTTGGCAACCAAACGTGCCTTGTAACGCTCAATGGTACCATCCGACTTGTATTTTATTTTGTAGACCCACTTGGAGTCTATGGCTCGTTTCCAGGGGGTAATTCTTCCAATGTCCACGTCCTATTGCTGAAATTTCTTTCTCCATAGCATCTCTCCAATGTTTATGACCTATAGCCTGAGAAAAATGTTGCGGCTCATTACCTGAAGTGATGGCTTTAAGCAAGGATGAGTGTGAGTTAGAAAATCGCGTATTAGACACAAAATTTGACAAGGGGTAAACCATACTTGAGTCAGCTGAAAGAGCGGTAGCACGAGAGTGGGCTATAGAAGCAGGAACATCCACAATAAAATCTTGATACTTAGCTGGCATTGAGCGTACCTGACTCCGTCTACCCAAACCTCCTGGGGTCTGTCAGACCCCTGTTCTGGTGCTGCAGCACCCGATTCCCGGTGGTGGTTCGGCCACCACCGGTCCCTCCTGTACACGTGTCCTCCCATGATCTTTGTCATCCACATATCGTATTAGATCAATTTCGTTATCATCATTTCTTTTCCCTTGCTTTTCAAGATAAGGAAACTTATTCTCATAAAAAATAACATCACGCGAAACAACCATTTTCTTGTTGTCTAAATCAAAAATTTTGTACCCTTTCTTCCCATGTGGATACCCAATGAAAATACACTTATTTGCACGATAACCGAATTTATCCTTGCTACGATCTTTATGATGAACATAGCATAAAGAGCCAAAAACAAGTAAATGACCGAAAGAAGGAGCTTTTCCGAGTAATACCTCATAAGGACTCCGATTCCCTAGACGTTGTGTAGGCATGAGATTGATCAAATAGGTTGCTGTTAGGACACACTCTCCCCAAAATTGAATAGGAAGACCCACTTCAAAATGAAGTGCACGAGCCACCTCAAGGAGGTGCCTATGCTTCCTTTCGACAACCCCATTCTGTTGAGGAGTATCATTGCATGAATTTTGTACTTGAATTCCTTTTCCTACATAAAAATCGAGCAACAGACCAAAAAGAAATTCCGCACCGTTATCACTCCTTACTTGCTTTGCACACTTGTTGTACTGTGTTTGTACAACTTGGCAAAAATCCATTAGTATCCTGTGAGATTGCGAATTATCTCTCATCAAATAAACCCATGTACACCTGCTATAATCATCAACTATGGGGAGACAAAAAGGAGCACCAGTCATAGACACGGTACGATAAGGACCCCAAATGTCACAACGAATTAACTCAAAACATCGTGTAGTCTTGCTAACAGAAACGGAAAAAGGGTAAACGAGTTTGTTTTGCCCGATGGCAAGAATCACAAACAGCATCAATAGAAGTACCAAAATCCAAATTCAAGAAATTCGACAATTTATTAAATGGGACATGCCCCATTCTACGGTGCCATATCAAGAACTTCTCTTCAGATCCCCTCACGTGCATAACCTTGGGAGCAACCGGTCCCTCTAAAATGTATAGCCCATCTCGCTATCTACCCCACTCTAATTAGCTTCCTCGATAGTAGGTCCTGTATGACACAAAAATTTGAATAAAATTCAATGCACAATTCCTATCTCTAGTCAACTTGCTAACTGAAAGAAGATTGCATTGGAATCCGGGAATACACAAAACATTCTCAAGCATGAGACTGCTAAAAATAGTGGCACGCCCCACATGGCAGACTGACAATAAATTTCCATTCGGAAGTCTGACTGGCTTGATTTTAGTGTTAACTTAGACATTATCTAACACAAAATCTAAACAAACCATGTGGTCGGAAGCACCCGCATCAATAATCCAAACGGTATTAAACAAAACCTAACCTGACATGTTAACACAAGGTGAACTTCCCTCGGCACTAAGTAAAGACAATAGCTGCTGATATTGAGATGCCGACAACCCCACAACGGGACTTTCGTTCTGCAGGAAAGGCGCACCACTAGTCGCTGCCTGACGGGCGGTTGGCTGCGCACCACAGCGGTTGCTGCTGCCCGGTTTTGTGCACGATTCTTCCAACCCGCCAGGTATCCTATGAGCTTGAAACAACGTTCTTTAGTGTGCCCCTGTCTTTGGCAATGAGAACAAGAAAACCGATTATTGCACCTAGGGGGTTGCCCGTTAGAATTGGGCAAATCCCCCCCGGTTGTACCAAGATTCCCTTTGACTACAAGAGCCGTAGCTTCAGGGACAACAATACTGCCTGAAGCAACACTCTGTTGCTTCTCCTCCTGACATAAGGTTGCATATGCATTGGACACATTTGGAAGTGGTTTGGTGTTCATGAGTTGGGATCTAACGGTAGAAAAGGAGGGATCCAATCCCATTAACAAGTCGAGCAACCTCTCCATGTCCCTTATGGGGGGATTGTCCCGAGCCACAAGTACATGGGGGGATTGCTACAAGGGTGTAAAGCTCGTCCCATAAAGACCTTAGTTTGGTGAAATAGCCAAACATTGGAATATTATCTTGTTTTAAGTGTGAAATCTCACGCTTAATTTCATAAACCCATGGTACATTTCCTTGGGAAAATCGATCATTCAAGTCAAGCCAAACATCATGCGCTGTTTCAAAATATGCAATACTTGCATTGATTTCTTTAGAAATGGAATTGGAAAGCCAAGAAGACACCATCGAATCACAGGCACTCCAATTTTCAAAATCCTAAGAATCTTCCTCCGGTTTCTTGATACTGCCATCAAGAAAACCAATTTTTCGTTTGGCCTTAAAAACTTTAAAAACATAGCGCCTCCAAGCCGGGAAATTGGGGCCAGTTAAAACATCTTGCACAAATACAAGCCCCGGGTGATCCGAGGGGTGAAGATAATAAGGTCAGTTCACATCGGGAACTCCCCCTGAAACTTGAACCGGCGTAACAGTTTGGCCAGTGCTTTCACTAAAATTGTTGTTATTCATTTTAAATTGCGTAAAATAACACAAATAAAACAACTAATATGAAAATTTTGCCTTATAGTGGGGCACAGCAAGAACACAGTCGGCAATTCGGGTGAAGCAAAGACACGAGCAGCAATTCGGATCCGAACCTGCTCTGATACTATGTAGAAATTTGACAAACAAAACTAAACAACAAAGAACACTTTTGAATGGGAGAAAATTGGATGATCTCTATTGATAAGAAAACTAGCCTATTTATAATTACATCAAAGGAAAATGAAAAGATGCAAAAGAAAGAATCCTGGGCTAATTACACTAGGCTAATTACATAAGACATTAAAAACACAAATATAAGAGGACAATGATGGTGGCCTTTCCTTCCCTTTGGCCAGTTACACTTGAGCAAGGAGAGGAGGAAATGCTCCTAATTAACTACCCTAAATTTAATTCTAGACCCAATTAAATTCTATGTATTTATATCAAAACAAATACGAGTACAAAATACACATGTACATGTGGTATATTTTCAACAATTGAAGAGGAAGACTACACTTGGTATGCATTTGAAGCAAGCATAATAAGTCTAAGATGGATGCAGAAGCTGGAATTTGTGTTCTTGATTGAGTATGATGATGAAAGAGGCGAAGTTGCTGTTGAGAAAAGAACTCAAAGACTACAACAAGGTTTTATCTGTTTGATTGACAAGGTCGCAGCAGGTTATATAAAGTTGAAAAGGAATATGAAGAGTAGAATTCATGTCATGATCATGGGATTTCACGTTGGCATCAAACAAGCTAGAGAGTTCTTTTCAAAACCTTGCAAATGGGAGGATATAAGCAAGTTGTTTATTCATCTTGTTGCAGTAATGACATTGAACAGGTTCCTAAGAGCTTGAGTGGAATCCACATGTTAAGGCAAGTGGGAAGCTTCCATTGTTCACGGCTCAGATTCAACTGCAAAACTCAGACATTGGCCTTGACAAGCGCCCTTCAAAAACTCTTACATAAGATTCTTGAGGACAAGAATCTCAAAAGGGGGGGAGGGGGTGTAATTGTCATGACTCTTAATAGATGGGGCATATGAAATGGAGAATGAGTAAGTTAAGATAGAATGAGTAAGTATAAGTCCTCTCAAGTATTCGTCTAAAGTCCTTATTGTTAGTACAAGAGTCTTAGGTATAAGTCAGGTTGGTCAATACCGTTATGTTAGTTGGTCAAGGTTGGCGGCTACACTTAAGAGGCGGTTAGAGTGGGTTAAGTCACTTGTCCAAATGCATTGTATTAGGCCTAATGTCGGTTAGAGTTTAGCTAGTATAAATAGGATGTTTGAGCTTGTATATGATAATTGATGAATGAAATTGATACTTTTTCTCTTCTCATATAAAATTCTCTCTCTATTTTTTCATCTCCTTCACTTCTTTCTCATCCCACACTATCAAAACATAAGTTATGATTCGAGATTCATCTCGAATCATAATAGACTCGTCCCAACATTTTCTTCTCTGTTCACAAATTGGGTCAATTCTTATCTTTTCCTCGTACACCTCATCTACAAGCAGTTTTTTTTTTTTGTATTCCTTAATACCTCAAAAACTCGCTTGGGCAAGGATTGTTTTATCCGTCTTTCTTTGAACTCCATCTCAAGGAATTTATCGATGCAGATTGGGCTGGATGCCTCAATGGCTGTCGTTTTGTCACCGGTTTTGCCGTGTTTCTTGGTTCTTCCCTTGTGTCTTGAAAGTCCAAGAAACAACCTATTGTTTCCCGTTCGCTGGCTGAAGTTGAGTATCGTGGTTTACCTATTACTATGCGCGCTTTTGTATGGCTAGATGGTCTTTTGCGTTAGTTCCTAGTTATTCCATGAGCACCTTTGCTTCTTTTCTGTGATAATCAAACTAGCCACTGACATTGCCGAAAATCTGATCCTTCTTGAATGTACGAAGCATACGACAAGATCAAGGACGGTTTGCCAAGGTCCTATATGTGCCTGCACAACAACTTGTTGATTTACTCACTAAAGCTTTTCCTGCTTCTACCTTCTCTCCTATCCTTTGCAAGTTGTGTATAATAGACATTTATAATCTAGCTTGAGATTAAAATTGTATTTTTTTTGTTTGTATTTTATTATTATTATTTGCCCTTCTGATTCGTTTAGGATGTTTGTTAGGTAATGATTTTTTCACCTTTTTTAAGTTTCAATTTTTACCTTTGCTCTTTTTAATATTTGCACCCATGTATTCATTGCTATTCATTCATTAGAGGAGCCCTTTAGTCTATTCCGAAAACTTCTCTCAAGCATTCCATGGAGAATGCATTTTCAGTGTAGTTTTGTTAATAATAAATAACGGCCACACATTTTTAAAGCTGCTTTGATATTATGATTTTTGCCCTATAAATAACATTAGCCTATATAACAATATGCCTTTTTTAACACAACAAAGCCTGAGGGTAGAATTTATATTGCATTACGGTCACAAAATGCAAAAGAAGCCAGATAGGTAGGATACGCCCTCCACCAGTCATGACTGCACGACCATTCCTATAAAATAGAGCCACATAATAAGCCGCCTCATTACATGTCCTAGGAGCCCATACAAAAGAGAAAAATCAAAATACACAAAAATCCTCTTAATGTCTTGAATGATAGCTTTAACTTGGTAGCGTACTGAATGCGAATCGCTAAGGCATGCAATAAGCTCTTGACAATTAGACTCAAAAATGATAAATTTCCATGAAAAACACATCGCCATGAAGATAACCACTCTCATCGCAAGTGCTTCTTCCATAAAAGGGGAGGTGGCCGGCATATCACAACACCAACCACCAAACGAAGTACTGAAATGATCCTGAGCCTCAATAGCCACTGCAGGTCCTCGATTGTCATCCTTCCAAGCAACGTGCATATTGTGTTGATGAAACCGCATTTTTGGGGTTCTTGGGAAAGACATGATGGTCTGGGATCGCTTTGTCCTGTGTGGGTGGACAAGTCCCCAAACACCAAAGCCTAGTTGAGTGTAGCATGGACTACGGAGCAAGGGTCCCGAGCAATCTTGTTGGGTACAAACTCATTACAAGCCTTCCATATCTTCCAGCATTCCTGCTAAGAAAGTCACAATCAAGATTCATGTCAATAGAAATGGAGGCCCACCACCATTGGAAGCTCTTGAAGCCTTCCTCAGGAGGCTCGAATCCAATTGTGAAACCAAACCAAGTTGCTCTTGATTATGGGAGAAAGAAAATAACGTGTTCAATTGTTTCACACACGATGCCATTGAGGGAAATCTTGTTTAAAAAAGATTTTCCTTTTAATAAAGTTGTCAAAAGTGGCAAGTGGATTAACATAAGGTCTCAAAATGAGTGCTTCGAGCACAAAATGGTTTGGAGGTTCCAAATTCTTTTGATTGCTGTAGTGGAATCTGTATAAGAAGATGAAGGGGGAAGATGGTTAGTCCCCTTCCTTCTTCGCTCTTCCCATGCCCAGTACCCAAATTTAACAGAATACACCCCATTCCTAGGAGAGGTCCACACTAGCTCATCCTGTGGTTTCCCAACGGAATGTCCTTTGTGCTGCATCATATCGATGGAGAACCAATGCCTTAGGAGAAGTGCATTCTATTATCTGAAATAATAATTAATTGATTGATCCACTATGCTCATCTGAGGTGCCTCCCCGAACATGGGAAGGCATGAAGATGGAGGCATACCGTGAATCCAACAATCATGCCAAATACTAGTGTTTTTCCCGCTGTGAGTATTCCATGTGCTCCCTTTCCTAAGATGATCCCTCCCTTCATAAGACTCCTCCAAGTCCATGATGGTTTATATATCCAAGACTAGTAGTTAGGACAGACTAATTGGGGAAGTAAACGCCTTTAAAGATGTGTGTCTGCCATGAGTCCGGAGATTGAAAGAGTCTTCATGCTTGCTTAAGAAGAAGAGAGATGTTTGCCCCTTAAATGTACCTAAAACTGAGCACCCTCGTGCCTTGGGTTTTAGCAATTGTTTTCCACCTTATCCAATGGATCCCTTTGTCCTCTCTTGAGGCCCCTCCACCAAAAGTGTGCAGGCAAACCATTAATCATCCACACAAAGACCACCAGAAGTTTAAAACATTGCATAACATTAGACAAAATAGAGCTGAGGGCTGATTTGATGAGTGTTTCCCAACCCGCACGTGAAAGGAGCTTAGATTTCCTGTTAAGATTGGAGATTGATGGTATTCCAAAACCGCAATTAATGACTGGAGGTTTATTGCCCAATTATGGTGATCTTGAGCTCTCGGGAGTTGTAATGGTAGAGGCCTATAAATAGTATCTCTTATGCCATGCTTTGGATAGGGGTGAAGATGTATTGCAAATAGTGGGAGGTAGAGTGTAAGTAAAAGACTCTGTAGTAATACCTTTGTTCCTATCCAATAAAATTATGTTACTACCCCTTTTTGGATGTAGGCTTTGGCTGAACCACGTAAATTTTGGTGTCTCTAATTTTTCCCCCAATCCCTTTATTATGTTTGCTATTTCGATTTATGTTTTGATATTTCGTAGGTGGTTATAACAACTGGTATCAAAGCCTTAGGTAGAACTAAAATTGAAGAATTAGCTGTGAGAGTGGGAGGAAAGAAACCAGTGGCCAATGGTATTGTTTGGGAGAGGAAAAAAGTAAAAATAGCGGATAGTGGTGCATGGTGGCATGTGCGTGCCCCTTGTTGGCATATGGCAGTGGGTGGAATGCTCACTGTGGCGCGTGTGGAGCATGTAGGTTGTGCGTGGCGAAGTTTGGCTATGAGTGGTGGTGAACGAAGGAAGAGAGAAACCAGATCAGTGTATTTAGGTGGTAGATTGTGGCTAGATCTACGCGACCGTGTGAATAAGGGCTAGAAAACTAAGTGGCAGAGGTAGGTTGTGGTGGCAGAGGATTGTTATGGTGGTGGCTCGGGGTGATCTAGTGGTTCTCGATGTATGACTTTGTTTGTGGTGTCGGTGGGTCGTGGGATGACCAGAAATTTTGCATGAAGTGGGTGAGAGATCCGCGGTGGTGGTCCAGAGCCCAAAAGCTTTGTGGCGGCTGAAGTAGCCCGAAAGGGTAGTAAATTTTAACCCACGATGGATTAAATAATCCTATGTGGGATGTTTAACCCACGATGGATTTAAAAGATCCTACATAGGGGTGTTTAAAAAAAAATTTAACTGATTCTGAGCAATGACGAAGTTTTCAAAATTTTTTTAAGCCGGGTTTGGTTTCAATCGAACTCCATCGGATCTGTGAAACTTTCTTAACAATTTTATAAAAATAAAATTCTTTAAAAAAAAAAAAGAAATACAAAAGGGGATGGTATTGTTCATGTACCGGCCCCAAACGTTTCTTTTAATTAAAAAAAAGAGAAAAAAGCAATTTTGTTTAAAAAAAAAAAAGTAAACAAAAAGGGAAAAAAATAGAAATTTTTTGTCAAATGCTTCTGTTAAGATAAAACAAATTTTCCAATGCAGTTGCAAATGCTCAAATAAAAGGGAAAATTTTTCATGTTCTATTTTTGGAACTACATGAATCTGATCTCGAAAAGGGCATATGTAGGAAACTCAAAATAAAAAGTTTAGTGCCGTTACAAAAGTTTAAAAAATCAAATTCAAATTTCAGAGGTTCTATTTTTAGGACTATGTGAACTTGATCCCAAGAAGGGTACGTAGGAAACCCGAAATAAAAAGTTAGGTGTGGTTACAAATATTAAAGATCGATTTGGAAAACTCGATGTTCTATTTTGAGAACTACGTTGACCTGATCTGAAAAAGAGTACTTAGTAAACTAGAGATTAAATGACGGGTGCAGTCGCAATTAAAAAAAATATATATATCAAACATGAAATGTCGGACTTAGGTGGTTTGACCAAGAACGAGCTAAAATTAATGTTGATTGAACCAGGGTACAAAATGACATAAAAGAACTTAAGCTCGAGGTTCAAATGAAGTACAAAAAGAAGAAGAAGAAGAAGAAGAAGAAGAAGAAGAAGAAAAAGAAATATAAATGAGTTGGACATGATATGTTTTAATTAGCTTAATAGGAACCAACACCTCTAAATTAAATCTAATATAAAGTTGAATTAGGAGTGACCTGATCCCTTTAAAGAGTACGTAGGCAATCTACCTCAGATGCAACCCAAATAATTAAGTAAATTATTATTTCTTTTCGTGAGATTGATATTATGTCAACACTTTAATTAGTCGACTAAACTCGATTTGACTTAGGCAACCTAAACCAAACAACTCTTATATCAAATCAAAACCAAAATATCTCTATGTCTAGTCTAAATTTAAAATGACTTCCACATTAAAATCCGAGAATGTTCCCATGTCAAACCAAATTCCAAAAGGATGACTTTCGTGTAAACTTAAACCCAAATTAAATTTCGTTTTGTACCCAGAAATCCAAATTTATTTTCCATCGAGCTCAAACTTAAATTCAAAATAATATAAACCTCAAATTGACTTTCATATCACAACTAAACCTAAATAGACATTTACACCATACCTAGAGTCACCTTGACTTCTATGTCAAATTCAAGTCCATACCAAGTCTAAACCAAATTGATTTCCATGTCCTACTTAAATCTAAAATCGACTTTTATGTCAAATCTAAATTCAAAAGAGCTTTCACGCCAAACCAAATTCCTAAGTCAAGTTGATTTCTATGTTAAGTCCAAATTCAAAGTAAATCCCTCATTAATTTAAAATCCTAAATGTCAAACCAAAGTCAAGATGTCTTTTAAATTAAACTCAAATTTAAAGGACATTTCAGTCAATTTTATATATAAACTTTTCAAGATGACCATTCAGAAAATATTGTCTTGACTTCCATTTCTCATACCTCATCACAATGAGATATAATGGATAAGAGCATCTTTCGAATTTACGGACTTAAGCATAGCATTTGGCTAGATGACTCCTTCCTTTAGGGTATAACTCACTGCCATCAATCTAGCCTTGAATGTCTTTACCTTCTCATCCACTCAACTCTATGTTCTTGTAGATCCATTTAGATCCAATCTAATGGACTTAATGTATTTCAACGCTTATACAAGTCCCCGCACTTGGTTAAAATACAATTACTTTAACTTAACTTTTATTATCTTGACTCGTTGCTCTACATCTTTATACTTAAGAGTTATATTGTAGTATAAAGGATCAGATTTACCATCATGCTTAACCATTAATATTGAAAAGACATGAATTCGTCAGGCGACTCCAACTGTTCTCCCACTACACCAAAGCTCTAATGTACTTAGTGTGACAATAATCTGGTTGAAAATATATCTAATATATTATCTAGACTGTAAGGTGTATCAAGTTATTGAGACACAATATCTCATACTGTCTATCTATCCAACTCAAGCTATATGTTGTACTTTTAGAACACCTTCTAAAACCTCTTTCATACTATACCTTTTGATATGTAGATGTGACTCATCCTATGAATCTTACCATATTCAATAACCCATCTTTGATCCTTTCTACAACTCTTTCAACAATAACAACAACAACAACAGTCCCAGTGCCTTGCGGCTCCCGCATAACGCGGGGTCTGGGGGGGTGATGTACGCAGCCTTACCCCTTCCGGCAGGAAAGGAGACTGTTTCCGGGGACCCCCAACCTGGAGTGGTTGAGTTCCTGCAGATAAATCATCAATTCATCAATCGTGCATAAGAAAAAAAAAAAAGTAGGAAGGGAAGGAGAAGAAGAGGAAGAAGAAGAAGGAGGAGAAGAAGAAGAGGATTTCTACAACTCTTTGTGACAAGAAAAAAAAAAAAAAGAATTATCTTGAAATCACAACTTTGATCTGATCAAAGTGACTGATATAATTACCTAACTAATCCCAACTTTAATCTTTAATTATTTGAACCTTTCAAAGGATTCAAGACTTTAGTCTTCATAAGTATATTCATACAACAACAAATTGAGTAGTAATTCATAAACATTTTATGAAATAGTATTCACTTCCGCTCACTTAAACTTTTAGCAATCCATAAACATTTAGGAATGAGTTCTAGCAGCTTAGTTGTTCTGCTGCCTTTACTGCTAAGGGCTCTTTCAATCACCATTAATTCGAACATGATTCACATGTTGGTTATTATTTTAGTACTTAGTGATTGCATACGACATATCAGACCAGTTTTTGCATCATAGCAAATTAATGTGACCTAAGATTAAGTACCACTTAAAAGCTATATGGCTTTCGAAAATTCTTCTTTTATATGATTACATAGCCTAGCTTGTATTAGATTAATCAATCGCCATTAACGTAGTTTGATTAAAATAAGTCAACAATTTACCAATATACCTTCTAAATAATTATTTTATTTATATAACTATCAGTCTATTTTCCTAAAAAATAACTAAAAAACAATTTGAAAACAATAGTGGGTAGAAATCATATTTCTAAAGTACCTTAAGATAGTTACTCAAATTCAAAACTACATTTCCTGACTTAAAGTACTATATCTCGATGCCCATACTTAAAACCCATTCTCCAGAACACTAGTGAACTGCCTAACTTGAGGAGATAGGATATCATATACCCTGCCATGTTGGCTTTCGGTCTTAGCAACAATAGTATCCAAGTACCTAGGCAATTTCTTTTAAAGTCCAACGCTATTGAAGGCCCAAAAAGCAACCTAAGAGGGGGAGTGAATAAGGTTCTTTAGTGATAAATAAAAATTTTAAATTTATGAACCAAAAATCTAATTAAAAGCTAAACAATAAATGTTAAATGAAAAAGATAAAGACAAAAATAAAAGGGATGCATAAAAATTTTTATAGTGGTTCACTTCCAAACCGGAAGCTAGTCCACTTCTCAAGTGACTACTCTTAGTCACTTGAGCCTTTAACTAAGCTCGATGATCCTTTTTAAAAACAGGTTCAGGATCCAACCTTTACAACCGGTCTTTTTGTACGTAGGCTCAAAACCAACCTTTTACAATCGATCCTTTTGTAACTGTAGGCTCAGGATCCAACCTTTGCAATGCAACAAATTTGAACAAAGCAATGAAAGAATTAAATCACTCAAATTTTTCACTCTTTTAAGAGTGAATTGACACTTGATCAAGCTTAGCCAAAGCTAAGGATATGCCAATAAAGCTCAATGATCAACAATAAAGAGAACTAGTGATGCTCAAGAAAACTTTAAACAAGAATTCGAAAACAAACCGTTAAAGCGCAAGAGTAAGAGCCCTTTTTGAGAGATTTCTTAGAGAGTGTTGGAAGTATTGTTTCTTGATGGAAAACCAAAGCATTTAACCTCTATATGTAGGCCAAGAAAGGCCTAGGAGCAGTTGGGAGTATTTCAAAAAAAAATTGGAAAGAAATTGGGTCCAAAATGTAGCCGTTAGAGCCTGTCGGAGGCTGTGTGTCGACACACAACCTCTATGTGTCGACACACTATAGCTCCAGAGGGATACTGCATGTTTGTGTGTCGACACATGCTTTCTGTGTGTCAACACTCACCATACCTAGGTGGATTTTGACATTTTTGACCATTTAGCTTGTTTGATGGAATAATTTTACCATATTAGCTAAGTTGATTGATTAATTAATTGATTTCCATATTAGCTTAATTTTTGAATTAATTTTCTACTTTGCTTTGATCATAAAGATAATTGATTGCATAAATTAAGCTAAAGTATCACCCATTTAAAATTTATCTTGTTTGATTTGATCATGCTTTTCAAAAAAACCAATCTTGAAAAATATTTTCATGATAAGCTAGATTGGCTCAATTTTGACTTGAATATAAATAAAATTTGAAAATTAATTTTGAAAAATATTTCAAAAATATTTTTGTTAGAGCATCACATATCAATATTGAGGCTTAGACTCAATTGATATATCCCGATCCTAAGTCCTAGACAATAAAAATGAATAACTTTGAGGCGCTTGGACTTGGATCACGTTCTCTTCAATTTGGATGAATCTTCTCTTCAACTTTGATCTCTTTTCCTCTTGATTTATCATCTTAGAAAGCTTCGTATCAACATGATTAACCTTGATTATACTAGCTTTCTTATGAGTCACTTAGATGCAATATTAGAACCATTTAAACACTATGACTTACTAAATGGTTGTTATCATCAAAATTACAATATAAATGGCTTTAGGGCCAACAACTATAATTAAAGAGACAAAACCAATTTGACTCATGTTTTATTTTACCCTCTTGAGGTTCCTAATTCTTGAGATATATGCTTACACTAAGTGCACTCTTCCTTTAATTCTCATGACACCTTTTCTCTTAAACTGTACTTTCATCAGTTTAGGAAATGAGTAATCTTTATTATTTAATGTATCTAGCCTAAACTGATTGAAAGACCTTGATAGGCAAGTTAAGATCATATCTTGTTGAGATTAGCTATCAATATTTTCATCAAGTATTTTAGTTCAATTAAATAAACTATCATCATATAACGTGCTCTTGAACTGAACTTTCCCGACGCAATTTTGTGTCTATTATCTTTCTCATTAGCTGTTCTCATGCTACTAGTTCTCTAATCAAACACTTCTTTCAAATATTTGATCATCTCTACTACATACTAGAAAACGTTCGACAGCTAATGTATAAATGTTGCAACTGACTAACTCTTTAGTCTAGTCTAACATTCGAAACGCTCTTTTCAACTTAGTAGATCTAATAGCATCAAACTATAGAATTTTGAGCATCTCCTAGTGCTGCACATGCACTATGACATACCATATCATAGCGAGCAAAACAAAATAGACAAGTAAGACATACTGGTGTTGATCGCAATGCAAAAATATAACAAACAGTCTAAAATCAAAAAACTATAAAACAAGTCATATAACATACAAGATTACTTTTCTTACTTTTAGAAAACAATCAAAAAGTTCGGAGTTCACAATGTGACACTTATATGTATGCCGTAGTGACCAACCAAACTAACCAAAACTCCCCATCGGTGAGGTCGAATTAAGATATTAGAAGAGTGGGAATATTTCTCAATAAATATGTTTCTTGTAAACTCTTTACTAAACATATTTAACACACCACTCTTCCCTCAGCCTCAAAGGTCATACAACAGAGCTCATCGGGAGGCTAATGTAGATCCTAGTCAAGTGTACACCGAAGTACTCCATGTCGGCGTGGCCGCACCCTTTTTTCCTTCACCTCAGTCTATCATAAGAGATCTAACCTTGTATTTTGCAAATAAACGCCTCGAGGAGTTGCACCCACCTACTATACTGCTAAATCGGTAATGGAGGCCATGAGCATTCATTTAGTAGCTCGCTCCCACTTGATATTTTGATTCTTGTGAACTTTTACAAATTTTTAGCAAATGAACAAAGCATAGAATCCACCTAACCGTTTTCTGTGTGTATGCAACAATGAGCTAATCAATCTATCCATTACTCCATGGGAGAGGGGCGTAACGAATTATCAGTAAACTGACAACTATTCTTAATTCGTATGCTTCCTAAACATAATCAACTCACCGTTTCTTCCTTGGTCTCTATGACAATATCACAATGTACCCTAGAGGACTAATATACTATCTGATGTGCTTTTCTACATCTATCAAAAAGTATTATAGAACCCTATCCACTAAACACATCTAAATTGAAGTATAGGGCGAGAAGGTGTTGAACCACAGGAACTAAAAGTATGTGAATCTATTCCACGACCTAAATTGATTCGAGAAAAATTGAGAGATTTTGTGTTAATTAATCTAAGGAAACAACAGTTAAACTAAGGAATTCTACTTCTAAATGGAAAAAGAATATGGGATTGGAACCTAGGATTTTGAATCCATCATTAGTCAATTATTCTTTCGTTAACTCTTAAATTGAGATTAATAATTGTTATACGAGTAGTGTTTTAGACTACAACTTTCAACCTACTAAGGTAATGTTATTAGTATCACGTATTGACCTTATCTAACTAAAGCGTAGGAAAGATAGGTTCTAATTAACAATTTGGTGAATACTATTGCTTGATTAATTAATTCTAAGGCTACAGGTGCAAATAATTAATTTATAAATATCAACATCAAAGATCAAATGTTACAAACTCAATATTTCAAAGTATTTATCTCAATCAAGGATTACAACAAAATTAATCCAAATTGAAAGTAATACAAAAATAAAAGGACTAAGATTCCATCTAACCCTAAAGAGTAAGTTAACTCTCCATTAAAGATGGTAAAGAAGGAGATGAAGAAGTCTTCGTGCTAGTTTCGCTCCCATTCCAATTTAGTGAAAAAGAAAGGAAAAAATTGAAGAGAGAGAGAATTGAGAGACGGTGATAAGTCTCCCAAAAACAGAGCTTCCAGAAATCCCCCCCTCCCACATCTCTAATTTGAACTGCATAAATACAATCCCTCTAAATCCCATTCTGCTGCATGTCATCCTCTGCCTATTTTAGTAGGATTTTTACTTAAGTAGGCTTTGTCTTAAGGATGCTCTAGAAAGCCCTAGAACTTGTTAGAACCTTCCGAAGCATTCATGAGTGTAATTTTGGGTTTAAGTTCATGTACGTATGAAGAGACATGTTTGTTGGTGCTTAAGGACGTGTCCCTTGGGCCCCTCGCACGGTTCATTGTACACGGTCCTCATGGGGAGGACATGTCCCTTCCATATAGGAGTACAATTCTTGTAAGTGCAAGCACATAGGCATGGTTGGCATATAGAGGCGTGTCCCTACGGATGGAGGCGTGTCCCTAGTATGACACACGGTTTATGTGGATGCATGCATATAGGCAAGATTCATTCTATGTATTTAGATGGGAAGGCATGCGCACGGTTTGCACAAGGGGGTGTGTCCCAACCTTGTCATGCATGTATATACTTAGAATTGTGTCTTTGTGTGAAGAGTTGTATTCTTTCATTGTAAATGTGCTTGAGTATAAATAAAGATGGCTAGGCATTTGCCAAGGGGGATCAAACCCATTCATCCCAACTCTCTCTCTAATTGTTCTAAGTTATTATAAATGTGACAATACTTGTGTGTGTTCATAATTTTCCTCTACTCTTCCATAATTCCTTTTGTTGCCTTAATATTCACATAAAGTGTGTCTTGTGCGTGGGGGTTGCCTGACTTAGCGAGGGACTTTCGGAGTGAAGTTAAGTGGCACATGGGCTTTGACAAGGGTGTCAAGAGTCATCCTGTGACGAGTGGTATCAGAGCGAGTTACGGTTATGGCTGGGAGTGTTGTTATGAAAGAAGGGAACGTTAGTACATCGCAAGCCTTGGAGGAACAACCGAGAGGAAGACCTGAGACGCGTGCAAAGAAGTCAAGCAAGGCCAAGGACTCGTCCGTACCACGGGATGCGCTTGGGAGTCTTGATGCACGTGTGGCTCGGTTAGAGTTGGCAATGGGGGATGTCCATGATCACTTTGACACCGTTAATGCTTTGGGAGAAAGTGTCACGGGGCTGGAGGGCAAAGTGCTCGGTGTGGTGAACGTTGTCAAGGCTGCTATGGAGGAGCAACTTGATTAACTAAGGGGTGCGATGTTCCAACTCAGGGACGAGTTTGACATCGTCAAGGCAGGTTGCGTGCTGTGCAAAACGACCGTTGTAAGTGGCGTTGGCATAGGGGGTGTGTCACGTGTCAGAGTACCAGATCTGCCTATATATGGTGGAAAAAGTAATGCCAATGAGGTTGACAACTTCCTATGGAGTCTTGAGAGGTGCTTTGAGGCATTGCACATTCGTGATGAGGCTTCCAAGATTAACATGGCTACCCTCTACTTAGGGGATGATGCCGCGTTATGGTGGAGGAGGCGCCACGGTGACACGGCAAAGGGGCTTTGCACTATGGATACATGGGAGGACTTTGTTGAGGAGTTCAAGAAGCAATTATTTCCTAAGAATGTCCAAGGATTGGCCATGAAGAGACTTAGGGGGCTGAAACGGACGGGGTCCATCCAGGACTACGTCATGGAGTATCAGTCCCTCATGTTAGAAGTTCCAGACTTGCCAGAGACAATCCGCCTACTTTACTTCATGGATGGCCTACAACCATGGGCCGAATTGGAGTTGAGAAGGAGGAGTGTTCAAGATCTTACTGGTGCTATTACCGAGACTAAAAACTTAGTGGAGTTCCAGGACTACACTAAGAAGAAGGAGAGAAGAGATGACAAGGAGAAAAGAGGGGGAGACAAACTTCACAAACCTCCTAATTTTAAGGGCAAAGAGAAAACGCATGAAGACAAGCAAGATCAAGAGAAGCGTCGGATTATGCCCATGAGTGCCCCCAGCAGAAGGCACTAAACGCAATTGTGGCAGCACAATAACAAGCCCTGGAACCGCAAATAGAAGTAGAAGGAGCTTGCATGGGATCAATGCGCTTCCTGGGGGCCATGTCCCAGGTGGTGCACGGTGCTACGGGGAGCAAGGCCCACGTTGGGCCTGGTGGGCGCAGGGCTGCGCAAGACAGTGTGCAGGTCCTGGGCCTGACACAGTAAAGGACACTGGTTTCACAGTGCACAAGAAGCAACAGGAGCAGGGCACGAGTTATTGAGCAAGTGCGGACGCAGGCCCATGTCATGACACAGCCGCTGGGTGCTGCGCTGGTGCAGGCGCAGGCCTCGGGTGCTGCGCACGTCCAGGCACAGGCCCTGGGTGCTGCGTGTGTCCAGACGCAGGCCCAGGTCACACAGGCACGGGCCTAGGTCCCAGGGAACTACAGAGGCAGAGGGCACGTCAGGAGTGATGTGCCAAGGGCTGCGCAGGGCTATGCGTGTGTCAAGACAGTGAGGGGCGTGGCCGGGCATGACTAGATGACCAAGGCGCAAGGAGGCGCGGAGGTCTGGAAGGGTGCCCAGGTCACGGGGGCCAAGGCGCAGGGAGGCGAGGAGGTCCAGGGGAGTATACATGGGTTTTCCACGGGTGCGCGCGGGGCGCAGACCTTCGGGGCTCATAGGGCTGCAGTACAGGGACGCGTGGAGGCTCAGCAGGGTACACAACAAGGAGTGCAATGATTGGCTGTGGTGGCGCATGGTGCAAAGGCAACAGGGACCCACGGGACTAGGACATTGGGGTGTGCCCAGGTCCAGAGGGGTGCTGCGCTGGTCCAGGTGCAGATCCATGTCGTGACACAGGCGCAGGGTGCTGCGCTGGTTCAGGCGCAAGTCCAGGTCACAGTGGTGCAGGCCCAGGGTGCTGGGCATGTCCAGGCACAGGACCAGGCCAAGCGGACTTTAGCATTGGAGGTGCACTTAAGATAGGGACTGATGTTTGTCAGCGCAAGAGTGAACGAGGCTGAGACAAAGGCACTTCTTGACTC
Source organism: Simmondsia chinensis (assembly GCA_018398585.1). Lineage (NCBI taxonomy): Eukaryota > Viridiplantae > Streptophyta > Magnoliopsida > Caryophyllales > Simmondsiaceae > Simmondsia > Simmondsia chinensis. The sequence continues at coordinate 6,552,164 of JAGTTD010000011.1, forward strand.
GGGTGCCACACATAATTTTGTGTCAAAGGAGGAAGCGGCACGGCTCGGGCTGAGCTATGCCCAAGAGGTGGGTTGGATGAAGGCTGTAAACTCTTCATCCAAGCCCATCCATGGGATTGCATACGGGGTGCCAATGCAACTGGGAGATTGGCATGGTACCTTGGACTTGACAGTGATCACGATGGAAGACTTCAAGATGGTATTAGGGATGGACTTCTTCAATGCCGTGGGACCCCTAACATTTCTAAGGGACAACATGATACAAATTTCGCAAGGCCAAGAGATTTATGCCGTACCTTTACTTCGGGTACAAGTACGGGTCAAGAAAGTCTTAGCCATGCAACTTGAGGGTGTGCCTAAAGAAGTGAAGGGAGGACTTGAAGCTGACAAGGGCATGGTGCTGCCAGGACAACTGGATCCCAGGACCAAGGACAAGACCGGGGCTGCGCACGGGGTGCGCAAGGCCGCTCTCGAGGTGCGTTGGGGCACGCACGACATAGGGTTGAGTGCGCATGGGTCGCGTGCGAGTGCTCGTTACGTGGGACTTGACACGCATGGGGTGCGCATGGCTGCGCATCACTTTGCAACAAAGGGGCTGTTCAAGTTTGACTCAGAAGGGGCGGGACATCTAGGAACCAAGAAGACAAGGGCATCGACAAAGAATGCATGTCAGGGGTCACGGATGCTAGGACCTTTGCCAAGCTGGGACAAGTCGAACCTGAGGCACTTGGTGAATGCCAACGCGAGGGACCTTGTTGAACAAGTGCTAGGACGCAGGGAAAGGACTAAGCTCATGGAGTACTTGGTTCATTGGAAGGGCCTCCCAAACTTTGAAGCTTTGGGAGCATTGGGGACATTCAAACCCGCTTGGCATTGATGAGGGCATCAATGGCTTAGGTGGGGGAGAGTGTCACCCTCGGCCTATTTTAGTAGGATTTTTACTTAAGTGGGCTTTGTCTTAAGGATGCTCTAGAAAGGTCTAGAACTTGTTAGAACCTTCCGGAGCATTCATGAGTGTAATTTTGGGTTTAAGTTCATGTATGTATGAAGAGACATGTCCCTTGGTGCTAAAGGACGTGTCCCTTGGACCCTCACACGGTTCATTGTACACAGTCCTCATGGGGAGGACATGTCCCTTCCATACAACAACAACAACAACAACAAACCTAGTGCCTCCGACATGTCCCTTCATATAGGAGTATAATTCTTGTAAGTGCATGCACATAGGCACGGTTGGCATATAGAGGTGTGTCCCTATGGATAAAGGCGTGTCCCTAGCATGACACATGGTTTTTGTGGATGCATGCATATAGGCAAGATTCATTCAATGTTCTTAGAGGGGAAGGCATGCACACGGTTTGCACAAGGGGGTGTGTCCCAACCATGTCATGCATGCATATACTTAGAGTTGTGTCTTTTTGTGAAGAGTTGTATTCTTTCATTATAAAGATGCTTGAGTGTAAATAAAGATGGCAAGGCATTTGCCAAGGGTGATCAAACCCATTCATCCAAACTCTCTCTAATTGTTCTAAGTATTATAAACGTGACAATACTTGTGTGTGTTCATAATTTTCCTCTGCTCTTCCATAATTCTTTTCGTTGCCTTAATATTCACATAAAGTGTGTCTTGTGCGTGGGGGTTGCCTGACTTAGCGAGGGACTTTCAAAGTGAAGTTAAGTAGCACACGGGCTTTGACAAGGGTGTCAAGAGTCATCCCGTGACATGCAACTCTTAATGAAAGCCCTAAAAGGATTAGGCTCGGTGTGGCCCTGGTGTTGACAGGGATGATGCTGGTGTGCCGGATGTGGGCCAAGGGTGAGCTTGGTGTTGATGCAGGTCTGGTGTGGCGGTGGTCTGGGCTCAACACTGGCCTGAGCGTGGGCGCGAACATAAGGACTGGACTAGCTGTGATGCAGGACACAGGCTGAACGTGGGCCTAATCTCGGTTGAACTTGGGACGATGGTGACGGGGTGATGGGTTTGGCAGTGGTGATCTGGTGTGCGCTCTAAGGGTGAGCCAGAGGAGGGCTGTAGCATCAGGTGGTCTGGTGTGGAGGGTGGTTTGGGTCGATGATGCAGGTCGGGCTGTGCGTTAGTGGCCTGAGGTAGTTGACGGAGGTGCTGGTGCCGGTATGGGCTGTCGTTGGACTTGGGCCTGGTCTGAACGCAAGCTGGACATGGGGTTGAGCTGGGCTAAATAATGTTGCTGTACTGTTCGGGCTTCGATTTCCGATTGACTTGATTTAATTGCCGGGCATTGAATTTTATCTTATTTGCACTAAAATTTTGATAATTTATAAAACTTTAATCTTCGAACCTATAAAATATAAAAATTACTAAAGTCAGAATATAACAATAATTAAACATGAGAGTTAAAATATCAAATAACAGATCTGTAAATATGAGATGCATCACTATTCTAGTAAAGTGTATACCATTACATAGACACTAGTACAAGTAAATAAGATACTCCATGTCAGTGCAGCCGCATATGCTTTCTCGTACCTCTATCTATCATAAAGAAGTCTAACCCTGTATTTCACGAACAAACGCTTCTCTTGGGGAGTAGCGCCTATCCACTATACTATTAGACCTGTAATGGAGACCATGAAGAAATAACTCCTGTACCTCACTCCTGTTTGATATTTTAAATAGTGGATCTTTCTTTTCAATTTGATTATCTCTGAACTAATAATTAGAATCATATTCTAAATTATATTTAATAATTAGGAAACCTCTAATCCGATTAGGTTACTTTAATTGTCTAACCTATTTAATCTAATCGTATTAGATGCATTATGAGAATTTGCCTTTTAACTAATTCAACTTTTGAATTATTTAATCATATTAGATCTATGAAAAAAATTTTCCACCCAACAAAATCAAATAGTTCACCAAATTATATGGCCTTATAACTTTATTCACATTGTATATAATTTTTAACTCATTCACATAATAATAACAAGTGAAATAAAATTTAATAAGTAACATGTTATCAAACAATTTGAATAACAACTCTTAAGGCCTAATATTTGAAACAGTTAAAGATTTTTCTAAACTCTTTTAAAAAAGATTATCACATATTCTTAATTAGGATATCATCCTAATTAATTATTTATTTATTTAAATAAAAATATTTTTAATTAAAAAAGTTAAATAAATTAGGGACATGAGCCATAGGGCCAAGTCACCTTCACGCAATTTTGATTCTAAGCTGTGGTAAGTACACAGCACCCTTGGCTAATTCATACAAGTACAAAATATAAATTTATATAGGTACTCATTAAAATTTTATTGAAAAATATTAAGTAATAATAAAAATTTAAGAGATAGTTAATTAATAAATAATCAAAATATAAATATATATATATATATATATATATATATAAATAATTAAAATATTAAAATAAAAAATTTTATATTAAATTTTTTTTATGTAAATAACTTAAATTTAAAATTATTATATATATATATATATAATATAAATTTAAAAAATAACCTCCCTCTCTCTCTTCCCAGCCCCCAGCAAAGGGCGCTCTGGATTTACCATAGCACCCGGTCCCCTCCATATTTTTAGTTGTAAAATAAATAATTAAATAATTAAATCCGTTTTTAATTTAATTATATCATATACCAAACATCTAATCCTTTTAGATATTCTTTATTTTGGACTATTGTAAAATATTCAACAATTGAATATTTCACACCTTGGTTCAAAATTCTCAATTTTAAATGCAAAGTCCCGATCTAATTAAATTATTTAATTAGATCTTGATCTTCAATAAGTTCACAATATGTCAAACCAAAAACATCAAATAAATATGAGCATGATATGTAGAATAAACGAAATAAAGAAAAAATAAATTAAATATTGCAAATTCAATTAAACATACCTAATGCGCGAAAGTCATTTCCGACTTGAAGATCTGAAATTGGAAGAAGATTACTTAACACTTCAAAGTCTTCTTCGCAATGACCATTTCTAGCAACGGGAGTGTGGGCTCCCAAAAATATTTAACTTAGTGACGGCGGTGCGAAGCCCTCCCTGGTGTTGCTACTTGCCCAACCTGCTTCGAAGCAGCCATTGATGGTGTTCTCCTCCTCCAACAACTCGACACGGACCACGGTGATGGTGGTGCCATGCCGTAGTTGTCACCGCTGATCTCCGCGTCACAGTCCTTCTCTTTGTCGAACTCATCGTCGCTGTCGTTCTCTTCTTTAATCTCCTCGAGATCCACAACTGCATCATCGATCTCTTCATTGGTGACCTTCTTGGTGCTTCCGGAGTCGATGGTTGGAATTAGAGTTCCTGAAACCGTAGTCTCCATTCCATTTCAATTCAGATCTGGCTCCGAAGCTGCGGTAGCGATCAGATTGTCGCCATTCTCCTCCATCATCACCGTGGACCAGACATCTATCTCCAATTCCGATCGATTCCTGGTATGTGGCGTCGATTCATCCTCCGCCACCACTTCCACCACCGCAGATTCCGACCGGTTAACATCCAAGCTAATAGGTACTGTATTTTCCATTTTTTTTGGTGTTTAATGGTGTGGTTTTACCCTTATTGCCTGGCTCATCAATTTTTCTTGAGAACTTGGCCACTGTTTTCATCCATGGATCCATTTTCAAATTCTCCAAATCCATTCTATGAAATTCATCAATCATTTCAGCTCCTTTGGGTCTCATATCTTCGAGTATTCGATTTTTTTGCTCCGAACTCAAGTTGACAGTCATTTCAGCTCCTTTGCATTTTAGATCTTCGAGTATTTGATTCTTTTGCTCCGAGTTCAAATCCATGGCACGTCTTCTCCACAAGTCGAGAGGATCGCTGAGCTCTGATACCATTGTTACGGTATTTCCAATCCACCACTTCTAATTTCAATCAAGAACCAAGTAAATCAGAGTTTGAGGGAGAAGAGAAGGGAAATTAAGGGAGAGATAGAGAGAATAGTGAGAGAGAGAGAGAGATATTAGTTAACATTTCGAAATTATGATTTCATTACAACATATTTGCTTCTATTTATAGAACTAGGGAGGGGGAATTATTAACTAATACTAATACTATCCTAATTGCATAATAAAGGATAAAATTACCTATATTAGACCTGGACAGAGTGCAATGCATTAGAGGGGAAGATGGACAGGTACTCGCGGACAGGCATCTAATCAAGGCTAGGTGGAAAAATTTACTTCCAAGAGTTGTTCAACGAATAAGGAGGGACATACATATCCTTAGGTGATCTTCAAACATCTGAGGTGCATCAAAACCACTATGAAGGTAGGCAAATTAGCCTAGATGAAGTCAAGGAAGCCCTGAGATCCATGGGAAGGGATAAAGCAGTTGGCCCAGATGGCATCCCCGTAGAAGCATGGAAGTGTCTTGGACAAAAGGGCGCCATTTGGCTGACTAAACTATTTAACCAAATCCTCCAGGGGGACAAGATGCCTGAGGAATGGAGGAAGAGCATATTGATACCGATATATAAGATTAAAGGCGACATTCAGAGTTGCGCCAACTATCGGGGTATCAAGCTAATGTGCCACACTCTGAAGTTGTAAGAACGGGTCATAGAGAGGAGGTTAAGGCAACTGACTAAGATGTCCGAGAACCAGTTCGAATTTATGCCCGAGAGATCAACAATAGAAGCCATCCACATCTTAAGGCGGACGATAGAGCATTATAGGGAGAGACAAAAGGACCTTCATATGGTCTTCATTCATTTAGAGAAGGCATATGATAGAGTGCCAAGGGAGGTCTTTTGGAGAGTTTTGGACAGGAAAGGCATCCCCGTACCATACATCCGAGCCATCAAAGACATGTATGATGAAGCACAGACTATGGTGCGTACAGTGGATGGAGAGTCAGACGCTTTCCCGATAACAGTGGGGGTTCACCAAGGGTCTGCCTTGAGCCCCTATCTGTTCATTTTGGTTAGGGACGAGCTCACTAGGCACATCCAGGGATGTGTACCTTGGTGCATACTTTTTTTAGATGACATAGTACTGGTGGGGGAGTCGCGGGAAGAGATCAATGAGAAACTGGAACTGTGGAGAGGGGTTCTAGAGTCGAAGGGTTTGTGACTAAGCAGAGTCAAGACCGAGCACATGGAACTCAAGTTCGATCCATCTACCACACCTAGCCTAGAAGAAGTCAAGATTGGACACGAGGCCATTTCGAAGACGGAAAGATTCAGGTATTTAGGGTCCACGATACAGCACAACGGCGAAGTGGATGAGGATGTCAGCTTCAGGATCAAAGCGGGTTGGCACAAGTGGAGGATGGCCTCTGCGGTACTTTGTGATAGGAAATTCCCCTTGAAGCTAAAGGGAAGATTCTATAAGACGGTGGTGCGGCCAGCCATGGCGTATGGGGCGGAATGCAGGGTGATGAAACAACAACACACTCAGAAGATGAAGGTGGCGGAGATGCGAATGCTTAGGTGGATGTGCGGACACACAAGGAAGGATAGGATCAGAAACAACATCATAAGAGGCAAATTGGGCGTAGCTCCCATTGAAGATAAATTAAGGGAGCATCGTTTGAGGTGGTTCGAACATGTCAGAAGGAGACCGGACGAAACTCCAGTCAGAAGATGCGAGCAGCCTATTACTACATTAGGCTGAAGAGGCAGAGGCAGACCGAAGAAGAGGTGGCTTGAGACGATCCGACAAGACCTCACTCACCTAAACCTTCGGGAGGAGATGGCCTTAGATAGGGCCCAATGGAGGGCTAGCATAGGGGTATTAGATGACCCGGTTAGTGTAGGGTAGTCTTTATCTCTATCTGTCTATCCCTTTCTATCTTTCTATCCCTATCTCATCCTCTCTCTCATTTTTTTTTTTTTTTTTTTTGGTGTGGGCCATACTTATGCTTTCTGATGTTTGCCAGGTTTTTTGGCTGATGGATGCACGACCATCATCTTAGGTTGGGGGTCCCAGGAAACAGCCTCTCTTCAGGGTAGCCCCCTGAAGGGGGAAGGCTACGTACATCTACCCTCCCCAGATCCTTCTTTTGGCGAGAGCCCTTGGTGGCACTGGGCTTGTTGTTGTTGTTGTATCATTAATATAAGGCTATCGACTAATAATACAATTTAATCACATGCCTAACACATGATTAGCTTATTTATCCTGCATTACCATCCTGGTACTACTCTTGCCCAAGCACGCTTAACTTCAGAGTTCTAGTGGGATCCGATGCTTAACTGGTAATAATATCAGCTTCAGCTGAAGAGAATGATTGGGAATCCATCTGATCTACTTCATCATCCCCCAAATTTCTCATGATAAATACCATATTTATAAGTAAATATCCCAGCCGCTACTCAAACGTATATAAAGAGAATAAAAATTTCAGCGGGTGACGTCAAGTGTGACGTCATCCACCAAATTTGTCCATTTAATGTTTTTTATTTATTTATTTTAAAACACAATATTTATCGTATTATATATTCATCTTATGCATAATTCTTAACATAAAATTTTATTTATCGCATAAATAAATAATTAATCTCATAAATAAATTTTTTAAATATTTTCAAACAGTGCTTAAGTTGAGGCTTGCGAAGGGGACTTCACAGACAATCAAACTCTAGCTCTAAATGGGTTAAATCTAATTATCATCTCACGACAACAATTGATTATCATTTATTAAAACTTAATTCCACTAAATAAATTTTACTATACTCTAGAATTAAATATATTGACTTAAGAATTTCTCAAATAGCTTTTATCACGGCAATCAATCCTTCTATTAGATATCCGTGAGCAGAAGTAATTTTAGCTACTATAGTTACTTTTCTCACATTTTTCACCGTAGTTTCTGACTCACTCTTCTCAAACAATTCAATAATACAAAAAATAATTTTCGTACTAATTTCAAATGTCAAATACATGGAATACTTTGGCTAAAGATTTTAGAATCTGTTCGTATGCTACACATTTATCTTGTTAGAGACTATAGACTCCACGTAAAACAACTGTTCTAGCTACACTTCATACATTTGCCCAAAGCAGGTAAGATTTGAGTCAACGCAATGTGACTAATCTTTTTGGCACATCAAAGTAACGAATAATCCATGCGCAAATTTAGACTATTTCCTAGATTTAGAGTTATATAATTAATTATTTCTGATAGCAATTAAAGAAATAACTAATTCAGGTGGTCCTGCTGAGTGTTCCAATTATATAGACAACACCAATATAATATTTTTGGATCCCTATCCACATGACTAAGACATGCCATTTAAAGTATCATATTATAATCTTATCAGATAAATTGTCCAAACTCATTACCAACTACGACCATATATTTTGACAATATATCACTTATTTGATATAAGTTTATCTATGGCTAAATCTCATTGACCACTTAAACAAAACCCGACATGTCATCTTGGACCATGTCAGTTACATGGAATGTTTTAGAAAACAATCACACATATGTTTGACTGGTAAAACATACTCAGATAATAAATAAATAAAATAATTTCATTTATTTAATATTTAAAACTAACTAATTGGGTTTTCTAGGTCACCAATTCCAACATCAACTGCCAATGCAGGAAAGTGGCTGACAATCAATATCTAAAACTCAGGTTGTTCCCTAGTTCCTTAACAGGGATTGCCTTTTAGTAGTACATTAGCCTACCATCTAATTCGATCCACTGTTGGGGTGACACGATCATGCAATTCCAGGCCCAGTTCCTAAGGACAGAACTAGGAATTTCCATATCTGATTTGGCTCGAATGAAGCAAAAGCCAGGTTGATCTGTGAAAGAATACCTTAATCGGTTCAAAAGAGCCAGGTTGAAATGCACAGTAACTCTTCCTGAAGTTGAGTATGCCATGCTTGCCTTAAATGGCTTGGATATTGAATTTTGGAAGAAGTTTGAAGGTTCAAACTTCACAACGCTTCTACAACTAGCATAGCGTGCTGCTAGATATGAGGCTGCTCTGAAAGAAGAGCCTTAAGAAAAATAGTGTGTATTGAACTTACATACATGACTTGATTAACGAGGATGAGGATCATCCATATGAAATTGACGTTGCTGAGTATGTCAAAGGCCTCCTATTGTTTGTAATCTTTTGATCAAGAAGGATATCAAAGCCAAGAAGTCATATCAATCCCAAAACTTGAGAAAATATTAATTTGACCTTTTAAGAGCTGATGTCATATTTGATTGGCTTGAGGCAAAAAAATAAACTCAACATTAGGGGCAAACACAGAAAACTTGACCCCAATTCAACAACGAGAAATGTATACTTTAAATGTCACGATTTATTAACCTATTCAATGAAGAACAACGTGATCTTTAAAAACAGTGATCCAAGATGCTATTGAGGCAAAGAAAGTAATCTTCCCTAGAGAGGGACATATAGGTGTTGATAAAGAACTTGCTAGGAACACGTTGTGCCTCATGTTTACATATTTTATTCTTCATTTCTATGACATATTTGGATTTTACATGTGTATTTTATTTTAATTTAGGTACATTTAGGCTTGGAGTACAACGAAGCAAACAAAGGTTGAAAAGCAGTAAAATCAAGTATATGACTGCTTTGAGAAACCCGACCACGTGTGCAAAAAAGGAAAAATTAGATTGTAATTCGATAACTCAAATAGGCCTCGTGGAGAGAACACACACACACACACACACACACACACACACACACACACGAGGAAAGGAGGAACGAGGAAAAACCCAGAAGGTATGCCGATTGATCGATCGGTGCCGCTTCTATCGGTCACTCCACAGATATAAATAAAGAGGGGGAGGTCTAATTTCGCATCTTTTACCATGTCTTCTCTCGTCCTCTCTTTCCCAAAGCTGCTATGAGATCCAAAGTGTCCTCAAACGCCGAAGCACAGGGGACGGAATGTTGGAAGGATCAAAGCAAGGATCATCGTCAACGTCAATTAATGGAGTCTTCACCTTAGTTTTAGTCGTTATCGTTTTCTCTTTTAGATGTCATGATGTTTAAAAATCCCTATGTAGGAGTAGACTTTTAGTTTAGAGATGAAGGCGGGTAACTGCCCATATCCCAAATTTATATTACGCTTTTGACAATTGTTTTGTTCTGTTATATACGCGTGCCTATGGGGAATTTATCATTGTTGTTTGGTGTTTCTTTGTGTGGACTTGTAGCCATGATAAGATCTCCAAACTATTAGCATTCATGTACGAGCTTATAGCCTAGACCAGAACATAACTAGTTTTTTCAGACGTGGTCAAGGTTGAGGTTGTACACAACCCTAAACACAATCTCTTATATAAATTAATATTTAATTAGGAGTGACAAAGGAATTTGTTAATACTGTTGAGATAATCCATGCTATACCTAGGGTAACATGATGGTTTATGCCATTAGATTAGTTCATTACCCTAAACTCTAACTTAAGTATTAATTTAGGTTTAATATTGAATTAGGAGTAATAAAAGAATTAAGTAGTACTAATTAGATAACCTATGCTACACCTGAGGTGATATAATAGGTTATGCCTTTTTAGACTAGCCCATTACCCTAAGCCTAGTTTAAATATTAACCCAGGCTTAGTGCTTATAGTTTAAGCCTCCTAATTCATTGTCATAGTGGAGTATAATGATGGGATTCGAGTAAAGCTACCTTGAATTCAGTCCCTGAATTGAACTTATTGAATTAAGACCTTTAGTTTATTGATAGATTTATTATTTTAGTTAACAAATCATTGAAACCAACTCAAAACTCGATTTTAACTTCTCATTAACAACTAAATCCGACTTAACTCCGATCCCCGGTGGATACGACACCTATATACCCAACTAATCTATGACAATCTCGTATGCTAGTGAGTACAAGATTTTAAATACACCTTTAAAACTACATCAGAACACATTTCAAAAGTATTTCCCTAGAGCGGGCACAACCGAAAATCAATTCAAAATTCTTAATTTTAAATCTAAAGCCCCAATCTAATTAAACTATTTAATTAGATCTAAATCTTACTCTAATAGGTTCATAATATGATAAACAAAAAACATTGAATATAACAAATAAAAACATGGAATGTAGAAGAAATGAAACGAAGGAAAACAAATTAAATATCATATTTAATTAAACATACCTGAAATGCAAATTCCTATTTCGACTTGAAGATCTGAAATGGTAGGAAGATTTCTTGACACCTTAAGGTCTTATTCGCAATGATCTCTTCTCTCACAGGGAGTGGGTTCCCAAAAAATTTAACTTAGGAAAAACTTTCCAAACAAAATTTTTCCGTGAATCTTTTTGAAACAGTTTTTTTGAAAAATTATGTTGAAACAATAATTTAAAAACCCCTAAAATAGTTTTTAAGTAGGGGTGTACATGATCCAAGCCACTCACGAGTAGCTCGACTGGAATTCGAATTGACAGAGTTCGAGCTCAAGTTTGAGTATCAAAAGATACTCTATTAATAAATGAATACGAGTCGAGCATTGAAAACTCAGCTTGATACTCGATTAAATACTCGATTCAATATTCGAATTGGTACTTGACTCGATACTCGACTTGAATGAAATAGTTCTTGTGTGTTATTTTCTTTTGAAATGGATGGCTTGTGACATTAATAGTAATGAAAGAAGAAAGATTTAAAAGATGACATGTTACAGAGTGAAAGAATTTATATTTTCTTTGCTTGTATTTTTAAACCTTAGGTTTTGATGCATAGTTGCTACTAATATATTGGTGATTTATGGTTGTATATGTTAAAATATATAGTCGGCAATAATGGAGTATCCAAATTCAGTATAACTAATGTTCGAGTTATAAAATAATATTATAATGGAACTAATTTGTTGAATGTTCATATATACAATAAATGAGTACTCGAGTCGAGTCGAGTACTTGAATAGTTAATCGAGTTTGAGTTCGAGCAAAATTTACTACTCGAATCAAGTTTCAGTTGAGTACTAAGATACTCGGTTTGACTTGACTCAATTACATCCCTAGTTTTAAGGTTTACATTGTGGGAAAACCAAGTTCCAAAATCCTAAACTTATTGATTCTCCATAGCTTAAAAATGTGTGTATATATATATATATATATTCATCTTGTGAATTCATTCTTTTTTTTTTACCCAAAAGAGGGTACCAACACGCCGTCACCGTATCCTATTAGAACTCCATAGTTAAGCGTGCTTGGGTGAGAGCAGTACTAGGATAGGTGACCTTCTGGGAAGTCCTCACCCTTAGGTTAGGGGCACTCGAAAACCGCCTCTCTTCAGGGGTAATACCCTGAAGGGGGAAGGCTGCGTACATCCGCCCCACGACCCTGCTTAGGTGGGAGCCCTTGGGGCACTGGGTATGTTACTTTTTCATGAATTCATTTTTTAAAAAATATTTTCAAACGATACTTTAGTTGAGGCTTGCGAAGAGACCTTTGGAACAATCTAACTCTAGTTTTAAATGTGTCAAATATGATTATCATCTCATGATAACAGTTGTTTACCAATTAGTAAAACTTAATTCACTAAATAAGTTTTACTGCACTCAAAAATTTCCCAAATAACCTTTTTTATGACGATTAATCCTTTTATTAGATATTCGTGAGCAAAAATAACTTTAACTACTTCACACCTTGCCTTTCTCGAACCATTTAATAATGCAGAAACAATTTTCATATTAATTCCAAATATTAAACATTTGACTAAAGATTCCATAATCTGTTCATATGCTTACGAATCAACTAATAGGACATCTTATCTCATTAGATACTATAGATTTCACGTAAAATAATTGTACCTGCTACACTTCATGCTACACAACGCATGAAAGATTTAAGTCAGCATATTTTGACTAATCCTTTTAGCACATTAAAGCAACGAACAATCTATGCGCGAGTTCATACTATTTTTTGGATTTAGTGTTATCATCTTACAACATTAATTATTTCAGATAGCAGTTAAGAAATAAATAATTTAGGTGGTCCTGCTCAGTGTTCCAATCTTATTGGCAACACTAACATAATACTCTTGGATCCATATCCACATGACCAAAACAAGTCATCAAAAGTATCATATTATAATCATATCAGACAAGTTTTTCAAACTTATCACCGACTATGAACATACTTGGACAACAAATAACAAGTTTGATCTAAGTCTATATGCGGTTCAATCTCATTGACCACTTAAACCGAACTTGTCGTGTCATCTTAGATTTCTTCCATCTCATAAAATGCTATAGAAAATAATTACATGCATGTTTGACTCTTAAAACACTATCAAACAATAAATAAATAAAACAGTTTCATTTTTGTAATATTTAAAACTAACTAATTGGGTTTTTCGAGTTTCCAACTCCAGCAGAACCTTTCCCTAGTCCTCTTCAAGTGAAATTACTGGCACCTTTGCTAAAGATGATCAATGTAGTTTCCAAACTAATCCTTTCCCACTCTTCTGGAGAAATATGGTATTGAACGACACTAAAAAAGGGTGGCGAACAACCTATTTCAACAGTAGTTCATTGAGGGAGTACTAAGGTTCCCATCACCCTTGTGCGCATGTTAGATGATGGAATTCGCTATTGGCACATTAATGAGCTCCATCCTACGAACAAGTGTTTGATTTTCAAGAACTTACTAATCAAACTCCACAGCAAATCAACCATTACGCTATCAGTGGCTGAAGAGTTATCTATAGAGATTAGTAGTGATCATGGGCGCACTCTAAGCCTTACAAATCGAGAGAAAATATCTTGAGATCTGGAGAAAGTATCCTACAAGGAATGCCACCATGGTAATGGGAAAATGCAAGGAGCAATGAAGAAACTCAAGCTACTTCCTTAGTATATTTTGCCTGTTGAACCTCTTTTGGAATTGAAGATGCCATTTGAAAAGTCCCACATGTATAAGCCTACTGAAGATTCCCCTTTAAAATTTCAAATCATCATGAGGATTGGGCATCCAAAGAGAAATCCGAAGTTTCACCTGCTCGATGTGGACATTAATCAGGTACCACGACAGTCAGGACAACAGCCTTTAGGAGTCTGTTTTGGTAATGTTTGGAGAAGGAATCACCTTGGGCAAGAGGATGTAGGTCTCTCCAACCTTACATGAACTCAAATAAGAAGGCAGCTGCAAAAAAAAAGTGGCATGACGAAGAGCTCTACTTAACTAGGCTGTCTGAGGAAGAGGACAGAGTTTACAACAGAAGATGCACTGAGTCTATGATTCTCGAGGATCCAATAACGAATCTAGACCTTATACCATGCCGGTAAAGGTGAGCCACGCAAGAACATGAGAGATAGGCTAGTCTCGCACCTTCTAAGGGTAAAGAATCTTGGTGGGAACCACTTGCTCCGAATTTACTGGCTTAAAGATCATCAGTTGATGAGGAGGAGTACAGTCCCCTCTGTGTCAATTTACTGGAAACTCTGGACCGTGTTAAGTCAACGTGGTTTGACATAGAGAATGACCTCCACGACAAAGATTTCTCCCTACCTATGGAGGAATCTCAGACTCTAAAGTTTGAGCCAAAGGACCAACCTCTAGACTAGGACATGCTAATTGATGGCAGTGCTCAAAAGCAAGATTAGGATGTGCCAATGGATGGCAGTCCTAAGAAAGAAACAAACCAAGGGGTCCAAATACTATTTGGATCACTCCGTGAGAAGGTTGATGTCAAAATTGCCCTGCTCTTTCCCTTAGAGTTCATGGCAACCAATGCTCAGCAAAGCCTCGAGGAAGATGTGATAACATCAGATGAGGATCCCCAAGTAGAACTTGTAGTTGAAGTTCCAGCCAATGAAAGTAATCCTAATCCATTGTCTTTTAAAGTTAAATCCCTAACATCCAAGTCAACTAATGACACTCTTGACATAATGAAGATGATGTTTGATAGGCCTAATACTGCCAATAAACACATCAAGCCTCTATACATTAAGGCCAAATTCGACAACATTCTGGTGAATAGAGTCTTAGTGGATAATGGATATGCTACAAATGTCTTGCCTTCATATATGTTGGGGGTCATTGGCAAATCTCGGGATGACTTGATAACTAGATATGTTGCAATCTGTGGCTTTTCTGGAGCCACCACTAAGTCTGAAGGGGTCACCCGATTAACTGTTGGCTGCTTAAGCAAGCTAACAACTTTCTTTGTAGTAGATACTACCTCAAGTTATAATGCTTGACTTTGGGAGAGACTGGGCACATGCCAATTACTGTATCCCTTCACTCCATCAGCTGTTAAACTTCTGGAACCATGAAAAATATGAGGTTGTTATGACAGATAACAAGTCATTCATGGCTTGCTATACTTATGTTGAAGCAAAGTTCTACGAAGATGGTGTGGGACCACAGGATGTTAGAAGGACCACTCCTCAGTTTGCCTAATATTAGGAAATGATAGCCATTCTTGACAGTCCGTTTACTGAAGTTGAGGTTGATCAAGTGGATATCAAGTCTGAAGACCCTAACTTCTGGGGATGCATGAGAGCCCTTCTAGAGGAAGGGGATTTTCAAGGCACACTAGAAGCCTTATGCGGAGTAGCTAGGACCTCCTAGTAAGGGCCCAAAGGGCCGTTTCCTCTGCCATTGCAAAGTTGGTGGCTTGGCATGCTGAGGAACAACTAAGTAGCCATTTGTTAAAAATGGCCTTAAGGTCAAGATGATACAAGAAAAGGAGTTGGAGTTATCTAACTTAAGAGCGGCACCAGCTAATGTGGAGGATTTAAGGGCTAAAGTCCAAGACCTCCTCTTCGAGGTTAACTTAGGCTCAACAGAGGACCTAAGACCTACCTATTTGAGCGTTCTGCTTTTTGAAGAGTAGAGGAAGTAACATTTGACCTTGCTTCTTAAGTTAAAAGACTGCTTTGCTTGGGATCATCATGAGATGTTTGGCGTAGTCAGAAAAGTGGTTGAGCATAGGCTTCCTATCAAGCTAGGTTTGAGCCCCATAATTCAGGCCCATAGAAGGATGTCCCAAGAATCAATATACTTGGTCAAAGAGGAGATTGAGAGACTCTTAAAGGCGAACTTCATCAGGGCTTCGTGGTACATTGAGTGGTTGGTAAATATTGTTCCTATTATCAAAAAGAATGGCAAGACTAGAGTCTGTATTGATTTTCGAGATCTAAATGCAGCCACCTCAAAGGATGAATATCCAATGCCAATACTTGATGTTCTCATTGATTCATGGGTAAGTCAGTATGAACAGGTCTATGTGGGGCATACTCTAAATCATGGCCAGAGAGGCCTACATCAATGAATCAAATAAATGAATCAGAAAAGTTAAAAAGGATTAAAGGTCAATATGACCAACAATAGCAAAAGGCAACAAAGCTGAAGGCCAAAATAAAACTAATGCTCAATTCCCCACTCCCACAGAAGCTGAGAGTGACGCTAAGCACCACGAAGTGTAGGAGCGGCAATAAGATGGCTACGAATCAATCCTGTGATCTCCTCAACGACAGCTGAAGAAGGACTGGATTGAGAGCACTGAATCCTCAAGTTACACTCATACTAGAGGATATAGATTATCGCAGAAAGACAAAGGTGGGATAGAACACGATCTACCCCACGACCACAGAGCCAAGAAGTAGCCTAGGAAATGAGTTCACGCCAGTGGAGCACGGGCTAAGCAAAAGATGTGCATGAAGACACCCTAGCCGAAACAGTAGCTGAGAAACTGTAGGTAAAGAAAAGATGGCTATGCGACTTATCATTTGAACCACACAACACTCCTGAGGTCTTATCCTTTATGCATGGCTACTGTGGGTGCTACCGAGTTATGAATGCTTTAAAGGATGCTCACAAAACAACATTTAGATGTCTTAGATCAATAGGGACCTTTAAGTGGGTGGTTATGCCATTTGGCTTGAAAAACACTGGTGCCACCTACTAAAGAGCCGGGAACATGATCTTTCAAACCTTATTAGTAAGACCATGGAAGTCAATAGAGATGACATCATGATCAAATCATAGTCCTAAGTTAAACACTTGGAGGACTTAGAAGAGCGTTCCTTAGAATGAGGAGCCATAGCCTCAAGATGAACCCATTAAAATGTGCCTTTGGCATGCACTTTGGAAACTTCCTTGGTTTTTTGGTGTACAAGAGTGGCATTGAGGTGGATATAAATAAGACTAAGGCCATTATATTGGCCAAACTGCCTTTTTAAGTAAAGAGGAGCTTTAGGGCTTCTTGGGATAGGTTAATTTCCTAAGACGTTTTTATTTCAAATGTCGAAGGAAAAACCATAATCTTCTCTCTATTGTTGAGACTCAAGTCTGAGAAAGACTTCAAGAGGTACGAGCCACACCAAGTAGCTTTCGAGGCCATCAAGGAATACTTGATCAGGCCACCAGTGCTAATTCCTCCAAAGTAGGGCAAATTGTTGAAGATTTATTTCTCTGCTTCTGATGAATCTATTGGTTGTCTACTTGTACAAGACAATGAGCAAGAGTTTGAGCAAGCTTTGTTCTACCTAACCCATTGTTTGAATGAATGTGAAATAAAATATTCCTCCATTAATAGATTGTGTCTATCTTTGTTCTATGCACCTATGAAATTGAGACATTACTTGTTAGCATTTACCATATACGTGGTTGCTCAGATAGACATCCTTAAATACATGCTAGATAGACCTCTTATGAGAGGAAGATTGAACAAGTGGAGTATCGCTCTATTTCAGTTTGAATTGGTATATGTGTCGCAACAGTCAATCAAAGGCCAAGCCTTAGAAGACTTTTTAGTTGATCATCCAAACATTTACACTAGCTTAAAGTATGAGCCTGACCAGCTCCTAGTGGTGAAGATGGTCCCTTGGAAGCTATACTTTGATGGATCAAGGATTAATTCAATCGTTGGGGTTGGGATTGTGATCTAATCCCGTGCTAGGGTTATCGCCAAGTCAGCTGTTACCTTAGTTTGCAAGTGCTCCAAAAACATGGCAGAGTATGAGGCATTGATCATGGGCCTACAGACTCTCATAGAAATGTAAGTCTTTAATATTGTCATAAAAGGGGATTTGCAATTGTCATTGGCTAAGTAAAAGGGGAGTTTAAGTGTTTAAGCTATACCTCGAACAAGTATATCTCAATGGTGCAACAGCTATTGAGTAAGTTTGATGGTGTCCAGTTTGGACACACTTACATTCTTGTGGCTATATATTATTTCACAAAATGGGTGAAGGTGGCTAAACCATATAGGAACTAGAGGTGGCAAAGACAACCCAACCTACAAAACCAACCTGAAAAATAAGTGACCTGACCTGATTTGACCCGAAGATTTGATATAAATAATTTTTTTGAATGGTATTTTTTGAACAGGATATAAATAATTAGATCTAAACTTAGAATGACCTAACCTAAGACTAACCTCATCCGTCTTACTCCTAACCCAAAAAGACTGGATATGAAATTGACCCAACCTGACCCACAGGTGACCTGATGTAACCCGACCCAAAATGAACCGTACCTAGGTAAACCCGAACCCAAGAAGACCTGAACACAAATCCAAGCCAACCTGTAACCCAAATCGACCCAAGCCTTTAAATGTGAAAATCGTTATTACTAGGGAGAGTACACCAAAAATCTGTAAGAGAGCATTACATAACTTCACTAGTAGTACAGTTGTTAGTTGTTCGCTTATTGTTCTTACTTGTTGGATAATAACTGATATACGTTGTAAATACTGGATATTTTTTTGGTATAATTTTTATAGTTAAGTTTAGATGTTATTAAATATCCTAAGAAATTAAAAATTATATAAAAGACCTTTGTATACGTATATACATATAATATATGTATATATATCCACTTTCTTCTCCAGTAAGAAATTCTCACCACTTCCTCTGCACTATAAATACAGAAGCAAGCTGAATTAAGCGGTGCAGATCAAAACACAGTGTGCGAGAAAACAATTTGAAAAGCACATATATTGTGAGAGTGAGATGAGAGTTTGCAAAATTTTATATAATAAAATATTGAGAGAATTATTTAAATAGAAGAAAAACTTCTCTTCTTTTTTAGTTCTGATATAAAATACTTGTTATTTTTCTTTAAATATACTTGGGTTTGTATTTTTATTCTCTTCCTTTTGAGTATAATATGTCTATAGTTTTATAACACGTTATCAATACGAGTCTCGAGCCAGTTAAGGATTGTTTGTTATGAATCTAGATTGATCTAGGTTCATGAGCTAGGGATAGATTGGATAAAAGGGAGTTAAGATGAGAAGAGAAGTGAAAGAAATGAGAACTATAAGAATATCTAGAGAGCATCTAGATCAAGAGAGAGCGATTAGACTTTCATTATCATTTGTCATATGAAGAATACAAGAGCAACAACTCTTACTTATATTAGCCTAGGACAACTAACTGACCTTCACATGGCAGCCGCCACAATTGACTAAAGCTAACTAACTTCCTTGACCTCATTAACCGACATTCCTGCCCAAACACAACATTCAAATGCATTACTAATTCTCCTTACTAAGATACAAAATTGATCTATTACAATCATAGCTTTATTAGACTAAACACATATCCTAGAATCATAACAATACTCCCCCTTTAAAGATTCTTGTCCCCAAGAATCTAAGAGAAAAGTATAGCTTTATGACCTTAGAGACTCTAGTGACAACTTCAACTCATTATTCTTGCAATTCATCAGCGAATTCCAATTCCAAACAGCAAGTCCTCAACAGAACAACACTTGTTTAGCTCAACTCTTCAGCACTGTAGTAGCACCAATCTTTAGATGTTGCATATGTCCTCCCATTTCAGAAGTTGAGGAATGTAATGGCTAATGAGATTGTGGTTATGCAGGTCTGAAAACTTGGTTGCAGCTACGGAAAACAGCTTGCATATCCCTTCCCATTTGTATAATATCACATTGAAGCCTATTCCTGCTGCAATTTCTGGTAGTTCTTTACCTTGTTCATGAACCTTTAAACTCCTTAACTGATAGTGTTCACTGCAGTGAGGGACCTTAATGTCATGATCTTCAATTTCAAATGCCACAATCTTCAATTTATCAGCTGCAACTAGATGATCATCTTGACATTTCTCACTGCGTTGATGTAATATTCTTGAAACAACATGATTTATCATAAAAATCTTGAAATTGAAACACATTGATTATCAGCTAGATGATTTATCATAAACAACTAGATGATTTATCAGCTGCAACTAGATGATCATCATGATCTTCAACAACACATTGATTAGATTCTTGAAACACTTGCTGCGGTAATATTGGATCCTTGATGTCATAAAAATCTGGAATAGAAGCTTTCCTGTTTTGTCGTGACTTATCATTGACCAGCTTTATTTTTGTATCCAATTGTCGACGTGCTATATGAGCTAGAGGCCTATTAAGATGTTCTTGCATCCCATTCAATCTTTGCTCAACTTTTTGTGCAAATTGCTCTAGCTTCATGATAGATCTTTGTTCAAATTGGTCTTGCCTCATGATAAACCTTTGCTTAAATGCTAATAACATTTCTTGCATTTGTTGCTGCCACAGTGGCATTTGATCGGAAATACCTCTAGCCATTGCAATTGATTTCCCTCTTCTGGCCAGATCTTCAGGACAAAGCAAATGCTAGCAGTTAGGTTCAATCATGTTGAGTGCAAACCGATCAGCCATCTTGTTTTAAATTCAAAGAGCAGCAACTAATTTGTGATCTGGATTCTTGACTTATAACTACGAGATCGCAAGAAGTAGCACAAGTAATACCAATCTAACTTGCTTAACTCAAACAGAACTCAAGCTTAAAATAGATGAACTAATGTATTCTTCAACAATTAATCAAACACCTCATGGTTCAGCTTTAGATCACCAAATCTCAACTATATGCGAAGTTGTTTCTTGTTCAACTTCAAGCACTCTACCACATCAGATGCAATAATCTCCAAAACCGCCTTAGATTCTTGCTAATTCAGCAGTAAAGCAATCAAACAATATCCGATCTGCACAATTCTGAACTAAACTTGATCAAGTTGATCCGGTAGCAACAACTGAGCTTTGATCGGTTAAAAATGAGATAAATCTAGCACCAAAACCTATTTTTGTTGATTATTTGCAACCAGCTCCAAAGCTTGACACAATACAAGCTCAATCTAGTTGAAGCAGATTCAACTAAATCAAATGCAAAGCATCTAAAGTCCTTATGCAGCAACAACAATCAGATTTGAATTTTCTTGATTAAGAGCTTCATTTGGGATCAAATCAAGGCTTTGATACCAATTGTTAAGAATCTAGATTGATCTAGGTTCACAAGCTAGGGATAGATTGGGCAAAAGAGAGTTAAGATGAGAACAGAAGTGAAAGAGATGAGAAATAGAAGAATATCTAGAGAGCATCTAGACAAGAGAGAGAGATTAGACTTTCATTATCATTATCATATGAAGAATACAAGAGCAACTACTCTTACTTATACTAGCCTAGGACAACTAACCAACCTTCACATGGCAGCCGCCACAATTGACTAAAGCTTACTAGCCTCCATGACCTTATTAACCGACATTCCCGCTCAAACACAACATTCAAACGCATTACTAATTCTTCTTACTAAGATACTAAATTGATCTATTACAATCATAGCTTTATTAGACTGAACACATATCCTAGAATCATAACATTTTTCTATACTCGAGATAAGTTTTCATTCCCTAATCTTTGTGATTTTAATCATGTCTAATCTTACTGATCTTGAATTTACTGCTCTTGATAAATTTGGCAAAAATTATTTGCCTTAGACCCTTGATGTTGAGATTCACCTTGATGCTATGAATCTCGGAGATACAATTAAAAGGGAAAATAATGCATCCTCGTAGGATCGCAATAAAGCAATGATATTTCTTAGGCATCATATCCCTGAAGGATTGAAAGCTGAGTATATTGCTGTAAAGGACCTATATGTCCTTTAGTTGAATTTAAAGGAGAGATTTGATCATCAAAACTTTATGATCCTCCTTAAAGCTCGCTATGAATGGATGCACCTGCGATTACAGGATTTTAAAACTGTAAATATAACTTTGCAATATTTATTATTACCTCCCTATTGAAATTATGCAGGAGAAATATTACTGAGGAGGATATGTTAGGAAAACCACTATATATTTTTCATGTCTTGAATATGCTCCTGCTGTAGCAATATCGAGAACTAGAATTTAAAAAATACTCAGAGTTAATATCATGTCTCCTTGTTGCAGAACAAAATAATGAATTGTTGATGAAAAATCATCGGTCACGACCAACTGGGTCTGAACCATTCCCTGAAGTGAATGCTTCGACATATGACCATCAGGGAGATGGTCGAGGTCGTAAACATGGCCGTGGAAGTGGTCATGGCCGTAGAGGAGGTTATAGCCGCAGTTATAATAACTGGCACTATGGTATCCTAAATGGATCAAAATTTAAAAAGTCCACAAATAACGAGCAGAAAAATAGAAAAGAGAAATCTCCTGAACGAAATTTGTGAAATAATCTGGAAATAGATTGCTCCCGGTGCAGTATGAAAGGTCACTAGATGCGTACTTGTTGTACAGCCTAACACCTGGTAGACCGTTATCGGGTATCGTTGAAAGGGAAAGAAAAGCTCTCAGAAAGTAATTTTGCTGAAAATCATTATCCACTTAATGATACAAATTTAGATGTTTCTAAATTCTTCGAAGATCCTAGTGGGAGAATTGATCATCTGATAAATGATGAAAATGTTCAAATTAACTAACGTTTATATTTTTGTGTCTTATATTTTGTACTGAACTATATTTGATAATGCCGCCTTACTATGTGCAAACTAGAGTGGTATCAATCTACCTAATATATTATATGACATATGTTTAGTTATATGCATAAATTATTTTTGATATGCATTATTACCAAGGATGGACAAATTAAACCATGATCTAAGGTGTATAGTTGTTTTATTTATTCAATATTAGAAAATAGCAACGAACCAATTTAATATGAGATCTCATTTGCTAAGGACAAAGAAAAATTTTGATAAAAACCAATTCTTATAAAGATTTGTATGCATCACAACCACGCATTATCCGAAAGTCATTCTACTACAACAGATAATCATTGCAATGCAAAAGGGAACAACAGTACAATTCTTTCATCTACTGTCAAATAAAGAAGGGATTTTTAAACGTAGTCGCTATATAATTGCCATGCTCAGTTCTAGTTAAAGTATAAATTTCAAAAATATACATTATATTATATCTAACTCTTTTTATATACGCAAAGTTAAAGTGTCAATTTGTGAAGACTATAAAACTCATTACTATAATATGGTTATTTAAAGTATTTCGTGATATTATGTTTATGTTTTTGTTAATGATTATATTATCCTATGTTTGAATATAGATGGTGGAAATTAATGTTTGGCAGACATTATAACAACACTGGGTGTTTTAAACTTAATTAGAGGCTCCAGAAGAGCACACATTGTGTTTCCTAAAGAAACAAGCTTTTCATGAGTAAGGCTATCTATTTAACTTCGAGATATCCATTGGGATGATTAACCAGAAGTTAACAGACCCAAAAGGCTTTTATTATATGGAAATATTTGGATCATTCGAGTATAAAGATGATTAAGAGAATAATTGAAAATTCTCTTGAATACCCATTAAAGAACCAGAAGATTCTTATATTGGATAAAACATAATGTGCTGCTTAAGGCATGTCATACTCAAATTGGGTTTGAATCCCATATATTTGAAGAAATACAAATGGGATACATGTGGGCCAATTATTTTATCATGTGGACCAATTTGGTACTTTATGATATTAATAGTAGCCTTTACCCGTTGGTCCCATGAGTATGGATAATACACTTATGATGTGGCATTTGTGAAACTCGTTGCATAAATGATTTGACTATGAGCTCAAGTCGTGGATTATATTATATGATAATGCATGAGATTTTACATCCCAAGTATTTAATACTCATTGTATGGGATGGCAATTGAATTGCCATATAGCCCGCATACAGACATCTAATAATCATATCGAATTTTCTGATTAAACGCGTTCAGTGAATGGCTAGACCATTATTATTGCCTAGTTTTATATGGGTATATATTATGATATATGTTGCAGCACTAATCATGAATCTCCTCAGTATAACTTGTCTCTGACAAGATCCATATATATATCACATCTATGAATTTATTTATATATTGTATGTTCCGATTACTCCACCTCAATATTGAAAGATGGGTCCAACATGGGGATTTGAAATTTATATCAGGTTCGAATTCCCATCAAGTATAAAATATCTGGAGATATTAACTGAAAAACTTTTGCAAGCATAATTTGCGTAATGTAAATTTGACGAAACAATATTCCAAGAATTAGGGGGTGAAAAATTAAAGCTGGTGTTAGAATTTGGTTCCTATATAGTCTAAACTATATCCTGGAACAAGGTATGAGATCTAAGTTATTAACGTTACAATCAGCATTTTGTTGAAAATGATAACTAACCATTTTATGTACTTAATTTAAACGAATTTTAATTTAAGTACGATAAAATAAATAAAATAATTAAAATATATTTTATGCTAATTACCATTAATTATTTATTAAAAACAGTGGGGTACAACTGTACCCCACCCAGAAGCTTCCGGAGGAAACTACCTTTTGGCCGTTCAATTTTCCCGCTCGAATGGGACACCTGTTGTGCCACGATTTGCAGGTTTTGGAGGCCTCATCCAAGCCATTGGTTTGGGTGGTGGATTGTGTGGCTTATAAAGGGGACACATGTCCCTCTTTCGGTGCCCCAAATGTGTGTTTGTTTGGGTGAATCTGGGCCGTTGGATTGAGCCTTATCAACCGGGGGGTTCTGGAGAGAGAGAGAGAAGGTTTTGGGCATTTGTTGAGGGTTTCATCCGGTTCCCTCTCTCTCCTCTTTCTCTCACTTCGTCTGTTCCTTCTCCTCCCCCTTTAGAGACGTTTCTTGGGTTGCTTGAGGGGTTTTGAAGTACCAAACCCTAGATGGTATGAAGAGGACACGCTAGAAGCTAGAAACCACCTAGATGGTATGAAGAGGACACGCTAGAAGCTAGAAACCACGAAGACTGGTCCAACTGTGGGACCTGGGATAGTAAGACTTGCAGCCACTAGCTTGGAGTCGGTATAATTTCTTACTCTTTTCTCTTACTTTACTGTTTTGGTTTGTAAAGTTAGTTTTGAGAAAGGGTTGTATCTTAATAGCTTAGATTATTTTGGAAAGCGCCTTGTACCATTTATGTGATTTGTAATATGGTGTGTAATACTTAATAATATAGATCTCTATAGTGGTAGGAGGACCGTGGAGTAGGTCATTTAGGACCGAACCACGTTAAAATATCGTGTGTACTCCTTATTTTGTTTATGTCTTCTATCGTCGTTTGTTGTCTCAACTCAAAGCATAGAGCCACAGTTTAAAGATCACCATTTTCACCGATCCTTCAATGAACTAAGTTAGTGTTGAAGAAAAAAATCAGGTTTAACAAAGATAACCTAAAATCAGTAAAGTTAAAGCAAGTGATTTTGAACTTAGGTTATAAAAGAGGTTCAGTTTTCTCAAGATCAACATTATCGGAAGTGTTTTGAGAACTTTAACCAGATTAAAATATGCTTTTTGGACCCTGAAATCACAACAAGTGGTATCCGAGCTTTACGGCTTGTCAAACTACGGACGTGGTGCTTTAATTGAGCCTGAAAAACGTGTTATAAAACAGACTTGTGTTTTCGGTAAAAACCAAACCCCTTTTTTTTTTTTTTTTTTGTCGTCACTATTTGTGAAAAACATTTTAAAAAAAAAAGAAAGAAAAATGGCTGCTAAGTTTGAGATTGAGAAATTTGACGGGAATAATGTTTATACTCTTTGGAAGTTGCAGACCAAGGCCCTCCTGATGTCCCAAGGAGTGGGATACGGGCTACTGGAGCCTGACAAACAACCTTCTCATTTGACTGAGAAGGATAAGGTAGACATGGAACAGCGAGCGTATGGTACTTTTGTTATATGATTTGATAAAAATTTTCTGCCCTTACTTTTTATTAAAACCATTGTAGCTAAGATATGGGCTAAGTTAGAAGAAATATATAAAGCGGAATCCTTAAGTAAGAGGATACTTTATATGGAAATTTTCTTCACGTATAGAATGTCAGATCATAAACCCCTGGAGGATTCATTAGATGAATTAAACCGAATTATACAAGACCTAAAAAACGTTAGTGCTAGAATTCAGGATGAGATTCAAGCCATTGTATTACTATGTGCTTTACCTAAGTATCTTAGGGCTTTTAAAGACACACTAAGATATGGTAGAACAAAAATCACCTTAGACGAAGTGATGCAAGCACTTACGAGTAAAATTCTAGAATTAAAAAGGGAGGTAAAAGATGGACTATCTTGCAACAGTGGCGAGGGATTAGTGATGAGAGGAAGAACAAATGATAGGCAATCCAGCAATAACAAGAAAAGGTCTAAGAGTAAATATTGTTCTAAGTCAAGAGGTAGAAAAGACATAACGAAAATAAAATGTTATGGGTGCAACAAATTAGGACATATGAAAAAGAACTGCCCTGATAGGAACAAAACACCAGGAAAAGTAGACAATATGGTTTCGTTTGAATCTAGAAATGCTGAAGTTCTTATTGTTTTGATTGATTTGTGTGATTCGAATGCCAATAGTGAACTGTCTGAAGGTGCTATGTCTGAATGTAGTACTTCTGATCATGTAATGTTTCATCTGATACATTAGAACATGTATGGGTGTAAGACTTAGAGTGTAGCTTTCATATGGCTGCCACTAGATCGAATTTTATTAACTACAAACCTATTAATGGGGGATGAGTGCTGCGAGGAGATAACCGGGGATGTAAAATAGTTGGAGTTGGATCCATCAAGATAAAATTAACTAATGGGACTGCATACATACTTGAGAACGTAAGACATGTACCCGACCTGTGTAGGCACCTGATTTTCCTAGGCCAATTGGACCTGAAGGGAATGTCATTTAGGGCCATTAACCCAGAACTAAGGATCATGAAAGGATCTTTGGTAGTTCTAAAAGATAAGCTGAAAATGGGTTATACGTGCTAATAGGTAGGATAGTGTCGGGACAGTCCAACGCAGTAGTTAATACAGATCCAACAGAACGATGGCATAAAAGATTAGGTCATGTGTCGGAGAGAGATCTGAAAGAGTTGGCCAAACAAGGCCTGTTAGGTGGAGATTATAACTCAAAAGTAGATTTATGTGAATCTTACATCTTTGGTAAACATCACAGGTAGGTGTTCAATGTAGGTAGACACATAACTCATGGGCCATTAGATTATATTCATTCGGATTTATGGGGACCTGCCAGGGTGTCGACCTTAGGTGGAGCGTTATATTTTCTATCGATTGTTGATGATTTCTCACGCAAAGTTTGGACTTTTTTAATGAAAAATAAGGACGATTGCTTCCCCACATTTAATAGGTGGAAAACTTAGATAGAAAATATAAAAGGACGAAAAATGAAATACCTAAGAACTGATAATGGGTTGGAATACATAAACAGCGAATTTGAGGAGTTATATGTGAAAAACGGAATCATACATCACAATACTGTTAGAGGACGCCCTCATCTGGTATAGGCCTAAAAACACCTGAAGAAATGTGGACGGGGAAACCGACAGACCACTCAGTATTGAGAGTCTTTGGCTGTGCAGCCTATGTGCACCAGTCGGAGGGCAAGTTGGAACCAAGAGCCATCAAAGGTATGTTCCTCGGTTACCCTGAAGGGGTAAAGGGATACAGAATAGGAGTTAAGGATGGAAACAAAACAAAAATTATCAGAAGTAGAGATGTGAAATTTAACAAACATGAAATACCCTACTTAGATAAGAACTTAACTCCTAAAAAGCGTATGTTGAACCAGAACACTACGAATTTGAGGTGAACCCACCTGAACCGAATTACCAAAATGTGGCAAGAACAGAAATAGAAAAAGATAGCGTAGAACTCGAACAAACGGTAGAAACCCTGATAAATTAATCTCAGGATCAAGGTGGTGGTGAAACAGGCACTGAACAAACAGTAGTGGAAACCGAGACCATTCCTAAAAATGAGCTAGGTGACTATCTACTGTCGAGAGATAGGGCAAGGAGGGACGTGAGACCTCCTAAGAGGTTAGGATATGCAGACTGCATAGCCTACACCCTAAACACAACATTAGAGTATATTGAGTCAGAACCTTTAAGCTTCAAGGAGGCTATTAATAGCCAGCATTTAGCAGAATGGCTAGATGCTATGAAGGCAGAAATGGACACCTTAGTGAAGAATAAGACTTGGCACTAATGCCTAAGCTGGCGGGTAAGAAGCTAGTGGGATCTATGTGGTTCTTCAAGGTTAATGAACCTAGTTTACCTTCTGAAAAACCTAGGTTCAAGGCCAGGCTTGTAGCTAAAGGTTTCACGCAGCAAGAAAGCATGGATTATAACGAAGTATTTTCACCGGTAGTTAAACACACCACCATTAGGGTGTTGATGGCTTTGACAGCCAAGTTTGACCTAGAATTAGAACAGCTAGATGTAACAACTGCTTTCTTGCATGGGGAGCTCAATGAGGAGATCTACATGGCCCAGCCCGAGGGTTTGCGAAGCCTGAGAATGCTGGCCTTGTATGTAGACTTAGGATGTCCTTATATGGACTAAAACAGTCCCCGAGGCAATGGTACAAGCGGTTCCACCACTTCATGACTGAAGTTGGGTTTACTAGGTTAATTCATTATGTGTGTTTCTATGCAAAAAATTTGAATTCTGATTTTGCAGTGTACTTGGTGATTTATATCGATGATATGTTGATATCAAGCCGTTATTAGACTGAGATTGAAAAATTGAAAGACATGTTAAATCGGAACTTTGAAATGAAAGACTTAGGTCCAGCTAAGAAGATCTTAGGGATGGAAATAAGTAGGGATCGTACTAGACATACAATAAACTTGTCCAAAACCTCACACTTAGAAAAGGTTGTTCATAAGTTTAACATGAAAGAGGCCAAAATTTTTAGAGTTCCCACAGCCGCACATCACAAATTTTCGATAGCACAATGTCCAGGGAATGAACAAGAAGCGGCTGAAATGAGTAATGTACCATATGCTAACGCAATAGGTTCAATTATGTATGCCATGACTTGCACTAGGCCTGGTCTAGCTTATCGCATTAGTGTGCTCTCAAGATTCATGATGAATCTAGGGAAGCAGCACTGGAAAGGGGTTAAGTGGCTCTTCAGATATATCAAGGGTTCCACGAAGCTAGGACTTACATGTGGATGAACAGATACTGACCTAAGACTCTTAGGATAAACCAATAGTGATTTCGGTGGAGACCTTGACAAGCGTAAGTCCACAAGCTCCTACATTTTCTCTTTGAATGGCGGGGCTGTTAGTTGGAGATCTATGCTCCAGTCATTGACGGCATTATCAACGACTGAAGCCGAGCTCCTGGCACTAACGGATGCCATTAAAGAGGCGATATGGCAAAGTGGACTTCTGGATGAATTAAGGTTAGGCCTAGGGATATATACGGATAGCCAATCAGCCCTAGCATTAAGTATTCCATGATAGGAGTAAGCATCTCGCTATTAGGCAACTTTTCGTTACTGAACAGATAGAATTGGGAACTGTGGAGCTGCTAAAAATTTGTACAGATGATAACCCGGCAGATATGGGAACGAAGGCTGTACCCCTGAACAAATTAATAAAATGCATTAATTTGATTTAAGACTCCTGGGATCCAGGAGGAGGCTGATGGACCAAAACCAAAAATGTTTTGCCCCCCTATTACAAGAGTCAATCCAGTAGTTAGACTAAATAGGAATCAGGTGGAGAAGTGTTAGAATTTGGTTCCTATATAGTCTAAACTATGTCCCGTAAGAAGGCATGAGATCTAAGTTATAAACGTTACAATCAGCATTTTGTTGAAAATGATAACTAACCATTTTCTGTACTTAATTTAAATGGATTTTAAATTAAGTAAGATAAAATTAATTAATTAATTTAAATATGTTTTATGTTAAATATGGTTACTTATTTATTAAAAATGATGGGTACAGCTGTACCCCACCCAGAAGCTTCTGGACAAAGCTACCTTTTGGCCGTTCAATTTTCCCGCTCGAACGGGACACCTGTTGTGCCACAATTTGTAGGTTTTGGAGGCCTCATTTGGGCCATTGGTTTGGGCGGTGGATTGTGTGGCTTATAAAGGGGACACGTGTCCCTCTTCCGGTGCCCCGAATTTGTGTTTGCTTGGGTGAATCTGGGCCGTTGGATTGAGCCTTATCAACCGCTCTCGTTGGTCCTCACACGGATCCGGTTTTCTATATATATAGGGGGTTCTAGGGGTGTTCAAATACTGGTCCGGACCGAAAAACCGGACCGGACCTGACCGATTAAATATCGGTCCGGTCCTCGGTCCATAAAGGTCCGGTATTTCGGGTTTCGGTTCGGTCCGGTCCAAACCCAAAAAAACAGGGACCGGACCGAAACCTGATATAAATTATAATATTTATTAATATTTTTTTTTAGCACAATATTAATATTTTAAAAAAAATTATAATAATATTAACAATACTTAATTTAAACCCCAATCCCACCCATATACCCATAACCCATTTTCTCTCTCCTCCTTTGCTCACTTTTCCCTCCCTCATCTCACTCACCCAGCACCCCCCCACCCCACCCACACACAACACAATCCCTTTCCCTTCCCCTTCCCTAACCCTAACTCTTTACTGCAACCGTCGACCGACCACCACCAACCACCACACCACGCCACCGACCGACTACCGCCGTCCATGCCACCGACCGACAAATCATTTTCTTTTAGGGTAAATCCCTAATTTTTGTTTAATTTGTTATTCTTCTAGTATATTATTGAGTTATTTGGGTCATCATTTTGATTTACATTTTATTTGTTTTAAGCTTGGTTGGTTTTGTTTTGCTTTATTTAATTTTTAATTTTTGTTCAAAAAAGTTTTACTTGTTTATCTAAGTATACCCATTTGAATTTTAGTCCCTCAACTTTTCTTTTGCTTACAGTGGTGCCTAATATTTTATTTTAAGACAAAATTGGTTCCTCTCAATTTTTCTTGATAACACTTAAGAGTATATTCTTGATAACACTTATCATTTTTCTTTATATGTCACAAATTTTACACTCAGTTCATAACCACGAATTTGTTAACTGCATTAAGTCCTAATGTGAGTAATTAAAGAAGGGCTTTATTATATAGAGCTATTGTATAATGCCTAGCCCATTTTGTGTGACTTATTGTATATTTGTGTTTTTGTTCTCTCATCAGATGTCGAGCTCGCAATCCAACAGAATATTTATGACCTCGGAAGAAAGAATTGAGACTTATACAAGTCCATCCATTGGACCTACACCCCAATCTATGGAGCTCGATGATTCTAGTGAAGGTGAAGAGGTTGAGGACACAACAAAACAGACAAAAAAACTGCGAGTGAAGAAAAAGGGGCGCAAAAGATCATAAGCTTGGAATCATTTTGAAGCTTACAATAGTGAAGATGGTCAACAAAGAGCTAGGTGTATTTACTGCAATGTTACTTATGCTGCTAATCCTGAAACCAATGGTACAAAAAATTTGAAATATCATGCTATAAAATGCGAAAAAAAACCCTGCTAATAAAAGTAAAGGAAAACAATCTCAATTAGTTTTTGAGTCCGGAAAAGGTGGTGAAGGGACAGAAGTCAAATTAAAAGCATGGGTATTAAATCAAAATGATGCTAGGGATGCTTTGAGTTACATGATCATAGTTGATGAATTGCCGTTTAGATTTGTTGAGAAGCAAGGATTTAGGCACTTGATGTCATTTGTTTGTCCTGATTTGCGTATGCCTTCACGTATCACAATTGCACGTGATTGTTATGAACTTTATCTGAAAGAAAGGGTGAAACTAAAAGAATTCCTTAAGAATTCATGTCAAAGGGTTTGCGTGACAACAGATTCATGGACTTCTATTCAAAAGATAAACTATATGTGCCTCACTGCTCATTTTGTTGATAATCACTGGAAGCTACAAAAAAGAATTTTAAACTTTTGTCCAATTTCTAGTCATAAAGGTGAAGCAATTGGTAAAGCCATTGAGCAATATTTGATGGATTGGGGACTTCAAGCTAAGTTGTACACCGTGACTGTTGATAATGCAAGTAGTAATGATGTAGCATGTGCTTATGTGAAGAAAAAGTTGTCACAAAGAGAGGGTTTTGTGAGTGAAGGTAAATATTTGCACATGAGATGCATCGCACACATTATTAATCTTATTGTATGGGATGGCTTGAAGATAGCTGTAAATGCTGTTGATCGTGTTCGAGCTGCTGTTAAATTTGTTAGACAATCTCCGGCATGGTTGCAAAGATTTAAGGAGTGTGTGATGGTAGAGAACATACAGAGCAAGGCGTCATTATCACTTGATGTTAGCAGTAGGTGGAATTCTACATACATCATGTTAAGCACGGCATTAAAATTCGAGAGAGTATTTGAGAGGTATGGAGAGAAAGACCCTTTTTATAAGTTGGAGCTTGATGGTGTCGAGCATGTAGGAGCTCCTACTGAAGATGATTGGCGTACTATTGGTAGAGTAGCCAAATTCTTAGAAGGTTTTTATCAATTGACTCTTCGAGTTTCCGGGACTTTATACGTTACATCCAACACTTTCTTCTTCGAAATAGTTGCCATCTATAATTTGCTGCAAACTTAGTTGAGTCATGACGATTGGGAGTTTGCTTCTGTGGCTGCTTGAATGAAAGAAAACTATGATAAGTATTAGGGTAACATTGAGAAGATGAATATGTTGGTATATATTGTTGTTATTCTGGATCCTAGAGTTAAATTGGTGGGTTTGCGACTTACCCTTCATAGAATGTACGGGGAGGATAAAGGTGAGCATTTAACTAACAAAGTATATCAAGCTGCTTGCGATCTCTTTGATGAATATAGGAGAAAGTATACCTCTATAGCTTCTCAGGATGTGCAGGCAAGTACATCAACAAATGACAACTCATTCGAAGTTTTCGGTGGTAGCTTTGTTCAGAGAGAGATAGTGGCAGAAATTAAGAGAATGAAGAGTGGCTCAAATGGTGTGGGATTCATGAAAACAGAATTTGATAAATATTTGAATGAAGACAATGATGAAGTTGATGATTTTGATAGTTTGAGATGGTGGAAACTTCATGGACCAAGATTTCCGATGCTTGCTCGTCTAGCGCGTGATGTACTAGCTATGCCAATTTCTACAGTTGCATCAGAGTTCGCATTTAGTGCAGGGGGACGCCATCTTGATTCATTTAGAAGTTCTTTGACACCTAAGGTGATGTGTTTAATTTTTTGTATCTTGTTTTACAATTTTTTTCATTGTCTGTTAAATTTTAATATAATATTTGTTATCTTTTTAAAGATGGTTCAAGCTCTTATATGTGGGCAAGATTGGCTTCGTTCATCACCCCACACAATTAATGTAGAAGAAAGTCTTGAAGAGTTAGAACAGCTTGAAAAAGGTATTAGTATTTTATGGTAGTAATTTTTATGTTTTGCTTTTCAAATTTTTTTGGTTTGATATTTATTTGTGTCTGAAATTTACAGATTTAGAAAGAACTTCTACGGATGACAACGTTATTGATGCGTGAGAATCTAATGGTGAAAATCTATTTCTAATATTAACATTTTGTTCGTAATTGTTGTTTGGAAATCTGACATGTTCATATTTGAAATTGTAGGTTGGGAGATGACTTTCGTAACATGACAGTGCTTAAGAAAAAACACTTCAATCATTATTCAGTTGATAATGTTGTATCAATGTTGACAATTATCATTTTTCTTTTTTCAATTTGATTTCGGTGTGAAGGACATATAAAATTATGAGTAGCTTTTGAGTCATTGACATATTATATGTTGTTGAATTATTTTATTTTTTCTATTAGTTTCCTTTGATGTTTCCCCGAAATTGACAACATATGCTAAATTGAATTTGTAGTAAAAAAAATAGAAAATGTTAATCGGTCCAAATCGATCCGGTTCGGTCTTTGGTCTCCAAACTTGGCAAATTTCGGTCTTTGGTCCGGTCCGGTCCGGTCAGGTCCGGTCCGGGTTTGGATCGATGAACACCCCTAGGGGGTTCTGGAGAGAGAGAGAGAGAGAAGGTTTTGGGCATTTGTTTAGGGTTTCATCTGGTTCTCTCTCTCTCCTCTTTCTCTCTCTTCGTCCGTTCCTTCTCCTCCCCCTTTAGAGGCGTTTCTTGGGTTGCTTGGGGGGTTTTGAAGTACCAAACCCTAGGTGGTAAGAAGAGGACTCGCTAAAAGCTGGAAACCACGAAGGCTGGTCCAGCGGTGGGACCTGGGATCGTGAGACTCGCAGCAACTAGCTCATAGTCGGTATAATTTCTTACTCTTTTCTCTTACTTTACTATTTTGGTTTGTAAACTTGGTTTTGAGAAAGGGTTGTATCTTAATAGCTTAGGTTATTATGGAAAGCGTTCTATAACATTTAAGTGACTTGTAATATAGTTTGTAATACTTCATAATATAGATCTCTCTAGCGGTAGGGGGACCGTGGAGTAGGTCATTTAGGACCGAACCACGTTAAAATATCGTGTGTACTCTTTATTTTGTTTATGTCTTCTATCGTCGTTTGTAATCTCAACTCAGAGCTTAGAGCCACATTTAAAGACCACTATTTTCACCGATCCTTAAATGAACTAAGTTAGTGTTGAAGATAAAACCGGGTATAATAAAGATAGCCTAAAATCAGTACCGTTAAAACAACCGATTTTCAACTTAGGTTATAAAAGAGGTTCGGTCTTCTGAAGATCAACATTAACGGAAGTGTTTTGAGAACTTTAACCCAATTGAAATCTGTTTTCTGGACCCTAAAATCACAACAAGTGATATCAGAGCTTTAAGGCTTGTGAAAATACGGACGTGGTGCTTTAATTGAGCATTAAAAACATGTTATAAAACATACTTGTGCTTTTTATAAAAGCCAAACTCGTTTTTGTTTTTTTTTTTTTTTTGTCACTGTTTGTGAAAACCGTTTCAAAGAAAAAAAGAAAGAAAGAAAAATGGCTTCTAAGTTTAAGATTGAAAATTTTGACGGGAAGAATGATTATACTCTTTGGAAGATGCAGACCAAGGCCCTCCTAATGTCCCAAGGAGTGGGATGCGGGCTACTGGAGCCTGACAGACAACCTTCTCATTTGACTGAGAAAGATAAGGTAGACATGGAACAACGAGCATATGGTACTCTTGTTTTGTGTTTTGATAAAAATATTCTGCCCATAGTTTCTGTTAAAACCATTGTAGCTAAGATATGGGCTGAGTTAGAAGAAATATATAGAGCGGAATCCTTAAGTAATAGGATAATTTATATGGAAAATTTCTTCACTTATAGAATGTTAGAGCATAAACCCCAGGAGGATTCTTTAGATGAATTCAACAGAATTTTACAAGACCTAAAAAACGTTAGTGCTAGAATTCAGGATGAGATTCAAGCCATTGTATTACTGTGTGCTTTACCTAAGTATCTTAGGGCTTTTAAAGACACACTAAGATATGGTAGAACAAAAATCACCTTAGACGAAGTGATGCAAGAACTTATGAGTAAAATTATGGAATTAAAAAGGGAGGGAAACCATGGACTATCTTGCAACAGTGGTGAGGGATTAGTGATGAGTGGAAGAACAAATGATAGGCTATCCAACAATAACAAGAAAAGGTCTAAGAGTTGATATCGTTCTAAGTCAAGAGGTAGAAAAGACATAACGAAAATAAAATATTATGGGTGCAACAAACTGGGACATTAGAAAAAGAACTGCCCTAATAGGAACAAAACACCAGGAACAGCAGACAATGTGGTTTGATTTGAATATGGAAATGCTGAAGTTCTTACTGTTTCGGTTGATTTTTGTGATTTGAATGCCAATTGTACACTGTCTGAAGGTGCTATGTCTAAATGTAGTACTTCTGATCATGTTAATGTTTCGTCTGATACATTAGAACATGAATGGGCGTCAGATTTAGGGTGTAGTTTTCATATGACAGCCACTAGATCGAATTTCATTAACTACAAACCTGCTAATGGGGGAAGGGTGTTGCTAGGAGATAACTGGGGATGTAAAATAGTGGGAGTTGGATCTGTCAAGATAAAATTAACTAATGGGACTACATACATATTTGAGGACGCAAGACATGTACCTGACTTGCGTTGGAACCTGATTTCCCTAGGTCAATTGGACCTGAAGGGAATGTCATTTAGGGCCATAAACTCATAACTAAGGATCATGAAAGGATCCTTGGTAGTTCTGAAAGGTGAGCTGAAAAATGGGTTGTACGTGCTAAAGGGTAGGATAGTGTCGGGAGAGTCTAATGCAGTAGTTAATACAGATCCAACAGAACTATGGCATAAAAGGTTAGGTCATGTGTCGGAGAGAGATCTGAAAGAGTTGGCCAAACAAGGCCTATTAGGTGGAGATGATATCTCAAAATTAGATTTATGTGAATCTTGCATCTTTGGTAAACATCACAGGTTGGCGTTCAATGTAGGTAGACACATAACTCATAGGCCATTAGATTATATTCATTCAGATTTATGGGGACCTGTTAGGGTTTCGACCTTAGGTGGAGCGTTATATTTTCTATCGATTGTTGATGATTTCTCAGGCAAAATTTGAACTTTTTTGCTAAAAAATAAGGACGATTGCTTCCCCACATTTAATAGGTGGAAAACTTAGATAGAAAATATAACAGGACGAAAAATGAAATACCTAAGAACTGATAATGGGCTGGAATACATAAACAGCGAATTCAATGAGTTATATGTGAAAAACGGAATCATACATCACAGTACTGTTAGAGGAACACCCCAATAGAATGGTGTTGCGGAGCGTATGAACCGAACCCTGTTGGACAGAGTTTGGTGTATGCTGTTCGCATCAGGCCTGGGTCAACAATTCTGGGGAGAGGTTGTTAATATAGCCTGCTATTTAGTGAATAGGACGCCCTTATCTAGTCTAGGTCTAAAAACACCGGAAGAAATGTGGACGGGGAAACCGGCAAACTACTCAGTATTGAGAGTCTTTGGCTGTGCAGCCTATGCCCACCAGTCGGAGTGTAAGTGAAACCAAGAGCTGTCAAAGGTGTGTTCCTCGGTTACCCTGAAGGGGTAAAGGGATAAAGAATAGGAGTTAAGGATGGAAACAAAACAAAAATTATCATAAGTAGAGATGTGAAATTTAACGAACATGAAATGCCCTACTTAGATAAGAACTTAACTCATAAAAAGCATATTTTTCAACTAGAACACTACGAATTTGAGATGAACCCACCTGAATTGAATTACCAAAATGAGGCAAGAACAGAAATAGAACCAGATAGCGTAGAACCCGAATAAACGGCAAGTACCTAGATAGATCAATCTCAGGATGAAGGTGGTGCTGAAACAGGCACTGAACCAGAAACAGTAGTGGAAACCGAGACCATTCCTAAAAACGAGCTAGGTGACTATCTACTGTCAAGAGATAGGGCGAGGAGGGACATGAGACCTCCTAAGAGGTTAGGATATGCAGACTGCATAGCCTACGCCCTAAATACAGCATTAGAGTATATTGAGTCAGAATCTTTAAGCTTCAAGGAGGCCGTTAATAGCTAGCATTCAGCAGAATGGCTAGATGCTATGAAGGCAGAAATGGACTGCTTTTTGAAGAATAAGACTTGGTCACTCGTGCCCAAGCCAACAGGCAAGAAGCTAGTGGGATCTATGTGGATCTTCAAGATTAAGGAACCTAGTTTACCTTCTGAAAAACCTAGGTTTAAGGCCAGACTTGTAGCTAAAGGTTTCACGCAGCGAGAAGGCGTGGATTATATTGAAGTATTTTCGCCGGTAGTTAAACACACCACCATTAGGGTGTTGATGGTTTTAATAGCCAAGTTTGACCGAGAATTAGAACAGCTAGATAAAACAACCGCTTTCTTGTATGGGAGCTCGATGAGGAGATCTACATGACGCAGCCCGAGGGTTCTGTGAAGCCTGAGAATGCTGGCCTTGTATGTAGAC
Organism: Simmondsia chinensis; assembly: GCA_018398585.1. Taxonomy (NCBI): domain Eukaryota; kingdom Viridiplantae; phylum Streptophyta; class Magnoliopsida; order Caryophyllales; family Simmondsiaceae; genus Simmondsia; species Simmondsia chinensis. The sequence goes on from JAGTTD010000011.1 coordinate 6,590,233, forward strand.
TTAGGAAGTCCTTGTATGGACTAAAACAGTCCCCGCGGCAATGGTACAAGCGGTTACACCACTTCATGACTGAAATTGGGTTTACTAGGTTAATTCATGATGTGTGTTTCTATGCGAAAAATTTGAATTCTGATTTTGTAGTGTACTTGTTGATTTATGTCGATGATATGTTGATAGCTAGCCGTTATTCAAGTGAGATTGAAAATTTTAAAGACATGTTAAAGCGGAACTTTGAAATGAAAGACCTAAGTCCAGCTAAGAAGATCTTAGGAATGGAAATAAGTAGGGATCATACTAGACATACGATAAACTTATCCAAAACCTCAGACTTAGAAAAGGTTATTCATAGGTTTAACACGAAAGAGGCCAAAATTGTTAAAGTTCCCATAGCCGCACATCACAAATTTTCAATAGCACAATGTCCAGGGAATGAACAGGAAGTGGCTTAAATGAGTAATGTACCTGGTGCTAACGCAATAGGTTAATTTATGTATGCCATGACTTGCACTAGGCTTGATCTAGCTTATCCAATTAGTGTTCTCTCTAAATTAATGATGAATCCAGGGAAAGAGCACTGGAAAGGGGTTAAATGGCTCTTCAGATATATCAAGGGTACCATGAAGCTAGGACTTACGTTTGGTCAAACAGATACTGACCTAAGACTCTTAGGATACATCGATAGTGATTTCGGTGGAGACCTAGATAAGCGTAAGTCCACAAGCTCCTGCATTTTCTCTTTGAATGGCGAGGCTGTTAGTTGGAGATTTAAGCTCCAGTCTTTGATGGCATTGTCAATGACTGAAGCCGAGCTCCTGGCACTAACAGATGCCACTAAAGAGGCGATATGGCTAAGTGGACTTCTGGATGAATTAAACTTAGGCCTAGGGGTACCAACGACATATACGGATAGCCATTCAGCCCTAGCGTTAAGTATTCCATGGTAGGAGTAAGCATCTCGCCATCAGGCGACATTTTGTTACTGAACAAATAGAATTGGGAATGATGGAGCTGCTAAAAATTTGTACAGTTGATAACCCGGCAAATATTGGAATGAAGGCTGTACCCCTAAACAAATTAATAAAATGCATTAATTTGATTCAAGACTCCTGGGATCCAGGAGGAGGCTGGTGGACCAAAACCAAAAATGTTTTGCCCCCTATTACTAGAGTCAATCCAACAGTTAGACTAAATAAGAACCAGGTAAAAATTTGTTAGAATTTGGTTCATATATAGTCTAAACTATGTCCCGAAACAAGGCATGAGATCTAAGTTATTAACGTTATAATCAACATTTTGTTGAAAATGATAACTGACCATTTTTTGTACTTAATTTAAATGGATTTTAAATTAAGTAAGAGAAAATAAAATAATTAATTCAAATATTTTTTATGTTAAATACCGTTACTTATTTATTAAAAATACAGTTGTACCCCACCCAAAAGCTTCCGGAGGAAGCTACCTTTTGGCCGTTCAATTTTTCGGCTAGAACAGGACACCTGTCATGCCACGATTTGTTGGTTTTTGAGGCCTCATCTGAGCCATTGGTTTGGGCGGTGGATCGTGTGGCATATAAAGAGGACACGTGTCCCTCTTCCGGTGCCCCGAATGTGTGTTTGTTTGGTTGAATCTGGGCCGTTGGATTGAGCCTTATCAACGGCTCTCATTGGCCCTCACACGGATTCGGTTTTTCTGTGTATAGAGGGGAAACTGGAGAGAGAGAGAAGGTTTTCGGCATTTGTTTAGGGTTTTATCCGGTTCTCTCTCTCTCCTCTTTCTCTCTCTTCGTCTGTTCCTTCTCCTCCCCCTTTAGAAGCATTTCTTGGGTTTCTTGAGGGGTTTTGAAGTACCAAACCCTAGCTGGTAAGGAGAGGACTAGCTAGAAGCTAGAAACCACGAAGGCTGGTCCAACGGTGGGACCTGGGATCATAAGACTCGCAGCCACTAGCTCGGAGTCGGTATAATTTCTTACTCCTTTCTCTTACTTTACTGTTTTGGTTTGTAAAGTTGGTTTTAAGAAAGGGTTGTATCTTAATAGATTAGGTTATTTTGGAAAGCGCCTTGTAATATTTACGTGAGTTGTAATATGGTTTGTAATACTTAATAATATAGATCTCTCCAGTGGTAGGGGGACCGTGGAGTAGGTCATTTAGGACCGAACCACATTAAAATATCGTGTGTACTCTTTATTTTGTTTATGTCTTCTATTGTCGTTTGTAATCTCAACTCAAAGCTTAGAGCCACAGTTTAAAGACCACCATATTCACCGATCCTTAAATGAACTAAGTTAGTGTTGAAGATAAAATCCGGTTTAACAAAGATAACTTAAAATCAGTATAGTTAAAACAACTGGTTTTAAACTTAGGTTATAAAAGAGGTTCAGTTTTTGGACCTATAGTCCAAATGCCTGAAAATATGAAACTCGTAGGCTACAAGTGGGTATTTGTGCAATAAAGAAATGAAAAGAATGAAGTTGTCTGATATAAAGCACGACTTATAGCTTAAGGTTTCTCACAAAGGCCAAAAATTGACTATGAAGAGACATATTCACCTGTAATGAATGCAATTACATTCAGATTTTTAATAAGCTTGGCAGTCGCTGAATGACTCCACATGCGTCTAATGGATGTGGTAACGGCTTATCTGTACGGATCACTTGATAATGACATCTATATGGAAGTCCCTGAAGGACTACAAATGCCAGATGCATATAGCTCAAAACCTTGAGAGCTGTGTTCAATCAAATTACAGAGATCATTGTATGGATTGAAACAATCAGGGCGAATATGGTACAATCGTCTTAGTACATACCTTCTGAAAAAGGGATATGTTAATAATCTCGTTAGACCATGTGTTTTTATTAAGAAATCAAATTTTGGATTTGCTATAATTTATGTCTATGTTGATGATTTAAACATCATAGGAGCTCCTGAAGCAATTAAACAAGTTGTTGCATATCTAAATAAGGAGTTTGAAATAAAAGATCTCGGAAAGATAAAATATTGTCTTGGCCTACAAATAGAGCACTTTTATGATGGAATTTTAGTCCATCAATCAGCGTATATAGAAAAAGTGCCAAAACATTTTTACATGGATAAGGCACATCTGTTGAGTACCCCAATGGTCGTCGTCCGATCCCCTAATGTAAATAAGGATCCTTTTCGACCTTGAAGAGATAGCGAAGAAATTATTGGCCCTGAAGTGCCATATCTAAGTGCAATAGGTGCAGTAATGTATCTTGCTACTACACAAGACCAGATATAGCATTTTTGGTTAATTTATTAGCAAGATATAACTCAACTCCTACCCGGAGACATTAGAGTGGAATTAAACATATATTTCAATATCTCCGCGGTACATCTGATATAGGACTATACTATCAGAGACAATCAAATACGAGATTGGTTGGATATGCAGATGCTGGATATATGTCTTATCCATGTAAAGGCCATGGCAGACATGATATTTATTTACCTATGGTGACACTGCTATATCTTGGCAATCTACCAAACAAACAATAGCAGGCAACTTCTTCAAATCATGCTGAAATACTTGCACTTCATGAAGCAATTAGGGAATTCTTATGGTTGAGATCCCTTATTCAACATGTTCAAGAGAAATACAGTCTTCCAAAGATCAGGGGCAGTCTAACGATACTGTATGAAAATAATGCTGCATGTATTGCTCAGATCAAAGGTGGATACATTAAAGGCGACAGAACTAAACATAACTCACAAAAATTCTTCTTTACACACGAGCTCCAGAAGATGGGTGAAATAGATGTTCATCAATTTCGCTCAAGTGAGAACCTAGTAGATTTATTCACAAAAATATTGCCAACAATAACTTTTGATAAATTAGTTCATAAGATTGGTATGTGTCGACTTAAAAATGCCCCTTACTAATATTCACACATAAGGGGGAGTTACATATGTACTATACTCTTTTTCCCTTCGCTATGGTTTTTGTCCCACTGGGTTTTTCCTGGCAAAGTTTTTGACAAAGCAGGCATATTTAACTGGGACACTATACACTTTCAAGAGTGTTATGTCCCGTAATGTTATAAAGGAAAATATCCAAAGGGGAAATGTTGTAAATATTTGATATTTTTTGGGTATAATTTTTATGGTCTGAGTTTGAATATTATTAAATAACCTAAGAAATTTGAAATTATATAAAAGACCTTTGTATACATATATATATGCGCACACATATAATATATGTATATATATCCACTTTTTTCTTCTGTAAGAAATTCTCACCGCTTCTTCTGCGCTAGAAATACAGAAGCAAACTGAAGCAAGAGGTGGAGATCAAAACACAGTGAGCGAGGGAACAATTTGAAAAGTACATAAATTGTGAGAGACAGATGAGAGTTTGACAACTTTTATATAATAAAATATTGAAAGAATTATTTGAATAGAAGAAAAACTTCTCTTCTTTTTTAGTTTTGATATAAAACATTTGTTATTTTTTTTTAAGTATACTTGGGTTTGTATTTTTATTTTCTTCCTTTTGAGTATAATATGTCTATAGTTTTATATCAATATATGGTTGTTCGATATTAAAAAAAGTTAGATGTTAAGGAATCAATTGAGGGCTAGCATAGGGGTAATAGAGGCTCCAGTTGGAGTAGGGTAGTCGAGCTTACGAGTGCTAGGCCTCGCCATCCTCCTGGCGCATGTTGGTGGTGTACTAGCTTTTGGTGCTACCACTTGCCTACATATCTCTATTCTATCTCTATCTTTATCCCTATCTCTATCCCTATCTCTATCTCTATCTCTATCTATTCTTCGATTTATGCTGATGTAGCTTGCTTTATGTTTGTATGTTTGTTGTTGTGCTTGCCGTGTGTGTGCCCTACTCATTTGTTACTCTCCTGCTGCAAGGTCACTTGCTCTATGCGGCGGACCTGCTTTATCAGGTTGGGGGTTATCAGAAGCAACCTCTCTTCAAGGTAGCCCCCTGAAGGGGGAAGGCTGCATACATCTACCCCCCCAAGACCCTGCTTGGGCGGGAGCCCTTAGAGGCATTGGGTTTGTTGTTGTTGTCGTTAAGGAATCAATATTATATAAAACAAAAAAATAAATATTTTTATACCTATTATAAAACTATAGATATATTATACTCTATAGTAAGAGAATAAAAAGACAAACTCATATATATTCGAAGAAAATAGCAAGTATTTTATATAAGAATTAGAGAACCAAAGAAACTTTTCTTTTATTCAAATAATTCTCTCAATATTATAATATATATAATATACCCCTCAAATTCTCACTTCACTCTCTTATTCTTTCTGTTTCGTTGTACTTCTCTTGTTGCTTTCTACATATATTTATACACATGATATTACAGAGATGACTCATCACCTTTTCTTTGTGAGTTTGACACGTTGTATACATGTGTCTTGCACTCAAATTATCCTCATATATACATGTATATATATGTATATATATTTGGATATATAAAGGTCTTTACATAATTTTTAATTATGTAGGATACTTAATAATATCCAAATTTGACTATAAAATTGCACCTGAAAAATATTCAATATTTACAATACTCCCCCTTTGGATATTTTCCTTTACAATATTGTGGGACATAACACTTTTGAAAGTGTATAGTGTCCAAGTTATACACGTTTCTTAAACTACCTCGTTAAAAACTTTGCCAGGAAAAAACTCAGTGAAAAAAATCATAGCGAAGGGAAAAAGAGTACAGTGCGTATTTAACTCCCCCTCTTGGGCGCACATTAGACTTGATGTCTCGGAGTTGGAAAATGCCAATCTTGTGCCGATTTCCCAAAAATTTATTGTAGATGCTTTCTTAAATAAGTCTTCCAGGTTCTTGAGCGAATTTGTTAACATTTGCTTCATCCTTCTTCTGAAGTTTGAGAGTGGAAATAACTTTGTTAAAATGTACTTGGTTTTGTTAACTTTTTTTAGCTTGAATAATGTAGACTTGTCTTCATATGTTACCATTGGACTCCCGCTAATTGTTGGAAGCTTACAAAATATATTGGATCAAGGGCCTTAATGTCACCCGCTCTCTACTTGTTCATAAAACGCAAGTGTCTCGACAATAGCTGCAATTGTTAATAGATTGCTAAAACATAGCAATTTAACTGCCTATCAACTAAATAACCAATACTTGCATACAAAATTAATTTGCAAGTTTGACATAATATAATAATATTATACTGGTTGATCTATTAGGATAAACATTTACCACATACTTATACCTTTATATTGGTGCCATACTCTTTACGAATGACAAGGTAATCAAAGAAGCTATATCTGGTTGTGTGACGACTATATTAATACGCCAAATATACCAAGGCGTGGTACTTCTAAGACCAAGGATTCATTCATTGTCTCATTGAAGACTATAAAAGGTCTTTATCTTTATCAAAGAATTCAATAAAAATTGAGGTACTAAACAACATATTGAAATACTTAAGTACTGTAATTTTATAAATTGACCAATAGAGTAATACTCTATCATATTAATGCTCGATCTACAGGTTGAGACAAAATATTTCCTTTTCCGAGATCCTTAATCTCGGGTTCTCAGTTTAGGTTTATAACAGCTTCTTTAAGTTCTTTAAGGGTTATGATGATATTAACATATCTCTCTTTTAGTGGATATATACCACGGTTTGAACTATATGCTTCTGGTATATTTGGTCCTTGAGGGACTTTCATATAAATATTATCGTAAGTAATAAATACAAACAAGCTGTTGTTGCATCCATAAGACACATACAAAGACCACCAGATTAATTGCATCCGTTTCTCATAGGTATGTCCTATCAATTTATGGTCTCTATAGTAAACCGTGGGCTATAAATTATGCTTTTTATCACTTCATTTTTTTCACACCAATATTAACATGTAGCCTGCATGTTTTATTCTTTAGGCATTTGGACTTCAAGTCTAAAAATTGCACATGGCTAATTCAGCCTAAATTTCGTCTTTCTATTTTAGCCAATCATTTCTTTGTTGGCATTCTTGAACAAATACTACTCCAAGATTTTAATTTCTTCGATCAAATCAGTAGCTACTGTATATACAAATATTAATCAATTTTCATTTCGGTTCCATTGTATCCCATATTTTATAGAGATCACTTTATCATCATAATTTCAATTTATTTACTATTTCAGTAATCTCAGGTACCTGATAATCTTGAGGAATGTATTATTATCTCTCCTCAAGAATTTCATAATAGAGGGACCAATCTTTTTCTATTGTTCCTTTTTCTTTCCCAGATTATATCTTTGGAACTGATATGTCTAGCACGCTTCTAGCATGCAATGGATGCACTCGTCAATATATTAGAATATTACTCAATTGGGATATTAATTCGAGCAATAGTATTTATAGTGGGGACATATTATTTGGTCACCCTCTTTCCATTAATGAATACATCTGTAAATTAGCTTGTAATAATTTACAAGTGAACAATTCCTTGAACTTCTGGTTCAATGATGCATTCCACATAAATTCTCATTTTCCAACTTTTGTTTTTCTCTCCCTAATTCTGGAAACCTTCTTTCATCAAATTTACAATCAGCAAACCATGCTGTAAAATATTTTCAGTTAATATCTCCAGATAAATTCAAAGTCCCCTTATCTAGACCCATCTTTCCTTATTGAGGTGGAGTAATTGAGACATACGTTAGACAACCAAAATTTATAAATGGGATATTTATATCTGGACCTTATCATAGACAAGTTATACTAGGGAGATCTATAATTAGTGCTGCAACATATAACATATGCCCATATAAAAGTAGGTAATAATAATGGTCGAGCCATTCACTGCAGGCGTTTAACAAGACCATTTTGTATCTCTACACGGGCTATATCGCAATTCATCCCATACAATAATCATTAAATTCTTGGGATGTAAATTCTCTTGCATTATCGTACAATTCCACGACTTGAGCTCATAGTCGGATCATTTATGTAAGGAGTTTCACAAATGCCACGTTATAAGTGTATTGTCCATACTCATGGGACCAACGAGTAGATGCCTTTGTTAATATCATAACATACCAAATTGATCCACATGATAAAATAATTGGCCCACATATCTCCCATTTAGTATTCCTTCAAATATATGGGATTCAAACCCAATTTTAATGGAGTATGACATAGTAGTCACTTTGCCTTAAGCAGCACATGATGTTTTATCCCATATAAGAATCTTCTGGTTCTTTAATGGGTGCTCAAGAGAATTTTCAATGATTCTCTTAATCATTTTTATACCCGGATGACTCAAATAGTCATGCCATATAATAAAAGCCTTTTGGGTCTGTTAACTTCTGGTTAACTATCCCAACGGGTATCTCAGAAATAAATATTATTACTTCAGGAAACATGATATGTGCTCTTCCGGAACCTTTAATTAAGTATCAAATAGATTAGCTGAGAAATATAACCATATGAATAACTGATAATAAGTAGCCGGCATAGCTGACCATATGGATAACAGGTAATAAATAGGCGACATAGCCGACCATATAAATAACAGATAATAAGTAGTCGATTTAACCACCCATAAATATGCAAAGTAGAAAATACGAAAAACTAAAGTTTTTCTCTTTCCTTCACTTTTCTGTTTTATCTTCTTCGTCATTAGTGGACTTCTTAAATTTTGGTCCATTCAGGGTACAATAGTGTCAGTTATTATGACCGTGATTATAATCTCGTTCACGATCCTGACCACGTCCACAACTACGACTGCTTTTATAACCTTGACCATGTCCCTAATGGTCATATGTCGAAGCATTCACTTTAGAGAATGGTTCGAATCCGGTTTGTCATGTCTGATGAATTTCATCAATAATTCATTATTTTGTTAAGCAAGGAGGAGACATGACACGAATTCTGAGTATTTTTTAAATCCTCATTCTCAATATTGTTGTTGCAGGAGCATATTCGAGACATGATAAGTAGAGAACACTTTCTCTAACATATCCTCCTCAATAATATTTTCAATTGGGAGGTAATACCAAATACCGCAGAGTTATACTCGCTTACAATTTCATAATCCTGCAATTACAGGTAAATCTATTCATAGCGAGCTTTAGAGGGGATCATAAACATTTGATGATCAAACCTCTCCTTTAAATTCAACCAAAGGACATACGGGTCGTTTATAGTAATATACTCAGCTTTTAATTCTTCACGAATATGATACCTGAGAAATATCAAAGCTTTAGCGCGATCCTACAGGGATGCATTATTTCCCCTTTTAATTGTCCGAGATTCACAGTATTAGGGTGGATCTCAACATCAAGGATCTAAGGCAAATAATTTTTGCCAGTAATATCAAGAGCAGTAAACTCAAGATCAGTAAAATTACTATTATAAATCACAAAATTAGGGAAGAAAAACTTACCTCGAGTATATAACAATCCTCTACTAGAGCCTCGTCTTGATAACGTGTTGTAAAACTATAGAGATATTATACTCTATAGGAAGAGAATAAAAAAACAGACCCATATATATTCAAAAAAATATAGCAAGTATTTTATATAAAAATTAGAGAACCAGAAAAAAAATTTCTTCTATTCAAATAATTCTCTCAATGTTATAATATATATAATATGCCCCTCAAATTCTCACTTCACTTTCTCTTTGATTCTTTCGGTTTCACTGTGCTTCTCATGTTGCACTCTACATATATTTATACACATGATATTACAGAGATGACTCATCACCTTTTCTTTGTGAGTTTGACACATTGTGTACATGTGTCTTGCACTCAAATTATCCTTATATATACATGTATATATATGTATATATATTTGGATATATAAAGGTCTTTTACATAATTTTTAATTCTGTAGAATATTTAATAATATCCAAACTCGACTATAAAATTGTACCTGAAAAATATCTAATATTTACAACAATACCAGCTATATCTTTTATTTTTAAACCAAATACAACAACAACAAACAACAAAAACAACAACAACCACCCAGTGCCTCAAAAGGCTTCCGCATAAGCAGGGTCTGGGGGGGTAAATGTACGTAGCCTTCCCCCTTCTGGGCACTGGCTAGAAGGGAGGCTATTTCCGAGGAACCCCAACCTAAAAAGCTTGTTAGCAGCAATGAAGTCTGGCAGCCTAGCAGTAAGAGAGTAAATAAGCATATAAGTAGGGCAAAGCTAGCCAAATAAAGGTAGAGAAATAGAATATCGCAAATAAGCCAAAAAACAGCTAGTCAATCAGGAGCTCTGATTACACATAAATGCGCCGAATCTGGACTACCCTAACGGCCTAGAACATTAGAGGTAGCACAAAAAACTGGACTACCCTATTATACTCCGCTACATCTGCTTCTCCTATGCTAGCCCTTCATTGGGCTCTATCTAAGGCCATCTCCTCCCAAAGGTTTAGGAGGGTGAGATATTGTCTAATCGTCTCCAGCCATCTCTTCTTTGGCCTACCTCTCCCACTCCTTCCTAGCGTAGTATGTGGCTGTTCGCATCTCCTAATCGGAATGGTGCTCGGTCTCCTCCTAACATATCTGAACCACCTCAAACGTTGCTCCCTTAATTTATTCTCAATGGAGGCCACACCCAATTCACATCTTATGACGTCATTCCTGATCTTATCTTTCCTTATGTGTCCGCACATCCACTAAAAATACTTAATGTTTTTAAAATAAAAATAAAAAGATAATAAAATAAAATTTATCAACTAATAATTGTTTTCTCACTAACTCATTTTTTTTTCTCACTAACTATGAAAAAGAAAATATTATAAGATGTAGCATTTTGACCAATATGCTAAATAAAATTTTTTTTTTACTGTATCATACTTCAAAATGCTAATTTGTTTTAGTTTGACGTAAAGCTTAGAGAGTGGCACACTATCGATGTCCATTATATGGTGCAGCAAAACGTGCTTTGAATAGTGAAAGTGTGAAATATAAAATAGAACTTAGAAAATATGGATCAAATATGTTCTTTATATAAATTTCGTTTTATAAAAATTTGTATCAGGAATTACAAGCATGTCATAATATGTTCTACTAAAGAAACTTCGTTGAGCTATTTAGGGGAGCACCAAAAAAAAAATATATATATATATATATAAAAATAATTTTTTATCATTCTTTGTTTTTTATAAAAAAGAGAGAATAAAAGAATGATAAAAATTTATTAAAAGTTAAAAAAGAAAAGAAAAAAAATTAAGGTTATTATAGGTATATATTGTTGAGGCAAAAAGGCAACTGGATGTGTCAACCCATAATGACCTAAAACCTGTATTACCCAACAAAAACTTAACCCATATCAGAGATGAACTGAAAGCAAGTGACCCGAACCCGAAATAGTTTTACTTTGGGCCAACCCGGCCCAATAATATACAAAAATCAAAGACAAACCAAAACCTGTGAATCCGTGATCCAGACCGAATGCATTGCAAACCCAAATTGACCCAAACCCAAATTGACCGAAACCCATATCGGTAAACTCGAACCTGACCCATCTAACCCAATTGCCACCTCTAATCATTCTGCACGAATTCGAGGACTACCACCCGGTTGTTTTCATCATCGTTTTTTTTTTTTTTTTTCCCCTTCTTTTTCGGTATATAACAGTTAGAGGTGAGCATGGGTCAGGTACCCTATCCAAAATGCATTTTGGTTCGGATATCCGAAACACTAAAATCATTACCTATAATGTGATCTAAAAAATTGGGTACTCAGATCAATCGGGTACACTAAAACATCGGGTCAGGTCGGGACCCGCCCATTTAATTAAAATTTCTCATAAAATCAATTCTATAAAAGGTATAAACAGCTATCTACTAACATATTATTAAGTTGTTTGTTAGTATATTATAAAATTATTATAACACAATTTCACTTGAACTTTATAACTTAAAATTAAAAAACATCATGCATATAATTGGCATATATTTTGATAGTCACAAAATCATAACCATCTTCAAAATGATTATGATACATAAACAAAAGCTTCACGATTATGTGTAAGTTCAAAGATTGGATACAGAGAAATAGATCATAGTTAAAGGGGGGGGGAAAAAAAACATCTTTATTATATTTATCTAATGTTACTAATTCATTGAAAATTAAGAGGAAAGTCTGTTTTTTTTTTTTTAAAGATGACTGGAAGTTTAGAAAATTTTCACATAAAAATAGGGTAAGCTTTTGATAAAAAAAAAAATAAAGAAAAAACTACATAGTTTGAAAAAATTTTGTTGGGATTTAGAATTAAATCTACAACCTTGTTTAATGAATCAATATTCTAAATACAATGTAAATATTTGTTTAGGGCAATATGTACGTAATTAATACTGGGTCGGATCGGGCACCCGAAAATTTTTCAAAATGATACCCTATATCCAAACCATTATCCATATTTTAACGGGTCAGGTATACCCTAACCGGAGATTTTCGGATTGGTTACCCTAATTTTTTGAGTCAGGTTCGGTTCAATTCTTCGGATTTTTGGGTAATCAAGTATGTTTGCTCACCCCTAATAACAGCGTCTTGGAATTGGCATAATATCATACTCACTCAAAATATGCATCCCAAAAAAGCAAGGCCAACCATTCTTTTTTTTGTTTTTTAAATAATGTAATTGTCAGAGCAAGATCGTAGTTTTTAAAGTAATTTTATTATTCTCACTGTTTGTAAGTCATATCATTACTCTAACAATAATAATTTTTACCTTGATAATAACAACTTTTTTTTGGGTCACGGAGAAAGTTAACATAATCAGGAAGAAATGTTGGGTTTTAATAAACATTTATTTGTTTTATTGAAAATAATAAAGACATTCAAAATATAAATAATAATAAAAAGAAAAAAGAAAAAGAATTAAAGTTGAGAGATAATGCAGCAAAACTCTCATATTGATTGCGTGGCAACGGTAGTGTGCATTAAAATTGTTAACGTTGGCACAACGGCTAAGCTTAATCAATTTGATGATATGATTTTTTATTTTATTTGGGTACTTTTGACTCCACCCTATAAATAGAAGGTTGATATGTTGTATTTTAAAAAAATAGAACAAAAAAACGAGAGTGTTCCTTATCTTAGTCTTCATCTCCTAAATTCTATAATTCCCCTCGTGAAAAATTTGGGTTAAAAGAGTTTGGTTAGTAAAGTTTTGACCTCCTAGATCGGTGTAGGATCTAATAGTGATAGCAATTGCTAAGCGTTGTATCCTGGGAACGGCGCACTGTATAACTACGACATCGGGTTTATCCATAGAAGTGTGAAAACCATCTTAAAAAGAGCATGAACTATGCCTCGCTCAGCTCTACTTCATTGGTAATTCTTTATTTTTACGCTATTGAGATAATACTTTTTCTTTATTTCTCCAACAAGAAATAATCAGGAACAGCAAAATTTTGCTGTAGATGCAGATCTACAAACTTGCCATGGAATTAAATCGTATCTTACGACCACGCAACCTTGCAAAAGTAAATTGTCATAGACGTTACATAATATGTCATGACATTTTCTAGGAAAACATAATTTTGCTTTTAATCTTATATTTGCAAAGCTCAAATGAACAGACATAATTATTAATTATAGCCTTTTTGGACAAATAAATACTGTTAAAACTATCCTTAAGCACATAAATACAATTTTATAAGCAACATGGAAGCCGTCGCACAAAGTACTGTTATTTAAGAACAACTGCGTAAAGATTATCCCAATCAGTCACATAATGGCCTTTATTTGTTTTTGATCGAATAGCAGTCTTCGTTTAATTCTGTGGGGTAAAGCAGAGTCCCTACTTGTATCAGACTACGTTACATTTAACATCATTTTCTACTTGTAATGCTTATTTTTGGAGAAATCAAAAACGTGGTTTTTGATTTCTTACTTTAGTTTACAAAATAAAGGCTTGAGAATTACAAACAGAAAGCAACAACAAATCAAATAACTTACAATTGTTTTCTTTTGCAAAGAAGAAAGAAAGCACAATAGGAATCAGTAATAAATGGGTACAAATACATTTTATTATTCCGAAAGCGGGAAATGTTATAGTCAGGGAAAGATTATTCTCGCCCGGGCAGATTTTGTAAAATATCATTCTCTATCAGTCATATCTTTGCCCTGATAACGATTGTCACCCTGACAATAACACCACCATTCAACAGATGCCGCACTGGTCTGCACGCTAAATGCAGATAAATGAACCACCTGTGGTGAATAATCATTTACAAGGGGACCAATAAGACGATGTTGTGGTCTAGTGGTAAAACACTGTCAAGACTAGCGTCACAAGACAAAAAGTTCTGGGTTCAAATCCCAAATCTACTTGTCTGCCAAAAAAATTTATCTTCAAAGCAACGAAGCGCATGTTGTTATCGTAGCCACGCTCATTGTTGAATCCAAGAACACTGCCCACTGTGGCGCTTTTAAATTGCACTAGAGGCTGTCTCTGAGCCATTTTAGAGCACCATTCGCTACAGACCTGCAAGCAGTAGACTTCCAGTTAACAAGGATCACAGAGAAGTAGGCTGGCCGATGATACCATAGCTGCGGGGTCGGTCCTGACATTCTTGGGCCCAATTTGAATAATAACATTTCTCTTAAAATCTATTAATATTAACAAGTATTACTTCAAACGCACAACCTCTAAAATAGGGGCCCCAAGCTGTTGCTCGGTGTTATGTCCGGCCGGGAGCAGGAGCATTCATATTAAAAATTTCATTAACTGAAACATTAACCAAGACAATTGAGTTCCAATGAGTCCACATAAAATCACCTTCTTCAAGTGATGTAATTGGCTAACAAGTCTCTGGATAAGGCACAAAAATGAATTAACATGGAAAAGGTCTAATTCAATCGAGCAGGCCACCTGGGTTCACAACTACAGAACCAAAGCCTGGCCCCAACCGTGATCAAGTGGGCTCGCAAGAATTCTGGACCTGTTATGGGGCTGGACCAAATGGTTGTAAATTTTGCGTGGATCTTTGAAGACTTGTAGGCTACAAATCAGGATCGCCCCTCGGAATACCATTTATGTTGAGGCAGCAAATTCAATCCCACCTGAAAAGCTTGTAAATCGACCCGACGAACTAAAAATTTGTCTTAAATAATTAAACTCAAAACTGGAATGACCAGACTTGAAACTAATCCTACCAATTATTTGCAAGGGGAATGACTCGATACTCAATTTGAATTGAACACACCTGACCCACCATTAACCTGAACCAACCTGATTCAAAATGACCTAAACTCAAATCCAACTCCAACTTAAAACCTAACCTAACTCAAAATCTTTAAATGATCTTCCTTCTTAAGGGTACAACTGAACATTATATAAGATCATTAACAATCTATATCGGTAATACAATATCCATGTAGCTAAAAATATAACTTACTTGATATAGAATTTAAATTTTGTAAATAGTTTACGCCACCAGGGCACCAAATAGTATAATTATGATGACTCAAAACCCAAAATAACTTGATCCAAACCAAACCTAACTCAACTCGAGCATAGGTAAAAACCGAAAGTGATCCAAGCCTGGATCATCCCAAGCCCAACCTAAAACAAAGTGATCCAAACCTGAACGAACCTAGATCACCCCATTGCCACCCCTACATCTATCGCCTGGTATTTAGTTGTGGACCGTGACATCTCACCTCAAAATTATGCCCCATATCAACTGAGCATTAACCCCATCACCTTGTATACTCCACTGCATGAAATGCACATGATATCTAAAATCCATCCGCGGACAGTTCTGAATAGGCCAGTAATGTTGTCTAAGTGATGCTAGATTCAAAGAGATTGCAGATATCAATAGCATGTCTTAAGCACTGGAATTAAGAAAAGGCGCAAAGAGTGGCTTGAAAAATTAACACTGAAGAAGAAAAACATATAATTGCCTTCCTACTATCCCTAGAAGGAACACACAAGCATGACATTGATTCTTAGTTGACGGAAGCAAATAAAAGTGATTAAATCTAGCGTCAATAGCAGATGAAAATTTACCCAGCGAAGTCTTTTATCTTCTTCCATAGATCATTCTGGTCTCCAGATTCCTCACTTTCCTCTGTGTCTATACTTGGTTTGCTCTCCACTGTCTCAGCTGCTGCAGCAGAGAAATAAATTGGGTTGAAATAGCAATAATATATGTCAAGTTCACAGTGTAGAGTCATAGAATACATATATTTTCCAACTACATTCTTCAAATATTATAACCATAGAATTAAATTGTGGTTCACGGTTGCAGTTACAGTTATGGAAGCTGCTTTTGCGGAAGTTTTGCAAATGATGGTGGCCATCCTGTTGGTATTTTGGAAACATAAGTTGCTTTTCAAACATGTTCATTTTTAAAAAATCAAACCACCATTAGTTTTAACACCACTTCAATAGTTTTTAATTTACATAAAAACATTTATAAGTATGTTTTAGTAAAAAGAAAGTACAATACATATGTATTTTGGAGGTCATTACCAAAATACCATCACATAAAGGACAAATTGCATAAAATCTACCTTAAAATCGATGTGTAGCAAACTTTATTTCGTTACAATCCATTTTTTTATTAGTTCAATACAAAATAATCCAGATTAAGAACGATTTTTATTTCAATAGTTGTTCTCGTCACTATCTGTTGGAATTTGGGGGTAGTGTCCTTCAATTCTGCCTCTCTTGTCAATTGCCTTAATCTCACAAAGGAAGAATAAAGGTGGGAAGCCTAGTTTTTATACCCCCTTGTCCTTTCCCTTGGTAAAGTCTTGTGCGCCTAGAGTGGACTTAGTGGACCACACGCACGTGCACCCCACCCTGCCCCACCGAGTCGTCCCGTCATGTCATAATGTGGTGTGGACGTTTGCTAACCCAAACCTTTATTTTACAAACATTATGTTTTTTATTATTGTAAACGAACTCCAAGGGAGTTCTTAGGACTGTGCTCGAGCCCGTGGGTTTGAGCTCAAGCTCGAGATGTCCTCTTATGTCCAACCTCGAGGCTATTATGCTCAAGATATTGTTTGTTACTTCGGGTTTGAGCTCGAGGTACGCGTTTTGACAGTGTAATTGCCCACTTCTTTTCGTAACCGTAGTTTCCTTACTTGTGGCCTGATTTTGTGCTCCTCCATATCCACCCACCTTCCTAATTGAGGCGGATTTGTTGCCCACAACCCATAACTGCCATTCCCTTGCATATCAAGTATTTTTGCCTATAATTGCCGTGCATTGGGGCATTGTTTTAACACACACAAATATGAAACTCTTCCTTCTCTTATTCTCTCTAATACTCTCCATTACTCTGGATACTGAGTAAGTTAAGATGTACTCCAACCCATCACCCGAGAGTACACTTCAGTGTCGGGTGCCATGTTAACCCAAGGAATTGGAGTGACAGACGATCCCATGTCTACCAAAGAGCGCGCGTGGGGGGCATAAACGACTTAGGGCAATAGTGAACTCCATGGCATGGCGACATCCTTCGGTTCAATCCTTCTTTTCTGAATCTTTTCTTTTTAGTCGTTTAATTATTTTTTCTCAAGTCTATTTGGTGTAATTCAAGGTCTTTAGTGATCAATTTAATTATTTTGCCAACACTATCTTCCTTAAGCATCCCAGTGGAAAAAGATATAAAAATTGAGATGAGGTACGAATAAAGAGTTCTGCTAAGACTTCAAAATTGCTGTCTGGTTCATAAATTTTCTGCTAAGACTTCAAAATTTCTGTCTGGTTCGTAAATAGATGATTTCTTCAAGGACAAACAAGATATTCATGGAAGAAAAACATAATTCTCCCTAATTTTTTCACAAAAATAAGCCGATAAAGCAAAGCTTACTTGCTGCTGGCTGAGGTCGAAGGTGAGTACGTGTGCGACCACCTGTGGTATTACTAAGGAAAGCAAGCTCTTCAAGGAGTTCACGCTCTTTAGAGCTGCAAAATTGAGCACAATTACACTGGTAATGTCAAAAACAAGCCTGACTGGATGTACGGAGACACTATAATTCCATAATGATAAATGAAAAATGCAGACTAACAGAGCTATAACTATCGTGATTCAGGAAATGCATCTAAATTCACTATGGCTCCTACTTTTCCTTAAGATCTCCAAAAAAAAAAAACTCAAGAGTCCAATGGGTCATTTTCAAACCAGCACGCTGAGGTTACAGTATTTTGCATGCTGACATCCCTCCCATTTGCAAAATTAACCGTCATACTGTGACGTTCTTGTTTACTACAGCCCTTTGGTGGGTGAAAATGACATCATTTTTCAACTAGTTTGTAGACACAGTAAGAGACGGGTATGCATTTTTGAGTTTTGAGAATCAATAGTTTTATAAATCGCATTGTAAATGCTTGTCCAATGGGCCAGTAAACTTTGTAAAGTTGAACACAGTACCCACATTTACTTGTTTTCTCCCCCAGCTCACTACTCATCCCGCCAAAAGGTCCTAGCAGACAGATTATTGCACCAAAAACCCCACCCATCTTTTTCTACAACTATAGCCTTATATTTCACGAAATGAAAAATAGTCTTTTGCAGCTCAATCACGCAAACTTAGCACAAATATTCTCTAGTTTTACACAATAGATCCATAAATCAGCTCTAGTATGCAGATTTAGAAGATAAGTCGTCCTCCGGAAGCATCCTAAAATAGCACTTCAGTCACTTGATCGATCTTTGCATCTTCTCTATTAATCTTCGGTCCAAATCCCATCTGGCTAAGGCATATTCTACCATTTGATGTCGTATTGTTATGAATGCCTCCAGATTTCACTGTTTTATCTTCCAAGAGCAGTAAGCTTAAGCAAGGTCAAGTATCATCACAAATAATATTCACTGTCTAAATCCTGTTTTAGTAAATATTACGACTTCAGAAACCATCTCTATTTTTTTGGACCCATCTATCTATTTGGACTTGAATTTTTCAGATAACACTTAAAATAAATAGCATAGATAATGATGTAGCAAAAATTTAGTAACACTTTACCTGTTTCTGTTGGTAGTCATAGAATGAATTCATTAAGAAAAAGGTAGAATATATGAACATGGATTAAAAAAAAGGTTCTGAATAGAATCATGTCAGAAGAAAATCACAGCAACAAAGACTGAGTGATGCAACAGATCCGCAGC
Source organism: Simmondsia chinensis (assembly GCA_018398585.1). Classification (NCBI taxonomy): domain Eukaryota; kingdom Viridiplantae; phylum Streptophyta; class Magnoliopsida; order Caryophyllales; family Simmondsiaceae; genus Simmondsia; species Simmondsia chinensis. Next base: position 6,609,352 of record JAGTTD010000011.1, read on the forward strand.
CATAGTAAATACAACAACAGTCCCAGTGCCACAGGGGCTCCCGCACGAAGCAAGGTCTAGGGGGTGGATGTACGCAGCCTTCCCCCATCCGAGTGGAAGAGAGGCTGAGAGGCTGTTTCCGAGGACCCCTATCCTGAAGATCGAGTCGTCATGAGAACATGGTATCCTAGAAACCATGGAAGCCACAAAGCATCAGCTTAGAACACCGCGTTAAACAAGCAGTACGCGGCCATAGTAAATACATCAAGAAATACTGAAGATGTGGAAAAAATGACAATTGTATCCACTATCATCACACATATGCCATTGGACTTTTAATATAGTGTTTGCAATTTATAGGATACTCAAAGTTAATAGAGGATGCCATAATCTAATCAACTTTTTTCAGTATTGACCAGCTATATGTTAGGGTTACTGAGTGCAATATTTAATCACGTCCATATAACAGCTGCCCAATTTTAGACCGATCCATTTCTTCAAGATAGATGGGTCATTTATAGCATTTCATGAACCTTCAATTATTGAAGGGAAAATATCTCATGGACCACAAAAGTCTAAATTCCAAACTAAAAGTTACCTCATTCCTTCATGCGTAAAAAGAAAGGTTTTGATCAGAGACCAAAACCACAAACTACAGCAAGAGATCCGACAGGGATTACAGTGATCCCGGACACATGTATTTTGACTATAAGGATAATCAAGAAAAACACCAAATGGATAGTCTCACCTAATACGTTTTGGTATAGCAACTTTGACTGTAAATAAGTGGTCGCCACGTATTGAGGGTCTGTTCAACTTTGGTGCACCTTTCTTTTGCAAAACAAGTACTTCTCCCGGTTGAGTACCAGGAGGAATCTGCATATCAGAGGCCCCTTCAACAGTCTTAACCTGCAAGATGTGAAGATAAAAGTTCATGCCAAAGTTAAAGCAACGTCATACCAGTAATTGAATGTAATCTTTGGCTCCCTATCCGAGGGAATACAAATACGGGTTGACGGGCATTTACTTAGACAACAGACAGGAAATGAAAAAGCTTATGTTAGCAATTCATCAAAACCCACAGATTATAACAGATTATAAATGTAAACGTTCAAGATGGTTATGTAATAGGTGACGATGATCACACAGAGATTTTTGTGAAAATAAAATTCCTTTAAAGCTTATATTTGCAAAATCTTAAATTAATCCCCATACAAACATTAATTTCTATACCCCTTCACAGTTTTTAACATCCAAATACATTGAATTGGCAAAACAAGATACATTATATACATTATAGTGGCGAAAAGGACCATTACGTAACGCCTATCTCCAATGTCATTTAGTAACGGCTATTATGCTAAGTGACATCCTTTATAAGATTCCAAGGTCACAGCCGTGATTCATTACTCAACGTCCATAAAAACCCACATCTGCAACTCCGCTTCATGACTACGATCTGAACCCTTGACTAGGAGAATCTTGATTCTAACAAGTGAGAGTCAAGCTATACTGAAAGTATAAAGCCTTCACAGATGTCTTTTCAGGTGCAAGTGAAATATCCCTCAATATAAAGATGAATAAGTACCTCATTTCGCCAACAGTCACCACTATTGTTTAGTCAGATCACTATGATTAGCAAATAAAATGATCCTTCTTTCAAGCATGACAACACCTCAATTAGTTAACCAATTTAGAAAATTCACTTACCTTCACCACAGTCCCCAATATGGCATCTAGGTAGCTGACAGAGATTGTTGATAGAAGATTTATACCATCTCTTTGGATCTCCGGTATCTCCTCAACGTCGAGGTAAACATAAAGGTCTCCTGGGGGTCCCCTGATGATGTAAATGTCAACATCAAAGTTAAAGTACCTAAAGATATAAATGCTGGATTCCTAGAGAAATGCAAGATAAAATGCAGACTTATAGAAAGGTGATCACACACCACAGACTGATTGTTACTCCTTTTCCATAACCAATGACAAGATTTCCTCAACGATACCAAGGAGATGTTAGCAGAACGAGCCACCACACCACAAAACATGGAAGGATAATACATAGTTAATTACATAAAGAAGGCTGAAGGTGACAGCTGAGCAATCTTCAGAATCTTACTCCGTCTATGCAAATATAATTCTTTTTCTCTCCAGAGGAGGGGGTGGAGGGAGGTGCAAAAGTACAAATTTATGACCTTCAGGTTCACAACTATCTTCCAATGAACCAAACCTTCATTTTTGTACATTATTCTACTCCGTATCTGCATTTCACCAGGAGCAACCGAAACATAATGAGTACCCAAAGCTGACACTAGCTGCAGCTCGCAGTTTTCAACTACTACTGGACTCAAATGTACATAAATATCACCTTTTAAGGATAAACTTCAGCCCTCGATTTCCGGGACAGCTCAGGCGACCTGAGTTCAACCTTCTTTGCACAAAGGTAAACCTAATTATGAGTGAAGTATCTGTGACCCATTGAATACACATTTACTCAAGTGTCTTCTGTGAAGAAGTAAAAAATTCTTTTCATTCTCTAAGCAGAGAGCATCCAGTTCTCTTTCTATAACTATATTTATCTCCAGAATCTCCATTTTGATCCGCATAACTACAAGGCAACTAAGTTCAGATCATGAGACTGCAAGAGCAGCGGCCCAGTCACGCTACGTGCCTGGCGCCTCAAAAGGTTAAACTCTCGTCATAGATTGGTGCCTGATAAATGGGTCAAAGTAGAGCACTCCCCTACTAACTACTTTACCAAGAGTACAGTGATGAGCAGGCACAATATCCAACAAGACAAGAGAAAGGAGTCCTGCCTCTTTGAAGTCTCAGTCCACTTTGGCTCTTGATCTTGAGCTCGTTGTTCTTGGCCTTAGGCTTGGCTTCTTCTAGGAGTTTTTGCCTTTCCAATATTTTATGCTCTTGCCCTCGGGCCTGGTCTTGACTCCCTCTAGCTAAGTACTTTCAATTTAGCACGCCAGCTACCTATGCCACCCCCAAGTCTTGTACATTTTGGCAGCTTGCAACCTAGGTGGTACAGCTGAGCCAGACGGTGTCATGTGAAAAAAAATGAAATTGGGGCAGCAAAATATCCACTGAAACACAACTGAAGACTCCAAAAACACATTCTTTCTGTTATTAGAAGAAAAGGAAGAGTGTTTTACATCTTTGTATGGCATTGTTTGGTTGAGGATTACTCCTGTACCCACGAAGACCTTAGATGATAGTTGCAGAATATGAGGATTCCCAAGATACTGAGTTTTCTTACTGCCCACTCCACCCGCTCAAGGATTGACAAATTACTGACAGCACTTTTTATTCCTCAAAAATTTTCCCACCCCTGAGAAAAATTAAGGGACCATTCAATATCATTTTTTGTTTTCACTTTTTGGTTCTGGATAAACTAGAAACCAGCTTTTGGAAATGAATTGTTCTTACTTTTGATTTTTAATTAAGCCCTGCTCAAACCTTTTACAAACTGACAAAAGAAAATAAAAAAAGGTATTTCTAAAAGTTGGGTTTTGGTTTCTTGATAACAAAAGTGAACTGAAATGATACCAAACAAGCCCCAATTTTTTTTTATAGAAACTTACAACAGCAAAGTAAAATAATAGTTTTGCCCCTAATTTCAAGATCACTGATGACATTTGTACCATGAGAAAAGGAAAAACCATTTGGTCAAAACAAAAGATCAATGGGATTGCGATAATTTTATGCTTGTATTGGTTCTATTTGGTACAGAGACACTCTAAGAATTTGAGGATTTTACTCTCCAGCTTCCAACTACAATCCACATGAGTTGTGAGATAAATATACTCTTGAGTGTATATACAGTCCGTGGATCGCATGGTTAACATAATCTCCCAGTAAATTATGTAAAATTCTGTTAGACTACCCCTTAAGACCAGCACACAATTTTCCAATATCCAATCTTCATAGTGTTCCTCAATATGCCTTTGACCTCATCATTATTATATACATGATTATCCCCAGCCCCTAATATCTTCAACTCAATCAACTGCATATCCACGTCTAATGATAGCTTTAGCAACTAAATTTCCATAGACCTCTCAGTCAATTTTTTTCTACTATGCTTGTGTGTTTAAATAATATGCAGAGTATTTCTCAAGGTATTATTTCATGCTAGACGCACCAAAGGGATATTCAACAATAAGCTTTGCAGTCTTGTGCTTGCATTGTCCTCTTAGCTGTCGGGCCTAAGGAAAACTTGGGAACTTGCTGACTGTGAAAACAAGGAGATTTGGAGCAACTGCATGCCGAGTACCATGAAGATTAGGCATATGGAGAATCAGGATGTTTGGAAAGGCATTTCTCGCTCGGAGCATGTCATACGTGGAGCCATCTATCCATTGATAGCCTTGTTCCCAATTCCCAATCAACCCCCCCCCCCCCCCCCCCCCCCCCCCCCCCCTCCTCTTCTTCTTCTTCCCCGATTTTGAATTTTCAGGTATTGCAATTTTCTGTTGCATGTTGTGGATGGTCAGCAAACTTTGTCCATCTTCTCGTTTACCCACTTTGTAATGATAGGAAGTATTAACTTCAACTATCAAAAAAATAATACTCTTAGTGTGACTTTTGACCTTAAACAAACCTACCTACATAGCATCTAGAAGAAACCAAAGTCAGTCGCATCCTCTCATTGCAGTAGAAATACTGATCTAACTAAAAGCATTTTCAGTCATGACTGCCAGACCTCCAGGTCTCCTTCACCCATATATGAACTCTAAAAGCACAAACAGCAGAGAAATGATGTGATCTTTCATCAGCAAAGATGAAACTATTTCATAAGAATTGCAGACCCACTGACCAACGAAACTATCCCGCTCTTGGAGGGTCCTATTCTCCAAGAACATGGCCAAACAGAGAAAATCCACCTGATCTTCTGGCACCACATTCTCATCCATGCCGAAAGAATCCCTAATTCTGTCTGACATTTCAATATCCATTATAGATGCAAACTTCTCATGGCTTTTGAGAGACTCTATAAGCAGGGGGAAAAAACACATTCGCCAAATTCGTGTCCAACCATGATGCTTGTTTCTAACAGGACGTGAAAGGTTCTGCGCCAGAAATCCATTTTCATCAGTTTCTGCGCTGAACATACAGCATACTCGCAGCTTCATGCATGCATTTTTATTCCAACGAAGCTTAAGCGTGTTTCAAGATTCTCAATTCCTTTACTTTATGAAGCTTACTCTATACCACATAAAGCACAGTTCAACAACATTTCAACAGGCTTTTGTAATAGACCAACAAAATTGACATAAATAAGTGAAAGATGCTAGATGCAGCATTGTTGAGTAATTGGCACAAAGATGCCTTACTAAATAGCATCTAAACGGAAGAATGAGACCCCTCGTGTCGCATAAACAACATACTAGAGCTACATATAAGAGATCATGAAATGCAAAACATGGTCAATTGTCTCTGGTGGACTCTGTGATAGGATTGATAAATGTGTAATGCAGTGTCATGTTCATTTTCATGTTACACTGAAGGTTGTAGAAAAAACCAACCTGTTCAATAAACGGGTCGAGAACTCTCAACCCTCACCCAACACAATTAATAAAGAGGTAACTAGAAGGTTCAAATACCTAACCTATTCATAAAAATTATTAAATTAACAATGACCAAATATAAGTCATATATATACGTAAATAATATTTTACATAACATTTATATGCAAAATAATATATTACTCAAATAACTAACTACATAAATAGGTGAACGTATTGGAAACAGGTTGACCCAATCCGAACCCAAATTCACCCAAAAGTACCTAGACGGGTTGAACATGTCAACCCAAATTCAACCCTACACTAAAAACCCAACTCAAACCCGCTATTTTTATGTCATGTTCATGTCGTGTTATCATATCGTATTAGATTTTACCGGTTCTACTCTTTGATAGAGAATGCAATCATCACAGTTCAAATGTGTAGGTATATGGGACAATATCATTCACATACCCCTTGGGTCCAGCGTCACCCTCTCCAGAAACCCGTCGAATACTGCCCTTGCTAACTCCTGGAGGAACTTTCACTTTGATTTCTTTCTTAACACGAACCCGTCCCTCGCCAGCACATTTACCACAGTATTCAGAAATCACTTCACCACTTCCGCCACAGGTTGGACATACAGAGATCTGACATCAATGAAATACATCCTTAAATTCACAAACATACAAGAAACATTCAAGAAAAGAGAGTACACTTAAAGAACAAGTTTAGATTATAGATTAATTAAACAAATGGAAAAATATAACCAAACTGATAATCTACCCAAAATTGGTAATATATTTTAGCTTGTTTTTGTCTCGTAATCCTGTTTTCTTGGACTGGAATATTGTACTATTTTTTTTGTCTTTTGGTTCCCAGTTTCCATACGGGTTGACTCAGGGCTTATTTGTACGAGTTTCCTATTTTATATTGCAGCTTCCTCTCTAATTATTGGAAAAATCTAGCCGAAACTGGTAATATATGTTAGCCCTGCAACAAACACCAACAGACATCCTACATTTTCCTGAATTCCTCTACAAAAAGAAAGAGTTTCCGTATCTATATCCATCTCAACCATTTAAAGAGCAATTATCAGCCATTCTTGACATATTGCTTCCTAGCCTCTATTACAAGGGGATACCAATCGAGAAAGGAGAGGAGAGTGTTCTACCTCAACCATATAAAAGATACTAGCAATAATCTGCAAAAATTTAACCATTTTCCTTTGGTTCAAAGTATGAGGAAACTGGAGATTACATCCTCATAGTTGCACAGCCTTAAAGCTTCCATGGCACATTTTCAATACTATTTCCGGATCTTTCTTAAATTGTTCCTCAATGATCCATGATCTTCTATACGGATTGAAACAATGCTTCATATTCTCTTTTATGCACTCAAATCAATCAACTACCCAAAATATCTCATCTGTTCTAAAGCAATATGGGTCAGTCCGATTTTCAGCCACAAAAATAGTTGGTAAGAACCCATCTAACAAGCAACTTCAAGCAAATATTGGATGTTTGCATGCCCAGGAATAGAAGCACATATCTCAATGACTCGATGACAGTTGCCATAGAGATTGTCACAGCTTAAAAATACCACGTAAAGCATGAACAAGGCAACATTCATATGATCCATCTTTAAAGATACTTTTAGTGGAAATCAGCTCTTCAGATGCAGTAGAACAGAATATTGACTTACCTGCGAGAACAAGCCAAAAGGTGTCTGCTCTGTTCGCATCACTTGGCCCCTGCCACCACAAGTAGAGCATATTCTCATCTTGGACCCAAGTTTTGCCCCAGTTCCAGCGCAAACTTCACAGGTCTCCAGATGTGAAAGCATGAACTCCTCTTCTACTCCGAATATGGCCTCAGAAAATTCCAATTTTATGTCATAGCTGAAACACTTCAAGATCATGACTCAATCTCTATAAGTCAGCTATAGAGTCATGGGGGATTCTTGGGAACAGCACATAGGAGAAAAGCGAAACAAGAATCAAATTAATCAAAACACCACTGTCACCAAGGCACAATACTTATATTTCAATAGCATGGGGCTGTCAAGAAATTAAGCTTAGAGTTTAGCATAAAAACAGTAATAATAAAACAAATGATCTAACAGTAATAATAAGCCCCTGTGCAGCAAGTGGCATTGAAGTTAAACAGAAGGTGCTAGCAAATTTAATGGGGAAACAAATGCCAGATTTTAAGTTAAACTACATTTCTCAGTTATTGACTCACCGTATGTCTTCACCCTTTGTAACTGCAGAGCGGCGCTGACCTCTGAATCCAGTTTCCATACCAGGAAACCCACCCATACTTGCTCCAAAGAATGTCTCAAACAAATCAAAAGGATTTGTCTGCTGAGTGAAAAAAAATGCAGAAGTAACATCAAGTTGAACCAAATGCAAAGAAATTACAAAGAAAGAATGCAAGAACTTGATGTACCGCATAAGCGCCGGCTGGTCCTCCTACTGTACTTTTTACTCCAGCTTCACCATATTGGTCATACATAGCCCTTTTCCTGTCATCTGATAGTACCTGACAGTATCATACTTCAGAGCTCAAAAGGCAATAACTAAACTACGAGAATTTTGACTTCATATTATAAAAGCCAATGTGATTCCGAAGCATCCTGAAATTTTTACAGGATGATCTCTTGGAAACAGTATAATAAAGAAATAAATACTATCCTTCAGATGCAGGTTGTTTCCTCTAACTTCATCTTGAATAAAATCATTAGCAAAGCAGAATTTGCGGGCATGGGTTAGAATTGTTTGATCCAACAAAACAGTACCCAAAATTGTAGGGTTATCTCATGCAGAAACGACCTGGTAAACAAACTAACATCAACAGGTGAGGACATTCGGTTCTTCAAGGTCTTAGACTGATCAACAGGCACTGGGATCCAAGTCTTTACATGTATAGCATGAAGCCCAACTTATTTTAAACAAATATGCAGCCGAAAACTACTATGTAAGGATTGCTAGACTGTTGCTTTTCATCACAAATTAATCAGCAAAGGACATCAATATCAGGTCACTATTACTACTTGCTTACCTCATAAGCAGCACTAATCTCCTTGAACTTTTCGGTGGCCCCAGGTTCCTTGTTAACATCTGGATGGTACTAAATAGACAACAAAATTTCAGAGATCAGGATTCATAAGGGTCAACTCTACAAAAAAATTGACCAAAGTGGTCCAACCATGAAAAGAACAAAGGAGTGACTACAACATAAAATATACAAGGAAAAATCATGGAAAATACGCAATTTAAGACCTCCAAATACATAGGTATGGATTGTAGTGTTTAGTGTTTTCTTCCCCCAACTAATGCTCCATTGTTTAGCCTTTCAGGTAACCCATATCCATTAGTTCCAGATTCTAATTTAAGACTCGTGATATAATCAGTAAGATGAACGCCCTCCCCAAAGGAATAAGTGCACAAAGAATATTCAAAAAATTTCAACCACCATCTTACGTTATTTCATAGTTTAGATGATGAAGGACTCCCTGTCCTACTATCTCTCTTCCCTTTTCCCCTGTGACACTCACACGCTGAGGAAAAAGACCACTCTCCAATCAATCAAAACAAACTAAAGATAAATTAGAAGGTAAAGCTAAGGCTAACAAGTAGAAATGCGAGAGAGAAACAGCAGCGACAAATGCTGAGTGGCTGCAAAATGTGCAAAATGAGAACCCAATCACAAGATTAACTAGTCTTACTGCTGAACAGCAGCTCCGAATGAAAAAATAGATATAAAGATCAAAAGGAATCTACTAACCATCTCATGCAGTATCTCACAACTCAAAGCATGTTCACTCTAGAATGGGAACTCTTTTTTTTTTTTTTTTTTTTTTTTTTGCCCCTTTTGGTCCGCAATAAAAGAATATCAAGAGAAAGATTGTACGAAGTTAGGAATTCAAAATATACCTCATACCTCACAATACTTCAAAGCTTTCATCATTAAAGTTACCATCACCAAATAGAAAGAGGAGCATACATGCCAAGTCTAGCATTTATACCTTACAGTAGTTGAAAATTTAAATCAGCAAAGGACCCGAAATTAAAAAATCTCAAACGTCTAGTTTGGACAATATTAGAATGAAATTCCCATAACAACAGCATATCAAATTGACATTATTCTAGAGGACTGCAAAGTTGAGCAAATCTACCATCATAATGAGTGGAACTAAAAATTATTACACTACATGACAAGAAAAAAACTAGTTTTCAAAATTCAAAATAGCACAGGCCGGACTCGTCTTGCACTTGATTAAACTCACAAGCTGCTTTGCTGATTTAATATTCAGAGCAAATTCAATTTCCAGATTGAATCGTGTATCCAGTACTGCAATATGATTTTTCCTCTTCTTCCTTCCTTTAGTTTTCCCCTCACTCTCTCCATGTTCACCCGTTTTATTAATACGCAACCAACGTCATAAATACACAAAATAAACCAAAATTACGTCTATAATCCAGTATCACTATCGTACTGTTAAACAACATTTTTTTACAAAAGTTATTTGTTCTCGTAACTAATTTTTCTTGGCAGACATAAGTTAGCCCCTAACCAATTATTTAGGCCTTAGCAAATTTTAGTTAGGGCCTATATAGTATCGTTTTCTATTCATAAGTTTTTGGTTTCTAGAAACCAACGATCAGGTTTTAAAAATGATTTTTCTTCTTTTTTCTTTTTTTTTTTTATGTCTTGTTTGCAATTTTCAATCAAATTAGGAAACATACAACAACAAAAAACCCAGTGCCACAAGGGCTCTCGCCAAAGCAAGGTCCCGGGCGGGCCAGTTGAGGAGGAGAGAGGGGGGGGGGGGGGGGGTTGCACACAGGTGCTAACTTAAAGGGAGGCTATGTCCGAAAATTAGGGAAAATATGAAAACAAAAAACCAAAACCACGAAAACTCATTTCCGAAATACGGTCTTAGCTTTTAAAAGAATCGAAAGCTGCAAATAAAGAACCGCTTTTAAGGGTTGGAGGTCCTTCAGAAACAGCCTCCCTACCGGGTAGCACCCTGTAGGGGTAATGCTGTGTACATCTCACCCTCTCCAAACCTTGCCATGGAGGCAGCCTTTTTGAGGCACTAGGTTCATTATTGTTGCTGTTGTTGTTCCTATTTTCGACATATTGGAAGAATTAGGACCATCCGACTCCTACCACATATTTGCATTGTCTCTTCTTATACAACTCTTCCTTCTTCTTATTTCCCATGCTGGGGACATATCCGATATAATAGCTTTCCCTGAAATTCACTCCTAATTCATCGATTCAATCTTTTTCACCTTCTCAAAGGTTCAATCTTTTTCACCTCCATATTCTCCAAATTCCTATTAGAAACTTCAAATTCACATCATCTAAACCTAAATTCTTTGGTCTCCGTAAAACGATATAAGCACTCTCCTATGTTCTCAATTCAGAATAATCCCGAAGTCAACCGGATAACTCTTAATCTTTACATGTATCTTCAATCCATGTTGAGACGCCTTCATGGTAGAAATTGAAGCCACGGCTGGATTGAAGGAGCTAGGGAAATCCTAACCACATGGCCACACGAAGACAATTCCTTGCCTTATTTTATCAACAACAGTGAAAGTCCTGTCCTGGTTTAATTATAGTTACTCAATTGCTTACAAGATCATAGAATTAGAATGTCATGGTAAGATCCATGCTCATGTCACTTAGGGTGAAAAATAAATTAGGTTTTGTGACTAGCAGCATTGCCAAAGTTCAAACAACCAATTGCAAGTATGAAAAATGACTTTGTCGTCCCAATATGGTCATTGAATGGAACATAAACTCTACTTCCATGGTAATTGGAGCAAGCATCATGGATCACAATATTGCCAAAGAACTATGGCGTACTATTAAGGAATGGTACTCTCAAAGTAATTATGCTACAGTTTTCCAACCTAAACAGGCCTTGTCCTTCCTAAAACAAGACGGTATATCCTACTTTGCCAAAATGAAGGCATTAAGGGATGAAGCCCATTGCCAATGGTTGCTATTGTTGCTTGTTGGTCACATGTTTTATTGCTGCTCTATTGTTGCTTTATGAGGTGCTACTTCTTGCTTTGTTGCTCTATTACTTTATAGTTACTCTATTGGTTCGTTTGTTTCGCTTGCTTTCATGCTTTTAGGGTTGGAGGCCCTCGGAAACAACCTCTCTTTGGGGTAGCACCCTGAAGGGTAACGCTAAGTGCATTTCAACCAACCCCCCCCCCCCCCCCCCGGGGCAGGGACCTTGTCCTGGAGGGAGCCCGTGTGGCACTGGGTTTGTTGTTGTTCTTGTAATATAGGCCATTGCCCTCATATTCTTGCAGCTCCTTTAAGACATGGTCAGGTTAGGAGATGAGGTCTTTTTTCAAATATTCAACATAAGCAACATCCAATGCTGTTTTGAATGGGATTAAATATTGCATAAGCGCCTCCATTCTAAGAATGTAGCTTTCAATAAAATTGTAAGACTGTAGCTTTCAATAAAATTGTACAGCAAGAAAAATAGTATGATAATACTTAGGGAAGTAAACAAACCAAACATTTGATGAACTACTCATGTTTGAAACTATTTAAGGTTCATTTAAATTCATTTCAGGGACTCACTAGCTTATCGAGCCAAGTTTGAGCAACTTCAATAAGCTTAAAGAGTCACATTCAAACAAGGGGATGCTCAACTCATTAATCCTTACTAATATTTTGATAAGGGCTCATTGGCACTCATTAATGGTTTGATATTACTTCAATAATTGATTGACTATGGCTCAATAAGAAAGGGGGGGAAAAAAAGAACGAGGCTTGAATAAGATACTAAAGTTGCTTAGTATTCTTAATAAAGCTTGACTAAGATACTAAAGATGCTCAGTATTCTTGATGCTCCTTTGTTGCTATATGTTGCTAGATTTTGCTACTTGCTGCCCTATTGCATTCTTATTGCTCTATCTTTTTGTTCACTTACTTTTTACTTTTACCTTTCACTTTTTTTTTAACTTTGTTTTTACCTTTTGTTTCTATGGTTGGAGGCCCACGGATACAGCCTCTATTTAGGGTAGCACCCCGAAGGGGTAAGGTTGCATACATCTCATCCCCCCCCCCCCCCCCCGGCGGGAACTTGCTCAAGTGGGAGCCCTTAAGGTACTGGGTTCATTGTTGTTGTAGTATATTGAATAACTCAACTTGGGTAGCGAGCTCAACACGATAGCAAGCTCAACACATAAACGAGCTCGACAAGATAACAAGCTCAGCTCAATAACCATAACTCGGCCAGATTAGACTAAAAGCCAAGTTGAGTTGGGCATATACTAATATTATAATAAATTGAGTTTGAACAAAGGTTTCAAAAGCTTGATAAAGGCTCAACACTAGCTCAAGCTCATTAGGGCTTATCAAGCTCTAATTTGAGCAAGTGGATGCTCTTCTCGACCCAGCTCGCTTACATCCCTAATAGCACTGGTTTTCATTCTACGGCTATTACAATAGGTACCAAAAATTTCGCAGCTATGCTTAGTTAGCTGAATGATGCAATGACAGGTAAGGTTGTTTGCAGGAATTTCAAAACGTTACTGGAACCACCTACAAAACACTGAGCCACAAATCAAAATAGCAAACATAATAAAGGGATTGGAGGAATAGTTTGGATACCAAAATTTATGTGGTTCAGCCAAAGCCTAAATCCATGGAGGGAGAACAACAATACTTCACTATGGGAATGAAGGTGTTACAATGTTTTTATCACTCTTGATCTACCTCCCATGTTTGCACTACATCTTCACCCCTATCAAATCATAACACAAGAGGTCCCTATTTATAAGCCTCTACGCCATAACTCCCGGGTGCCAAAATGTCACTGTCATTGGGTATCAATAACTCCAGTCATGAATTGGCAATTCTGTATACCACCGGTTTCCAATCTCAACAATTGTAAACGGACAAATTAAATTTAACAACGAAACAAGAGAGAACTAACCTGACGAGCTAACCTTCGATACGCAGCTTTAATTTCCTTACTACTAGCAGACCGCGGAACCCCTAGAGTCGCATAGTAGTCACCGGAAGCTCTAATCACTGAACCTCTACACCGATTCTTACGAGACTTTGCATAAAACGAATTCAACGAAGACGAAGAACAAGAAGAAGAAGGCGATGAAAGTGAGAGAAAGTTCAAATTCCTCTCACGGAAACCGCAACCGCCGACGCCGCCATTGAAGGAAAATGGAGGAGAAAGGAGAGAGAAAGACTGGACTGCCATTAATGCGGAGAGAGAGAGAAAGTGCGGAGAGGATTGAAATTCAACGGTTTCTAGGGTTTCTGTGTGTTGGTGGTGTTAGCATGTACATGTTTGCAAATGAAGAACAGGAGAGAGAGAGAGAGTGATGGTGGTGGATGAAGAAGGGGAATAGATGAGTTGGGAAGAAGTAGAAGTTGTGGTGCCACATGGGTAAAGTTCTGTATGAAAAGGTTTTGTAGTTTTCGCTTTTAGCTGCCTTTGTGAGATTGAATGGGTTAATGTTATTATTTAACTAAAGTTATAATTTTTAGAGTAAAATTATTATTTTTAAGATAATTTTATAATTTATTTATAAATTATAATTATTTTAATAATAATATTTTTTTCTGTGTATAATAACTTTTTAAAGTATTGTACTCTTTAAAATATAAAGGGAAATCGTACGGATTAAACCCGCACTCCCCCCCCCCCCCCCCAATTTAATCTTTTTTAGACCCTCTTAACCCTAAATAAACCCTTTTGGACAAAATTGTCCCTCCAACTTTACCCCCCCCCACCCGTCCACTCTCTCTCTCTCCTCATTTAATGTTACAGCAGTAAATTTAACTTTTCATCGCCCCACCCGTCCACTCCCTCTCTCTCTCCTTTTCTCTCCTCATTTAATACAACAACAGTATCTCATTTCTCTCTTTCCATTCTTTTTCCGCCCATCTGTCTTCCATCTCTCATATCTCATTCTCTCTTCTTTGTTCTTCTTCTATTATTTTTGAATTTTCGAGCTCCATTCTCAACGTCCTGCGTGTTTCCTCATCCTACTTGGGCCCTTGGGTAGTTGTTTGTGGTGGCTTTGGAAAAAGAAGAAGGCTTTGTAGGAACAGGTTTGAAGCATTACACATTTCACGGTTTTCAGATCAGACATTGAAGATAAAATGATCATTTTATGCATTGGTCGCTAATGGATCTCTATCATATGAGGTTGGTGTGTTACAAGTCATTTATGGCGTATGATTGGTAAAAATGGCGTATTATAATTTTCTTTTGGTGTGTTTCAACTCATTAATGGTGTATGATTAATCATACACCATGTATAATTGGTTTAAATGGTGTATTATCATGTTGTGTTGGTGTTTTTAAGTCGTTAATAGTGTATGATTAATCATACACCGTATATGATTAATCATAATGGTGTGAAATCAAGTTGTTTAGGTGTGTTTCAAGTAATTAGTGGTGTATGATCAATCATACACCGTGTATGATAGGTTTAAATAGTGTAAAATCAACTATTGCAGGTATTTTTCAAGTAATTACTGGTGTATGGTGTGAAATCAACTTGTTTTAGTGTGGTTTAAGTAATTAGTAGTGTATGATCAATCATACACGGTGTATGATAGGTTTTAATGGTGTAAAATTAACTTATACAGGTATGCTTCAAGTAATTAATGGTGTATGACTTATCCTACACGATGTATGACAAGTTTTAATTGTGCAAAATCAACTTATATAGTTATGTTTCAAGTAATTAGTGGTATATTACTTATCATACACGGTGTATGATAAGTTTTAATTGTGTAAAATCAACTTGTACAAGTGTATTTCAAGTAATTAGTGGTGTATGACTTATCATACACGGTGTATGATAAGTTTTAATTGTGTAAAATCAACTTGTACAAGTGTGTTTCAAGTAATTAGTGGTATATGACTTAACATACACGGTGTATGATAAGTTTTAATTGTGTAAAATAAACTTGTATAAGTGTGTTTCAAGTATTTAGTGGTGTACGACTTATCGTACACGGTGTATGATAAGTTTTAATTGTGTAAAATCAACTTGTACAAGTGTGTTTCAAGTATTTAGTGGTGTATGACTTATCATACACCGTGCATGATAAGTTTTAATTGTGTAAAATCAACTTTTGCATGTTTTTTAAGTAATTACTGGTGTATGGTGTGAAATCAACTTGTTTTATTATGGTTTAATAAATTAGTGGTGCATGACTTATCATACATCGTATATGATAAGTATTAATTGTATAAAATCAACTTGTACAAATGTGTTTCAAGTATTTAGTGGTGTATGACTTATCATACACCGTGTATGATAAGTTTTAATTGTGTAAAATTAAGTTGTATAAGTGTTTTTCAAGTAATTAGTGGTGTATGACTTATCATACACCGTGTATGATAAGTTTTAATTGTGTAAAATCAACTTAATGGTGTGTTTTAAGTAACTAGTGGTGTATGATTAATCATACACAATGTATGATAGGTTTTAATGTTGTGAAATGAAATACTTTAGGTGTGTTTCAAGTAATTAGTGGTGTATGATATGTTTTAATTGTGTAAAATCAACTTCTATACGTGTGTTTTAAGTATTTAATGGTGTATGATCAATCATACACGGTATATGATAGGTTTTAATGGTGTAAAATCAACTTATATAGATATGTTTCAAGTAATTAATGGCGTATAATCAATCATACACGGTGTATGATTGGTTTTAATGGCGTAAAATCAACTTATATAGGTATGTTTTAAGTAATTAGTGGTATAATGGTGTAAAATCAACTTGTATAGGTATGTTTCAAGTAATTAGTGGTGTATGATGAATCATACACGGTGTATGATGGATTATCATAGTGTAAAATCAACTTATATAGGTATGTTTCAAGTAATTAGTGGTGTATGACTTATCATACACAGTGTATGATAGGTTTTAATGGCATAACATCAACTTTTGCAGGTTTTTTCAAGTAATTAGTGGTATAATGGTGTAAAATCGACTTGTATAGGTATGTTTCAAGTAATTAGTGGTGTATGATGAATCATACACGGTGTATGATGGGTTATAATGGTGTAAAATAAACTTATATAGATATATTTCAAGTAAATAATGGTGTACGATCAATCATACACGGTGTATGATTTGTTTAAACAGTATAAAATCAACTTTTGCATTTTTTTTTTTAGATTTGCTAGTATAGTGGTGTAAAATCAACTTATATAGGTATGTTTCAAGTAATTAGTGGTGTATGACTTATCATACACGGTGTATGATGGGTTATAATGGTGTAAAATCAACTTATATAGGTATGTTTTAAGTAATTAGTGGTGTATGATAAATCATACACGGTGTATGATTGGTTTAAATGGTATAAAATCAACTATGATTGGTTTAAATGGTATAAAATCAACTTTTGCATGTTTTTTCTAAGCTTTGCTGGTATAATGGTGTAAAATCAACTTTTATAAGTGTGTTTCAAGTAATTATTGGTGTTTGATGAATCATACACGGTGTATGATAGAATCTACTTGTATAGGTGTGTTTTAAGTAATTAGTGGTGTATGATGAATCATACACGGTGTATGATGGATTAATAGTGTAAAATCAACTTATATAGATATGTTTCAAATAATGAATCATACACGGTGTATGATGGATTAATAGTGTAAAATCAACTTATATAGGTATGTTTCAAATAATTAGTGGTGTATAACCTATCATACACGGTGTATGATTGGTTTAAATGGTGTAATATCATTTGTTGTTGGTAGTTTCAAGTTATTAATGGCCGTATCATCAATCATACACGATTATGATTGGTTTAAATGGTGTAATATCAAGTTGTGTTGGTGTGTTTTAAGTCATTAGTGGTGTATGATTGATCATACACCGTGTATGATGGGTTTAAATGGTATGCAACAACTTGTTTTAGTGTCTTTCAAGTCAATAGTGGTGTAAGATCAATCATATACCGTGTATGATTGGTCTAAATAGTGTGAAAATAACTTGTTTTTGTGTGTTTTAAGCAATTAGTGGTATATGATCAATCATACACCGTGTATGATAGGTTTTAAGGGTGTAAAATCAACTTGTTTTAATGTGTTTTAAGTAAATAGTGGTGTATGGTCAATCATACACTGTGTATGATCGGTTTTAAGTAAATAGCGGTGTATAATCAATCATACACCGTGTATGATTGGTCTAAATGCTGTGAAAACAACTTGTTTTAGTGTGTTTTAAGCAATTAGTGGTGTATGATCAATCATACACCGTGTATGATAGGTTTTGAGGGTGCGAAATCAACTTATGTTAGTGTGTGTTAAGTAAACAGTGGTGTATGATTAATCATACACCGTGTATGATTAGTTTTAATAGTGTGAAATCAGCTTTTTTAGTGTGTTTTAAGAAAATAGTGGTATATAATCAATCATACACCGTGTATAATAGGTTTCAATGGTGTAAATCAACTTGTTTCAATGTCTTTCAAGTCATTAGTGGGGTATGATTAATCATACACCGTGTATGATTACTTTAAATGCTGTTCTTTCATTTTTTCTTGGTGTGCTTTAAATGTAATTAGTGGTGTAATATCATGTTACTTTCGTGTTCACAGTAATGGCTGATGTTGCTATTGTTCGGTATGGTGGACACTTTAACGAGAGGGCAGAGTATGTTGGTGGAAAGTTGGATTTTGTTTTTTGGATGATAAGACTGACTTTGCTGGCTTGCAAAGGACTTTGGTGGAGTTGATGGGTGTTCAGGTGGATGCAGGTTCGAAGATGCAATTGCAAGTTCGTACAGGCGATCGGGACATCCCATTGTATGATGTCAATAATGATAGATCAGTACTGGTTTGGAAGGCATTGGCAAAAAAAGATATGGCGAAGCATACCTTGTTCATTATTGTTGAGTCCACGGTTGATAGGACTCCTTACTTTGGAGAGTAACCGAGTCTTAATCAAACACTACCAGATGGTGACGAGAACAATGGTGGTTTGGACCCTGTGATGCCTGATATTTTTGGTGGATGTATTAACGCGGGGATGGAAGAAGTAGTCCGTGAAGATGCATCTGAACTGGAGTTTGACATACCTACGGTGACAGTGACAGCGACTGGTGAAGATTGGGAAAATTTCAATCAAAGTCCGTGCGATCATTTGGATCATATAAATTTATCCCATGTGCAATCGACTGCAACAGACGCGTCAGCTCCACATGGGCACATGTCTGACCGGCAAAATATTTGCCCTGAAGTGGGTACATCACCTCCTACTGTAGAACCTGCAGTGCAACCGAATGTCCAACCCGACGTCCAAGCTACTGTTGATCCTCATTATGACGATGATGTTGGTTACGATGATGAGAGTAGCCGGATTGACGGGGTATATGGGCAGGGTAGGAAGGTTGATGTAATCGAGGTGAATCA
The DNA here is from genome assembly GCA_018398585.1 of Simmondsia chinensis. Classification (NCBI taxonomy): domain Eukaryota; kingdom Viridiplantae; phylum Streptophyta; class Magnoliopsida; order Caryophyllales; family Simmondsiaceae; genus Simmondsia; species Simmondsia chinensis. The sequence goes on from JAGTTD010000011.1 coordinate 6,628,295, forward strand.
AGTATTTAAATCGAAGAAAGATTTGTTGACTAACCTGGCAGTAATTGTCATGAGGAAAAATTTTGAATTCAGGAGCTTCAAGTCTAACAAATCCTTAACGGCTATTCGTTGTGTGCAAGAGGGTTGCACATGGAGGGTTCGGGCTATGTGTCTAGCAGATGGTAGGTATTGGATTGTTACAAAAGTTGAAAATAATCATACCCACCCTACCGATCTCACCACTGTTAGACATAGGCAAGCAACCAGCTGGGTCGTTGGGGAATGTGTCCGAAAGAAAATTATCAACCCCAAAAGAGTGTTCAAGCTGCAGGATGTCATATATGACATTCATAGTCGCTACGGTGTTGAGATCAGCTACAATGTTGCTTGGAGGGGTAGAGAGTTTACATATGACAATGTCAGATTGGGTTCCCCCGAACAGTCATATGCAAACCTGCTTGCATATTTGCATATTCTCCAACAGACCAACTCCGGTACTGTATTTCATTTACAGACAGATGATGGAAGCAGATTGCAGTACCTTTTCATTGCGTTCGATGCTTCACTTAAAGAATTCCGGTTTTGCCATCCTGTTGTGAGCATTGATGCAACGCATCTGAAGGGAAAATACCGGGGTGTTCTGTTCATGGTCGTTTGTCACGATGCCAATCAACAAATTTTCCCGATTGCTTTCGGTATCGGTGATTCAGAGAATGACACATCGTGGCATTGGTTCCTCAGCGGGTTGAAGGAAGTTATTAGGGAGCCTACCGGCCATGTTATTGTATCTGATTGACATCGAAGCATCCACAGAGCGGTGAAAGAAGTTTTCCCCAATGCATTCCATGGTTTGTGCATGTACCACTTGTTGAACAACATGAAGTCGAAATTCAAAAGCAAAACAAAACAGTTGGATCAGCACTACTACCAAACAGCTAAAGCATGCATCCTTCAAGAGTTCCATAGTTTGTTCTTCAGTTTATGTTGTGCCGTACCCGGAGCTAAAGAGTACTTGGAGACCGTGGGCTAGACAAGTGGACTCGTTCCCACTCCCCTTGCCGTCGGTACAACATAATGACAACAAATATATCGGAATCGATGAATGCTGTTTTGATTGAGGTGCGTGATTATCCCATTACTGCTTTAATTGACGAGATTCGGCTAGTGTTGCAGAAGTGGTTTCATGATAAAAGAACCAAGGCTGAAGCTTGCACCGGTAAAATGTCCCCCGACATTGAAAAAAAATTATAGGACAGATTGAAACTATCACAAATATTGACAGTAAGTTTTGTTCTATTTGTCATGTTCAATCCCGATTGCAACGTATGTTTTAGTATGTTACAACTAAGTAGTCGAGTATGGTTAATCATACACCGTGTATGATAGGTTTTAAGGGTATAAAATCAACTTGTTCTAGTGTGTTTCAAGTAATTAGTGGGATTGGTCTTAATGGTGTGAAATCAATTTGTTTTATTGTGTTTTAGTTGTTTAAAATCAACTTGGTGTATGATCAATCACACACCGTGTATGATTGGTCTAAATGGTGTGAAATTAGCTTGTTTGAGTGTGTTTCAAGTGATTAGTGGTATATGGTTAATTATACACTATGTATGATAGGTTTTAATGGTGTAAAATCAACTTAGTGTACTGTGTTTGAAGTACATTGTGGTGTATGATTAATCAGTAGTAATCCCTGCACTTTTAGACATAATAATGGCTGGTTTTGTTCATTATTTTGCATTACCATTATTAATTGTGTGTGTCTAACTTTTATGCAATGCAAAGTTTGCGAGCAGATGAGCATAACTTCAGGGTCCTTGATGGGGATAAGAATTTTTGTGTTGATCTGTCACTTTGGACATGTACCTGTCGCTAAGTTTCAGCTGGAGCAACTTCCATGTGAGCATGCGCTGGCGGTTGTAAGACACGGTCCTTATGGTCTGTACGACTTATGCTTGCCATATTATTCAAGAGATTATTGGTACGTGTCGTACAGAGGCGTCGTGTACCCGATGCCGCACATAAGTGACTGGTCTGTCCCACATCTCATATCAGAAATGAATCTTCTTCCAGCCAATGTTCGAACCTCTTCTGGGAGGAGGAGGAAGAGGAGGATTCCTTCAGTCGGTGAGGAACGTGTACTGCAAAAGTGCAGTCGATGCAAGGAACACGGGCACAATATCAACTTGTAAAAATCCAATTGCTCTGCACTCGAGTGGAGAAGGCACGTCCACAAACACTATCGATCATTCCTCACATGTCCCTCCTCCGAATTAACTTACGTTGATCTTTTTTTTTTAAAGTGTAATTGCTACTAATATCGGTGAAATTGTGTACTATTAATAGATGTGCATTATTAATGACAGTTGTGTATTATCCATAACACATTGACAGTTATAAGGTTGGTTTAAATGGTGTAATGTCAACTTCTGTTGGTGTGTTTTAAGTATCTGATGGTGTATGATCTATCATACATGATGTATGACTGCTTTAAATGGAGGAGAACCGGTTGGGGTAGTGGGGATTTTAAAATTGAAAGTGCAGGGGGTCATAATTGGCACTAATACATGATAGGTTTAAATGGTGTGAAATCCAATTGGGTTGGTGTTTTTGAAGTAAGTAGTGGTGTAGGATCAATCATACACGGTGTATGATAGGTTTAAATGGTGTGAAATCAACTTGTGTTAATATGTTTGAAGTAATTAACGGTGTATGATGAGTTTAAATGGTGTGAAATCAACTTGTTTTAATGTATTTGAAGTAAGTAGTGGTGTATGATCAATCATACACGGTGTATTATATGTTTAAATGGTGTGAAATCAACTTGTTTTAATGCGTTTGAAGTAAGTAGTGGTGTATGATCAATCATACACGGTGTATGATAGGTTTAAATGGTGTGAAATCAACTTGTTTTAATGTGTTCGAAGTAAGTAGTGGTGTATGATTAATCATACACAGTGTATGATTAATCATACATAGTGTATGATAAGTTTTAATGGTGTAAAATCAATTTGTAACAATGTTTATCAAGTAATTAGTGGTGTATGATCAATCATACATGGTTTATGATGGGTTTTAATGGTGTAAAATCAATTTATGTAAGTGTGTTTGAAGTAAGTAGTGGTGTATGATCAATCATACACGGTGTATGATAGGTTTAAATGGTGTGAAATCAACTTGTTTTAATGTGCTTGAAGTAAGTAGTGGTGTATAATCAATCATACACGGTGTATGATAAGTTTTAATGGTGTAAAATCAATTTGTGTAAGTGTGTTTTAAGTAATTAGTATATATGATTAATCATACATCGTGTATGATACGTTTTAATGGTTGAAATCAAATTGTGTAAGTGTGCTTCAAGTAATTAGTGGTGTATGATCAATCATACACGGTGTTTGATAGGTTTAAATGGTGTGAAATTAACTTCTTTTAATGTCTTTAAAGTAAGTAGTGGTGTGTGATCAATCATATACGGTGTATGATAAGTTTTAATGGTGTAAAATCAATTTCTGTAAGTGTGTTTTAAGTAATTAGTGGTGTATGATTAATCATACATGGTGTATGATAGGTTTAAATGGTTTGAAATCAACTTGTTTTAATGTGTTTGAAGTAATTAGTTGTATATGAGCAATCATATACCGTGTATGATAGGTTTTAATGGTGTAAAATCAACTTGTGTAAGTGTGTTTTAAGTAATTAGTGGTGTATTATCAATCATATACCGTGTATAATAGGTTTAAATGGTTTGAAATCAACTTGTTTTAATGTGTTTGAAGTAATTAGTTGTGTATGATCAATCATACACCGTGTATGATAGGTTTTAATGGTGTAAAATCAACTTGTGTAAGTGTGTTTTAAGTAATTAGTGGTGTATGATCAATCATACACCGCGTATGATACGTTTTAATGGTGTAATTGCTACTAATATCAATGAAATTGTGTAGTATTAATATACGTGCATTATTAATAACAATTTTGTATTATCCATAGCACATTGACTGGTGTGAGGCTGTGTATTATCAATGAAATTGTTTTAAATGGAGGAGACTGACAGGTTGGGGTAGTTGGGGGTGGAACATTGAATGTTCAGGGGTCATAATTGACACCCAAGCAAGACATTTAATAACCTCAACTACCACCTATTTTATCCTACCCATCTCACACGGTTCTCCCCATGTATTTGTACCTTGTATGCTTTTGCCTATAAATGGAGGAGTTGGACAGGAAGCCAAGCATCCACGGTTCCTCAATTTCGTGCTACATCTAGCCGTTGAAATTGCTAATGTAAGTGGTTCTAGCAGTGGCGGTGGTGGGCCAGTGACAGCTGAGAGGCAGCGAGAGGTGCGGGCACTTCTACAGATCAAGGAGTTCCATGATTTTTACAATAGCTTCTACAAAAAGGTCAAGAAGTAAGTGTGTAATAACACTATGCTTTTTGATAGTCAGGATATCATATTGCAATTTTCATATGTGACGCCTATATATCATGCTTCTTATTGTATATTATAGGAATTTGAAGACTCCCCTTCTGTTACCTGAGGATCAACGAATGGATTTCGCTGTTTTAACTGCCACGACGGATCAATTTTGGTATCGATTGAAAAACAACGACATCTGGCTTACTGATCATGGAGAATGTCAAGGATGTGATGTTTTACTGCTGAATATAATCGGTTCCTCAGCCATTTTATTGATGAGTGTAGACTTGCTAATTATCTATGCTCAGCTTCACCGACTGATCATGATTCATCAAGGGTTTTGCTTAAACGTGTTTTAAAGGAAGTATGTGATTAAGCAAAACCCTTTATGATTAATCAACATGTGTAGGTGTGTTTCCAGTTTGTTCTTCAAATTATCTGCAGGGTAATTTAAAGTTACATGCAGGCTAATATCAGTACCCTATATCTCTAGCTAATAAACCTTTAAATTATGTATAACGTAAAGAAATATATAAAGGATTTCCTGCAACTGTTCACTATACATGGTGTATGATAGTTTTAAATGGTGTGAAATCAACTTGTTTTAATGTGTTTCAAGTAATTAGTGGTGTATGATCAATCATACATGGTGTAAGATAGGTTTTAGTGGTGTAAAATCAACGTTTGCATGTTTTTTCAAGTTTTACTGGTATAATGGGGTAAAATCAACCTTTATAAGTGTGTTTCAGGTAATTGCTGGTGTATGATGAATCATACACGGTGTATGATTGGTTATATTGGTGTAAAATCAAGTTATGCGGGTGTGTTTTAAGTAAATAGCAGTGTATGATCAATCATACATAGTGTATGATGAGTTTTAAGGGTCTAAGACCAACTTTTGCATTTTTTTTCAAGTTTTGCTGGCATGATGGTGTAAAATCAACTTATATAGGTGTGTTTGAAGTAATTATTGGTGTATGATGAATCATACACGGTGTATGATGGGTTATATTGGTATAAAATCAACTTATACAGGTGTGTTTGAAGTAAATAGAGGTGTATGATCAGTCATACATGGTGTATGATGAGTTTTAATGGTGTAAAATCAACTTTTGCATTTTTTTCAAGTTTTGCTGGTATAATAGTGTAAAATCAGCCTTTGTAAGTGTGTTTCAAGTAATTGTTGGTATCTAATGAATCATACATGGTGTATGATGGGTTAAATTGGTGTAAAATCAAGTTATACAGATGTGTTTGAAGTAAGTAGTGGTGTATGATCAATCACACACGGTGTATGATAAGTTTTAATGGTGTGAAATCAACTTTTGCAGTTTTTTTTAAAGTTTTGTTGGTATAATGGTGTAAAATCAACCTTTATAAGTGTGTTTCAAGTAATTATTGGTGTATGATGAATCATACACGGTGTATGATGGGTTATATTGGTGTAAAATTGACTTATATAGGCGTGTTTGAGGTAAATAGTGGTGTATGAGCAATCATACACGGTGTATGATGAGCTTTAATGGTGTGAAATCAACTTTTGCATGTTTTTTTCAAGTTTTGCTGGTATAATGGTGTAAAATCAACCATTATAAGTGTGTTTTAAGTAATTATTGGTGTATGATGAATCATACACGCTGTATGATGGGTTATATTGGTGTAAAATCAACTTATATAGGTGTGTTTGAAGTAAATAGTGGTGTATGATCAATCATGGTATATGATGAGCTTTAATGGTGTGAAATAAACTTTTGCATGTTTTTTTTCAAGTTTTGTTGGTATAACTGGTGTAAAATCAACCATTATAAGTGTGTTTCAAGTAATTATTGGTGCATGATGAATCATACACGGTGTATGATGAGTTATATTGGTGTAAAATCAACTTATATAGGTGTGTTTGAAGTAAATAGTGGTGTATGATCAATCATGGTGTATGATGAGCTTTAATGGTGTGAAATCAACTTTTGCATGTTTTTTTCAAGTTTTGCCGGTATAATGGTGTAAAATCAACCATTATAAGTGTATTTCAAGTAATTATGGGTGTATGATGAATCATACACGGTGTATGATGGGTTATATTGGTGTAAAATGAACTTATATAGGTGTGTTTGAAGTAAATAGTGGTGTATGATCAATCATACACGGTGTATGATGAGCTTTAATGGTGTGAAATCAACTTTTGCATGTTTTTTTCAAGTTTTGCTGGTATAATGGTGTAAAATCAACCATTATAAGTGTGTTTCAAGTAATTATTGGTGTATGATGAATCATACATGGTGTACGATGTATGATGAGTTTTAATAGTGCGAAGTGCATCCGCATGATTTGCATATCTTTCTCCATCGCTTCGAGTCTTTCCATAACCTGCAGTATGTCCTTCAAATTGTCTGCAGGGTAATTTAAAGTTACATGCAGGCTTATATCAGTACCCTATATCCCTAGCTTGTGTTGGTTTATTTTCAAAATATGTATTGGTAAATATGTAAAACATTGTTTAATGTATGTATAAAGTGTGAATGAGATAGTCCCAGTATGTGTTTTAGTGTTTAAAACATATGAGGGGTGTGTGTCGACACATGGGCCATGTGTGTCGACACACAATCCTACAGTACCATTGGGAATTAGGTGTGTGTTGACACACAATCTTACAATACCCTTTGTGTCGATGTGTGTGTCGACACACAGGTTGTTTTCTGGTTTGAGCCATGGAAGGGCGAATGAGAGCTTCTGAAAAGGAAAAGGGATGCGAGTAAGTGAAAGAATGAAAAAGTGAAAGAATGAAAGCTGGCAAAGTAAAACAAGTGTTGTATTATATTGTATAAAATACATACATCCAATAATCAAGCTATTCATACTAATAAACAAGATGGAGAAGAATGACTATTAGGAAAGTACAAGTTTTATATATTTCCCCTTTTTTTGGCTAAATCCATACGTCCATCACTCAATCAATCATACACTTAGTACAAACCCATAACAACCTCAACCAATTCACTAACATATCAAACGAAAATGATTATTTCCCAGAGTAAAATGAATACAATGTAAAGAATATGGGAATATACAACAATATGAAAATATACAATAATACATACACATCACAATCATTCTATTCGCTCGTATATATTTTCATTTGTTTCTTTCTACCGTGGTTGTAGAAGTATATACATGTATTGGTCCACAACGTCTCCATCTGCTCTTGCGTGCATTGGAAGACATCGAGCCCATTCGTAAACAAAAATTCTACAAACTTCATGACGAACATGCCGCAATCAGACCTGCATTTAAATATAATACAAACGACTTAGGCATCATTCTGAGTACTTTACTAATTTTTTCACTGAATATCTCAACAATTAAAAAAAGCGAAATGCAAGGGAAGTAGATGTCGAACCCCATTTATTGCGAATATGATTTCCTGTAAGTTACAGTGAAGGGTTTGTCTCGAAAATGTATGAGGTCCTTCCGGATGTCCCAAAAATTAACCTTCTCGAGAGCATGTGGAAGCAATTTGGCAATTGGCTCCACATGTTCCATTCTTGATTCCTTGGATTTGGCGGAGTACAAGGAATCAAGTACCTCTATACGCCAATCCGTATAGCTGATTACAGCAAGGAACCAATGTGTATCAAGCTGATTGATGGGCACGTATATCCGATCCACGTCGTGGCATGGGACCCCATACTTGACATCACCCACGAGAAACTTGATGACCATGAATCCCAATCGTCAAAAGCTGATTCGACTGAGATTTCTTTGTTCTTAACGCATTTGTATACAGGTCCAAATGTAGAAGCAACCAATGTAGTTGCACAGGTTGCCCTCTGGTTGAAGTGTTCTGGCCATTTGTGTTTCTTCTGCATAATGTAATAAAGAATAACATCCATTTCCTGCAATAAGATGATTCAAGCCATTTATAACCAAGCATACACGGTGTATGGATGACCATACACAACTAATCACTTGATACACACCTAAAGATGTTGATGTAACACGGTTCAAACCTATCATAAACGGTGTATGGCTAAACATACACCACTAATCACTTGATACACACTTAAACAAGTTGATTTAACACGGTTCAAACCTATCATACACGGTGTATGGCTAAACATACACCACTAATCACTTGATACACACCTAAAGATGTTGATTTAACACGGTTCAAACCTATCATACATGGTGTATGGTTAACCATACACAACTAATCACTTGATACACACCTAAAGATGTTGATGTAACACGGTTCAAACCTATCATACACGGTGTATGGCTAAACATACACCACTAATCACTTGATACACACCTAAACAAGTTGATTTAACACGGTTCAAACCTATCATACATGGCGTATGGTTAACCACACCAATGCAAGTTCATTTAACAATAGTGAACCAAACATACATGCTGTATGATATATCATACAGCATTATTGAAATGAAACATAACGAACAATGTAATGGGTATCCATTTGCAGCAAGCACACATCAAATAGTTGTGTATGAAGAGTACCTCATCAGTTAGCCGGATGTCATTTTCCTTCAACCGCTACCAAAATTGACCCATACACACAGTCAAACCACTTAAATCCATCCGTTGGTCATGAGGTAACACTAGGGTTGTCTTCATGTTTCTATAACACACAATAGGAAGCATGTTATATAGGCATCCCATATGAAAATTTCAATATGAATATAGTTCCCTACTAATTATCAAAAATCATAGTGGTATTACACACTCACTTGCTAACCCTTCGGTGTACATCTTTGGAAAAATCCAGGAACTCCTTCTGTTGTTCCTTGGAGGGAGGTTGGAATGGATCGAAGGGCAGAACTGGTTCCAGTCCAGAATGGGTCATTCTTGCCCGTTTGCTCTTACCCTTCGCCGTCCAATCTTCACCTTTGTACTTGGGATTTGGCTTGGGGTCCCTCCTCTCTTGCCCCAATCTCAAAACTGTCTCGGACAATGTCATCAAGTTTTCAACGCCATCCACATTAGTTGACGATGGTTCCTTGAAGACATTTTCCTCGTCCCTGGTTGGCAGAGAAAATATCAAAGTCAATGAACCTCAACATGCATGAAAACATACCAAATTGGAACAATAATAGGAATCTGTAGTGTCTTACCCAGTACGTGGAGTAAAAATAATAATTGCTTGCTGTGATGTCTCAATTGGGGATGGATGAGCGAAAGTCAATGGATAGTTATGTGGGGTTGTGGCATGCGGCAGATGGTCTGAGAACTCCTTAATCTTTGCCTCCTAAGCTTCAAACCTTTGCTCATACATTTGCAATTGAAGCTGCTGCGCTTCAAGTCTGCTTTCAAATTGCATCCGCATGATTTGCATATCTTTCTTCATCGCTTCGAGTCTCTCCATAACCTGCAGTATGTCCTTCAAATTATCATAAACATGAATTTGAATAATATGGTACTTACAAGGATAAAAATGCAATTAAATAAAGACAAAACGAAATGTCAATACTGATTGATACGCTAAATTTGTTGACATAGTAGATGGTTCATCGTGGGATGTCGGCAAGGGGTGTTGAGTTGCCAATGGTTCTGGGCCAAAGTTTGGATATGCTGGCATTGCCTCATCAGAAGTTTGAACCCCCTCCTCACCATCCTCAGCAAAGGGAATGCCTTGTAGATTAGGCTGACTGGCTTCCGCACTCATCAGTCTAATCGGTTCGGCATTTAATTGCTGATCAAAGGAAGATACATCATATGAACGTTAGTAAAATTACAAATCATAATTCTAATGCAAATGATATGAAACAACTAATAGTAAAACAGTAACAAAATAATGTATTATTACCTGATCAAATACCGTTGAGAGCAGAGCGGTGTACGAACCCTTACTAACCATCTTCCAGTTAAGGATCCGCCCAAGAGACTGATTGCCAATCCTCACCACCCCAACTTTGGCCAGTTCTGGAATGGTTTCCATGGCAAATACGGAAACCACATCATAGAACCCGTGGACGGAGTAAGTCTTTTCCAAACCCTGTTGCATTTTTGCTACGAAATCCTTGAGCTTCCGCACCATAAATTTCCAGCTCAAGGATCCCCAAGTAACACTGTTAAAAGAGTCCACGTTGTCCGCGAGGGCCAGGATGTTTGGGTCAATGGCTATTCTGTTATGTTTGGCGAATAGTAGACCCTCTACCAAGTAGGCAACAGCAAGCTTAACCTAGTCCTCCATAATGGAGCAGGTTCTGCATGCTTCAAGCAGCTGCTGCCTACTCATCCTCCCCTCATGGCGTACTTGGCAATCAGCCTGTTGGAACCACCACGTATATCTTCCACACCGGCATATCTCAAGGTTAGAATACAAAATTCCCTCCTCCCGAGGTGCACTAACTTCCCACCAAATAAGAATGATAACTCCTCGGGATTTGGGTTGGCCACCTGGTGGAGAAGGACAACGTGAATCAGACTATGAAGCCGACATTAGTCTCACGCAGCTCAAGCAGATGCCCAACATTGTATTGTGAAACAAGGGCAAGCTGTAATGCAAAATACTTTTAGTTAATAAGGGATCATAAATGTAATAGTAAAAAGTCAACATAATTCATATGGATACATTGTCAAACCTTGGATTCGTCGTCCTTCAAGATTTCCCTAATCTCCATCACAGCTTTGGTTGATATTTCCATCTGGTTAACTTGCAGGAATTTCCAGCAACTCCTAAGGAAAATGTAATCAACCTCCACTTCTAATCGGCTCCTCTTACGTATCTCAAATGCCATCAGAAATAAAAGAAAAACATCACAAAACCCAAGATTAAACCCATGATACACCATTAAAACAAACCATGCAAGGTGTATGATTAAACATACACCACTAATGACTATTAAAACCTACCATACACGGTGTATGATTGATCATACACCATTAATTATAGTAAATAGTTGATTTTACACAGTTAAAATCCATCATACACGGTGTATGGTTAAACATACACCACTAATCGGTAGAAACACACATAAACTAGTTGGTTTTACACCATTAAAAGCAATCATATACGGTGTATGATTAATCATACACCACTGTTTACTTAACACACACTAACATAAAATGATTTTACACCATTAAAAGCAATCATACACCACTGTTTACTTAACACATACTAACATACAATGATTTTACACCATTAAAACCAATCATACGCGGTGTATGATTAATCATACAACACTGTTTACTTAACACACACTAGCATAAGTTGATTTTACACCATTAAAACCTATCACACACGGTGTATGGTTAAACATACACCACTAATCGGTAGAAACATCCATAAACTAGTTGGTTTTACACCATTAAAATCAATCAAACACGGTGTATGATTAATCATACACCAATGTTTACTTAACACACACCAACATAAGTTGATTTTACACAGTTAAAACCTATCATACACAGTGTATGGTTAAACATACACAACAAATCACTAGAAACACACATAAACAAGTTGATTTTATACCATTAAAACGTATCATACACAGTGTATGGTTGATCATATACCACTAATTACTTAACACACACAAACATAAGTTAGTTTTTCACCATTAAGACCAATCATACACCGTTGTATGATTGAAAATACACAGCTAATTACTTAAAAAATATCTACATAAGTTGATTTCACAGCATTAAATCCAATCATACACCGTGTATGATTGATCATACACCACTAATTACTTAAAAAACGTCTACCCAAGTTGGTTTTACACCATTAAAACCAATCATACACCTTGTATGATTGATCATACACCCCTAATTACTTAAAAAAAATCTACACAAATTGATTTTACACCATTAAAACCAATCATACACTGTGTATGATTGATCGTACACCACTAGTTACTTAAAAAATATCTACACAAGTTGGTTTTACACCATTAAAACCAATCATACACGATGTATGATTAATCATACACCACTAATTACTTAAAAAACAGCTACATACATTGATTTTACACCATTAAAACCAATCATACACCGTGTATGTTTGATTATACACTACTAATTACTTAAAACCACCTACACAAGTTGATTTTACACCATTACAATGTATCATACACTGTGTATGTTTAATCATACACCATTACACATATATACAAGTTGATTTTATACCATTGCAACCTATCATACACCGTATATGACTAATTATACACCACTATTTACTTGAAACACACCTAGAAAACTTGGTTTTACACCATCAAAAGCAATTATACACAGTGTATAATTGATTATACACCACTAATGACTTAAAACACAAGCCGTGTATCATCAATCATACATCATTTACGCTTCACCATCAATATCTTCTTTGCACCCCCAAAATCTACACAACTTATAGAGAACTATCAATAAAAACCGATTCAACCACCACCCACATAAAATACGAAAAAGCAAGTACAATGACGAACAATAAAGTGAATCAGCCACTGAATCAAAAACCAAACCAGGATAAAATACACTAACCTTTACTCACAAAGCCACTAACAGCAAAACCCTAAACCCTAAATAAAACCCTAACCAATACTATGCCCATGCAACACACGAAATAAACGCATATACATTTCCCTACAAAATTACTCCAGAAATCAGTGTTCACCTTCGCAAATGGTGATTAAACCCTAGATCGACGAAGAGAGCACGGATGAAGTGAGCAAACAGATGATATCGCCGGCCGAGCGCGTCTTGCAACAGATAGAGCAGCTAGAGGGTCACAACGGACGGGAACGAGTCTCGCAGATGAAGTTAGAGGAGAGAGAGGATGAACGGGTAAGAGAAAGAGGAGAGAGAGAATGAACGGGTGAGAGAAAGAGGAGAGAGAAAATGGCTTGCAAAACAAGTTTTGGAGGAGAGAGAAAACGGACGGGGAGAGGGAGGGGGTAAATTAAATTTTACAGCTGTAGAATTAAATGAGGAGAAAGAAGGGGAGAGAGAGAGAACGGGTGGGGGTAATTGCATTAAATGAGGAGAGAAAAGGGGAGAGAGAGAGAGTGGACGGGCGGGGCGGGGGGGGGGGGGGGGGGGAAGTGGGAGGGGTAATTTTGTCCAAAAGGGTTTATTTAGGGTTAAGGGGGTCTAAAAAAGATTAAGGGGGGGTCTAATCCGTACGATTTCCCAAATATTAAATGTGTGAATAGCCAGATGAGTTTGATTTATTGGTAATGATTATCATTTAAGTCTAAAATGTCATTCAAAAGTAAAATACTTCACTCCCTTCTTCCCAATCTAAAAAATAAAGGATTTTTTACCAAAAAAAAAATCACCATGAAAGTTCAAAATTTTTACTTAACCACCAAAATTTTTAAATTTTTCAAAACATACAACAAAAAGTCTACAATTTTTCAATCAATTGCCTTAAATTACACTGCTAATTGTTCGTTACCTATTGGTGGTTTTTATATTGATTTTAGAGTCTTCATAGCATGACTTAAAGTATCTAAGGTAGCAAAATATTTTCTATCTCTTCTCCCACTGATGTTCAAATCCCGCCTCTTTTAAGACCTACTTGGGATCAAACCTAATGGAGGGAAGAAAGCACGTGAATGCATTGCCAACTTGAATAATTTTGACTTATGTTTCATGTGCACTTAAAACAAAAAAGATAAGCTAAAATCCATATGCACGTCACATAATAACGGATAGTTAACAATATGATTTAAGGTGCTGGAATGAATAAGTTTAAACTTTTAGCAGCGATTTTCTAAGAAAATAAAAAGTTATAGTGGTTAATTGAAAAACAACAACTCTTTAAGATAGTTTTCTGTAAAAATACAAAAAATAAATAGATTAAATGTGTTGAATAAAAAATTATTTTATCAAACTCGTAATTTTGAAGTGTAACTAGTTGTTCCTCGTGCAATACATGGATGATATTTTTATTTTCAATAACTTTAAGTTATAGATTATTACTATAGAGTTGAATATAATGTAATTGTCTATTAAATTATTTTATATGTTACAGAAGAATTATCAGTTAGGGACCTTGTTCGACTTTAAAATGATCCAACTAAATTTATGTTAAGAAACTACATCAAGAAATTAGTTAATTTATTTTTGTAAAATAAAAGGTAATTTTTAAATTGGGTTACTACTTGGAAGGAAACCATTTTACTATTATGTTACAAAAAAGTTCATTTTTTATCACAATAACTTATTTTAAAGTAACACAAGTACTTGGTTTTTTAAATATTGGAGAACTAAATTTACGAATTTGTTATCTCATAACAATATTTTAATAATGTTTGTAAATTATTTGAATTTTGATGTTTTTAAATTATGTATGCAATATTTATATAGAACATTTGGATATTTAATTTATGCACTTGATCAACATGATTTAAAATTATTACTTTATATAAACTAATCTTAATTGTAATGATGTTTAAAAATTGCTTTTCTTATATTCTAAATATTTTTCATCATTTGTTGATAATTTGTAAGGAATAAATGTTTTATGCTTTCAATGTTATTTTTTAGTCTTTTGCCTATGATCTTTCTGAATTTTTATTTTATACTGGGTGTATATTTATTTTCCTTGTTTATGTTTCTTGTTATAATTGCAATTTTTAATTACAAAATTATAAATAATATTACAATAATTAATTATAGATTGATATAACATAATAGCATGATGAAATTTGAGAACTCTAACCCTGGTGGGTTGCCTTGTAACAGGCCAATCTTTTCTTCTCTAATTTATATCTTTGTAACTCTTGCTCAGAAATATCGAAATGGCATTTATCCATGCATTCTGCTCCAATGTTATAGCTATGAATTGCCGTACATGTTGCCAAAGTCATAGGTGAAACTCCAATAGGCACGCCCATAGTAACTAGTAAAAGTCAATCAGAGTATGAATCAATTATTCATTTCAAATCTATATATGATTACCTAAATTTTTGTTTGAATTGGAATTTTACAGTGTACAGAGAGTTTTTAAAACTACTATAGTATATTCTTGTAGTATGGTGTGTGCGTACTCTCTAATTTTATATATTTTTGTATTTATTAGGCAGTTTTTTAGTGGCATTGAAAGTAGTGGAAAGTGTTTGTCCTAAATAAGTAAACAAATAAACAAAGTAGTGGGAAGTAGGGGGAGTTCATCCATGATCTTGGTAGTCATAGTTGTAGACCATGTTTTTGGTAGTTTTAGTTGTGAAATTTAAAAACTTCTTCTGAATTTTAATAAGGAAGCCAAAAACAATAATCCTAATGGATTATGGTCAAAAAGTCAATGATGTGTATTTGTTATGAATGTTCCGAAGATCTGGGATATGTATAAACCGCGCACAGCCTCAAGTATACATCTCATGATAAGATCCAATATGGATGTTATACACACTGCACACCATTATAATTTAAATCATGAGTTATTCACCAAGAGTAACGAAAAACTATTGGATGAGGGGATGCTCGAGTTTGAAACATATCATCTCGATCATTACATTTGTTTAGAATTTAGAGTTTACCTAAAACCTCAAACCCTGTAAAAATCCCTCATTTTAGCATAATTTTACTACATTCTTTTTCTAATATAATGAATGCTAGTGTTTTCCTGTGCATCACACAGTCGGATGTTTACATTTTAAATAACTCTAAACAACACCGTATTGTTTCTTAATTAAAGTTAATATGCATAAACCTAAAATTTATTTTATGTTATTTAAAAAGGCCTAAGTTGCGCAATCTTACAGTCTCAACGATTAATTTTAATAACACTGTGATTTTGATAATTTTTGTAAGAATCTAATCAATTTTATATAAAAAAATGTTGATATACTACATGAATACTATAATATTTATAAGCCAACGCCAATGTTTTCATCAAAAATTCAATGAATTGTCACAAAATATTCATCGAATGTTGATGTAAACCACCTAAAAATTACCATAATTATACGTTATTTTCACACTTCTTGGCAAAAAATCATCAAATTCTAATGAGAACACTTATATATTGTGGAAATCATGCTATTGAATTTTTGACAAAGGGTACCTGATTGATAAAGTTTTAAAACTTCAGGGTACTGAAGTGATAAAATGTTTGAAAGGTACTTCATTGTATATATTGGAATGTTATTCGAGATCGGATGCTATCCAAATCAATCCAAACTCACACAATCCAACACACTCAATCTCAGTACGAAGGCCTACAAGATAGCTAGATTGATATCTCCTTTGCATATTGTAAAGAAAATAGTACTTAATCACAAGTATTTGGAAAAAGAAGGAGAAGTAGAAGAAGATAAGGGGGAGAATAGAGAGAGAATTTTGGGGGGAGAGAGAATAACACTTCACTAATCATCATACCCAAACCCTAGCTCATCTTTATCTCGTAATAATAAGCATGCAAGAGGGAAAAATATCTAAAATATCTGAAAGTTAGTTGGGGATGCTTTGGCTGTTGCTACTAACGTGGCTCGGGAGCTGTTGGGGGCATCTGGGCTGTTTGGGCTGGATTCGGCTGCCTGGGCTGTTGCAGGCATGAGCTTAGCGGCTGGCTTGGGCCTGGCGATAAGGGATAAGGCATGTGGGCTGCCTCCTAGGCTGGACCCGTTCGTATCAATACCACCCTCAGGACAGGACCCTTGTCCACAAGGGTCGAACTGCGGAAGCGAAGTTGAAGATCGTAGAGGAACTCCCAGGTGGCATCATCACGGGAGTGGCCTTGCCATTGAACTAGGACCTGAGTAGCAGCAAGACGCCTCCTTCATACAACACGGCGATATAGAACGTGCTGGGGCTAAATTGGAGTAGGGGTTGGCAGCCACACTGTGGGAAGAGGTGTGGAGTTGGCAGCGATAGTAGTGCAGCGTTTGGGGAGGGAAACGCGTACGGTATGATGGATGGCAGATTAGGCCGGCAGATCAAGTTTATAGGCGACTAGACCCACATAGTCAATGATTCGGAAGGGCCCAAAAAAGCGTGGTGAGAGCTTGTGATATCGGCGATCGGCCACGCTATGCAGCCGGTAAGATTGGAGCTTCAACCACACATAATCGCCAATTTGGAATTCATGTTCGGTGTAGAGACGGTCAGCCTACTGCTTCATACGGTTTCGAGCACAATGGAGTTGGTGCTTGAGTTGTTTAATGGTTTCTTCCCGAGTAGTCAGGGTGCGATCGACGGAGTCAATAGCTGATTCACCCGGAAGATAAGGGTGATGGATTGGTGGATGTTGGCCATATAAAATCTCATAAGGGCAAGCTTGGGCTGCGGAATGGAAGGAGGTGTTGTACCACCATTTGGCTAAGGGAAGCCATTGCCGCCAACTTCTGGGACACTTGCCTGCCACACGACAAAGATACGTTTCAAGGCATCTATTAAGGACTTCAGTTTGACCATTGGGTTGCGGATGGTAGGACGAAAAGAGATTAAGTTGGGTGCTGATGCACTTAATTTTTACACATTTTATTTCCCATTTTTGCCATATATTCGGCTTTTACTTGTGTGTTTTGTTGTAATCTAGGTACAATTTGGCTTAGAGTGTAACAGAGCAAACAAAGGTTGAAAAGTGACAAAATCAAGCACTATCGAGGCATAATTGAAGACTACTTTGAGAAACCCGATCACGTGTGGAAAAGAATGACCAACTGGGTTGTAATTCGGTAACTCAAATAGATCTCGTAGATAGTTAATATATATATATATATATATATATATATATATATAGAGACGGGAGGGAGGAGGCCGCACACACCGCGCCGGCTGCATCGGGTCTTTTAAATAGCCAAAACCTAATTGTTTTAGGGATCTTTGGCCACGCCTCCTCTCATCCTCTCCTTCCCGAAGCCGCTACGAGATCCAAAGGGTTTTCAAACGCCGAAGCACAGGTGGTCGGAGTACTGGGGGAATCAAAGTAAGGATCAACGACAACATTAATTGGGGGGAGTCTTCAAATCCTTAGTTTTATCATTATTGTTTTCTTTCTTAAATTTCATGATGTTTAGAACTCTAATAGGGGAGTAGACTTTTAGTTTAGGGATGAAGGAAAGGTAGCCATCCGTATCCCAGATTTATATTTTATTGTAAACAATGGGTTTGTTATGTTATATACGCACCCCTGTAGGGAATTTATGATCGTTGTTTGGTTTCCTTTGTGTGAGCTTGTAGCCATGTTAAGATTTCCAAATTATTAGCGTTAGTCTACGAGATTGTATCCTAGACCATAACATAACTGGTTTTCACGCTCGGTTAGGGTTGAGGCTGTACCCAACCCTAAACACAATCTTTATACAAATTAATATTTGGTTAGGAGTGATAAAGGAATTAAGTAGTGCTAATGAGATAATCTATGCTGCATGTAGGGATGATATGATAGGTTATGCCTTTAGACTAATTCATTACCCTAAGCCCTAATTTAAATAATAACCCAGGCTTAGTGCTTGTAGCCTAAGCCCCCTAAACAATTGTCATAGTAGAATATAATGACGGGATACGAATAATACTACCTTGAATTCATTCCCTAAACTAACCTCAATTGAATTGACACTTTTAGTTTATTGTTAGATTTGCTATTTTAGTCAACAAATTATTTAAACCAACAAAACTCGATTTCAACCACTTGTTAATAACAAAATCAAACTTAACTCCAATTCCCTGCGGATACGACCCGTATACCCGATTTAGCTATGACGATCTCGTACGCTTGTGAGTAGACGGTTTTAAAACACACATTTAAAACACATCAAGTTTTTGGCGCCGTTGCTGGCGAATCGGTAAGCTAAGTTGATTTTGAAATTAACAAGTTATTTTATTTTATTTTTTTTTTAAGAAAAAAAAATCTAAATAAATAAAAAAATTTTACTTTACTTTTTTTCTATTTTTTTTTTCTTTCGTTATTTTATTTTACTATTTTTATTTTTTTTAATTTTACTTTTAATTTTTTTCCTTTGTTTTAAAAAACTTATTTTTCATTAGTTTACTTTTCTGTTTTATTTTCTTTTCTTCGTTTATTTTTACTTATTTATTTTTTTGTTTTAGTTATTTTCTTTTTAGAATGATTAACTTTGCACCGCATATGATTGGGAACCACTTCATTCCCCACACGTACGTCACACCCGTCAGAGTTACGTTACCCGCCCTGGGTAATGTTAACTTTGAGCTTAAGCCTGAGATCATCAACATGCTTCCCATTTTCTATGGAAAGCCGATTGAGAGCCCATACGAGCACCTTGATGCATTTATGGAAATTTGCGAAACTTGTCATCATCAAGGTGTCTCAACTGATGTTGTTCGACTACGTCTTTTTCCATTCTCGTTCAAGGATGTAGCCAAAAGATGGTTTCAGTCTCTTTCGAGAGGTGAAATCACCACTTAGACTGACCTCCAGCAAAAGTTCCTGATCAAATTTTATCCTAAAGCTAGAACTATGGCTGTTAGATGTGTAATCAACAATTTTGAACAAAAGGATCAGGAACAATTCCATGACAGTTGGGACAGATTTAAGGAGCTCCTTAGAACCTGCCCCCACCACGAGTCACCCAAGTGGGCTCTTGTGCAGAATTTTTATTATGGTCTCACGGCTTCCAACAAGCAAATTGTTAATGCTTCATGCAGGGGAGCATTTAACCAACAGGATGAGGTCAAGGCATGGACGCTATTTGATCGCCTCAGTGAACACTCTCTCGACCAAGCCTCTTCTATGAGGTGGTTAGAGGGGGCACACGTGGTGTCTACGAAGTAGCACCTACCGATGATATTAACCTTCAACCGGACACCCTTAGTAGAAAGATGGATCAGCTTATGAACTTGCATGCGAATCCTATTAATGTGTGCCCAGTCTACGTAGCTGAGTTATCGAGTGGTACTACTCCATGTGGCATTTGTTCAGGTGAGAACCATTCTGTGCTTAATTGTTTAGATGCATCACAATTTCCCGACTATGTACAGGAGTAGGTTCATACAGCTCAAGGATATTCGGGAAATAGCGACCCATTCTCCAATACCTACAAACCCGGGTGGCGCGATCATCCGAACTTCTCGTGGAAGCAAAATGCCAATCATAATCAACCCATGAGACAACAAGAACCCGGATTTGTAGGTAATGCACACCCTCCCATTCTGCAGGGAGGGCGTAGGTATGATACTCAACCTCACTCCAATGTTACCCATGATAACCCTCCTTCCCCACCTCGAGGATATACTTCACAATTTTAGGAGCGTATGCTCTACTTTATGGAGGACACCTCACAACTAGCTCTGTCTCACTCCCAGTCTGTAGCTAGATTAGAAAACCAGATAGGACAATTGGCCCAAGCACTTCATAAGCAAGAGGAAGAGAGGTTACCCTCCCAGCCTCTCACACTTCCAGTAGGGTCAACTATCTCTAGCTTGAACTTGCATCCTCATGAGCAAGTTCAGGTTGTGTCAGTGTCTAGGGAGGGGAACCTTCGAGATGTGGAGGTCGAGGTTGAGAAGGAGAGCACGGACCCATCTCCCACTGCTGAAGGGGAGGGCCCTCAAGGTAGGTTTGCTGAACCTACTGTCCCTTTTCCTTCGGCCCTTGGAGGACTGAAGAAGAAGGATGACCAAAAGAGGACTGAGCTCATAGACTTGTTTAAGGACGTGAAGATCAACTTACTTTGATCGAAGCTATTAAACACATCTCTATGTATGCCAAGTTCCTCATGGACCTTTGCACCAAAAAGAAACACGCGCAAGAGCATATCCCGAAGAAGGTCCGGCTCACCGAGAAGGTGAGCAGCATTTTAGTGTTGGGCTCTCCACCTAAGTTTTGAGACCCCGAGGTATTTACTGTTCCATGCATCTTAGGAGAGCGTTATACTAGTAGAGTCTTGCTAGATCTAGGAGCGAGTGTAAACCTTATTCCTTACTCAGTTTTTCACGAATTGGGAATATGACACCTTAATGTCACCCACTGCCTTAGTTTGTAGGATTTTTAGTACTTTTTATACTATGTATTTTGTGTATGTAATACTTGTATTTAATTTACTTGTAATTTGCAATTTCCTATGTGTAATTAAGCAAAATCCACGTGTGTAATTACTTGGATGTGTGACGTGGCACTTAGGGAGGTTAAGGTAGTTTTAGGAGGTTGGATAAGGTGGTTATTTCCTGATTTTTAGGCGTGTAATTAGGCTAGATTTTAGGAGAGGATGTATTTAGTTGTTTATGTCTATCATGTACATTGTACCGGTTTCATTTTAGTGCAATATAAATAGGTGCCAAGCACCAATGAAAAGGGTAATTTTCCCTTTATCCACAAACATTGTGTACGTGTGTTTATGAGTTCTTTATGTTGTTATTTATACTTTGATCTTCCATAAAATACCGTATGAGAGTGTGAGTGTAATTCAATCATCTTTTATTCCATTATTCACTTTCCAATCGAAACACTAAACAAACGAGACTTAGGGACTTTGGGTAGATTCCTTACCGTTGCAAGGAGATTTGGACGCTTGACTCAATTAGGGACTTTCTAGAGTGACATTGAGTGGCATCACTGGACTTGGACTTAGGAATTTAGTCATCCCGTGACATTAAGCCAACTAATGTTACACTTCAGTTGGCTGATAGGACAGAGCGGGTACCTCGTGGAGTAGTGGAAGATGTACTTGTTAAGGTTGACAAGTTTGTCTTCCTTGTTGATTTTATTGTCTTAGATATAGACCCTACTCCTAGGCAAAAGCACAACGCTCCTATTATTCTATGTCGACCGTCTCTAGCAACAGCCGATGCTGTTATTCACTGTAGGACAGGAGTGTTGGAGGTTTCTTTTGGAAACCTCAAGGGCAAATTGAAGATCTCGAACTTTGTTCGACACCCTGAGACTGAGGACGAGTTGGAATGCTATAGCGTTGATGATGTTGACCCTTGAGTAGAATTGGATAAGCCCGACTCTACTATAAGTGCGGAATGTAATAATGCCCACGATAGTTGTGCATCATCATCCACATTTAGTAGGATAGAGAGTCGCAACCCCGATACTGGTAATGATTCCCTTCTTGCTAGTCATGGGTCAAGAAACGCTGTTGGGTTTGGGGCTCATCCCTACTGGGTCAACCTGAATTCTATGGAAGATACTGCCTTGGATTTTGGTTGACATTGTGCTCTAAAGTGCGTCCGGCTGAAGACGTTAAACTTAGCGCTCTTGGGAAGCAACCCAACCTACTTTTAATTTTGTTTAATTTGTTTTTAAAAATGAACTCTCTCAATTGTAGGTCCTTTTCTTATACCTATCATGCTAACTTTGTTTCTCTTTTACTAAATACTTGTATAATCCCTATTTCTAATATTACTAACAAGTCCGTTTACTATTCTGTCTTCTACGTTTTAGATTGTAACTTGCTATTTCTGTCTTCCCTTTTTGGATTTGTGCACCACGCATAGCTGAATATGCCATACCTCAGGTCCTCTCTTTCCTTTCTTTACTTGTATTTACTTTCGTTGGTTTGCATTGAGGACAATGCAAGGTTTGGGTTTGGGGATAGCAGATGAGGGTCAACTTTGTTTGTCCTTAAAGTTTAATTTGGCATAAATTAGCTACACTTTTGATGGCATAAGTGAGAATAAGGTTGTTTGTGACCCTTATTGTAGACCAGTTCTGAGATGTACTTTGATGCCTAGAATGATTATGAAACGAGATTATTGCCGGATCAGACTTTTGAATCCGTATTTTTGTCTTTTAACTAGTTAGTGAGATTATTACTTTTCACCCTTAATCTTGTGACATATCCTACTGTTTGGGTTGAAATAATGGTAATAGCTTTAGGAATAGGAATCCACTATTCTACTTCTAACAATATTGAAATCAATTGTACATTTCTTTATCTTGAGTAACCCCTGAAAAAAAAAGTGACTGGTTGGTTCTTGTAGCCCCTGTGTCTCGAGCAAGTAAGCCTGTAGGGGTATCTTGAAACCTGGTACCATGACCCAACTGGGTCGGGAGCTGCCGGTCGAAAGCTCGCTACATGGGCCATAGGGAAAGCTTAAGAAGAATCAACTTTGTAATTACTAAAATAAGCAATAATACTTTAAAAAAAAAAAAAAAAAAGGTGTGTGCTAACGGATTAGGTTGTGGATCCTTAAAACTCGAGCGATTAGGTCCATAGGGTTCTCTTAAAACCTGGTACCTTGAGCCAACTGGATCGGGAGCTGCTGACCAAAAACTCGCTCCATGGGTCTGAGGGAAGCACGCCTAACCGAGTGAAAAGAAATAAATAAATTTAAAAAAAAAAGGGAAGAGGGGAAAACAAGAGAGAAAAGAAAAGCCTTTTGATTTCATTATTGATTAGCAGTGAAGGGTTAGGATAACTTGTTCCTATACTTATTACCTTTCTGTCTTCTTAAGGTCGGAGGGTTTTGAAGTAAGACGAAGGAGAGAGAAGTTCTAAGATCACTCACTAGTAAAAAGACCTTAATGACGGAGACTTAAGTTAGAACTAGTGCAATAGTAACGTCACATAAGGATTCGCTACTCTCAAGTACACTCTCAAATATAATTGAACAATAATTTTCACAAGTGACCTTTGCGGTTAAATGCCTGACTCGACTTTTCCGCCAATAGCTAGTTTAAATTGAATCTTGCGTGAGGACAAGCAAGGTGTGGATTTGGGGATGTTGATGCACTTGATTTTTACATATTTTATTTTTCATTCCTACCATATATTCGGCTTTTACACGTGGTGCGTTTTGTTGTAATCTAGGTACAATTTGGCTTAGAGTGCAACGGAACAAACAAAGGTTAAAAAGTGGCAAAATCAAGCACTATCGAGGCATAATTGAATACTACTTTGAGAAGCCCGACCACGTGTGGAAAGAATGACCAACTGGGCTGTAATTTGGTAACTCAAATAGATCTCGTAGATAGTTAATATATATATATATATATATATATATATATATATATATATATACACAAACATATACAGAGACGGGAGGGAGGAGGCCGCACACACCGCGCCGGCCGCCTCAGGTCTTTTAAATAGCCAAAACCTAATTGTTTTAGGGATCTTTGGCCACGCCTCCTCTTATCCTCTCCTTCCCGAAGCCGCTACGAGATCCAAAGAGTTTTCAAACGCCGAAGTGCAGGTGGTTGGAGTACTGGGGGGAATCAAAGCAAGGATCAACGTCAACATCAATTGGGGGAGTCTTCAAATCATTAGTTCTATCATTATTGTTTTTTTTCTTAGATTTCATGATGTTTAGAACTCCTATGGAGGAGTAGACTTTTAGTTTAGGGATGAAGGATGTGTAGCCGTCCATATCCCAGATTTATATTTTATTGTAAACAATGGGTTTGTTATGTTATATATGCACCCCTGTAAGGAATTTATGATCATTGTTTGGTTTTCTTTGTGTGAGCTTGTAGCCATGTTAAGATTTCCAAATTAATAGCGTTAGTCTACGAGCTTGTATCCTAGACCATAACATAACTAATTTTCACGAGTGGTTGGGTTGAGGCTGTACCCAACCCTAAACATAATCTTTATACAAATTAATATTTTGTTAGGAGAGATAAAGGAATTAAGTAGTGCTAATGAGATAACCTATGCTGCATGTAGGGATGATATGATAGGTTATGCCTTTAGACTAGTTCATTACCCTAAGCCCTAATTTAAATACACCCAGGCTTAGTGCTTGTAGCCTAAGCCTCCTAAACCATTGTCATAGTAGAATATAATGACGGGATACGAGTAATACTACCTTGAATTTATTCCCTAAACTAACCTCAATTGAATTGACACTTTTAGTTTATTGTTAGTTTTGCTATTTTAGTTAACAAATTATTTAAACCAACAAAACTCGATTTCAACCACTCGTTAATAACAAAATCCAACTTAACTCTGATTCCCTGCGAATATGACCCATATACCCAATTTAGCTATGGCGATCTC
Organism: Simmondsia chinensis; assembly: GCA_018398585.1. Classification (NCBI taxonomy): domain Eukaryota; kingdom Viridiplantae; phylum Streptophyta; class Magnoliopsida; order Caryophyllales; family Simmondsiaceae; genus Simmondsia; species Simmondsia chinensis. The sequence continues at coordinate 6,653,574 of JAGTTD010000011.1, forward strand.
TTACGCTTGCAAGTAGACGGTTTTAAAACACACATTTAAAACACATTAGGTGCCAAGGTGTGAGAAAACCTCTTGCTAGAATGTGCTTGTGAAGATCAGGTCACGATCACTTATGATAGAATCGAGCAAACCATGGGTTGGTAAACCTGATCCAAATACAGCTGGGCTACATCAGCAGCGGAGTATGGACGGCAAAGCGCTTGGAAATGGGCATATTTGCTAAGGCGATCAATGATCACCAAAATCACTGTGTACCCGCCAGAAGGTGGACGACCCTCTATGAAATCAGGAGCGATGCTACTCCACACAGTACTTGGGATCGGTAGCGGTTGCAGTAATCCTAGAGTAGCAACGGTTTTATACTTGTTCTGTTGGCAAGTAGAACAGTTTCGGATGTAAGTTTGGACGTCTCGTTTAAGGCCGGGCCAATAAAATAACGTCTGAGCTCATTTATAAGTTGCTTTCACACCGGAATGCCCCCCTCGAGGAGAGTCATGCATCCAAAGTAAGATGTTATGGCAGAGTAGAGGGTTGGTGCCAATAACAAACCTCCCATAATGGAGAAGCTGATCTTGGTGCCAAGTGAAACACGGGTTTGACAGTGGTTCCACTACCTTGTCAGAGATAAGTTGGTAGAGGGCAGGATCCTCACTCCAAGATGCTCGTTGAGTCTCATAGAAGTCAGATGATATAGCGGACAGAGCCATGCATAAAACTTTTAAGCTCCCTAGGCGGGAAAGGGCATCAACAGCCTGGTTCTCAGCCCCCTTCTTGTAAACGATGTAATAATCAAAGCCGATGAGACTCACTAAAGACAGGAATTAAAGAGAAGTCGAACGACGTTGCTCTAATAGAAGCTTGAGACTCTGCTGATCTGTTCGAATGATGAAATGGCATCCGGTAAGATACTATTCCCACTTTTCAACTGCAAAGACCTTAGCGAGAAGCTCGCGTTCATAAACAGATAGTGACATATGCCGCTAGGACTAAGTTCTGCTGATGAAGGAGATGGGACGTTCTTCTTGCATCAACACTGCGCCAATGCCTATGCTCGAAGCGTCTGTCTCGATTACGAATGTCTTAGCGAAATCAGGAAGAGCCAAGACCGGGCCAGATGTGAGAGCCTGTTTCAGGCGTTTAAAGGTGTCTTCAGCTTCGGGGCTCCACCCGAAGTTATCCTTCTTAAGTAATTCCATCAAAGGCCGAGCAATGATCCCATATTGTGCAATGAACCGCCGGTAATAGCCAGAAAGCCCCAAAAAAACTAGAAGCTACTTGACTATCATTGGGTGGGGCCACTGAGCGACTGCCGCAACTTTGCCAGATTAGCTGATACCCTGTTGCCTAATACAAAGTGACCAAGGTATTCAATTTGCCTGGACCCGAAGGTGTGCTTCGCCTTATTTGCTATAAGGTGGTGTTGGTGGAGCATCTGCAGCACTGAGCTAATATGCTCTAAGTGTTGGGACCATGTAGCACTATATATGAGTATGTCATCGAAGAATATGAGGACATAGTGACGAAGGAGAGGACGAAAGATGTCATTCATAAGGCTCTGAAACGTAGACGGAGCATTTGATAGGCCGAAAGGCATGACAATGAACTCATAATGGCCAGAATGAGTCTGAAAAGCCATCTTGTAAATATCATCAGGTGCCATGTGGATCCGCCAATAACCCGATTTCAGGTCCAGCTTAGTGAAGAATGAAGCCCCTCCAAGTTCGTCGAGTAACTCTTCCACAATTGGAATCGAAAACTTGTCCTTTATTGTCATTTTATTCAACGCCCTGTAGTCAATGCAGAGCCACCAAGAACCATCCTTCTTCTTGACCAGCACAACAGGCGAAGCAAAAGGGAAGTTACTGTTTCGGATGATGCCTGCCTCTAACATTTCTTGAATTAGGGCGCCGATGACATCCTTTTGGAACACTGGGTACCGGTATAAGCGGATATTGACAAGGTTGCTACCCTCCTTAAGGGGCACGTGATGGTCAAAATTGTGGTGTGAACACGTCAACATACTCGTTTAAAAGTAGCTATAATGCCAAGGGTTCTTCAGGGGGTTTAGGGTTTGTGATATACAGGCTAAGGAGAGAATGTTGACCCGACTAGTCCATGGTTAAAGCGAAGAATGAAGCAAGCTGAGAGAGGAGCGTTGAGATGGTGTTCTCAGATACCGCCTTAAGGCCCATGTCCCGAATACCGCAAAGAACATATTCTTGTCCTGCCAAGAAAAGTTTCATAACGAGGGCATCGAAATTCCAACAAACTTCCCCCAAAGTACGCAGCCACTGAATTCCTAAGGCCATGTCACATCCCAAAAGAGGAATCAACAACACATCTAAAGAAAATTGAGTGTTCTGGAGTGACCAGCAGAATCCACAACACACGCTCGTACAAGATCTTTGTTTACCGTCAGCAACGGTAAGAGATGGCAGGTGAGCACTATTAACCATGCAACCCAAACTACGACCCAAATGAGCGTCAAGGAAGTTGTGGGTACTCCCACTGTCAACAAGGATACTCAGAGGTCGTTTTCCAAAGTAACCCTGGACCCACATGGTTTGGCACTGAGCCATTCCATGGAGTACGTGTATAGATATGTGCGGATTCGGGGCGGGTTCAGAGTCGGTTGCCAAAGGCTCCAGATCCGGTTCATCGTCTATTGCCTCAATCTAGAACATCTGCACCCGGCGCCACATAGGACACACGTGCCTTGGCGTGAAAGGTTCCCGACAATAAAAGCAGAGATTGCGGGCCCGTAGATCATCTAGATCAGTCGGTGATAACCCTCACAAACAAGCCGCTAGGCGGTGCCGGTAACTCTAGCGGTCTATTTGGCGGTACCCTAGTTGGCGGGTAATGCTAGCGGTCTATTTGGCAGTACCCTAGTTTGCGGATGAGTAGGTACTTTAGTAGCGCTACCTGAAATCGGTAACAGGGTGGCCGTTTTGGCGGGGTTTTTTCCCGTAACACGCTCTATATATTCACAGTCTTCTCCTGCAGCTGAGCTAGCATGACGGCTTCTTGTAATGTGTTGGACTTAAATAGTTTCAACCGGCCCGCCAAATCCTCACATAAATCGCCCTTAAACACGCCAACTCTTTGCTTTTCGTTGAGCCTGCTACAACTAACCACGGGCTCTAAGGCAATCAAATACTCATCAAGGGTCCTGGTTTATTTGAGCTTTGTCAGCTCAGTAAGAGGGTTTTGTGCGGGTTTGGAGAATCTCTTCCGGATCTCCGTATGAAAAACATCCCAAGGGATAGGAGACCCCAATGGGCTAAGATTGCTGGTAGGTGTTATGCCAACCCAAGGCAGCGCCTTCTAAAACTACACTAGCATGCATGGATTTCATTTGATCTGGCATCTGGTCAAGTAGGAAATACCTCTCACACTGGTATATCCAATCAACCACATCACTCCGCCCACTGAATCTAGGAAATTCTATCTTAGTCAGGCGAGTAGGGAACTGATAGTTGCCTCATCTAAGATGATGATTAGGAGCTGGGGACATTTATTGGCGCTTAGAGTTGGAGTCCCTGCTGCACCGCGATGGAGGAGGCGGCAGTGCCTGATTAGCGTGCTCATTACCCGCTACTAGGGATGGATATTGGACCCAAACCCGTTGGATATCCATCTAATCCGGTCCGTTTATGACGGATTTGGATGTAAAAAATGGGTTTTAAATGGATTTGGATTTGGGTGTTGATAAATGGGTTTTGGGTCGGGTCGGATTCGGGTGACATAAAACCCAACCTAGAACCCGACCCAGATCCGACCCGAAATTAAGTATATACTATTTTTTTAAAGTGTATATTAGATAATTGTTATTATTATTTTTTAATCTCTTATGTATTATCGCTAGGAGTGAATTAGTGTCAGTTAGTAGGGTGGAGATATCAGCCCATTTTGCATATAGCCTACAATTTGCTTTTTTCTCTGTCAATGAAATTTTCCAAATGTCTTTCTCTGACTCATCTCCCATAATTGTGCTTGGCTTTTCTCTTATTGCTTGCATTGAAGCCTTGCTTCTAACAGAGTAGGTTTTTTTTTCCTTGGAGCTTATAACAGTGTAGTTGAAATTTTAGTAGAAATTGTCTTTAATATTTGAGTATTTTTATTTAAATTAAAGTATAGTAACAAATCATATTTTAAATATAATATAATTTATAATAAATTTTAAATATTATAATTTGACTTATTAAATCTAATGAAAACAAAAAAAAAAAAATTTAAAAAAAAATCTATTTATTGAATAGTCACTTCAATGTGTCTTTTAACTTGTTCCAAGAAAAAAGTACCACTTCTTTAATGGATTAAGAAAAAAAAGTACAGGGCTTTGTTCTGTAAAAAAAAAAAAAAAAAAAGAAAAGAAAGTACAATATTTGCTTTTTATCCGGTAGAGAGCATAATGCCCTATTGCCATTGCCTATTTTCTCAATTTCAATAAGCAACAAAGGGAAAAAAATACCCTCCAAACTCGCATATCTCAGACCCAGAAAGACACTGCTCCCACCCATGCCCCTACCCACCACGGTCCACCGGAGCTCCGCCACCCGATCAGGAGAATTTTCGGCTTTCCATCAAGTATGTTTATTTATATGTTTGATTGAATAATTTGTACCCTTGTTTTGAAAATTTTGTGTTATTATTCTAGACTTTTTAGAACTTGCAATTAATTTTATGAATTTTAACTAAAATTTTTGTAAATTATTAACAATAATATGTGATATTTGCAAGTAATGTATCAAAATATGGAAAAAAAATTTCAATAATGTTCAAAAACATTATTGAAATTTATTCTTCCAAAATAGGTTGTGTTATAAGTGAAGGACATGAAATAATGTGAAGTAAAATCCAAGTTTTGGAAACATGATGAAGTTGGACTAAATGGACACATGGCATAAATGTGAAGTAAATTAGAATATGATGAAGTAAAACCAAGACTTTTTTGTATTGCATGAAACGTGTTTTGGCTATAGATTGTGAGAGGGTTGTGGAAGGGGTTGAAAGAGGGTTGTACATAATGTTTAAAATTTTCATGTCATAAAAAATATTGCGAAAGATGTTAAATTTTACTTTGTGTGTAGCTCCCAAAAAACTATACTACATTCAAAACAACCTTTCACTTGACTACTTCAAATTATATATAAGATAATTAGTCTAACAAGTGCTTCCTATTTTTTTCAAGTATACATATTTATTTTCTGAAGCATAAACAGTAGCTTATGTTTTTTTTTTTTTTCTTTTAATTGTCTAATGGAAGGGTTATGGCAAGTGAAGTCCCATCTTCTTCAAAGCACCGAATTGATACAAGTCAATCCCCTACTCGAACCTCAATACCAAGAAGCCCAACACAAGTAGGATCGCCAGGCCAACTTTCTAATCATAATGATAATGATGGTGTGGTGCCTCCTTGCCCACCACCAATTGCCGAAGATCATGACGAACGTAGAGGAAGGAAGCGCACTTCAGAAGCATAGCTTCACTTTGAAAAAAAAAATTATTAATGGGTTGGAGAAAGTTGAATGCAAGTATTGTAAGGCAACCCTCTCTGCGAAGAGCACTAATGGCACTTCACATTTACGTGATCACTATAGATTACGTTGTCCAAGAAAACGTCTAAGAGTTGACGTTAGTCAACAACTTTTGAACTATAATTCAAAGGTTAATGGAAAAACTTTATTGGAAAATTATAAATTTGATCAAGATATATCAAGGAGAGAGATGGTTAATATGGCTGTGACGCATGAGTATTCGTTATCCATGGTTCATCATATTGGCTTTAGGAGGTTTGTGAATAGTTTGAATCCAAACTTTCATATTATTTCTCGAAACACATTGAGAAATGACATATTGAAGTTCTTTCAAGGTGAAAAGGTAAATTTAATGAGGTTGTTGGAGGAATTAAGGAGTAGGGTGGCTATTACTACTAATATGTGGATCGTGTCAAATCAAAAGAAGGGGTATATGGCTGTTACAGCTCACTTTATTGATGAAAGTTGGAAGCTGAGGAATCACACTTTGAGGTATGTCATTAAGTTTTTGTTTATTTATAAATATTGGACTAAATGTTATTGAATGCTATTCATAGATATCCCACATTTTGATTAATTATTTTTGTTTGCATCTATTAGGTTCATGTATGTGCCATGTCCACACACTAAAGAGTCTCTTTCAAAAGTTTTGATGGAATGTTTGTTTGACTATAATCTGGAATCCAATATTTCATCTGTGGTTGTTTATAGTTGTACTACAAATGATGCTATGATGGACATTTTGAAGGAGAAACTTGATTTTGATTCACTTTTGATGGATGGGATGTTTTTGCACATGCGATGTAGTGCACATATATTAAATTTGATTGTACAAGATGGGTTGGAAGTCATTGGTGATGGGATTGAGAGAATCCGTGATTGTGTTTCTTTTTGGATCGCTACTCCAAAGAGAGGTGAGAAATTTGAGGATTCGGCTCATGTTTTGAAAATTGCCTATTCTCAAAAGTTAGTTCTTGATTGTAGAACTAGATGGAACTCCACATTTTAATGCATGAGACAGCTTTGGTTTATAAGGATGCATTTTATAGGTTAAGGCGTTTGAATGCAAGGCTTAAATTTGTTATGCCTAGTGATAAAGATTGGGAGTTTGCTAAGCTGGTTTGTGGCAGGTTGATGTTGTTTTATGAAGTGACAGAATTATTTTCTGGAAGAAATTATCCTACTGCCAATTTGTTTTTTCGCAAAGTATGTGAGATTAAACTTGCTTTGTCTCTATGGATCAGATCTGATGTTGAGGTCATTTCTGAGATGGCATTCAAAACGATGGAGAAGTTTGACAAATATTGGTTGCGAACGAATGGGATCTTAGTTGTTGCTAGCATTCTAGATCCAAGAAACAAGATGGATTGTGTGGAATTTTACTTCAATGACGTTTATGGAAGTGATGCACATTATGAAATTAACAGGGTAAAAAATTTTTGTTAAGATCTTTTGTCTGAATACCATGACAAGACGGATTTGAGAAGAGTTGAAGGAAATTCAATTGTTATGATCTTTGGCTCATTGCTGCGGACCAGCTTTTCAGGCTGAGGGTCCTCGGAAACAGCCTCCTTTCAGGGTAGCCCCCTGAAGGGGGAAGGCTGTGTACATCTACCTCCCCCAGACCCTGCTTATGTGGGTGCCCTTGGAGGCACTGGGTCTGCTGTTGTTGTTGTTGTTGTTGTAAGATTGGAAAACTATCGACTTCTACTGTTGTTCCTCCACATACTAGTGTAGGCGATAAATTTTCTTTGTATAAGCAAAACAAGGTGAGAAAAATGAATGTGAGATCTGAGTTGGAGCATTACTTCAAGGATGACCCATTACCTGAAAGTAATAGTTTTGATGTTCTTAATTATTGGAAAATTGACCTCAACTATCCTACTTTGAAGATGATTGCTAAGGATATTTTAGCAATTCCCATTTCTACAGTATCTTCAGAAAGCGCATTTAGTACAGGTGGTAGGGTCATAAGTCCACATCGTGCTAGACTTCATGCAAGAATAGTGGAAGCTTTGATGTGTTTGCAAAATTGGTTGATTGGAGAGTTTACAGGTAATAAGTTTTTTATTTCAACTTTTATGTTCTGGTTTAAAATTTTTCTCTATAATTTTGCAACTAATCTTTTCTAATTTTTCTTCAGCTCCGATGGAAAATATTTATGCTTGTGCTACTATTAGTGATGATTCCGATGAGGAAGAAACTGATGTTAGTGAAGTCATTGAACTGGTAAAGTCTATTATTTTATATATTTACAGTCCTTCATACACATCTGTTTATAAGTATCTTTTATCTTAATTAAGTTTTTTTTCCATTCCATTAAATTTAGGATGAGGTGGACGATGAGGATAGTTAACATTGGAGCTTGAAGCTTTTGTTAAATGAAGAGACATGGAGCTTATTTTTGCTGCTAATCCATCATTTTTTTCTGATTGTGTGTACCAAGCATTTTGAAGCTTCTTTAGCACTACAATTTGAATCTATTATTTTTTTGATGATTGTACCAAGCATTATGCAACTTGTTTGACACTATATTGTTCATTTTGTGAAAAAAAAACCTATGATGTGGCAAGTTTATATATAAGAATTAGGTCTATATTTTTTGAATGATTACCAAGTATTTTGTTATCATTTTCATGCGTATTAATAGAAAAGGAAAAATGACAACAATTTGGCCAAAGATTTGATTGTGTTATTATTTGTGTTGGATTATAATTTGTTCTTGTATTTAAATGGGTGATGGATTTGGGTCGGATATCCGTTTCACCCGATGGATTTGAATTTGGATTGAACTTTTATAAAATAAATGGGTTTTTTTTCGGATTTGGGTTGGATCGGATTTTTCTAGGTTGGATCTGGATGGAGGCAAACCCGACCCAAATCCGACCCATTGCCATCCCTACCCGCTACAGTCCTCATCTGCAATGACAAGCCATTCATCATGCGTCTCATCTCAGCCATGGCTTCTGCCATTTCATCACAGTGCCGATCTAATTTCTCATCCAAATCCCTCATTATTATCTATTGCCTGGTGCCGTCAGCCATTGATGCCGTTTAGAACTCTGATTCTGGACCGAGGAAGAAATGTTCTGATACTAATTGATAGGATCCGAGTTAGGACCCTATCCAAATCAATCCAAACTCATACAATCAAACACACTCAATCTTAGTACGAAGACCTAAGAGATAGCTAGATTGTTATCCCGTTTGTATATTGTATAAAAAATAATACTTAATTACAAGTATTTGGGAAAAGGGGGAGAAGTGGAAGATGATAAGGGGAAGAATAGAGAGAGAATTTGGGGGGATGGAGAATAACACTTCACTAATCATCATACCCAAACCCTAGCTCATCTCTATCTCTTTATACTAAGCATGCAAGAGGGAAAAATATCTAAAATATCTGAAAGTTAATTAGGGATGCTCTGGCTGCTGCTGCTGTTGATGTGGCTCGGGAGTTGTTGGGGGGCATCTGAGCTGTTTGGGCTGGATTCGGTTGCTTGAGCTGATGCTGGGGTGGGCCTGGTGGCTGGCTTGGGCCTGGCGGTAAGAGATAAGGCGTGTGGGCTGCCTCTTGGGCTGGGCCCATCCGTATCAGTACCTAAGTGATATTGCTTAAACCTTAGGGTACTAAGTACTAGTTTTCCTATATTTATAATACTTTATAGTATTAACATAATATTTTTTTAACTAATAATATATTAGGGCATCTAACTAATATATATTCAAAAGCACGCACATACTGTGTTTGAAATTACTGTGATGCGTGGGCCAGGGGGCAGTTCGAGAAGCACGAGGAAAGTTTTAAGGCACACATGCGTGTAACTGCTTAGGATTTGCTGGGTTATCAAAACGACAGTGTTTTGACGCTTTTGTTATAATTGCGTGATTTGAGTAATGCTGTGCATAGAGAGAAGCAAACTTGGTGTTGGAACCAAATACAGAAAATAATATATAAAACATATAAAAAGGAAGGATATTACCTAGAACATGTGGAAATGACGAAAATCAATAAAGTAACAGTTGGGCGAGGCACGGATAACGCTCTATTTAAGACGGTTAAGCGCCTCTCTTGGATCTAAGCAGGTGTAGCAGGTTTCGATACGCCGCCTCCAGGATACAACGCCCAACTACACAGTTGACGCTCTCAAGGTCTGCACAACCTAGCCTTCACCACACAGTACTTAGCCAAAGTAGCAAAACTCAATTATAGGATAACAAGAAGAATTATATTATATCTTGGCAAAAAATCTTTTTTTATTTTTTTACGCCTTTTGGCTCCCTTGAAGAAAACATATATATATATATATATATATATAACCCCAAGATTCATCAAAGCCATATTTAATTAAACTTTATTAATTGCAATTAATATAAAGACGTAAGAGCATAATATTGGTGTATTGAAGGGCCAAAGCAACAGTCACCTTATAAAATTAATATTTGTAACTCTCTTAAAGTTAATTATACTTAATAAAATATAATAACATAATTATTTGTATTGAATATAAATATGAAAATACCACTAATTCAAAAGATGTATATAATATCATTAAAATCATTTTAAAGTAAAAGATATTTTTATTAAAATATCCAACATTCCCCCACTTATTTTAATAAAAATGGAAAAGAAAAGGTTTGTTTTTTTTTTTTTTTAAATACATATAACTTTGGCTAAATGAGGACCCAATACATCATGAGAGTGGCAATGCCTTTAAACCCTTACTTAGTGTTTTAGCAACTTCTATACTAGAACCACGGTAGACTTAGCCTTTAAACCTTGGTTGCTTGAGGGCATATAGAGTGCTTCACACACATGGTGTCCAAGGTGCCCCATAGGCTTTCTAAAGCTTGCACATTACGGCCCTGTGCATTGTGCTGGATTCATGAGCACTCTAGAGAGTTAGCCCGAACTCTCATAGGAAGCGGCCTTACTTCCACACTCATATAGGTGGGTCTATCAGGATTGTACTTGTGGCTTTACACCCCACCCCAACATAGGGGCTATAGACCTCATTAAGAGCATAACTAGCTCAACCTCAACATCGCCACAAGTAAGCATGCCGCGCCATAGGGATGAACTAAAATAAAATAAATTCGTTTGTCCCTTTTAGGGTATCCTTACAAGTGACCAATTTCTCATTTAGGCTTAAGTCTCATCCCCCTTGATACCATTCAGATCATAACTCTAGCTAGAGCTTTTATGCCCTCACATCACATTATATCGTCATTGGCACCATTAATAATAGATCTGGACTTACCATTCTTATGGTATTTATCGTACACTTTACCATCTACCCATAGTGGCACAAGTAAAACTATGTAATATATCTTTTCCATCACTTTTCCAAACAACGTGAGATTTGTCGTCACTTTCTTGCATCATTGGCACTACAGAGCCTTAGACGCTAGCCCAATAGCAAACTCACAAGCCACAATATGGGACGTCCATCATGGACAACACATCAATTTCAATATGCCACTATCTCATGATTGCCTCATTCATGACTTTGGTGCCAAACATATATTACGTCAAAGTATCTTCTCTAAAAACATCCCTAAACACAAGAGTATGAGATGAAGAGACAAGCAGTCAAGGTGATATGATTAGCTATACCAATTTATCTTTGCAACATCAACACACTCTCATACATAACATAATGACTATATTAAAGAGAGTAACCACTAATAAATAACGAACTGTTTGACAATGCTCTTTAGTTAGCACCATTCAATGAACGATTGAAGCCCATCATATAAGTGTTTCATTGACTTCATTTACAATGTATATACGTTCTAAACAAGACATATTATCAAAGGCGCATTTTGGAGCTTAGACCAATTATAGACTTTATTTCATTGATACTGAAATGTCCAACACCTTTTTTTATTACAGTTTATCAAAATGAGCAAAGCCTAGTAGCATCAGTATGCAACGAGAAATAGTTCAAAGATTACTTATCCTTATTCCTCAATGAAAATGCACCAGGATTCTCTAAAGATTTTCGATGTAGTTAGCCCCCACTATCAAAGAAATTCATGATGAGTATATTTTATCGTTATCGAATGGAGTTTGTCATTATCAAACGAAATAATCCACACAGTTACAATAATTACTAAAACACTAGTGCAGACCAAAGCATACTAAAGTCTCAAAGCAACAGTGATGTTCCTCCCTATTTAGGCTCAACAACCGTATCCGTTGTATAAAATAAACTTACTGAGTTTTTAATAAGTGTGCTTTCTTCTTTTACTCAATAAGTGACAAAGGCTTTTGTTTAATTGGACCAAGATAAAGATAACAATGCCCACGTCATTTGTTCTATAATTCTCCATCTCATTTCTAGTTAGACCATTGTACATTGAACTCCTTTACATCTTTTCTTGACCCCCACTTTTTAAGAGAATTCTACATAAATACATTCAATTTTACAAGATTTCCCTTGAAACAATCAATTAACATTGAACACTAATGTACTAAGATTGATGTTATAACCTAATTCATTTATGTGCAATTTTATTGCCTTATACTTCTAGCTCAAAATCTTTAACTCTAGTTGCCGAAGGATAATGGAAATATATCTTTAAAACATATATCAGATGGAAGGAACCATTTCTCTCTCATTTAATGACATGAAGTTGTGCTCTTTACAGCCATTAGTAGAGCCATCAAGTGCTCAAAATGGAAAAGAGCCATCAAGTTCTAAAGCAAATCCAACTTAAATTGTTTCACTAAATGTTCCTAATAATTTATGATTAGAAACCTTGTTTACAAGCAAAGTACGACATGTATCCTCTGCATTCATAGTGGGCGTCATTTTATAGTTTTTAGGCAATATACAACTATAAATATATATTTGTGTGTGCCAAGATTGCTAGGGAACAAATAAAAGAAACATAACCCTTTTTTTTTTTTTTTTTGCTCTTATTATCTATTTTTCCACCAAACAATATTATACTCAAATTTAATATACTATATATACACACACACACACATAATGTTGCCATTCAAATTATCGTGATTGCCAACGTACAAGGTCAGAAAAAAAAAAAAAAAATTTCTGGCTATAACCTACAATCAAGAGAGGTGTGTTGTAAACTATGTATCACATGTAAGAAGTACCTTCGGATACTGATCTTGCTCAAGTTCGTTCATGTTAGTCTATCACTCAATCAAATGTATATATAAAAAACCTATGTAGTAAGTCAAGTTCTCGACTGATACATTTTAAGAGAGAGCATGGTTTTTGCTAGTGGATATTGCTCACCAATTAAAATCTACAAGACTCTATGCATGGGATATATACAATGTAGAGGATTCCACCCTCTACTCAACTATAAAAATACTCAATTTATCTTTATCTAGTATTGCTCACACTAATAATGTGGAGGATGTCAAACCCCACACTGATCATAAAACAATCTAATCAATTCTCAATATGCAAAACTCCAGAAACCGTCTTAAAATTGTTGGAACTAAATACAGAAAATAATATATAAAACATATAAAAAGGAAGGATATTACCTGGAACATATGGAAATGACAAAAATCAATAAAGTAACAGCAAGGCACGGATCACGCTCTCTTTAAGACGGTTTCGCACCCCTCTTGGATCTAAGCCGGTGCAGCAAATTCCAATGCGCCGCCTCCAGGATACAACGCCCAACTACACAATTGACACTATCAAGGTCTGCACAACCTCGAAAGCCAAAGCCTTCATCACACCTTACTTGGCCAAAATAGCAAAACTCAATTATAGGATAACAAGAAGAATTATATGATATCTGGGCAGAATTTTTTTTTTATTTTTTTACGCCTTTCGGCTCTCTTGAAGAAAACATATATATATATGTATATATACCCCAAGATTCATCAAAGCCATATTTAACCAAACTTTATTAATTGCAATTAATATAGAAACTTAAGAGCATAATATTGGTGTATTGAAGGGCCAAAGCAACGGTCACGTTACAAAATTAATATCTGTAACTCGCTTAAAGTTAATTATACTTAATAAAAATATAATAACATAATTATTTGTATTGAATAAAAATATGAATATACCATTAATTCAAAAGACATATATAATATTATTAAAATCATTTTAAACTAGAAGATATTTTTATTAAAATATCCAACACTTGGCATTAAAGATATACAGTAGGATTAACTCTATTTTAATTTATTAGTTTTTATTAAATAAGTTAAACATTAGATTGTGAATTATTTTATGCTTTTAAATTTTCAATTTGTTGGAAAAAAAAACTATTGTAAAATTAAAAAAAAAAGAAAGAAAATTCATGTCTGAGGGCCTTTTTTTTTATAATTGAAATTTCATTGATGATGCAAAGATATAAAAGATATCCACATCAAGGCATACAAAAGCAATAAGGGATCTAAGACAAAAAAGCAAAAAGTGTTCCACTCTATCCAAAATGTGGATTGATCAAATGCAGGAGAGTGAGGCCATTCATCCCTCAATGTAGCTGCATCCATGTTACCATTGGGACAGATCTTGAAACTGCACTTTTGGCCAAAGCATCTGCAATTTGATTGGCATCTCTGCTTTGGTGAAAGATTGACACCCATTTGAAGTTCTTCCTTAGCAATGTGATTCTATTGACAATGAAATTAACTTTCCAAGGTGTTTCATTAGCATTGTTCACCCATGTAACATCATTTTTGAAGTCAGATTCAATAAGAATTGTATATTTGTTGATCCATTGTGCTTCACTTGACACTTCTAATGCATACTTGATGGCTTCAATTTCGGCATGGTTGGAGTCTTTGATCCCAATTGGTGCAGAGAAGATGCTTAGTATGTTACCATTGTGATCTCTGAGCACTCCCCCAACACCTGCAGGAACAGGCTTTCCTATTGAAGAGCCATCAACATTCCACTTCAGCAAACCTCTTCCTGGTGGCTGCCATTTCACTCCCTGCTTGGGTTTGGATAGTCCTTTCCAAGCTGTTGTAGTGACAATATTTGATACAATTTCCTGCACTGTGTAAGGCATATCATCATTTGCAGCTATGATCCAGGATGCCAATCTATACTTGGTAAGCTCTGCTATGTTCATTGATGATGTCTCCTTATCCTTGAAGATTTTGTCATTTCTTGCCAGCCACAGCGACCAAAGCATTGCAAAGAATGTAATGTACCAGCACTTCCCACTAAAGCTTCCAGCGTGGATTCCTTGCCATTGTTCAAACCATTCCTTTATAGAGCTATGACATACAAACGTTTGATTCCACCATCTTGCCATTGTCGACCATACTTGCCAAGCCACAGAACACTAAAGAAACAGGTGATCTGTTGATTCCTGTGCTTGGTTACACATAGGACAACAGGTCATGTTTTCACCAATGATTCTAAGTTTGCAAGCCTTGCTCTTGTGTTCACTTTGTTGAGGAGGACAAACCAGACAAAAAGCTCAACCTTTGGTGGAACTACCCCTTTCCAAAATCCTTTTATGACATGTGTTTCTCCATGCATCTGCTTTTGCCACATTGTCTTGCAATAGGATTGAACTGAGAACCTTCCACGAGTTTCAAATCTCTAGCAACATATGTCTGATTTATCAGGGCATAAGAAAACATGTCCAATGAGCTCCATGAGCTCATCTCTAAGATCACTTCTCATCTCTAAGATCACTTTCAAACATGAACAACTGCCTTCTCCAAGTGAAGTTCCATCGCTATATGAGACCATCCCAAAAGCCCATTTCACCAATTATGCACTACTTTTACTCAGATATCGTGCATAGTCTTGGATACTTGTCTTTTAGTTTAAAATTCTGAATCCAAGTGTCTTCCCAGAATGCAACCTTGAGACCATTCCCTATAATGTGAGCCCAGCCCTCTTGTATGCAGCTCTGAATTTCTGATGAGCTTTCATAAAAGTGTACAATATCATACCAGATTGAAGGGGCTGAGGTTCTGTTGTGACCCAACGAAACAATGCTTCCTGAAGATCTGTGAATGCCTGCAACAATCCTCTTCCAGAACCCTTGACTGTCATCTGAGAATCTCCACCGCCATTTGAAAAGGAGCCCTGCGTTCCTCATTGTAATGTCTCCTACTCCAAGGCCTCTAAGTGCTTTAGGCTTTTGAATATGTTCCCATTAGTAATGTATAAGGGCCTATTTAACTAAGCTTTTTCAAGTGCTTTTCAAGAATAAAAAATTACTTTTTACTGGATTTTATAGTGTTTGACCTGAAAACATAATATTTTGAATAAAATAAAAAATTTGTTTGCTTTTAAGTAAAAATGTATAATTCTTCTTTAAAATAGAAACATAAGGAAAAAGAGTTTCCTAAAAAAAGTTCTACTATTTGACCAACCAGGCCCTAGAGGTGGCAAATCTAATCCATCCAACCCGAAGAACTGACCACAAAAACTTGTAAACCGACCTGCCTCGAACTGAAAATTTGTCTTAAGTAATTGAACTCAAAGTTAATATGACCTGGCATACAACTAACCCGACCTGTTCTATGCTTAACCTAAAAATAACTGATACTCAATTTGACCCGACCCCAACTGCCATTGACCTAAACCAACTCGACCCAAAATGACTTCAACTTGAACCCAACCTGACCTGAAACCCGAATTAATCCAAAGTCTTTAAATTTAATAAGAGATTACTTGCCATGAGTACAATTTAACTTCATAAGAGTTCATTACGCACCTATATTTAGAATATAATAAATATGTTGGTAAAAATATAAATAATTTGGAGTATAATTTAAACTTTTATAAATGGTTCATGCCTCCTAGGCACCAAATAGTAAGATTATGTTGACCTGAAACCTGTACGACTCGACCCAAGATTGATCCAAACCCAAGACCACTCGAAATTAAAGTGACCCAGTTCCGAAATAACTTGATCCAGACTCAACCCAACCCGAGTAATGGTAAAACCTGAAATTGACCCGAGCCTAAATGGGTTGGCCCGAGCCCGATCCAACCCGAGTTTATTATAAACTCAAAATGACCCAAATTCGAATGTGTACACCAGCACCTGACCTAGATGACCCGATTGTCATCTCTGCCGGGTCCTAAACCTTGCTTTAAATTCCTCATAACCACCCCCCCCCCCCCCCCCCCCCCCCAAAAAAAAAGGAAAGGAATATAAAAATGAGCAACAAGACCTTATCTTTTAGGAGGAATGTCTTAAAAACTCTTGAGAGTAAAAAGACAAATTTATGCATACTATATCATGTACTTTGCATTGATTCCAAGAAGAGCCAAATTACACCACAATTTGATGGGTTCTCATGCTTCACTCCTTCAAAATACACAAACAAGACCAAATTGCACGATTTTTTTTAATAATTTAAATACTAATTTAAGAAAGCACAATGACGCAGGACAAAAATTGAAGGCAAACAAAAGAACCCAAAATACTAATAGCAGTAGGCTGCCTACAACTAGACACGAAAATAAATGAACATCTAGACGAGGACAAGCATAATGCTAAAGACACCAAAATTAACCATAAAATGACAACGAAACAGAGATATCTAAAAAAAATACAACCAAGAAGGCCTACCCCAATGACAAACAAACCTATATAATTGTTGTTAACGTTTTCAGTGAGTTAGCTTTAGTTAAACCAGTTACAAGTCGCGAAAAGCAAAAGAATGAATTACAGACACGAGATCTAAAAACTAAATGCACGAACAACTATGAACACCGGGATTTTTATGAGGTTCAGACTCTAAAAAGATGGTTCTAATCTTCGGCTTCCTATTCTTAGAGAGATCTCCACTATTAAGGTGATAATTACAGGTTATTGACTAATTACAACCAATAATGAACAAATACAATGCAAGAAATCAAAATACAGACTCAATATTGGCTTCTAAGAAAGAAACCTAACATATATACCCTAGATCTTGAACGTCTTATCATAGTAGCTTCAATCTTCCATGGATCTCAACTCATAAGCTTTGATTCGCTATGAATGAGGCTCACAGAAGCAAAGTTAGGGTTAGGGTTTCACGGAGAAGCAAGGAAAATCAAGAGAGAAAAGGGGGAAAACACAATTGCAAATGAGCAATGTGAACTGCCAACCCTAATCTCACTATTTATATACCCCCTACCAGACAGTCCAGGTAGCCCAAAAGACACACAAATCTTGCATCCCAAAAGACACAGATGAGAGGAGGACATGGGTCAACTCAACAAACAGAATTATGCACGGTTGGGCAGCAGGGGCAGGGGTAGGGCAAGTAATTAGTACAAAACAAAAATGCCCCTCAAGTTCTACCTATTCACCAAATTGCCACTCCATTTATCAGATATTGAAAACACAACATTTTGAGTTCATTCACTATATTAAGTGATGCATTTTAGACTTGTAATAATACCTATTTTATAGCTAATCTCATTTCAAGTCATTTTAACCTAAACTTATTTAAATAGGCATGGTTTAGGCCATATGTGTACCAATTAGGATCCAACAATCTCCACCTTGGTATTCATATGGCCTAACAACTAGATCCTCTCTAACAATAAGGAGCATTTTTGCAAACCATTTCGGTTCCAATCCGTTTAAACAAGCTTAATACATTTTATAAACTTTTCCCAAGGGACTTTATATCCATGTATGCGGGGTTGTCTTCAGTATCTATTTTCAGCAAATCAACTTGGTTTGCATCTAATTGATCCATGATAAAATACCCTCTTACAACAAGGTGTTTTATCCTATCATGAAATACATGGTTTCTATATAATGCTATTGCTGATTGACTATCAGAATATATCTTAAGTGGCCCTAGGTCAAGTTTAATTTCAAATAATAAACTCTAAGCCATTCTCCTTCTTTAAAAGCATCAGAAATAGCCATAAGATAAGATTCTATTGTTGAAAGTAAAGTTAATGATTGTAACTTTGACCTCCAACTAATGGCTCCACCCGTTAAAGTAAAAATATAGGCTGAAGTTGATCTTCTTCTATCCAAATCACCAGCATAATTAGCATCTACATATCCAACCAGTTTTAAATCTCCTTGGTCTCTACCAAAAGTTAAACCTAAGTGTATGGTGCCTTTTACATATTTAAGCAACCATTTCATACCATCCCAGTACAATTTACCAAGATTGGCCATGAACCTTGACAATACACTCATTAGAAAGGCAAAATCTGGCCTAGTACATGTCATAGCATACATTAAAAATCCTATGGCATTTGCATATGGTATACTAGACATCTTAAACTTTTCTTGTTCTGTTTTTGGGCATTGGTTGGCTAAAACATTATACTAAGATGCCATGGGTAGTTTTACAAACCTTGAGTCATACATGTTAAACCTTTTTAACTCTTCAATTAGATAGTGGTTTTAACTTAAATGAACAGTTTTAAGTGATCTATTTCTTATAATATCCATTTCTAATATCCTCTTAGCTTCATCCATATCCTTCAGGTCAAACGAGCCATTTAACCTCATTTTTAAGTCCAAAATCTGTTTCTTAGACTTGCTTGCAAAGTTTATATCATCAACATAGATTAGAAGGACTATAACATCATCACAATTAACATCCTTGAAATAAAGGCAACTATCATGAACAGATCTAACAAAACCATTATCAATCATGAAAGCATCAAATCTTTTGTATCACTGTCTTGGTGATTGTTTTAAGCCATACAATGATTTTTTTAGTAAACAAATAGAATCAGCATGATCAGGTCCAATAAAATTCTGAGGTTGAGTAATGAGTATCTCCTCCTGAAGTTCACCATGCAAATAAACAGTTGTTACATCCATTTGATCAAAGTACATATCGAATTTGGTAGTTAAACACATAATCTGATGTATAATAGTGTGTTTGACAACAAGAGAAAAAAATTAAGTATATTCTACTCCCTCTTTTTGGGTAAAACCCTTTGCTACTAACTTAGCCTTAAACCTAGGCAAACCCTCAGAGATTTGAGGTTCCTTAATCCTAAAAACTCACTTAGCATCAATTAGTTTCTTACCTTTTGACCTAGGGACTAAAACCCAAGTATTATTCTTCCTTAAGCTCTCCATTTCAGCAGCCATGACATTCAGCCACTCTGCTGAATGCCTACTGTTAATGGCCTGACTACAGGACAAAGGCTCGGATTCAATGTATTCTAAGGCAGTATTAAAAGTATAGGCAATACAGATAGTAAAACCATACATATGCGAAGCTCTAATATCCCTTCTTACCCTATCTCTAGCCAATTGGTAATCGTATAAATTCTGAGCATCAATTTCAGGTCTGTCAGGTTCTGCTACAAGTCGATTAACGACTACTACATCATCATTTTGGTCAATTTTATCTAAGTTATCCTCTAATTCAATCCTAAGGTTAGGAGGTTTCACTTCCAATTCATGCAATTCAGGATTAAAAGTCCTAACTGTAGAAGGAGTATTACCTTAATATAGGGCATCATATCCTCATTTAAGGTGACATTCTTACTAACAATTGTTATAGTCTTATTCCCCTTCTTTATTCCCAATCTATAACCTTTGACCCCTAAAAGATACCCTAGAAAAATTCCTTAATAGCCCTAGGTTCTAGTTTACCCTCACTTTGGTTTGCAAAGGTTGAATTTGGGATCTATTTATCAAATAGGTTGCTGCATTAACAGCTTCACCCTGAAATTATTTTGGCAAACCATATGAGAAAAGCTTACATCTAACTCTATCTAAAAGTGTTCATTTCATCCTCTCAGCCACACCATTTTGTTGGGGAGTTTTCCTAACCGTTGTATGTCTTTTTATTCCATTTTCATTGCATAAAGTTCTAAATTTTTTGTTTACAAACTCGAGGCCATTGTCAATTCTAAGTACTTTAACTTTCTTTCCTGTTTGGTTTTCAACAAAAACTTCACAAAGGTTTCAAATGCATCATTTTTATTTTTTAACAAATAAACCCAAGCTTTACTTGAGAAATCATCTACAATAGACAGAAATTAGCATGTTCCACCCATTATGGGTACCCTAGAGGACCCCCACAAGTCAGAATGCACATAGTAAATGATGCCATCAGCAACATGTGAACTAGTAGAGAATGCAATCCTATGATGCTTGCCATAGATGCAATGATAACATAGATCAAGATTAGACACTACATCAGATCCAAAAACACCTCGTTTTGGTCCTCTTTCTAATATGTGATCTAATCTCTTATGTCAAAGATTAGTGGTGTCCTTAGGGTCTTTCTTGACAACATTACCCTTCCCAATAACAACCTCCACCTTTAGAACATATAAGCCATTCTTAACCACCCCCTTAAGGACTACTAAGTCTCCTCTCCGAATTTTCATCTCACCCTTATAGGCCTTAAAGGTAAACCCACTTATATCAAGTTGTCCTAAGCATATAAGTTTTCTTTTAAGTTCTAGGATGTGCCTAACGCCCTTTAGGACAAAGTTGGTCCCATGAGTTGACCTAACCCTAACTGACCCAACCCCCACCACCTTACAAGCATAGTTAATGCCTAACATGACTTGACCCCCATACACATGCTTATAATTAGAAAAATATGACCTATCACATGTCATATGAAAACTACAACCAGAATCAAGTACCCATTCATGCGTTGTTATATCATCAGAAGCAACTAACACTTCACCATGTTTATAATCACAGAAATAGCGTTATCAGCACTAGCCTGGTTCTTGTTAGGGAAGTAGCGTTTCACGTGACCCATTTTACCACACTCAAAGCATTTTGTGTTAGACATGTCATTCTTGCCTCTAGACTGAGATGTATTCTTACTTTTTCCACTTTTCTTGTTCTAGTTATCCCTAGTCTTAGATTTGCCCCCAGTTGTTAGTCCTTCATCATTATTATTATTGTTGCTAATGGTGTATTTACCTTTTTTTTTTTTTTTTAAGTTCTACAATCTTGGACCTTAAAACATCTTCAACTTTTGCCAGTGATATAGTCTTTTTACCATATCTTAAGATATCTTTAAGTGACTTCAAGAACTTAGTAAATGATCCTAAAAGTATAACAGTCTGGACTTTATTAGGTATTTGTACTTTTAAGGTAGTTAGGTCACCTAATACCCTATGAAACTTATCAATATTATATTCTAGAAATTTACGCTCATCCATTTTAAATGTGTAGAATCTTTCCATGTATAAAACTCTGTGAGCTAAAGATTTAGAGGCATAAAGTTCTTCAAGCTTAGCCCAAACAGCAGGAACACTAGTTTCACCAGACGCTTTAGAAAGAATAGCATTAATTAATCAAAGAAGGATATTACCATGCATTATCACTTCAATATTTGTTTTCTCCTTGCCTGTAAGGACTATTGGCTTGTCTTTTTCTGGCAATGACGCTGAGCTTGCTCCAAGGGATATCGGCAGGGCTTTGATCTTCACCTTCCGAAGCTCAAAATCGTTTCTACCATTAAACATTTCTATGTTGTATTTAGTTGAAGCCATCTCACTAAACCTTAACGCTCAACTGTGGCTCTAATACCACTTGTTAACGTTGTTAGTGAGTTAGCTTTAGTTAAACCAGTTACAAGCCATGAAAAGCAAAAGAATGAATTATAGACACGAGATCTCGAAACTAAATGCAAGAATGATGATAAACACCAAGATTTTTATGAGGTTCAAACTCTAAAACGATGGTCCTAGTCCTCGGCTTCCTATTTTATTAGAGAGATCTCCACTATTAAGGTGATTATTACAAGTTAATGACTAATTACAACCAATAATGAACAAATACTATGCAAGAACTCAAAATACAGACTCAATCTTTGCTTCTAAGACAGAAAAATAACATACAAACCCTAGATTTTGAACGTCTTCTCCCTAGTAGCTTCAATCTTCCATGGATCTTGACTCACAAGCTTTGAATCGCCATGAATGAAGCTTAGAGAAGCAAAGTTAGGGTTCGGGTTTCATGAAGAAGCAAGGAAAGCAGAAAACCAAGAAAGAAAAGGAAGAAAAACACAATTGCAATGAGCAATGTGAACTGTTAATCCTAATCTACGATTTATATACCCCCTAGTAATCCGTGTGTTGCTTTCTACTTCTTATCACAACCACTTATTAAAAGGCATCCAATGATCCAGATTGCCCAAAAGAAACATAGATCTTGCGGCCCAAAATGCATCACCTTAGTGTAGATCAACAAAGGAGAGGAGGAATTCTGTCAGCTCAACAAACGGAATTATGTACAGTTGGACAGTGCGGACAGGTGCAAGGCAGGTAATTAGTACAAACGAGCAATGCCATTTTAAACAATGACCAAACGTGCCAAAATTCACTTTTCAGAATAGAAATGCCCCTCAAGTTGTACTTATTCACCAAATTGCCACTCCAGTTATCATATATTGAAAACACAGCTTTTTGAGTTCATTAACAATATTAAGTGATGCGTTTTATACTTGTAATAATAACTATTTTGTAGGTAATCTCATTTTAGCTCATTTTAACCTGAACTTATTTAATTAGGCATGATTTAGGCCGTAAGTATAACAATTAGGATCAAATAGTTGTGGAGCATTTTCAAAATGATATGATGTCATATAAGATTCGAAGATATGTATCTTTTTTGTGTCTTGGGTTTTTTTTGGTCATGGGTTTTGCTTTTATGTTATCGTTATTTTGCTTTCTTCCGATTTTGTCGTGCTTTGTACTAGGATACCCCGCTTGTAAACTTTGGGTTCTTTCCCCATCTATTAGGGAAAAAAAAATTTCGAACTGGGTGAATTAAAAGTGCAACTTAAACCAAACAACGAAACATTTGCAAATTACTAGGCATCTTCAAGTACATTGTGTGCTTCTAATCTTCAATCCTTTTTTATAGTCTTGAAAGCAAGGTTCTTTTTTTTTTTTTTTTTTTTTAACATAAAGCGATCTTTAGAAGTAGTTATTTTTCACTGAACCACCATAATATTTCAATTTTTCACAAAATCACCTTTAAAAGTTTAAATATTTTCAATCAGCCAACTATGTTATCGCTATTACTATTCCATTCGGGTTACACGTGTGATTTTGCATAGGTTACAACGTTTAACATAGTTGGTTGAATTGTAGCGCTTTGCTTAGAGAAGTCAAATAAGTTGTAGTCGTTAGCTATTTGTCGTTAGTGATTTGGTGATAATGGAAGAAGTTACCATTTGTTAACATCCCATGATTTTTCCTCATCATATTAGGGGGATTTTCTACATAAATATCGTATGTCTTCTTTTGCTTTATTTGTGGATTGATGTTATTTATTGTGATATTCCGTTCTACTTGTGATTCTATGATGATATTACGATTGCTCATTATCACTTCGAGGAAATTAGTTATTTTTTTCCCAACAATATGATATTTCGACAATTATTTTCTTTCTAGATAACCTGGGATATATTTAAAACAAACATCCGTGAAAAAATTCAAATATTGTATAATTTACCAAACAAGAAAATTAGAAATCAAGATCCTGCGTTCTTATACATCTCCAAATATTCAAGATATTCTATATACATAACACAACAAAAACAAATGCCAATTGAACAAACATAAAAGATATGTTACATTTAAGCGCTTTAGCTAGGGATTTATTCATATATCTTCGCACATCTACACCATTATTTGCTGATAGATGCTGCACTTCTCTTGCCAATTCGGGTTTTGGTATGGTGCAATATCCGATACCCGAACCCGTTAAAAGATCTGAATCATCTTCTGTACCATCATTTGCCTTGAAGCATAGCCCTGAGTTGTTGTATAGCCTAAGTTTTTTCCCCATCTTCCACACCATGTCCATACCAAACGGTACTGCCCCGATTAGCTGGTTATTGTTCAGTCTGAGCTCGCTTAGGCCCTTGAGGTCCCGAAAGTTGTTTGGTATCGACCCATTTAGCTGGTTTCCATCTAAATGGATGACCCGAATCATAGGGAGACGGGCTAGCGAATCAGGTATCGGGCCATGCAAGTTCATGTTAGAAAGGACTAATATGACTAGATTTTTCATACCATCAAATAGATCATTTGTAATTTTTGTAGAGATTGTGGGATTATTTTTAAGAATTAGTGCTCTGAGTGAGTCGAGTTTTTTGAGCGAACTTGGTATTGGACCGGTTAATCGATTGAAGCTAAGGTCCATTAGGATTAGGTTCTTCAAGCCTTGGATTGATTCTGGTATTCGTCCTGATATTTGGTTTCGACTCAAATCTAATTTGATAAGAGATTGTGAAAGTCCAAGGCTCGATGGCATTGAGCCCATAAGGAGATTTTGGTTGAGATCCAGGACATTCAAGTAAGGAAAGACTAGATCAGGAATTCGACCCGTCAATTTGTTCTGACTGAGATCCAATGACCTAAGCCCAGTAATTCGGCCCAACGAAACGGGGATTGATCCATTGAGATTGTTGCCATGAAGATCAAGAACATGCAAATGGGAGAGGTCACCCAACTCATTTGGAATTTGCACTATATGTCCGTTTTCTCTAAGTACTAGTGTCTGAAGAGAGCCCAACCGACCCAAAAAGGAGGGTATCGGTTGGGGATTATTACTAAAGCAACGGTAAAAGAATAAGGTCCGGATGTAGGGTAGTTTTGTCACAGACTCTGATATATAAGATTGGGCCGGATCACAAACTGGAAAAGCCGTATCATCAGAAAGCGCCCCGAACGAGAGCGACACAACATGATACACGTTACTCTGGTCAGGCATGCACTCAATCCCATGCCACCTACCCTGGCAAACGTCAGATATCTCCGTGGCCCATCCGTTCCCAGTGGCCTTCATGATGTCATAGACCGCATCTTGCTCTTTGCTATCAGTCTTGGCCCCGTTTTTGTTCATAGCAAAACCCTGTTGGGGTGCGTTTACCAAGGCTGAGGGGGCGGTGGAGTCGGACATTATGACAATGAAGGGCATGCCCAGACGGACCCAAATGAGAGCATATAGGGCAAGTGCTTGAAGTGTAAAAAGAAAGGCCATTTTGAAATGAATTTGAAAACGAAGTTGTAGAGTACATATGCATGTATGTATATATGTAGGTGAGGGTGAGTAAATGGGGGAATTTTGGTGTATTAATGTGCTTCACGAGAATGAAGTGAAATAAATAGACTTAAGAATTTTTGGGCATTAATTTCCTTCACGAGAAATGGGCTTTGAGGTTTTATTTAGACAACGGTTTGGCCTTGAAATTGAAAATGTCAATTTGTCATTTTAACATAAACTATGCGACTAGGGTCTGTCCCGATATTTTTGGGTTTGAAGCAAAAATTTTTAATGAGGCTTATTTGTATATAACAATGTTTCTTTTAATAGTATTACACTAATATGATAAATTATAAAAGCTTAATTATAAGGTCACTAGTAATCCAAGCAGTTGTTTGAGTTGCTTAGGATTATGTTTAACCTTGTGTGGAATGATCGTAATTAGGAATCTTTATTGATAAAAGAATGAAACTGATTGAACATTGATGAAAGTCTGGAAGTTAGACTAGGAATAAGATCAAGTAATAGTCGGTTTGATAAGATCTTAAATCAAGTTATTTGCTGCAGATTATATTGTGGTGTAGATTAATGTTTAATGCTTAGAGGTTCATCATTGTAAATCGAACGAAAGACTAGTCGCAAATTAAAATAAAATCTAGGGGTGTTCAATGAATGGATTGGGTTGGGTTTTGGCCCAATCTATTGAGACCTAATAGTTTTCGGTCCAAGACGCACCCATAGCTATATTAAGAATTTTAAAAATGTGGTTCTAGTTTTGGTCCAATGGTCATGGCCCATAGGTAACCTATGGAGATCCAAAATAAAAAACGGCAACAGTGGAATCAACTTAATAGCTAAATACTACTAGTACATGTATAATAAAATAGTCAACTAAAATAACTAATTAGTCCAAAATTTTGAACTTAGCGTATTGAATTGATCCAACATAAAGTTTCATATTTTCTAGAAATAAAAATGAAACAAGTTGGACAAACCCACACACACACAAAATTTCGTATTTTGTAGGTTGTTTGCGTTGACCTCCTTTTTTTATTATAATGGTCCCTCTACTTTGTCCACTGTATTAATTTAATCCTTTTTTATTTTTAATTATGTCAATTTAGTCTATATACATATCAAATTGTGTTAACTTAGTCTTTTTTGTTTTAATTGTCATTTAGTCATTTTTTATTTTTAATTGTCATTTTAGTCCATATACAATTTAAATTGTATCAATTTAGTCCTTTAATCAAATTCAAATTAAGTTAATGACATAAAATTAGACGGCACAATCATATTAGACGCTAGTAACCTATTAAAATGCACCGGTTAAGACAATTAAAACCATTATGTGACCAAACCATTAAAAATTCCATCACCAGAGTAACAAATATTTTGCTTAAGGATCAATTGGCACAATTTAACTTGTAATAGAACTAAATTGACACAATTAACGTACATTAACTAAATTGGCATAATGACAAAGGTAAAGGGCCGGAGATGGGGAAAATACTAGGGCTGAATTTTGATAGTTTTGATCTGCTTACAATGAGTGACTTGCTTCAGTAGATTTATGGCTTCATTGTCCTATTTTCCTGCCTTTTGATTAGTCATGTTGCTATGTCTTGCCTAGTGGTGTTTGAGGCTCGTTGCGTTTAGCCTTTTTTGCTTATCTTCTTGTGTGTATAGTTTTATTGTTTTGGTTCCCGTTCTTTATGGGTTGACTCAGGGCTCGTTTGGTCGAGTTACCATGACTCAGTCTCTAATTAACGGAAAAAAGGACAAAAGTCAAGGAACAATTGATATAAATACCATTTTTCTAATGAGAAAATTTGCATTGGTATTAGATTGGGTATGATGGGTTTTAAGGGTTGACCCAATAAAAACCCATTAAACCCATCTGTAAACTTAATTCTACTCAACAAGACTCAATCAAATTAAAACCACTCAACCCAAATTAAGTGGGTTGGATGGGTTTTGGGTTTATCCAAGCCCATATGAACACCGTTAGGAAATATCTTTCTTTTTCGGTAAGGTAAGAAGCATGGTTAACAAATATCAATAAGGACTGATAATAAGGCATGTATAGGCCTGACTCTATATTAGTCCAATCTTTGATCCTAGCTTAAGGGCCTCTTCTATTTTCGATTTGGTCTAATCCAAGATGACAAATTTAAAATCAGTTTGAAAACTCAACTACGCAAATTGCCATTAAATATGGGCCGTGCCATTGTCAAGGCTTATTTTATTAATATCAAAACAACAACGGTATTACGAGAAGCAAAAATAGAATTGTTTTGGCATTAACAAAATCAACCATTTTTTCTGATAATTCATGACAAAGTCACAATATTTTATGGGCAACTTGTACAAGATGAGACCTGAGTTAACCCATATAAAAACAGAGATCAAAAAGAGGAAAAAAAATAAAACATTCAAGACAAAAATATTCAAACCTTAGGATGCCTTAAGTTATATATTAAAATATCAAGATATGTAGGTGTTAAATGGTCAAACCTCAAGGTGCTAAGTGATAACTTCTCTAGTTTTTTTAACAACCAATTTTTACTTTTCAACAAACAATAATAGGATAAAAGAGAAAAGAACCACGAGAGAGAATGGCAGGCAAGCGGCGGTAGGCGATGGGCATAAGAGTTGTAAGAAGAAGAAAAAGTGCATCAAATGCAAATAACACAAATAAAAAGAAAAATAAACTTTTTTTGTTTGTAGTTTTCTATCTGTGTTTGTATAATTTAAAATAATTTATAAATAAAAACCGATCCTACCCGAACAAACCAGTATTTATTTTTACAAAAAGGGTGAAAACTAAACAAACTCCATCATAGCCTAATCGATAGACAAATGCTTCCAGCTGAATCTAATGTAGTGAAACGATAGGCTATTTGTCTGGATTTGAAAATATCACATACTTTGGGGATTTTCTTCTTCTTCTTTGGTGTCAAGCATGTTTAGCAAAATGTTGAATCATTTTTATACACCTGATCGGATACACATATAAAAGAATAATAGTCTTGTGGGAGGTGTTGGGGTTTGTTCCCCTATTTGGTTGTTTCTTCTTCTTTCTTTTAGTTTTGTGTGGTATCTTATTCCTTAATAGGCTGTCTCGCGTCTTTATGGTTCTCAGGGATCTCTTTTGCTTCCTTGTGCTTTTGTCGTGTCTGTCTGTGTGGTAGGTGGTTGTTTGGAGATTGTTAGCCGTTGTTCGTGTAGTCTCTTGCCCCCGGTGTCTTGCGGGTATGTTGTTGCCGTTGTTCTCTTGTTTAGGGCGTGTGGGGCGTTGAGTTGTAGGGTTGGTGTTTTCTCTTGTTTTCCCGTGTACTCTTGGATGTCTGTATCCTAATCTTCATGATCGTTTTCTATTATTAAATCCTCAATTATCAAAAAAAGAAAAGAAAAGAATAATAGTCTTATCCCATACGACACAGGGAAGGTTATTCATAAGAGGAATTATAGAATTTTCAATTGGCAATCAAGACCTTCAAAATGAGGCATTTGACATCATTACGAGTCGGCTTCCTGCAGTCAACATGACCAAACATTCAGACTGAGATTCTGGCCGTCTTAGACTTTGGAATATTGTATATTTGTTTGTCTGCTTTGTTTGACTGATGGGTTGAGGCAGAATTTTATTTTTCTTGTTACGAGGCTTTAGCCTTGATGTAGACCAAGATATGGCCAAAAGGGTGAATTCGCTAAGTGACTTGGCGAGTAGGGACTATTGGTACAAAGAAGGAGATCAGTGGAGAGGTGTGCCTTCTAGATGCAACAACCAGAGTCTATTTTAGGACTTGAAGTTTCTTTTTGCATGCTTTTTCTTATGCTCTAGTAATTAGAATCCTAGTATGAGTTTTGTTTCCCCTTTGTTTTCAGATTATGAGTAGAGTTGTATTTTAAGTATTAGGAAGGCTATAATTAGGTTACGACCAACTGAAGGCACCAGTTTTTTTTCCCTTAGATAAGATTTGGTATTTAGTTTCTATCTTGTAATCTCTCCAAGGAGATCCAAGTTAGAGATTTCCCTTTATTCATATTACCTTAGCAACTTAAATCAGAGGAAGGTCATGAGAATCCTTCTTTCTATGCCAATATAGGTAGTCGACTGCATCAATTTAGTATTAGAGCTAGAAAGTTCCCGCCATGGCTGGAGGGAAGCAGAGGTACATACCCGTTAGAGAGATCTATGAGAGGGACATTGCTATTCGAGGAGGTAAAGGCATGATTCCAACAATTCTAGTTGATGACAAAGTAGCTTTCCACAACATTTCATTCAACAACTTTGGTGCTTTCGCTGAAGAGGAAGAGACAAAGGTGAGTTGCAACAATCTTTTTAGTGAGGTTGGCACTCATAGGTGCAACCAGCGAAAAGAGAGACTCTTCTATTAATCATCCAAGTATTAAAGAGACCAATTTTGGGAATCTTGGAAATTTAAAGATAGTTTCCAACAAGATAATATCTGAGAAGGTAGTATAGATATTTTCAATCTCATACAACTTTATTTGTAGACAGTTATCCTAATCTTCCTAGTTTGTTTGGCCATAAATAGAAAATTATGATCCAATTTTGGACAAAAAAATACAATAAATGCTCATATAGTTACTTTGATTTACATTTCATTAGTTGGTATAACAGTTATCAGATAAACTTCTTTCTATTTTACAACGACATACATTCCTTATCTTTAAATCATTGCATTTACACTGTTAGTGTGGCAACCATTGTACTACATTTATACCATAGAATTGGATATGGACTCTCTTTGAGCACCAAAAGAGCCAAATAGTCCGTACAAAAGTTATCAAAACAAATAAAAACTGAGGTAAAAACTCTCTCAAAGACGATTTCTTATAATGCTCTATAAGTGAAAAAAATTTACATATGGATCCGAGCATAAGCTACATGCATTTTTGTTTACATACGATAAGGGAGACATGTGAGCTAAATACCATCACCAAGTGCCATGAAGGTGGAATTTGATCTCAAGTCTCAAGAATTACGTCCCAAAGACTTTACTAGCTGAATTACCAACCACCTTCACAAGTTACACGCATATAATACATTAGAAAGTTATCTACATATCTTTTTGTTCCCGAACATGACATAAACTAAATTGATCAACTATGTCCTATCTCACAAGAGTAACCAGTGCAAAAGAGAAGCAACCACTATGGCGCAACAGTTAAGGGAGAGGGAAGCTTTCTCTCCTGGTATTTTGGGCGAGGCAATAGTTTTAGAGTGTGATGTTCACATTGTTTTTCCTCGGATTCTTCATCTTCTGCTTCCCATAAGAACTTAGCATATGATGCTAGAACGTAACTGCATTAGGAAATCAAATTTGAAGTACTGTCAATTTCAAACATGAATATAAAAATGTAACATTTTTCTACGCCATAATACCATTATTTAGTACAATGTATTACTCCACTTTTTACAATCAAGTGCATGACAAGCGACAACTATAAGATTTCCATCCAAATTCGGACGTATATCAAGTCTATGGATTACAGGGACTAAAATGGTAAAATTGAAACTACAATTATAGTACACATGTTGCAAACTAAAGGGTAGTATGACACAAAAGTCCAAAAGTGTTGCACTTGGGGACTTGACATAAAGCCACTTGAGCACTCAATACAATTGTAGAAAAATGTAAACGAATTACTGCCGAAATAATCAAAATAAAAATATATTTTTAAAAATAATATTTTTCAAAAAAATATTTCCTGAATTGTCACCCACAACGACCAATTGGTCCACGTGGATGCCATGCCATTTTTTTCTTTTTTTTTTTTTCCTAAAGTTTCGTAAATTTTTTTAAAGAATACCTTTAGCGGCTAATAATCTGTAAAACATGCATATATGCATATTTTATTTCATTTGTTGAATTAAAAATATTAGTATTTGTAAAACTTAAATTAAATAAACTTATTCACTAAATTTTAGATTAAATTAAGTAAAAAAATTCATATTTTTAATCATCATGCTATATATATAATAACCACCTCAATCCAAAAAAGAAACCACTAGTAGGGGCTGCTAAAAATTTCACCAAGCCCGGCCCACCAAGTTGGTATATGTTAGGAATATGCATCAAATTATTAGATTCATGAGGAGGCAAGCAGCGAGTACACCGATCAATCGGGGGAAGAAGCCGATCGATCGGGAAAAGTACGTAGATGAATCCCACGTCCAGAGGGTCCACCGATCAATCGGTGATCTGCCGATCGATCGGGAGTCTATTTTTCACGTGGCTATATATTTGACCGTAGGGTTCACGCGAAGGGTATCCAATTAAAGTGAGCTGCCGTTATCCTTGAGAGAGAGAAAGAGAGAAGTGAATTGTAATTTTTCTAATTTCAAATCAATAAAAGTCTCCATCTTCGCCCGTGGTTTTCTCCCCTCTCGATTGAAGAGGGGTTTCCACGTAAATCGTTGTATTCTTGTTTTGTTCTCTTTTCTCCGTATTAGTTCTCGTTTGGTTGTAGTATTTTAATTCGAATTAAGTACTTGGGATTCCGTATTTTCGCACAATATATATAAAGTCCACGTATAACTCCAAGTGTGTTTTTATCTTAAAACCAATTGTTTATTAAATAGACTAGTCCATTAAACTTATTTATTAATCTTTTTTCCTTTCACATTTCAAATATATGATTTTTACAAGACTTACATGTGAAGTACTTAACAGAGATTTACCAGTCATGAGGGGAAGCTTTGACAGCTTGATCAAAATAGAACTCAGCAAGTGGAGCATTTCTATGGGTTTGCCATATGATTTCGGCGTGCAGTGCCAGCACATTCCCATCTCCTGGGTTCACCATTATCGCTCTCTTGCTGTACTTCTCTGCTTTTTCTCCTTCTCCCTCTACCTATTCCATCTTCAAATTTAGTTGTTGGTGGTGTCTGATTATAAAATCATTCATATTCCTTTACCGATCAATTTAAACTTTGAGACTACGTTTCTTGATTTACATGGTATCAAAGTGGTGTTGACCAAAAGGTTACAAGTTCAAATCCCAATAACTCTTACTTTTAATGTTGACTTAATTTAAGGGCAAGACATCGAGTAGGTTTGTGCATTATTCATAGTTTAGGACCAATGTGAATTCGCATTAGGCGACACGTTAAAATATAAAATCATTCACCATTTTGCTAAATTTAGATCATCTTGGGAGAAAGTTTGGATTTTAACTAGGAAAGAGTGATAAAATTCCAATCAAAGTTACTAAGAGATCGGTTTGAGACATTAGGATGGGTGCTATACTACGTCCAATGTTAGGTCAGCGGGCCTGATTTTGCTTTAAAAAAAATTTTTGTATCGAAATCTTTTTCTTCCTTATAATTGCGCTTGTTCGATGAAATATCTGTGCAAATTGGTCTAATCCGGTCCAGCTAATCGACCCGGTTTTAGTTAATTCGGTCCACGGGTCAGTCCAGTCCGGTCTTGGACCAATACGGAACCCCTAGAGCTTACTATAGAGTCAAGTTTTCTACCAAGCTGGGCTATTTGAATTATCATTGAACCATTATAAAACGAGTTTTGAGCCAATATGAACTGTTATTGAGCCTTTAACGAGCTTTAAACGAATCTTTATCAAACTGTTCGCAAAAATTAATGAACCAAGCACTCCTTTATTCAAATTTGGCTCGATAAACTTATCAACGTGCTAGAAATCAGCTCAATAAGCTTATTAGCATGTTTGAAATGCTCGATAAGCGATCAAGCCCCCATAAAAAACATGGATGAGCCTTAATTAATTTCGAACACAAGTAGTATTGAACATTTAATTTATTTACATCCCTAAATGTAATTATGTAGGTGGTAAGCCATAATGATAGTAGATTGTCATAGATGGAGTGATAGCCACAATAAGGATGACCAGTCATGGTTGTTAATAGTAGAATCATGATGGTGCCTAATTATTGTATTGGATAATGATGGAGCGTAGCCACTCATGCTGCACGAAAGAGCAATGATGGGTAAATGGGTGGTACTAGAAGTAAAAGTGGAATATGATACTTTTTTTTTTTTCTCTTTTTTTTTTTTTGGTCTTTCGATTTAAAGGTCTGAAGAAAAATCTTTTCTCATTATATTTTTTTAAAAAAATTTTCAAATGGTAAAAAAAAGCTAAACCAAGCGCACACTTACACTCGAGCTTCGAGAATGGCTTATTACTTGACAAATTTTATGACTTTTACCTCTTTGAGAAAACGAGCATAATTGCCAAGCAACAGTGCATTCCCAGGATCAGCCTCTATCATCTCCTCATAATGAGCTTTCATACTCCCCTTCTCTTCATTATTACACTCATAAACCCCTGGCCCACCTCCACCGACTGATCCTCCTCTGCAAATCGGACGGGCACGAGCCCTATCCTCATCCGTAACTGCCTCATTAAACCCGGAACTAGAGAAGAGCTTGTCCAACGATGTCGTTTTGGGATCGGAATGAAACGATTTCGTAAGGGAGATGGATTTGGATCGGGTGAAGTTGGGGGAGTGAGAGTGGGGTGGGATTATACATGATGAGGAGTGGAAGATTGGGGTTGATGAGCTCCTTAGTAACATTCTCCTTTTAATTTCTCTATCTTGAGGGGGTTGAGGAAAGTTACCAACTCCTTATTTATAATTGGCTTATTTATATTTTAATTCCTACTTATTTTTGATTTATTATTCTAATAACTTATATTTTTTATGTTAACAAATATGATTTTTTTTTACTTGATGACGTTATATTTTAAGGTGAAAGATGGTATAATAGGTCACTTTATATGCCTAGTACAATATATTAACAAAAATACTTCTCCGATATAGTAGGTAAATACCCATTAAAGTGAAGGATATCAAAGGTTATATAAAAAAAAAAATAAAGTCCCCTACTATATTAGCTTTCTCCCTGAAATATGATGTTGTCATCCTGAAGAGGGTTCTATTTATTAATATGAATAAAATTTGTTGTAGAAAGATAAATCAAAACGTTTATGAGCCTTTTTCTTACATCTATAAGCATCGGGGTATTAAAATATAAGTAACCCTTTATAAGAAATAGTGATTTCCTGTGCGATGCATGTTTAAATTTTATTATTTATCTAATAGACTTACTCATTAATCACTATTGTTTGGAATCAAACTTTTTAAAAAAAACTCTAGTTTATGGTACAATGCAATATTTACAACTATATAATCCTTTATAATCTCCTTTAAAAGTGGAAGATGAGTTGGAGGAGAAATCAATTGAATATTTAATTTTGAAAGATTATTCTAGCAAAATTATAATAAAATTAATAGAATAATATTATTATTAGAGCAAAATTTTATTATTATAAAAATTTTGTAGTTATTATTTTCTATTAGTCACATCGTTGCTGTGATAATAAGAAATCTAAATAAATAAACCACACAATTAAACTCAGATAAATAAACTACAAAATAAAAATCAACTGTAACTACATTCATTTCTTCTCCTTTTCATTTTTGATTGTTTGATTTAAGAATTTTTAATAGGTTTCAAATTATTATATCTTCTTTGTACCCAAAATAATATGAAAAAGTATAATTGAATTATTAAACTAAAATTCAATTATTAGTTTTTCACTTTCAGACAATTTTATTAATTTTTTTGTTAAATATATTCAACCTTTTACTTAATATATATCTCTTTATTCCTTTAATTTCTCTGTTTTGAGGGTGATCAGGAGAGTTTCGAAGCCAGAGCATTTATAAGCTATTTCAGTTAAAAAAAAAAAAAAAAGGGAACAACATGTATAGTTGTACACGTATTTGTATTGTCTCTTTTAAAAAGAGTGATTGTGTGTAATTACTAATAATAAGGTAAAATATATATTTTATTGATATTATTTGTATAATATATTTGTCATGACATATATCAGTATTTTTAATGATAATTGAAAGTAATCAATACCTAGACTAAAGGTGGCCAGTAGGTCGGGTCGGGACGGGCTGGGTCGCTAGAATCAGGCCCAACTCGGCACTATAGTAGGTTAGGCCAAGCCAGCCCGGTTCCTATAGCTGGCTGGGTAGGGCCCGACCCGGCCCAGCCAAAATTTAGAAAGGGGAGGGGGATGCCGCTGCCCTAAATTATGATTATATATTATATTGTTATATTTATGTCAAACGTCCTCGTACTTTGCCTTCTCAGAAACAGTCTTTCGTCAAGGTCTCACCCTAATGAGGTAAGGCTGCATACATCCTGCCCCTCCTAGACCCTGCGCAAGCGGGAGCCATTAAGGCACTGGGTATGTTGTTGTTGTTGTCCTCGTACTTTGCCTATTGTGTCAATTTAGTCCATTGGTCAAATTTAAGTTAAATTAATATCGTAATTTTGAACAGAAAAATTATGTCAGATCCAAACAACTTATTACAAATTCTTTCGTTTACTTAATTTAACTCAATTCGTGGCCTAAATATTAAAATTTCATTAAAAACTTACATAAAGCTTTCCCTAAGGACCAAATTGACATATTTTGGATTGTATAAGGATTAAATTAACACAATTAAAAATATAAGGACTAAATTGACACAATTGACAAAGTGCAGGGACCTTTAGCGTAAATAACCCTATTATTTATTAATAAAATTATGATTATATTTATTTATATATATATTCTATTTTTTATTTTATATGTATTCAAAAAAAATAATTTTGCAAAAAAAGAAAAAAAGGGGCCCGGTCCGGGCAGGGCCGGTATCCCCTTCCCTTTTGTCCGAGCGGGGCCCGGCTCAGCCCTGCCCGTTGGACACCTCTAACCTACACATAAATTAAGATTTTATATTCAATATTTTGCTGTTATGTTTAATATTATCTTTTATTTTATAATTTAAGTAAATTTTAACCGATACTTTCATATTCTATGTTTTGCTATTATGTGTAATATTATCCTTTATTTCTATAACTTAAGAAACTTTTAACTGATATTTTTTATATAAAATTGAATAATACACATGCATACTACTATTAGATCCCGTTTAACTTTGATACTATATTTTACTAATTCAAGTTAGTCAACTTAATGGGAAAAGTTATAGAATAGTTTAGTTATATATACATAAATTTGTTTATTCATAAATTTAAAAATTTTGAAAACTATAATGATGGGTCTAAGTGATGCAAACCAATAGTTAAGGAGGTATTGGCGTGTCACTTATGATTCCAAGCAATAATCGATGAGATCTCCATAGTATATATTTTCTCTAATTTATAATATCTAAGAGTAATAATGTATTTTATTTTTTCCTGCTGATTCAATACATGTCCGAGGAGACACTATAGTCCAGGGCGGGGTCCAAAAGCAAACAACCAAAACACCCAACACAAAATGCTGCTCGAAACTCTAAGCCCAAACAAGAACGCCAAAAATCAAAGTTAGGGCAACCCCATTACGACCGTCACCATGATTAAAACTTGGAAGACAGCGGAAAGGAGCTACATCAAACGATACACATCCTAAACAGCCCACCCCCAACGACATACAACTAACCAAGCCTGAGAGTCCAAAACACCCTAGGTATACTACTATACAATAACAACTTACAAGAAAATCAAGCCAAAACAAAATAATTAGACATATGAATATGATACCTTCCCCTAAGGGATCGAGATAAGAACTGAGATCGTCAACTTGGGTACCTTATTGACAATGATATAGAAGCCTACGAAACTAGCTCCTACGCCCCTTTACCAAATCGTCAATGCTCACTTGTTTTCGATCCTCTCATATAACCTACCATGATTATGATTGTCAGTTATAGTAATCATATGTAATTATTCTATGTATTTTAAATGAAATTTGAATAAGCGTGCATTTAATTAAAAAACAGAAGTGATTCAAACAAGGTCATTAACGACCGTATCTTAGTTTAACTCCGATATAAAAATATAGTCGTCCTTCTACAATTTGTTGCCTCGATAGCATGAATTGTTAATAAATATTTAGATTATGTCTCAAATATTTAGGATAATGTCATTGTTAGAGTCAAATTATTATTGTTAGAATAAGATTATAGTTTTTAAAGGCAATTTTGTGGCTCTCATTATATGTAAGTCAATAATAATTTTTGCCCTGTCAATAATAATTCCCGATATTTATTGTTCTTAAATGATAACTTATGGAGCTCACTTATATTCCCAACAAATGACGAATATCATTGCATTTAAAGATCCCAAATTCATTCCGAAATCAAGCTGGGTTTTGAGTTCAAGTTATTTTGGACCGGGTTAGTTTAGGCCAATTGTAGGGTGAGTCGGATTAGTTTGAGTATCAGTGAGTTTCAGATTGGGCTATAATCAAATCAGGTTAGTTTTAGCTTGGATCATTATCACTCAAGAGTTCAATTACTTAAATTAAATTTATAGTACTTTATTATTAGGATAAAATTATTAATATTGAAACAATTTTGTAAAATTTAATAACTATTATTGATAGTTTTGATCGGACTAATTTAAGGATTTTTAATAGCAGTCTTTATAATTGTGAACTGTGTTTAGTTTAGCTTTTTAATAGCTTAAAGTAATGAAAAAACTCTAGTTGATTATAAAGTTTGCGTTTGGTTGACAGTAAAGATCTTTTCACATATTTTTCACAACTAAACATGAAAATGAAAAAAGTTGTTTTATAATAAACAGAAAAAGAATCAGAATTGAATATTTTTTACAACTTATTTCATAAAAATATTTTAAAAAGATTGTATTATCATTAAATATTTATCACCATTACCTACTTTTACTTTTTATTACCACTTATTCATACGACCACCTCTTTTACCCTCATTGGTCGCTACGCTTACCACTTTCCACTATCATGACCAACTATGATCATCATTTTTTTCTTCCTATTAGTCAAGTTATATTATTAAGTTATTTTTCGTTATTAGAATTGATAAGTTTTGAAAACTTATATCTTAATACTTTATTATATAAAAAATATTTTTTTTAAACTATACAATCAAACAGTTTACTGTAAAGAATATAAATCTTAAATAAATAAATTTTATTAAAATAAATAAGTTAAAAAAGATAAACGGAAACGTGGTAAATAAACACTAATTTGTCACATCACGTAAATAGCACACAAGACATAGGATCACACGTGGACTTATCAACCGTTGGATCACGTGAGGTGGGATCCATCAATGGGGTATGCTGTGGCCCGACAATTTATCGCTTAGCCAACATTTTTATAGATTTATTGTTAAGGTGGAAATATTAATGTTGGAGAAATTTTATAAAAAAAATTTATTATTTATTATAAATTATATTATTTTTTAATAATAATATTTTTATTCTAATTATAATAATAATATTTATTATCAGGATTGAGTTAGAACTTAAGTTCAGTATCTCTATAAGACCTAGCATGGTAGACATTAAGATTGAATCGGAGGCCATACCACAAAAGGAGTGGTTTAGATACTTGGGTTCATAGTACAAACATAATGGCAAAGTTGACGAGGATGTCAACAACCATATTAAAGTAGGTTGGTATAAATGAAGGATGGCCTTCGGGGTACTCCGCGATAGGAAATTCCCGTTAAAGTTAAAGGAAAAACATTATACGACGGTAGTAAGACCGGCTATGTCTTATGATGCGGAATGTTGGCCAATTAAACAACAACATACACAGAAGATGAATGTGGCAGAGATAAGGATGTTGCGATGGATGTGTAGACACACGAAGAAAGATAAGATCAGAAACGATGCCATAAGAAGAGAAGTGGGTGTGGCCCCAATAGAGGATAAATTGAGGGAGTAACGTTTGCGAAGGTTTGGGTATGTCAAGAGGAGACCGACCACTACCCCTGTTAGAAGATGCGAGCAACTGCATACTACGATCGGGGGGAGAGGGAGAGGCAAACAATTGAAGATTGTTACAGCCCAAAAAAAGAGCTAAAAAGGAAAAATAAGTATCCCACATTGGTGGAAAGACACAAAATGTACCAATTTATATACTAGGGGGGCTACTCCATCCATTGCCAATTGGTTTTGGGATGGAACCTCCTTAGTCTGTAACATTGGTATCAAAGCCGTCGATCCTTGGATCGATTCCAAGGGGCTCGGGTTTGGTATGGGACGGACCCTGCTCCAGAGTCGTGCTCGGTCCGGTATGGGATGGGCCGTGCCCGATGGCCCTACTGGACAAACCACTTATAACGGGCCTAAGTTTCGAAAAGGGCTACCTAGAGTAGAGTGAAGCCATCCTGAGAAAAGGGCTAGCTAACTCAGAGTGAAGCTACCTAGAGTGAAGTCGTCCAGGGGGAAAAGAGCTATCTAGGAGAGGGCTACCTGGAGTAGAGTGAAGCCGTCCAGAGAAAAGGGCTACCTACTTAGAGTGAAGCTACCTAGAGTGACAGCCGTCGAGGACGACGGTTGCGGAGTGTGGTGGATTGTTACAGCCCAAAAAAAGAGTTAAAAAGGAAAAATAAGTATCCCAAATTGGTGGGAAGACACAAAATGTACCAATTTATACACTGGGGGGCTACTCCACCCATTGCCAATTGGTATTGGAATGGAACCTCCTTTAGTTTGTATCAAAGATATGAATGGAGACGATCTGACATGATCTCAACCACCTAAACCAACATAAGGAGATGGTCTTAAATAGAGCTCAGTGGAGGGCTAGCATTGGGGAAGTCGATGTACCGGTGTAGTACTAGGGAACATAGTTTAGATAACACTAGGAACTCTAGATTTATATGTATGCTTGATTGAGTGACTTAATAAGGGGGAGTTGTTGTAATGCCTCTTGATGCGTTTTTGCGGTCCATTGCGTGCTCTATGTCATGTCTTTGCTTTCTTGCTTCTTGGCTCTCTTGCTTTCATGCTTATTTGCCCTTAAGCTTAAATATCCGCATGGTTTTATGTTATGCTTCTATGATCCTTAGGTCAAAGGTTCTCGAAAATAGCCTATTTTTAGAGTAACACCTTAAAGGGTAAGCCCCCCCCCCCCCCCCCCCCCCCCCCCCCCCCTCCTCCAAAAAAAAGAAAGAAAGACCTACTCAAGTAGAAGCTTTTGAGGCACTGGATTTGTTGTTGGTGGTGTTGTAATGATAATACACTTTATATAGTGACTTATTTTAATATCTTGGGGGGGGGGGGGGGGGGGGGGGGGGGGGGGTGTTAAAATTAACTAAATTTTATGTATGGTTTTAAAAAATAATTAGATTTTCTAATTTTTTTAATGCTACCCCTACACTTTCCAAATCTTTTAATGTAATTTCTTAATCTGACACTGTTAAATCCATTACTTTTCTGCTGACATAACATTCTAAAAGAATAGAGAAATAATTTAAAATTTTGGAATTTCATTTACATAATTTAAAAATATTTTGAATATGTGAAACATTTTACAAATAATTTAAAAAATACTTTAAATATTTAAAAATTGATTTATATATTTAAAATTTTTTAAAAATATCACTTTAGTAAAATCTAACAGATATTAACGATATTACATTAAGGTGTAATATTAAAAAATTTTGAAAAGTTTAGGGGTGACATTAAAAAATTATGAAATATAGATAAATTTTTAAAATTATACCTAAAATTTAGATAATTTTTAATTAAAAAAACCCTACTTGAAATTTTCTTATGTAAATATCTCTACATTTGGAGGATAGTATTCATATGAAATATAATTTTTATTGTCAAATCCTCTAACCTTTTTGATGAAGTGAGGATGTCGCATGTAAAAGGTGTAATATATATATATATATATTTTTTTTTTTACCCGAAGTTAAATTTTCACCATGTTGTAAAAGGTTCTACTAAA
This sequence comes from Simmondsia chinensis, assembly GCA_018398585.1. NCBI lineage: Eukaryota > Viridiplantae > Streptophyta > Magnoliopsida > Caryophyllales > Simmondsiaceae > Simmondsia > Simmondsia chinensis. Next base: position 6,694,850 of record JAGTTD010000011.1, read on the forward strand.
ATTGTTGATTTGACATATACATTATTATAATTATAGATTGTATTAGCATTTTTTACAAAGATTTGCCGAATTTTAGTAAAAAAAATTCAGATTTTCGAATGAGGATTCTAGGCTATCATTTTCTTAAACTCTCAAGATATCTTCTTTTAGATATTAAAAATAGTAAATTATATATTAATAACTTGAGGTTTGGAGTCTTCTGTGTAGCCTAGTGGCAAAGAACCGGTGGCTTTACATGTCACCTGGGTTCGAATTTTCACTATAGTATTTGTGGCTTCCTCCCCTCACCCCCTGGCATGGTAACCGACCAAAAAAAACTTAAGGTTTAGAGTATTAATTTTTAGTTAAAAATTGTATATATTTAATAAAATAGTCTAAATAATAATTTGAAAAGATGTAAAACTTGTCATTATTTATTGGTAAACCCAACATCTCATAGCTATTCCCCTTATCCCCACATGAACCACAATGTTTTGACACTGGTACAATGAAGAGTTGGATTGGGCGATCGATTTTATACCTGCACATACTGTCATTTAAATTATTTTATTAAACACATATTATTTTTAATTAATTATTTTATAAACTTATAAATTAAAAAGTTGAGAAATTAAACTTTATGGTACTAATTCATAATATTAGAGAAATTAAATATCCTAGCTAACAAATTTTATATAGTAAATATTTCCTAACTGGTGGGCCCCAAAATGGGCTGGGATGGATCATTATCTAGTGGCAGAAAATATTGACGGTCGAGGCCTGCTGAAGGTGGGGCCCATCTCTGTTACAGCCAATCAGGAGTTGACACGCTTTTGAGGGGTACACGTAGGATTTGGACTCCTCGTTAGCGACTTACTCCAACTAAGTGACCACACCGTGTGCTTTGAAAGTGAAATATTTTTCGTCTTTGCTTCCAGTTTGAATATTTAATCAGTAACTGCATGCTCCCTCCTTACCAACCAAACTTAGCTTAATCTAGTAGTGATAATTATCGAAGATTAAAAAAGTCATTTATAATTTAATGTCACTAGTAACAAGATACCCTCCACCCCATTCTTGTGACCTGAAAAAAAAAAAAAATGTGCTTTCTTGACCTTTATAGAAAAAGCAGTAATTACATGTTTATCCATACATACAACTAGGATCACCTATGGGCTCGCGTTGTTTGATCAGGCAAGTACTTTAACATCATAATTTTCTCCATTACGAAGGCTAATTTGGCAATTGATTGTATTGCAAAGCGAGGTCAAAATGTTGATCATGTGATCTTTGCATTTTGTTCAGCCTAACCCAGATCTAGGCTTTATTGTTCTGGCTGATGTGTTAGGGTGTAACCTTCCTAGGCATCATCTCTAACGCTCCTCTCTTAGCAATGTTAAAGAATCATAATTTTCTCTATTGCAACTTGATAACTCGGGCTCCTAGGCATGAAAAAAATATTTTGGGCTTTAGAGAACTCCTTGGAAAGTGCATTCAATGACTGGTTTGGTAATGATCGTCAAATTTCGTTCTGGTACAACTCAAGGTGTGCCCATATCCCTTTGGCAAGTTAGTTGATGGCAAGGATCTTTTTAAAGACCTACAATAAGTAGTTGATTTCATAACCAATGGCAAAAGGACTACAAGGAATTGCCTAGGGTATTAACAAAAAAATATCCTTCCACTAGTCCTAGGGATCCCTGTCCCTCTACATAGTCGTCAAGATTAGGTGGAGCCTTACTATGAATTGATGTTTTTCAGTGTGAAATTTGCTACATGGTTTGCTCATGATATTCTCTGACAAAACAAGAGTACCTGGCTTTTCAAACAGATCTAGCGTTTGAATATTGTTCCAAATATTAAAGTTTTTGCTTTACAATTGCTCCATAAGGCTACACCCATACGAGATGCTTTAGCCCATGGAGGATTGTAGATTCATACGTCCTCTCCACTATGTTCAAATTGAGTGGAGACTATTGATCACCACCTTTTTTAGTGATGTTTCAAGGGGAAGTGCTAGACCCGCACAGTTGTAGATGGTTGGATAGGCCTAACGCTTGGATAGTATTAGATTTCTTAGGTTTGATTCATGAAATGTGGACCTTTAGAAGGCTGAAGAGTACTAAACAATTGAGAAAACATTCATTATCCTTTGCGCTTTCTGAAAATGCCGTAATGAGGCAGTTTTCTAAGGTGCTTGGCTTACTCTAGGAACAGTATTTTTGGAAGCTCAAACAAAGGCTATGAAATGGGAATTTTCTTAAACAACTGGATCAAGAATCCATTAAGTCCATCAATAGTGAGTAAACAAAGCAATACCATGGTGATAATGGTTGGGTGAAGTTAAACTTTGATGGTACTATAAGTGGAATCATAGAGCAGCTTATAGATATATAATTTGAAACCTCTTAGGCTAACCCTTGGCTCATGTGTGTGGGGAATCCAGAGTGCATTTGTTATAATTGCAAAGGCGTTAGAATTAAGGGATAGCATTCAGTAGTTCACTAAATCAATGTTCAACGAACTCACATTGAACGTGACAACTTGGCCATGGTTAGGGTAATCAACAAGAAATTCCAATTTCCTTGGCATATTAGGATTCAAGACACCTGCGCAATGCTCATGAGCTTCAATATGGTTCATGTCTCTCACATCTACTCGAAAGGTAATTAGGCAATAACTTTGATAGCTTCGACCAATCATAACCATCAAAGTCAAGGGAGAAAAAGCAGGTGACTAGTGGCACTTTACACAAGATTATCTATGTTGATGCTATTAGGACGGGCCACTGTAGATAGTGTGCCTAGTGTTTCCTTACCCCTCAAAAGAAAAATGTTGTGTATCGTTCAATATTTGTAATTTTAAATTTTGAGAAATTAAAAGTTTAGTTTTTAGAAATAACTTTCTGTGACTTCTAGCATTTTGTTTTCTATTTTTCTATTTTAGTTGTGGTTTTTAGTTTTTCAAAAAAAAAAAAGGGTCAACCAAAAACAAAGTCAAACAAAGATCCCAAGTTATAGAAAGTGATATTAAATTAAGTATTGTTATAAATTAATGAGTTTATCATATTAATTGAGTACACAGGCATCATTTAGTTGCCACATAAATTGAATTCATATTGGAAGTTGTGTTTTTTAAGAATTCAATTCTTATATCAACTTCCTAGGAAGTATGTACAAATTATTTGATTGCCAAGATGGGAAATTGATGTAGCGCAATAAGGAAAATTCTACTCTTTAATTCTCATAACCCAGGAATAGAAAAAAACAACTAATAAAAGAGTTGAAAATAATCTAAATTGAATCAATAAAATCCTAGGCTTGCTGTTCTTTAACTAGAGGAGCTTTACTAGCTATACTAAACTTCCCTAATTAAAATCAATGGTAAATATTGCAATCTGTTGATCTTCCTAAAATAAAAACTAAAATTAAAAAAGGATAAATATAAAAACAGCTAAGATAAATATAAAATAACTAGTAGTTATCTACTAGATGTCCTATTCCTTGATAAACTTCTCCAGCCATGTTTCTTGGAGATCTCGCCAACTGGGGTCAACTTGCCAGTGCCCGTTATGCCAAGTTACCCACCAATTATAACGGGGCTGCATCATGAACCTGCTTTAATGGTCATTTTGTCAAGCTTGCAATCCCGCCAAGATAAACCCGCTAAGGCCCCTTTGCCTTGCAACCTGCCAAAGATTTAGACGCAGCTGCATCATTTTGCCCAGGTTGGAGAGAATTCAACCTCGAATTTGCTAATGGATCATGTGAGTCATTCTTGCAAAGATATATTTTCACATGCTTGTTTGTCCTGATGTGGACTATTGATCTAGGTCGCCATAATGCGGATTGTAGCATGCCTTGCCAAAACATGGGCTGCATCAAACATCGAATTTCCTTGAAATAAAGGAATCAGAACTTACCTACGGTCTAGGTAACTTTATGTGGTTTGAAAGAATTAAAAATTATTAAGTAATTTGCACTTTTAGTATATTGTCTACTTCCTAACAACCAAACAAGAGGCTACATGTCAACTTTCCGTAAATAAATACTTCCCGCATCTACTTTCTGACAACCAAACAAGGCCAATTTCAATATATTTTTGTCTATATACTCACAGTCATGCTTTATTTGTTATAGCAATCATCAACAGTCAGTGCTAAGGTTGATTTTAGGTTTTAAGCTTGATTGTCATAACATATGAAAAGGATGTGCATATAATAAATGCTAACTTTATGATGTTCTATCCTTGTATAATTCGATAGATCAAAATAGGTCACGTGATATATTTTTGATTCATTGATCAAGTGGAACTTCTACATCAAATTCCTGAAGATAAATTTCAATCTTTTGATGGAACAACTTTGCCATAAATGGTTTTTTTTCTTTTTCTTTCTTTTTTTTTTTTTTTTACTGAACACTACCTAAATTTTTTAGCTGCGGTTACTGAGATTTTCTAATTTTTCAAAGCCGCACCTAAACTTTCAAAAATTTTCAATGTCAAGCCTTAACGTTAACACTGTTATCATTTGTTAATTTTTGTTAATGTGGCTTTTAAAAAAAAAAATAGAGAAAGTAATTTAAAATTTTGAATTTATTTTTAAATTAGTTTATATCTTAAGAATTTGTAATTATTTAAAAATAATTTTATACTTGAAATAAATTTTTTCTTTAAAATGCCGTGTTAGGAAAAATTAACTGATATTAGTGGCATTAACATTAAGGTGTAACATTAAAAAATTTTGGAAAATTTTGGCGTGACTTTAAAAAATTAGAAAATTTATGTGATTTTCTGAAACTGTATTTAGTAAAAAAAAAAAAAAACTCTTGGTAAATTGTATTCTTAGAGGTTCATGTGTCATGTGTCATGGAATCAATTTTGCCAAAAGATTAAGTTGATGAGTAAATGTCCAGAAATGATTTCAAACTCTAATATGTCCCTTCTCGCAAATGCTCATTGAGTTTGAAGCGTAGATATCGTACAGGTCTACCTCATGCATGTACTTAAATTATGTCAATAGTGAAAGTGGGGTTTGTTGTAAATCGAATTTGGGACCTTCTGGTCAACAAGACTATGATATCAAGTAAAAGAACCAACTAAAAATTTTAAATTGATGGGTCAAGATACAATAATGGTTTTATAGAGGGATGACAATGGGACCCACTACCAAAATCCATATCCATAAACCCGCCCTATTACCTACCATGGGTATGAAGTGAATACACATACCTGCCCTGATGGATACAAACCCATATCCATACCCATCTCATTATGTCGTACAAGTCCACCTCATGCATGTACTTAAATTATGTCAATAGTGAAAGTGGGGCCTGTTGTAAATCGAATTTGGGACCTTCTAGTCAATAAGACTATGATACCAAGTAAAGGAACCAACTATCTAAAAATTTTAAAGTGATGGGTCAATATACAATAATGGTTTTATACAGGGATGGCAATGGGGCGAGGTTGGATCAGTGGGTGCCTCAAGCTCCATACCCATATCCGCTACCAAAATCCATATCCATATTCCCACCCTATTACTTACCTTAGGTATGAAGTGAATACCCATACCCGCCCTGATGGGTACAAACCCATATCCATACTCGTCTCATTACCCGCTAGTATCCATTACCTGCTGATGTGCTTCATTTTTACATACTCTATTTCTCATTCTCGAAACATATTCGGCTTTTACATGTGTTTTTTTTGTTGTAATCTGGGCACATTTACATTTGGAATACATTGAAGCAAACAAAGGTTGAAAAGTGAAAAAATCAAGCATAACTTGGGCATATTTGAATGCTATTCTCAGAAACCTGACCACGTGAGCAAAAGCAAGACTTATCAGATAGCAATTCGGTAAACCAAATACATCTCGTAGCATTTAAGGGTTCAATTGACCTATTGGCATGGAAAATCGATCGATCAACAGCCTATAGTGCGACGGATCCTACAGTGGGCCAGCCGATTGATCGGCCAACAGTGCCAATCAATCGGTAGCCTTCAGTAGGCTAGCCAATCGATCGGCTGAAATTGTCGATTGATCGGCATGGTACTTGCAGCGCGACCCTTAGGTCATGCCGCAGGTATAAATAAAGAGGCGGAGACCTTAATTTCGCGTCTTTTGCCCTCATCTCCTCTCCTCCTCTCCTTCTCGAAGTCGCCACTAGGGATTCTCAAACACCAAAGCGTAGGTGGTCGGAGTGCTGGGAGGATCAAAGCTCATATCAACATTAGTACAAATTGAGGGAGTCTTCGTTTTCCTAGTTTTATAGCATTCTTTCTTTCTTTATTACAATGATGTATAAAAATCCTACGGAGGAGTAGTTGCTTTTAATTTAGGGATGGAGAACAGGTAGCTGTCCATATCCCATATTTGCATATTACTTTGATGATAATTTAGTTATGTTATTTTTGCACCCCTGTAGAATTATTCATGAATGCTTGGAATTTCTTTGTATGTGCTTGTAGTCATGCTTAGATCTCCAACTATTTAGTGGTTTATCTTGTGCTTGTAGCCTAGACCTTAACATAACATATTTTAACGCAAGATCAGGGTTGAGGTTGTACCCAACCCTAACACAATGTTTTATTTAAGTTAATATTAGATTAGGAGCAAGAAAGGAATTAAGTAGTACTAATTAGATAACCCATGCTACACTTAGGGTGATAAGATAGGTTACGCTTTTAGGCTAGTTCATTACCCAAAGCCCCAATTTAAATATTAACCTAGGCTTAGAGTTTGTAGTCCAAGCCACTTTAAATCATTGTCCTAAGTAAAATATAATGACGAGATATAAGTTAAGCTACCATGAATTCATTTCCTAAACTCACGTCAATCAAATTGACACCCTTTCTATTGTTTTGATTGCCTTAGCTTAGTTAATCACTTAGACTCAACCAACAAAACCCAATATCAATTCACTCATTAATAACGAAATCCGACTTAACTTCGATTCTCTATGGATACAACCTGTATAATTGACTAACCTACGATAAACTCGTACGCTTACGAGTACGCGGTTTTAAAACACATTTTAAAACTACATCAAGTTTTTGGCACTGTTGGTGAGGAATTAGTAGGCTAAGTAGATTTAGGTATGAACGATCTTTTTTTTGTGTTTTTCTTTTGTTTTTATTTCTTTTGCTTGAATTTTGGGTTGTGGTAACGTGGATTCAACTTGCTTTTCGTATTATATGCATGGTCGATGCTCACTTAATCCAGAAAATTTTCCTTACATTCCAAAAATTAAGTTGACCCTATCTACTTTATGGCGATACAAAGCAGGTGCGAATACACATAAAACCATGGCCAACGATGCACTGCACACTATTGGGGACCACTTTGCTTAGGACCATCACGACACGCCTGGCCCAGATAGAAAGGTCATTGTGCATAGGCTTCCTATCAAGCCAAGCTCGAGCCCATCATTCAGGCACAGAGGAGAATGTCCCAACAAGTTATGGTTCCTGTCATCGAAAGATGCTTAAAGGCTATGTATGTTAAATGGTTGGAAAACATTGTTCCTATCATTAAGAAAAATATCAAAATCAGCGTCTGTATTAACTTTAGAGATCTGAATGGAGCCACCCCAAAAGATGAATACCCAATGCCAGTTGCTGATGTGCTCATTGACTCAACCTTGAGGCATGAGGTCTTAACTTTTATGGATGGCTATTGTGGGCACTACCAAGTTATGATTGCTTCGGAGGATACCCACAAGACAGCATCCAGGTGTGTCAATAGGAGCCTTCTAGTGGGTGGCTATACCATTTGGTTCTAAAAATGTTGGCACCTACCAAAGAGCCATGAACGTTATCTTTCATGAGCTCATTGGCAAGACCATGGAAGTCTACATTCACGATATTGTGGTCAAATCAAAGTCCCAAGTCAAACACTTGGAAGACTTGAGGGGGCATTCCTTAGAATGAGGACCCACAATCTCAAGATGAATCCGTTGAATTGTGCCTTTGGCGTACTCACAAGGAACTTTCTTGGTTTTCTAGTACACTAGAGGGGCATTGAGGTGGACATTAATAAGACTAAGGCCATTCAGCATGCCAAACTGCCTTCAAGCAAAAAGGAGCTCCAACGCTTCTTAAGGTAGATTAATTTCCTCATACGTTTCATCTCGCATGTCTCAGATAAAACTAAAGTCTTCTCTCCACTATTGAGGCTCAAGATAGAAAAGGACTTCAAGTGGGAGGAGCCACATCAAGTAGCTTTCAAGGTCATCAAGAAGTACGTGATTAGGCCACCAGCTCTCATTCAACCAAAAGCAAGGCAAACCTTTGAAGATTTATGTCTCTGCTTATGAGGAATCTATTGGTTTCTTGCTTGTATAAGACAATGACCAAGGGTTTGAATAGGATGTATTCTACCTTAGCCCTTGATTAATTAAATGTGAAGTAAAATACTCTTCAATTGAGAAACTGTGTCTGTCTTTATTCTACGCATCAATAAAATTGAGACATTACTTCCTGACATTTACCATATACGTGGTTACTCAGACAAATGTCCCTAATATATGCTAGATAGGCCCACTGACCACCCAAACATTTATACTGGCTTAGTTACGAGCTCAACCAGCCCCTAGTGTTGGAAATAGTTCCTTGGAAACTCTACTTTGATGGATCAAGGACCAATTCAAGTGCTGCAGTTGGAGTTGTGATAAAATTCCCTACTAGGATCATCATCGAGTTAGCTGCTACTTTAGTTGGCAAATGGTCCAACAACGTGGCAGAGTATGAAGCACTAATAATAGGCCTACAAACTCTATTGGAAATGTAAGTTCTCAGTGTCCTTATTAAAAGGGATTGCCAGTTGGTGATTTGCAAAATAAAAGGGGAGTTTCAATGTTTAAGCAAAACTTCGTACAAATACTTTTCAATACTGCAAAAGCTTTGGATAAGTTTGACGGTGTGTAGTTTGAGCATATCTATAGAAAACAAAACCAAGCAACCAATGACTTGGCTCAATTAGCTTCAGGGTATAAATTGCCTAGGACTTGATGCGACGAAACCACGGTCATCAAGATTAAGTATTGGGACCGTGAAATTGAATTCACTAAGTCTTCCAATTTTGAGAGCGAAGCAATGCCAAGTGAACACTTGGATTGTTTTGAAACCCATCAAACTGTCCTAAATCAACATGAAGAATGGAGGAAGCCTTTAATGGATTACTTCAAGAGCCCTCAAAATTACATTAAGGACAAAAAGATGAAAATGAGAGCTCATACATTCTGGCTAGATGATGAATTTGAAGAGTTATAAAAAAGGGACACTAGTGGAGTGTTTTTCAAGTGCCTTGACTTGGACGAAGCTATGCTAGTGATGGTAGGAGCCCATGAGTGTATCTGTGGATCCCATTTAGCAGGAAACAAAATAAATTGGCTCATTAGACGTTATGGATATTACTGGCCATCAATGATGGATGATTGCATAAAATATACCAAGCGGTGTAGAGCATGCCAAAGACATGGACATGTACCAAGAGTCCCTGCCGCTGAGATGCATGCTATTGTCAAACCTTGGCCCTTCAAAGGTTAGGAAATGGACATCATAGGGGAGATCAATCCCCCTTCTAGTAAGGAACACTCTTATATCCTTGTGGCCACAGACTACTTTGCAAAATGGGTGGAAGCTAAACCATACACGAATATCAATCAGCACGATATGATTGACTGGTTAAAGAATACATCCTATGTATGTTTGGTATCCCTAAAACCATAAATGTGGACCAAGTTAGAGTGTTAAATGGGGCTAAGGTTAAGGAGTTCACCAAGAGTTTCAACATAGAATCTTAAATTCAACACCTTACTACGCGCAAGCCAATGGGCAGGCAGAGTCAAAAAACAAGATTCTGAAGGCCAATATTGAAAAGATGATCGAAGACAGTCCCAGGAAGTGGCATGAATTGCTATTGGATGCTCTTTGGGCTTACAGAATGTCTAAACGTGATGCAACTAGCACAACTCCCTTCCAGTTGACGTACGGCCATAATGTCATGCTCCCAATGGAAGTAACAATTCGGTTTATTAGGTTGGCTCATCAAGGAAAGTTTTTTGAACTTCAGTATGAGAAAGCTATGGTGGATGAACTAACTAACTTAATCCAAGTTAGGCTTGGCGCCCTTCTGATGCATCTCATATTTACGTATCTTTTATTTGCTATTTTAATTATTTTGCACCTGATTAATTATAATTTTATACTCACTTTGACAATTCTAAGGTTTATAGGTTTGAAGATTAATGTTCCGAAAATTGTCAAATCTAGGGCAAATAAGGCAAATTTGATGCATAAATAATTAAATCAAGTCAATCAAGATTTGGGACAAGAGCATACATGCCCGGCCCGACCCGCCAACCTGCACCTCAAGCCACCGTCAGTCTCATCTCCTCCACGGCCAACGTCAAACCCCAATGTACAGCCCAGCACCATCCTTCATCGTCACCTTCAACACAAACCCGACCCAAACTATTCAGGCCCAACTCAGACCCACACCGACTCAGCCCAACATGCAGCAACAGAACAACCCAGGCCCAACACTTCTGGCACCTTCATCTTCAATCTCTAATCTATAAGACCTCTCGCTCAGGCCCAACATCCCAAACCACATCAGCCTTGGCCCAACTCAAACCGTCAACCACTAGGCCCAGGTCCGGCATGAGTTTTGTCATCGATTTAAAGGGGTTCAGGCTCCGTGTTTGGGGGATTATTCTTTGTATTTTTTAATCGCTTCTCTCTCTAACCAATTCTCTCTCCTTTCAATTTTATTTTTCCTTTTTCATTAAATTGGAACGTGAGTGAAATTAGCATGGAGACCGACATGAGTTCATTCATCTCCTCCTTCACTGGTTCATCCTTGATGGAGAGCTAACTTGCTCTCTAGGGTTAGATGAACTCTTAGCTTTTTCATTTTTGTATTACTTTTAATTTGGGTCAATTTGATTGTTTACATGAATTATTTGATTGAGATAAATACTTTAAAGTATTATATTTTTATCTTTTATTCAATTGAGATGACTATTGAGTTTGTAACCTTTAATCTTTTTTTGTTGTTGTTTTTTTTTACCTAGTGCCCTCAGGGCTTCCACCTAAGTAGGGTCGGAGGGGGGGGGGGGTGAATGTACGTAGCCTTCCTCCTTCAAGGTATTACCCCTGAAGAGAGGTTGTTTCCGAGTGTTACCGACTTGAGGGTGAGGACTTCGGAGGAGGTCACCCATCCTGGTACTATGTTAGTATTTATAAATTAATTTTTTGTGTTTGTAGCCTTAGGATTAATTAATCAAACAACAATATTCACTGAATTGTTAATTAAAGTCTATCTTCCCTATACTTTAGTTAGATAGGGTCATTACGCGATAGTTAACAATACATTAAGTAGAGCCTATTTTCCTCATGCTTTAGTTAGATATGGTTAATATGCGATACTAAGAACATCACCTTAATAGGTTGAAGCTTGTAGTCTAAACCACTACTCGTGTTACAATCAATAACCCATATTTAAGAGTTAACCCAAAAATAATTAGCTAATGATGGATTCGAAACCCTAGGTTCCAATTTAATACATTTTTCTGATTAGAAGTGGATTATTTTAGTTTAATTGTCATTTTTTAGATTAATTAACACAAAAACCTTTCAATTTTATTCAAATCAATTTAGGTCACAGAATAATTTCACTTACTCTTAATCGCTGTGGTTCGACACCCTCTCACCTTATATTTCAATTTAGATGTGTTTAGTGATTAGGGTTAAATATTAAATTTTGATAGACGTAGAAAAATACGTCAAGATTTTTGCTCAATGTTTGTGATTTTCTTTGGTTCTTAACTTCGAATTTTTTATTATTTTTTATTGTTATTGTCTCTTTCTTTAAAAAAGGTAAATTGCGTGTAGCCTCGATCGAGGATAAATTGCAAGAGCACCGCCTAAGATGGTTTGGACATGTTAGCAGGAGACCGACTACAGCCCCAGTCAGGAGGTGTGAACAGCTTCAGACGATGCTAGGTAGAAGAGAGAGGGGAAGGCCAAAGAAGAGTTGGCTGGAGATGATCCGTCACGACTTAACCCACCTAAACTTGAGAGAGGAGATGGCCTCAGATAGGGCACGATGGAGGGCTAGCATAAGGGTAGCGGATGTGGCAGCATAGAATAGGGCGGCGAGCGACTTGTAGTTTAAGATTCCTAGGCAGTCATAGCCGCAAGGTGTGCACATATATGTTGATTAGTTTATTCTCTGATGAATCGGCTGTTTTCTTGGCTTACATACATACTTAAATGCTTGCATGTCTATTTCCTTCATTCATTTGGAGATAAATTGATGGTTTTATTTGCAGGCACTCCTGTACTTCAGGTTGGGGATCCTCAGAAACAGTCTCCTTTCCACTCGGAAGGGGTATGGCTGTGTACATATACCCCTCCCAGACCCTGCTTTTGCAGGAGCCGCGAGACACTGGGATTGCTGTTGTTGTTGTTGTTCTCTTTCTTTAAAAAATAAAAAAAAATATTTATTTATTTTTTAAGTATTATTTATCTTGCGATTTTCGTGCATAAGTAGATTTTAAGATATCTTATTATTCGTTTTTCCCCCTTTGTAGTGTTTGTTTTACTAGTTTTAATTTTTAGTTTTACTTACATCTTGTGTTTGTTTGCTCCTGCACGGCCGTCGCTCTTTATCTCTTAACCTTACCACATTCGACCTTGAGATTGGAAGGACCTTAGAGCCCAACACCAAGCACAAACTACAATGGATAACGAAAAATAACCACATCCACTTATGGAGTATTTTACTCCCACCACATACACCTCACCTTCATGCATTAGGTTGCCACTTGTAGCCCATCAGTTCGAGCTTAAGCCACATATTATATAAATGCCTCCTTCATTCCATGGCTTAGGTAATGAGAACCCATACACACACTTGGACAGTTTCATGGAGGTTTGCTCAACCTTTAGGATATTCTTAATATTAGTGATAACACCATCCTACTTCGCCTTTTTCCTTTCTCTTTAAAGGATAAGGCTAAGTATTGGTTAGGCGCCTTATCTAGTGGGACGATTAGTACTTGAACTCAAATGCAACAAGAATTTCTTAAGAAATTATATCCCATTAGTAAGACCAACACTGTTAGGAGAGCCATTAACACCTATGCCTAGCTTCCGAGTGAAGAGTTTCATGAGAGTTGGGATAGGTTTAGGGAACTACTGAGAGCGTGTCCGCATCATGCTATCCCTAAATGACAACTGGTCCAAAACTTTTATTATGGGTTGAATGAAAAGGGTCAACAAACTGTTGATGCCTCTTGTGATGGTCAGCTCCTTAGGAAGAATAAGAATGAGGCGTGGGAACTATTTGAACATTTGAATGAGAACTCACAACAGAATGCCGCACATGTGCGTTTAAATGCTACTAGGTTAAATAGAGGAGAAGTACATGAAATTGCTCACACCTCCATCTTAGATAAGAAAGTAGACTCCCTTGCCTCTTCTATGAAGCAGGTCACTTCCTTATTTAATATGTCATTGACTCCATCTACTATGCCTAATGTGTCTAATGTTCGAAATATGCATAGTGCTTGTTCTTCATGTTCTAGTGTCTCTCATTCTACATTTGAGTGCCCCTCTGCTTCACCCTTTGTTGAGTGTTCACTGGAACAAGTTAATGCAGCCCAAGGATTCTCAAGGAACGATCCGTACTCCAACACATATAATCTGGGTTGGAGGAACCATCCAAACTTCTTCTAGAAGCAAGGAGGAGAAGGACAATTAATGCCACAACAACCAAATCTACGACCTCAACAATCTGGTATGTCAGGACCTCTCGGTTTTCAACCCCAAGGGTATGCTTCTAATTACTCTCAACCTTCTAATTTGAGCTCTAATTCAAAATTTGAAGAGAAGGTCTTGAGTGTGCTAAAAGGTTTAGAAGTCAATTCTCAACTCTTCCATTCTCATCCACAATAGATCTCAAAGTTAGAAACTCAAATAGGTCAACTAGCTAACACTTTGAGTAGGAGATATGAGGGAAGACACACTAGCCAAGCTGTAGAGAACCCTAGGAATAATGTGAGGCAAGACAACTATCCTCCCCATTAAGAGCAAGTAAAGTCTATTACGGTGCTGAGAAGTGAGGAGGAGGTTGACAATGGGGCGAGTGCTGGGAGTGAAGTACCCATAAGTGGTGAGAGGGAAGAGAAGAGCAAGGAAAAAGAGAAGGAGACCGATGAGGTCATGCACCCTTCCTCCGCTCCTAAGACCTCTGATCTTCCTTTCTCATATGTACCTAGAGTGCCCTTCCCCCAAGCTTTAGTTGCACCACATCCAAATGAGAAGGACACGAAATGGGAAGACGATTTGGAGACATTTAGACAAGTAAAGATAAATATTCCCCTTCTTAATGCAAACAAACTGATCCTGGCCTATGCGAAGTTTATTAAGGATCTATGAACTAAAAGAGGCGATCTAGAGCACATCTGCCTAAGAGGGTATTTTAGTCGAGCAAGTGAGTTCCATTCTAAAATGTGACACTCCGATTAAGTACGAAGACCCTAGTATCCCCACCATCTCTTGTTCACTAGGAGACTACGCGATTAATAGGGCTTGACTAGACTTAGAATACCTTATTCCTTACTCGATTTATGTGAAGTTAGGCCTGGCAAAGTTGCACCCTACCACGGTTACCTTGCAATTAGCAGATAGATCTACTAGGGTCCCCTGTGGTGAGCTTACTAATGTATTGGTGAAGGTAGACAAAGCCATGTTTCCTGCTAATTTTCTTGTGTTTGATATGGAACCTTCTAGTCATCTGAAAAGCTATACCCCAGTCATTCTAGGTCAGCCTTTCTTAGTGATAGCCAATACCATAATTAATTGTAAATCTGGGGTAATGGATGTTACTTTTGCAAACATGACTATTAGGTTAAACATTTTTAAGGCTTCGCCACCCACTGGTGAGGAGGAGTTGGAGTGTTTCTGTGTGGATGTTGTTAATGATTTGGTGGACCAAACACTTCCCTCTATCCTAGTTAGTGATCCCCTGGATGAGAATTCAAAACCTTCTCAAGAGATGCAATGAAGGTTGAACCAAGACATGAAAGAAGTTTTGGGTTGGGAGAAGAATCATGTTATAGTTCAAGAAGGAATTATGCTAGGTTGTAGATTTTCTAAGGAGGGCATTGTGGTTGATAAGATTACGATAGATTTGAATGCTAACTTGCCCCCTCCCTCAAATGTGAAGCAAGTTAGAGCCTTCCTAGGTCAAGCGAGTTTTGATAGAAGATTCCTTAAGGATTGTGGGAAGTTAACCAAACCATTGACTTGTTTGCTATCTAAGGAAACACATGTTAAGTTCAACGAGTCTTGGTTAGAAGCTTTTCATAAGCTTCAATCTACACTTGTTGTTGCCCCCATTAGACATCCACCCGACCACTCTCTCCCTCCTGAAATCATGTGGGACACTTTTGATTTTGCTTTCAGTGATGTCTTAGGTGAGCTTAGTGAAATCGTTTCCTTGATTAACGTCATTACTTGATCATTGTTGGATCTATTGCGCTTAGCTGAAGGTGTAAAACTTAGTGCTACTAGGAGGCAACCTAGATTTGTTAATTCTTGTTTTTAATTTAGTTTTTGAGCTAATTAGTTGCTTGGAGACTTGTTTTATCCCTTTTCAGGTTCTTATCCTGTGTTGAAGGAGTCATATATGTTCACGTCGCCTTGTCAGGTTGTATCGCTCCATCTCATCTATTTCTTATGTTTTAACGATTAATGCTGACGCATTGAGGACAATGCATGATTTAAGTGCGGGGGTGAGGCTCATTTGCATGTGCTCATTTTTTTGGGTCAAATTTTTAACATTTTTTGTGCAATTTAAGCATGCATTTTAACCTTTTAGCCAAGTTTTTCCTTAATTGATGTGTATGATATAACGATTGTAGGATTAATTGTCTATTTCCCTCTCTCGATTCCATGCGATTAAATGATTCTACTCCATACTTGTCAGTAAGTATTGTCAATAATTGTTATTAATGGATTCTACTCATGGCGTTCACATATTCACTATGCATGGGACTTTTGTGTTGTGGGAAATTTGAAAATTTTGAGTAAACAATCCTATACATCTTGAGTTTTGTAGGATTTTCCTTTGGTTTTATCGTAATTCTTGCCTCTTGATGATATGTAAAATCCTTGTTGATAAATGTCAATTGCAATATTGAGGTACTTATTATATGAAAGTCCAAAATTTGGACAAAAAAGGAAGAGGAAACAAGGGGACGAAAAAAAAAGGAAAGAAAAAATGAAAAGAAAGAAAAAAGTTTGCTCCAAAGAAAAGCAAAAACAAAAGAAAAAGAAGAAAGTGAAAATTAATGTGCATTCATGATAAAGTTCTTCTTTTGTGTTAAATCGAGGTCAAATATTGTAAAGTGATCACTCATATGTCACTTAGAGTTTTCAATGTATGGGCATGTATTTAGGTGATTCAATGGTGTGGGTGTACAAAACTTTGGTATATTTGGTTGGATGCGAGAATTTAAGGAAATTTCATGGCATGAGATCCCATTCACATTCACTTGTGTGCTTAAATTACTTGAGTAGTTGCTATTAGTTGATAAATGGTTAATAAAATTCTATGATGAGTTTTGAAGTTTAATCATCTGAATTCATGAAATTGGAGAATGTTGTAGATGACTTAATCTTGTCTTGAACTATAATGTATGTGTTAGTCTCGGAAAACTTGGTGAAGGATGGTGTAGTTGGTCACCTGAGTCGTAATGTCTATTCTACGCTTTGCTCGAGGACTAGCAAAGGCTAGGTGTGGGAGAGTTGATGCGTCTCATATTTCTGCATCTTTTAATTGGTATTTTAATTATTCTGCATCTGATTAATTATACTTTTATACTCACTTTGACAATTTTAATGTTTATAGGTTTGAAGATTAAAGTCCTGGAAATTGTTAAATCTCGTGCAAATAAGGCAAATTTGATGCGTAAATTAAATCAAGTCAATCAAGATTCAGAATAAGAGCGTATAAGCTCGGCCCAACCTGCCGACCTGCACCTCAAGCCGCCGTCAGTCTCATCTGCTCCACGGCCAACGTCAAACCTCAACATATAGCGCAGCACCGTCCTTCACCTTCACCTCCAACTCAAACCCGATTCGAACTATTCAGGCCCAACTCAGACCCACAGCGACTCAGCCCAACATGTAGCAGTAGAACAACCCAGGCCCAGCACTTCTGGCACCTTCATCTTTAATCTCTAATCTATAACACCTCTCACTCTGGCCCAACATCCCAACCCACATCAGCCTTGGCCCAACTCAGACCGTCAACCATCAGGCCCAGGTCTGGCATGGGTTTCGTCATCGATTTAAAGGGGTTTCGGCTCCATGTTTGGGGGATTATTCTCTGTATTTTTTGACCAACTCTCTCTCTCACCAATTCTCTCTCCTCTTAATTTTATTTTTCCTTTTTCGTTAAATTGGAACATTAGCGAAATCAGCGTGGAGACCAACATGAGTTCATTCATCTCCTCCTTCACCGGTTCATCCTTGATGGAGAGCTAGCTTGCTTTCTACGGTTAGATAAAGTCTTAGCTTTTTCACTTTTGTATTACTTTTAATTTGGGTCAATTTGATTGTTTACATGAATTATTTGATTAAGATAAATACTTTGAAGTATTATATTTTTATCTTTTATTCAATTGAGATGTCTTCTGAGTTTGTAACCTTTAATCATTGATGTTGGTATTTATAATTAATTATTTGTGCTTGTAGTCTTAGGATTAATTAATCAAACAGTAGTATTCACCGAATTGTTAATTAAAATCTATCTTTCCTATGCCTTAGTTAGATAGGGTCAGTACGTGATAGTTAACAGTACATTAGGTAGAGCCTATTTTTCTAATGCTTTAGTTAAATAGGGTCAATACGCGATATTAACAACGTCACCTTAGTAGGTTAAAGCTTGTAGCCTAAGCCACTACCCTTGTGACAATCAATAACCTATATTTAAGAGTTAACTCAAAAATAATTAGCTAATGAAGGATTCGAAACCCTAGGTTCCAATTTAATACACTTTTTCGATTAGAAGTATATTATTTTATTTCAATTGTCTTTTTCTAGATTAATTAACATAGAAACCTCTCAATTTTATTCAAATCAATTTAGGTCGCAGAATAATTTTACGTACTCTTAGTCCCTATGGTTCGACACCCTCTCGCTGTACACTTCACTATAGATGTGTTTAGTGAGTAGGGTTAAATATTAAATTTTGATAAACGTAGAAAAACACATCACCTTCACAAATTAGAAAAAAAATAAAAGGGCATCCAAAGCATATAACAAAAAGTTCAAACCTATGTCTTTTGACTTAGGAGATATAGTCTAGAAAGTGGTTCTACCCATTGGCTAGAAAGATCGGTGCCTTTGGAAAATGGTCTCCAAATTGGGAGGGCCCATTTAAAGTCATCGAGATATTTGGAGGCAATGCTTACTTACTCTAAGATTTAGATGGAAGAACTCTCCGAGGGCTATTAATCGAAGGTTTCAAAAGAAATATATGCCATCAATTTGGGATTCTAACGAGAGAGTCCTTATGTATAGATTCCCTAAACTATGGGCTCAATTTCAATATCAATGTCTCGAGGATCAACTCTACGATCCTTAGGATAAGGGGAGAAAAAAGAAGGAACCACCATGCCGAGAGACGTTTTTGAACAAAAATGCGTATTTCATTAATGTTATCAAATAGTACATGGCTTATATACAAAGTAATACAAGCAACTTGTATGACCAGAAAGCTCTTGACAAAAGAAAAATGAAAACTATAAAAGTTGAGATTTAATTCGCTCTAAGGATTTCTCTATAGAAGACAATTGGCTGGTTGCGTTGCTCAGCTCATGGTCCAAGGAAAGGGCTTCATCTTCAAGAGCTTGGCTGCTTCTTTAGGCCTCCATGGTAGCTTCCTCGAGCCTTCTAACTACAATGCCTTCAAAGGAATGTTGTTGTCTCAGGGAAAGCAATTCTCCCCTAAGATGACCTAATCTCACCTCTAAGTGATGATTTTCATCCTCGAGGCCCTTGATCTCTTGAGCTTGCTGGCACTGGATCTTTTTGGCTGCTTCGAGTTCTTCAAACAAAAGTTGCAGGCTACTAAGTTCAACTGAACACCCTAAGTTCCTTATGATGTCTTGGCTGCACCGCTTCTATTTATGAAGGGTTGAGACCTAATTGTTCACCTTCACAAGCACTCCCTCCCAGACTTTGAGTTTCTAGCGATGGCAGGAGCCACCTTAGGGTCCTCCTTTGAGGCTTTCACCAAAGCCACTGCCTCTTGGAAGTTAGCCCTTTCAGCTAGAGTCAAAACGGGAAGAAGTGCAAGTTCCCTTAGTCTCTAGAATCTTGGGGCCACACGATCTTATTGCTGGAAGGCCAACCTACCACTTGCTCTCAGCTTCTCGAAAGGAGAGGTCATCCCTCCTAGTGATGAAGAAGAAATAGTTCTTGAGGTGTGACCTGTTTAAGGGTGAGCATGAAAAGGAGTTAGATTAAATCTTAATTATGGGAAAACAGCTAAGGTTAGGGGAACTATTCTTACCTCTGAAACTTCGGCTTGAGACAAAAGAAGGACTTCTGCTGGCATCTTTGCCATTGGAAATTCTGCTAGCTCTTCAACCACAGGGAAGTCTTCCTTGATGGGAGCCTCTGGGAAATAATGTGTGCATGATAAAACCAAATATGGTTTGAAACATCAAGAGTTGGGAAGCTAGGTTACAGAATTTACCTTCAAAGATTTCCTTGATGGAGATTGAGCCCTCTTGGGAGGATGTATGGAGCCAGCACAAGGCCCTAGTTCAAGGAAGCTGGGACAGAAACCTCTTCAAAGGGGTAGCTGATTATTGGCTCCATAGCTGAGGTAGACATGTCTCCTCCTTCCTCAGTACTCAAGCTTAATGGCTCAATACTTTGACTAAGATCTAGTGCAATCTCTCGGGTGGAGAATCTGGCATCTCCAGAATAACTCGAGCCATCTCTTCTTATGGATGAAAAAATGGCCAAGTTAGGAGCTCCTTTGACAGAGATGGATGAGAAACCAACCAGAAAAATCCAATACCTCTGGTTCAAGGAGCCTAACTCTTCTTTTTCTCATTAGCTATGAGATGGGTACTTCTTCATCTTCTTTCTCTTATGCTGCCTGAATGGCTCCAGTAGGAAGAGTTGGGGGAACCTCCTTCTGCTTTCTCTAATTTGAGCCACCAATCTCGAGGGCTGGTGGAGAGGTTCCTGGCAGGGACCTCTCTAGCAACATCTGGGTGAAGGCCTTGATTCTAGCACTCCTAGGAGTCCTCTGGGCAGCTGCTGTTGTAAAAAGGAAGGACGATGACCAGTCTTTGTTCAGAACCACCCAAAAATAAAACTGAAACATGCTTCAAGGTGGCTCTTTACTTGATGGCACCTTCTGTGGAGTTAGCCTGATGCTGATTGGTTCGCTTCTTCTCGAGCTGGGACCTGCATGCTTGAAAGAAGGTATAAAATGTTGCTTGGTGCCTCTGGCCTCCAAAGTTGACCTATAGGTTTGGAACCAAGATGCAAAATGAGGTGTGACACATGGACTGTACCTACAAACAAATGGGTACCATTAAAAGATATGATTTCTTAATTCAACTCCTGAACCTCTTTGTGTCGAGGGAGTTGAACAAAGATCCTCTTAGCCCACCAAAAGTTTTTGGTCGTTATATTGGGAAAGGGAACATCTTGGACCAAGCCAAATTGCATGGCAAACAACCCAGTCCTGTTAGTCTCTGCACCAGGATGAGTCTGGTGATAGAGAATAAGTCTTGAGGGCACAGAATTACTTGCCAGATTTGTGAGTTGACGTCCACCGAGACATCATAATGAAGGTCCAGTTTTTTGAACCAATGAGGACCTAGGTTTCTGTCCTCGAAGGGAGTCCATTGAGTCTTCTCCCTACCTCGAGGAGACATTAATCTTAGGCATTAGTCAAAGCTATCTTAGAGGTAAGTGGACCTCACAACTAGCATACTGCTCCCCAAAACAACAAACGCCCTCACCAGTGGGAGCGTAAGGGCCACTGGGGTAGAGCTCAGGAAGTAAGATTGAGCTCAAAGCAGGACCAGCCAAAAGGGTCCACCTATTTGGACAACATAGTTCTTAAATATGATGTCCCTAAGGCATCCTTATACTTGGGCTAGGAGTAAGGGTCCCAGGGCCAATGGACCACTACTAAAGACCAGGTTAACAACAATGGTCTTAAGAAACTTAAGAACTGAGTTGGAGGAGTTTGCAAAGAAAAAATTGTTTAGCCAAAATAAGTAAAAGCATGCCTCTTCTTCTCTAGAACCGTGTCCAAAGTCATGAGCCTTTGTAACAAATATTTTAACAAGGGACTCATAATCATTGGGTAAATTGGTGACAGAGAAAGAAGAGGCAAAAGCGTTAGCCTCTAAAGAAATAATAGAATCAAGAGGAAATTCTTCTCCTCTTGGTAAAAGGCATGTTTAGCCCGCCATGTCCTCTAAGGTAATACCAAGAAAACCCTCAAGAAGACAAAAGCGTAATAACAGGTGTTCCAATAGCAGGTTAGCACTGTCATAATGGGATAATCATATCTGAAGGCAATGGTGGAAAGCCTGATGGCTTCATAGATGTGGAGGTTCTTCCATTTTTCTTCGTGGGTTAACATTAGCCTGTCAACCCATTCGGTGTATTGCTTTGTCAAGAACGTCCATCCTTTAAAAGGCATCGCTTCTTTACAGATGCATCTTCCTCCCTAAGATTGACTTGCAGAGGCTATACGAAGTAAATGAGACTCGCTAATATCTTGTAACAGGCCTAGAAAGCTAGGAACGTCATTAGAAAGGTAAAAAATGGGTCCTAGGGCATATGATGCGAAAGATGATGAAGGGTCATTCTCTAGTAACCAAGAAAGACCGTCTTTGTTGGTATTGAGATCAATTGGACTCTGAAGCACACTAGAGACCATTGAAGTATCAGATTGGAGACGCGTTAGTTGCTTAATAGGGTTGTCAACCTCAGGAAGGAAAGCAGAGACAGCGAAAGAAATTTGAGCCACCGGTGGATCAGTTTCAAGAAGATGTAAAGGGACGAAGGTAGATTGAATCAAAAATCGAAGATTCAACAACAGCGGAGAGCAAGTGTTTCAAAGAGCACTTGACTGCAGTACAGTGAGAGAGCACAGAGCAAAAGAGTGAAGATTTCAAGCCCTAACTGTCATACTTATGGACACGTGGGAAGGAAGAACAAATGACAAAACTGTGATCTCTCGAGCTCCCTGTAGCCATTGAGGGTCAAATTTGGATGTTTTTACCTGTTGTAAATTTGAATTTACCAATGGCTAAAAGAGGGCATTTGTTTGCACCCTAAATTTGAGGGGACTGGGACGATGCCGTTTTCAGCAAAGTGCCACGTGCCTAACACATGAGGTGTTTCTCGAGGAGAATTAAGCCTTTAGGTGTTAAGGTAATGGCCCCCTCAGAAGGTAATCACCCTAACGAGGGTATCAATACTCGAGGTGCAAGATGGTTGAAGGGTAAAAGGGAGCTTGAGCTAAAGGGTTTTCCAAGAAGGCTGCAAGATAGGTGGTTTCCAAACTCGAGATAGCTACTTGGAGCACAATTTCATATACTTGGGCACTAAGTTTAATCCAAGAGAAGGTGGGGCTTCTAGAGGGAACTTTAGCTAGAAATTCGAAGATGGGCTTCAAGGATTTGCCTCCAAAACTGAATTATAGACACATTCATTGATCCTTGACGTGCAAGAAGAAGCTTGGTGGCCTACGTGGGGAGAAAATGCCACGAGATTAGGGGATAGCCATTATTTAGTTTATTTATAAATAAAGGATGTTGTTGTAGTCCAACACACGCACACACAGAGACAATACAAAACTTCTTCAATTTTTCTTTACATCACACTTGCGCTCTTTTCTTAGGAGTAGTGTAGCTTAGCTTAGTGCAGAACAACTTGATGTACTTGCTTCTTTAGTAATACAGTCTTTTGGGTATCAGGAATGAACTTTTTGTTTTAATATGTTCCCAAATTTTGACGAGTTAAAATTGAGGCTTTGGATTAAGGCTTTGATGGCCAAGGCTTGACCTCGATTGTGTTGGTCTTAACACTACTTGATAAGTCAGGTAAACTTAGGTTCGTGCCATTGATTAGGTCTTTGACAGCTAAGGTTTGACCTTGACTGTGTTGGTCCTAATCCAGTGACTTGAATACGGTTTGCTCTACCTTAATCTTATCAGACCTAAACTCATTCAGAGTTATTTTATGTTCAGGGTGCCAAGCTTAAAAACCTGATTGACTCGTGCCTGTAAGTGGACTGCTGAGCTCTTGGGTTTGTCTCCACACCAGTTCTTAACTTTTAAGTGTACTAAGAAAGGTGTTTGTGGGCCCTGCTCTGTCATTGTAACTGTTACTTGAGTTAGGTCCATATCCTTTAACTACTGAGCTCTTGGGTTTTGGATAAAGTGCCATGTGCTTATGATGCGAGGTCCTCCTTGAGGAAAGTCAAGCCTTTGGGTACTAGGATAATGGCGTCTCGAGCTTAGCTGCTTGAGAGGTTTATCACCCTAACAAGGGTATTAGCCACTCGGGACTTGAGATGGTTGAAGGATAAAAAGAGCTCGAGCACAAAGTACTTCCAAGAAGGCTGCAAGATAAGGGGTTTCCAAGCTCGAGACAGTTACTCAGAGAGCAATTTCAGATGCGTGGGCAACAAGCTTATCCAAGAGAAGGTGGAGCATTTAGAAGAGACTTCAACTGAAAATGCGGATGTGGGCTTCAAGAAATATGATGAACATACTAAATCAAGGGCATGTTCACTGATCATTCATGCGCTTAAAGAGTTTGATGGCTCAAGTGGAAGGAATTGCTGCGAAAATAGGGGCAGCCATTAGTTAGTTTTTGCTATAAATAAGAGACACTATTGTAGTTGTAAAGTGTCTAACATCATTCGTGCAAAACTTCTTCAAGTTTTTTTTACAGCACACTTGTGCTTTTTATCTAGGATTGGCGTAACTTAACTCTGCTTAGCGTAGCATAGATGTTGTTGTACTTGCTTCTTCAGTAATACAGTGCTTCGGGCTTCAGGTATGAGCTTCTCATTTTAATCTTTTCCTAAAATCAACAAGTTAAGAATTGAGATTTTAGTTTAAGGCTTTGATGGCCAAGGCTTGACCTTGATTGCATTAGTCTCAACACTACTGCCACTGCTTAATAAGTGAGGTGAACTTAGATTTGGGCCATTATTTAAGGGCTTTGATGGCAAGGTTTGGCCTTGATTGTGTTGGTTCCCATCCAGTGACCCAAATACAATTTGCTCCATCTAAATCTTGTCAGACTCTTACTATTTGAGTTATTATAAGTCAAGAGTACCAAGCTTAAATCTTGTCAGACTCTAACTATTCGAGTTATTAGAAGTCAAGGATGCTAAGCCTAAAAATTTGATTGTCTTGGGCTTATAAGTGGACTGATGAGCTCTTGGGTTTGTCTTCATCCTAGTTCCTGCCCTTTTAGCGTACGAGGAAAGGTATCTGTGGGCCCTACTCCGTCACTGTAACAATCACTTGAGTTAGGTCCATATCCCTTTAATTTTCTGTCAAAATATATATAAAAAAACCCACAAAAAATATTTAAAAGTCTTCTTAATTGAGGTGTAAGTAGAACTTAAGTATTAACTGAAGTTAGATACACCAAAATATTATCTCATTTTCTTTGAAAAGGGTGAGCTGTTGAGGTCAAAGACTTGCGGTCCAAATTTAGGCTTACTCCCTAGTAGTAGTGAGTCCTTTTTGCAAGTTTGTTTGCATTTGTATTTGTCATGAACACATCACACTAATTAATAAACAAATATAGCAAACAGTGGGACCCAATTCCCTCAGTTACACCTCTATGATCCTGCACATTACTACCCAGAAAACCAAAAAAAGAGTGAGATCACCAAAGCTTGAAAAACTATTAAAGGGCAGCAAGCGTGGACCCATTGTCCTTATAAAGTAGTTCACAAGGAGAAAAATGGAAAAAACCCTTGCCTCTATCAGAAAGATAACTAAAGGAAACAAAAATTAAACATTGCAAGCATGAGCAATAACCATCAAAGTTACCAATAAAACCAATAATGTGCAAAAGAATCTTGGACATCATCCAAATCATCAAGCCATCAAATACCCATCCATGATTTATAAGCAACAAAGCAGGGCAACAAATCTGAGAGTAACGAACTAGACAACGCATAAGTGCCAAAATCCAAATCCAAGGGTGAACACCTTTTAACCACCAAATGCATAAGGCAAAAAGCCTATCCCATGCATACCATTGACCAGCAATGAAATCGAACAAACAAGAGCTATATAGTAAAATAAGTATAGAGAACCAAATTGTACATAAAGCCATACAAGGCACGCCATGAATTATTGCATTGTCATACCTTGTCAATTGGCCATGGTCGGACACTTTGAGCACACAACAACTGTCAGATGCAGTTCCCCAACTTGCGATGCTTGGAGCTCTTAATCATAGCCAATGATTGTAGGGAGTAAAAATCAAGCATTCAAAAATTTCATGTGAAAAATCCAAAATTCTGATACAAATAACAATCTTTTCATTGTGATATGGGGAATGGGCTAGTAAGTGTTGGGTGAGATTGTATGCCTTTGTTATGAAAGGGTGGGGTGATTGGCTGTCCAAGTAGCAAATATTTAGAGAAGCTTAAGGATTTTGGAAAATCATGTTTGATGGATAGTGCTATAAACCAAATTGGGAGATGAGCACAACGTTGAGGGAAAAAGATGAGCACAATGTTGAGATTTTCCCTCTTGAGGATAATGAGGAGTCTTGAATGAGACTCTAACCAAATTGGTAGGAGCTTAAAGTTAACATTGAACATAACCTAGAAAGAACAGCAAGAGCATAATTTGTAGGAAATTCGGGACTAAGTTGGTGCCTTAAAAAAAAAAAAAAAAAAAGGAACATACCTAATGCCTCAAGGGCTCCCGCCTACTCAGGGTCTGGGGGGCGCTGATGTATGCAGCCTTCTCCCTTCAGGGTGTTAACCTGAAGAGAGGCTGTTTCCCTATGCACCCAACCTGAGGGTGAGGACTTCCTTGCCTTCATACTTGTCGTTCTTAATTCAGAATCCACTACATTGGTACCTTAAATGGAACCCCTGGAGAAAAAAAAATGCAAAATGAGGCTGAAAGTTCCTATCGACGAAATTTGATGAGAATTTCAACAATTTTAGACTGAAATTGGACAAATGATGACTTATATTAACATTGGAGAAATAATTAGGGTTTCCAAAGAAATAAGCTTTGGAGGAATTTACATCCAAAGCAACTTAAGATTGATCATTCAATTGATCAACATCAGACTCATACACAACACTACACCATCATCAATTCAGAGACGCAGATGGAGAATCAGCAAGATTTGATCTTAATCCTACCGTTTATGCCATTGAACCTCGAGTCATCCAGACTATTATGGCCAAACCAAGTAATGGAAACCCTAAAATCATTGTCAAGGGGTCAGAGGCATAGCTCCAATCATCAATTGATAAATCGTTCTCAATTTCTTCGATTCCCCACAGTGACCTGAGAGAGAGAGAGAGAGAGAGCTTGAAGCCATGGTGATGAGTAGAATCAGAAGCCGTTGGCTCTAATCAAGAATTGAAATCTGATACAGTAGATCAAATCTACTTCAAATAATACTAAAAGAGTGAGAATTAGAGTACGAGGGAGATAAGAATTAGAAGAGATTAGGGAGAAGAAGAAGATAGTTAGGGAGAGAAGAAGATAGTTAGGGAGAGAAGAGAATTTAATTTCATTAATCCATGAACCTAATCTCTACACATCATTGGCTATTTATAGGCGAATTAACTAATTAAAGGAAAATGCAAGAAATTACATAAAAGAGAAACAATTGGAAAATATTGAAAATATCTAAAATATCCTAACAAACTCTACTGCATCACGTGACTAGCGTGTGCCCGAGGTCCCAACTTCCCGCCAAAACCCGATAACTAAAATTAATCAAAGATATAAGCTCTCAATACTGCTAATTCGCATCCCTGCTCCATTTCTCCTATAACAACTCCTTCCCCCTTAAATTTATCCTTGTCCTCAAAGATATAAGCAATTATAGTAGGAGTGGTACCAAGTTTATAATAGGTGTCTAGTGATCTACCGTTGTCAAACCAACATAGCCAAGTTTTAGTGCCGTCCTTAACCCTTCGAATTACCCTGTTGTAGCCCCCGGAGTAGGTCATCATAAACAACTTGTAATGAAAACTCACGGAGGACCAATAGTGCTGCAGTAGCATCAGTTGATCTTCATTCATCAGTCTGAGAGTGTAGGGCACAAGTTCCCCTTTACTGTTAAGAGCTTCAAATGGGATCAATTGAGTGCTCTGATTTGTCGAGAATTCCCACCAAAAGTCTTGGGTTCCTTGCACTTTCCAAGTCTGTTGATGTGCTATGTCCTTTCCCACTCCAATTGCTTCAACAATTGGTTCAATATTGCTGTTGATATGCTTAATTGCCTCAAGTTCAAGCTGTTGTTGTTCTTGTGTTGCTGAGTTTATCAAAATCACATGCTCTTTGGGTACCAAAACTTCAGGAGGTCGTAGCATATGATGCAACTTTGGAGTACGATCTACTCCTTTGCAGTTTTCCTGATTTGTGCCTGCAACTAATGCTTCTTCAGCTGTAATTGGCAGCAGCTTAACAATTGAGAGGTGCAAACCATTACTTTGAAATGCAGCTGAACTTCTAGGAGTTCCAACATCGAATATTGTGTATGTATTTTCAGCTGCAGTAGCTTGAGCACTGCTTAAATCAGCATTATCCGATGCATTTGGCCCCTGCACTTGCCCAACTTCTGGCTGATCAGGCGGCTTGTCATGCAGCTGCAACGAGTGACAAATGTTTTCAGTTCCTTGGACATCAGTTAGACCTTGCTCCTGCTTGCTTTTCATCTGCAGCTTAGAGGGTAAAAGCTCAACTTCTAATTCTTGCTGAGTTGATTGTATACCAGCTGCTATTTGCCCTTCTAACATTGTTCTATGGGGCTTGTAACTCCTGATTTGCTCCTGATCACTTTCAGTTAAACACTTACTCTCACAGCTATGTCCCACCACAAATTTTTCATCACAACAACAACATAGTTTCTCAGCACAATTCACCCGCAAATCAATTCTGGGTAGGGGTTCATGAGGCCTTGGTAATTTTGAATCAGTAGGAGTCTGATAGGTTGGTTTAAGAAATGGTGAATTGCAAGGATTGATAGTAGGTTTTTGAGTTTGGGATGTTGGAAGAGGAGGGGTCTTTGAAGGGTTGGATTGTTGAGCAAGGAATTCAATTTTAGATTCTTCTAATTTAGCTAAACATAATGCATGGTAGAGGAGGGTGGGTTGCATGAATCTCACTTCTAAGGCAATTTCTACCTTCAAACCACCTATAAAAATGTTAATGAGTTGTTGTTCATTCAAGTTGGTCCAAGCTGCAAGTGCATAGAATTCATCTTGATATTCCCTAACTCGTCTATTTTGCCTCAATTTCAACAACTTATACAAAGGTTCCTCACACTCTTTTCCAAAACCTACATTGAGGGCATTCATATATTCATTCCAACTCGGTCTACCCCTATCTCCACTGATTCACAGGAAATTTTTGTGCCATTGCAGAGCTAACCCTCTCATGTGGTTAGAAGCTACGTCAACCATATCCGATCCATATATTTGATGACTAAGAGCGAATTTCTCACACTCATTCACCCAATTACTCACATCCCTTCCATAAAACAGAGGTAATTCCATTTCTCCAACTTAATTGAGTAAGATTCGTTACCTTTGCTTGATCAATTCATTGAGGCATTTTGTCGAACACCTGGTGTGCGGCTTAGGGTTTGGGTGGTTTTGGTGATATTTGATGGTGATGAAGGGGCTGATGATGAAGATGCCGGCTGTTGATGAAGGCACAGCTGCTAATGATGATGTTGCTAATGGTTGGACGATGATGACGATGGTGTGGGTTTGGGGTTCAACTTCTTTTTTTTTTTTTTTTTTTCTTTTTTTGACAGTGAGGGATGAAATGATGATTAGTGATAATGGTAGTGCCGATCGGGACCACGATAAAGATCAGAGAGATCGGCGGCACGGTGACGATGGTGATCACGATGATGGTGATGATAATCGGGGATGATAGGGCCGAGGACCGTCTTGCTCTGATACCAGTGATACAGTAGATCAAATCTACTTCAAATAATACTAAAAGAGTGAGAGTTAGAGTATGAGGCAGATAAGAATTAGAAGAGATTAGGGAGAAGAAGAAGATAGTTAGGGAGAGAAGAAGATAGTTAGGGAGAGAAGAGAGTTTAATTTCATTAATCCATGAACCTAATCTCTACACATCATTGGCTATTTATAGGGGAATTAACTAATTAAAGGAAAATGCAAGAAATTACATAAAAGAGCAACAATTGGAAAATATTGAAAATATCTAAAATATCCTAACAAACTCTACTGCATCACGTGACTAGTGTGTGCCTGAGGTCCCAACTTCCCGCCAAAACCTGATAACTGAAATTAATGGAATTTGAACCTGATGCTCTCAATACTGCTAATTCGCATCCCTGCTCCATTTCTCCTATAACAAAATCATAGATTCATTGATTTATAGGAGATTCTGCTTTGGTGATTGGCGACACCGTGTCAACGGTAGGGATACAATGGATTTTCGCAGTTAGGGTTTCGAGTTTGGCGAGACTTTTGGGGTTCTATTCACTTCCTTGCATAAACAACTTACTTTACATTAGATTGTTAGTTAATGTCAAAATTAGTTTATCTTTTTATTTTTACCTAATGCTAATAACTAAATTTGTACAAATTTGTTATAAATAAAATATAGACTTTAAAGAAAAAATGAGGCTCAATGAAATAAATAATTAAGTTAAAATTATAATTAAGTTAGTTATTTTTTATTTGGAGGATAAATTTTTTATAATTTTTAAATTACTTTAGTGACTAGAATGAGTTCCTATTTGAAGTTGGGTGATAAAATTTTGCAAATTATTTCTTGGGCGATACTTTTATTACGAGTTGGATAAACAAATTTTTTAAAATTTAATATAGGTGATTAGCTTGTCTATTTTAAATTACTTAAATATTAAAAAGAACTATTATTAAAAATTAATTAACTAAATCTTCTAAAATTTAATTTAAGTGATAAAAAAAATGTATCTTTGACCATTTTTATAACAAAAAAGACACTTAAATACTAAAGTATAGAAGGTAAGATGAGAAGTGAACTATTTTTTTGGAGCCACAATTTATCCACGCCGGATATAATAAGCTAAAACGCGCAGCTTACACGTGTCACAATATGAGCTAAACAATTAAGTGCATGCAACAGACCGACGAAGGAGAAGAAACGGAAGCAACCGCCGAAGAGAGAGAGAGAGAGAGAGAGAGAGAGAATGTCGAATGTGGGGATAACACCAGTAGCAGCTTGTGCTTTCTTTTCGACCATCAAGCATCACCACAGCTATGGTGCCCAGAGCTTGAGCTGCAGGAGAAGGCCACTCACTGTTTCCATGTCCTCTACATCCAACACTTCCGTCACCACGCCTAACAAGCTTGACGACTGTACCATTTCTGTCCCTCTTATTCTGTGTTCATTCTTATTAACTCACTATTTCACGTGTTGAATGAATCGGAAATGTATGAAAGCAAGATCAAGAAATTACTGCAAGTACCTACAAGTGATTAGGATCTGGACTGTGTTGGAATTTAGAAGTAGTGTGTTTCAATTTTGATGTCTTGTGAAAGCACCTCGATCCCACGTAGAAAGAATAGTGGCGGGGAGCCTTGTTTATAGACCCTCTTGTCACTATACTTGGTAAAGTCTTATAGGCCTAGAGTAGGCTTGGTGAGCCACACGTGCGCAAGCGCCCTGAGCTGGCCGGCACATCGCGGGGTATTGTGGAATTTTTTTAACCCGGTCTTTTATTTTCAAGACCAACCAACACCGTTGACTAACATGGAAAGAAATGATGATCTAGGTGGTGAAAAGTGTCTAGATGCAGCTTTCAGGTTAGATGGTGAGTAAAACAGGCGTGAAACGGGGCTTGTGATATTGATTGATAGGCATTTTGATGGAATGATTTTGAGTAGAATAGAGAATCTTTGTTGGTGCAATGTGATGTGTGCTAGGATTTAGATGCTAGAAAGAGTGAACCGAAAGGGACTAAGAGAAAATCGTTAGACATAGCAAAGTTAGTGTTGCTTGAAGGTGAAATTCAGTGATGCTTGAGTTGCTTGGCGAGGTTGGAAAGTGGTGATTTGTTTGGGTGATGGAGGACACTTTGCTTGTTTCAAGGAGAGAAAGAGAGATCTAGTTAGATGGCATGAATCAAGAATAGATGTTGGTGGTAGTTGAAGATTCTTCAATTGTAGCATGGAGATGTATGGTCCTATGTAATGAGTGGAGATGATGGGGGAGTGGCTTCTCTCCCCCTTCTATCTTTTAAACATCAAATATGGTTATTTAAAAAAAAAATAGTTCTTTTTGATGTGGTATAATGCATTGGCAATTGGTCATTCATATCAACTTAATAACTAGTTTGGACTACATATTGAAATTTAGTACAATTAATGTTTTTCTTGAACATGATTGTATAATATTGGGGGGTCAAACTCTGCCAATGTCCGCAATCAAGATAGTTGTTCATGGTATGCATAATCATTAATGGCCCTTTCCTGTGATGTTTGTGTAACACATTGTTGCAAAGACAATGATTAGACTGCATATCTATGGCATTTCTTGCCATGTCCTCATTTATCTCAGAGGAATAATACAAGGGATCTTTGCCTCTTGAATACATAAACAAGTCTATATGTACTTTAAGAGAAAGCGAATGTTGAAAGACTTTTGGCCTATGTTACTAAATTCTAGAATCAAAATCATTTCATGGCCCAATCTTCTTTGTCTTTTATGTTAAACCTGAATTTGATTTTGCTTCAATCTATCACTTTGCATGCAATCATGGCAAAGGTCTCATTTAAGTTCTTCTGCAAGTATGAATTTTGTAAGTTTACTATCACCAAATATAATACATGTGACCATGGAATCAAATAATGGTTGCTTTTCATATAACTAATTTTGAGCTAGCCATTACAAAATTGACCATTGTGCTATACTGCTATGGTGCTTAGATGGTCTGCATTATGTCATATATTATATTTATTTTTTCAAAACATACACATAGAAGTGTTTGTATGTCAATGATAGAAATGTTAAATTAATGACCATATGGCTTTTCTTTTGAATTGTCGCAAATTGACAGGTCAAATGCGGCTTATGTTCTCTAGGAAAACCCAATGAGATCATCATGACTTGTTGCATTACATTGACGATGCTTACTTTTGCGACACAGTGATTGCGTCCTTGAACTATGATTTCGTTCCCTGTGGTATATTGGGGCTTAGTATTGACTGCCAGTGAATAGTTGTGATCACTTGTAGGCAAACCAGAGGCAGATGTTGTTGTCATTGGGAGCGGAATTGGTGGACTCTGTTGTGCGGGCCTTTTAGCTAGATATGGGCTTGATACTATTGTACTCGAAAGCCATGACCAACCTGGTGGTGCTGCACATGCATTTGAAATTAGAGGCTACAAATTCGATTCCGGTCCTTCTCTATTCTCTGGATTTCAGTCAAGAGGTCCCCAGGCTAATCCACTTGCTCAAGTAATTTCTTCTCTTTTGACGGTACCATTTTCATTTTTTTGCTTGCATGGATATTTTATTTGATTGCTGTTCAAGTATGCCGCGAATGGGATGCACCTAAAAGTCTCCTGCCTCACATTTGCACAATTCCTTGAAACAATCTTTAGCCCTTACCTTATTAGTAGAGCAGACTGTATTATTTTGCAACTTCCTGGTGTTCAAATAGGACTTTGCTAGAACCAGAGAGAGAATGGAGGTATAACAATAATATGATGCCCAGAGACATGGCAAGTTGTGCATTAATGTCAAGGGATGCATCCGTTGTTTAGTGTTGTGTAATAGCTATTTTTGATAAGATAACATACCTTTCCAAGTGATAGCGTATCTAACGAGATGGTTCTCCAAGTGAGGGTAGATACGGATGTGTATTTAATCTCATCGGAAACATCTTTGAAAGAATAAGGAGGAGCACACCTAATGAGGGAGCCCTCTCATATATATTTATCGAGAAGCAATACAATACCTAGGGTTACAAGCATCGGCCCAATTGGCCCGATATACAAATATAAGACACCTATGTAATATATATTGACATCCCTCCTCAACCGAAGCAGGAGATAATCGAATGTGAAGGTTGTGCTTAAAAAGAAGAAAAAGATGCTGCCGAAGGCTTTTTGTAAAAATATCAGCAATTTGTTGGGAGGAAGGTACATGAAGAACTTGAATAAGACCCATTTGAACCCGTTCACAAACAAAGTGGATATCCATTTCAATATGTTTGGAGAACATGCTGCACTGGATTAGTAGACAGGTATATAGCTGAAACATTATCACAATAAACCGAAGTGGCCCTGGGAAGAAGAAGACCAAGTTCACCAAGTAAAGGCTGGATAGCATTATGAGACGGCATTGGCGACGTCACAGTATTTAGCTTTTGTGTTGGATTGGGAGGCTGGAGGTTGACGTTTGGAAGACCAGGAAATGATATTACTACCTAGAAAAACACAGAAACTAGATGTGAATTGACGAGTATCGATAAAGAGACACACCTGTTGCATTGTATAAGAAATGTTAGGACGAGTAAAGGTAAGATATTGTAAGGCACCAACAACGGACCGATACAAGGAAGGATCGGTCATGAGCTCTCCACCAACTGGTGAAGTTTGGACTTGGAATCTGTGGGTGTGGCAATGAGTTTGCATGAAAGCATGTTTATCTTGTCAAGCAGATCATGAGCGTACTTAGATTGGGATAAGAATAGGCTTGTAGGTAAGTGAGCCACTGAAATCCCAAGAAAATATTTAAGACGCCCCAGGTCGATCATATTGAACTCACAGCGAAGCGAATGAAGCAATGCATGAAGGAACGAGTCAGAAGAAGTAGTGAGAACTATGTCATCCACATAAAACCAACAATATAGCCATGTCATGCCCACGACGTAAGACAAACAACGAATAATCAGACTTACAACTGACAAATCCGAGATGATGAAGAAAAGTGAGTATACCATGTGTGGGATGCCTATTTGAGACCGTAAAGGGATTTGTTTAACTTGCAAATGTGATCATGAAATTGAGAATCGACAAAACCTGGTGGCTGCTTCATATAAACTTCTTTATTAAGAGTGCCATTCAGAAAAGCATTCTTGACATCAAGCTGATGAATAGGCCACTTTTGCGAAGTGGCAATGGTCAAAACAGTGCGAGCTGTAGTTAGCTTAACAACTGGGTTGAAGGTTTCACCATAATCAATCCCATATCTTTTCGTGAGTCCCTAAGTAACTAAGCAGGCTTTATAGTGTTCAACCTGACTAGTTGAAAACCCATTTGGAGCCAACAAAGTTGGCGTGAGTGGGTTTAGGGATAAGAGTCTAGGTCTTATTATGAATGAGAGCATTATATTCATCGAGCATTGCGTGTCGCCAATTATCACTATCAAGAGCCTGCTTATAAGAATATGGAATATCGGGCAACACATTGTGAGCAAGTATAGAAGGCTTGAGAAGAGGTTTCACAATACCAGCTTTAGAGCGAGTGATCATGGGATGAACAGAACTGGGTGGGGAAGCGGCTGCAAGGGTAGCGGGGCTGAGGGTGGTTTCGGTGAAAGCAGATGCGGAGCAACCGGGTTGGATACAGCCTTAGAAGCCAGCACGGGGGTCGATGGAAGGCGCAGCGGACGGGGGGTCACTGCGGTGGGGGTTGTCGGTAGCTAGTGCGGGGGGCGGTAAGACTCCAGCAAAAGGAGATGAAGCGAGCAGAGACGAGAAAACTTGATGAAGGCGTTGCATTGTATTATGAGAGAAAGCACCCAACCTTGCAAAAGGGAAATTTGTTTCATCAAAAACGGCATGCCTCGAGATAATTACTTTGTTAGTGGAGAGATCCAGACATTTGTAACCTTTATGATTTAATGGGTATCCCAAGAACACACATAAGGTAGACCGATGAGCAAGTTTATGTGGTGTAGTTGCACTCAAGTTAGGGTAACAAGTACTGCCAAAAACCTGAAGATGATCATGATTGACCTTCTTTTTATACAGACGCTGATATGGTATATCTTTTCCTTTATGGATATGGAAGGCAATAAATTTATAACATGAGTGGCAACAAGAATAGCTTCAACCCAATACTTGAGAGGCATACATGCTTGAAAAAGAAGGGAGCGCATCATATTACCGATAGTCCTGTGCATGCGCTTAGCCTTCCCATTTTGTTAGGAGGCATTCGGACAAGTGATCCGACTTAGAATATCCTGCTGCACAAAGAGTCCATTAAAATCATGATTGATGTATTCTATATCTTTAGCACACTAAAACTGTTTGATCTCAAACCAAATTGATTTAATATGAGATTACGAAACTGAACAAATAAATCGAATACCTTAGATTTGGTACGCATAGGGTAAATCTACACAAAATGAGAGTAATCATCTAAAAATAATAAATAATACTTAAAACCATTGAAACTAAAAACAAGCGATGTCTATACATAGGAATGGATAATATCAAAAGCATAAGTAGTGTTTGTAACAGACTTCTGAAAGGGAAAACGACTGTGCTTACCTAGTTGGCAAGCATGACACAAACTGGACTCTGAAGAAATACTGGAACAAGAAATAAAATTTTGTTTAACTAAAGTAGACAAAACTGGCTCTCCTGGATGGGCTTGAGCGATGGTGTCAAAGTGAGGAGGAGACATGAGTGCGACGAGCGATGTAGTGATGGAAGGTGACCCTGGTATGGTAAAGAGAGGCCCCAGACTGACACATCTGATGATGGTGGACTTCGATCTAGGATCCTTGACAGAAAAACCAAAAGAGTTAAATTTAAGAAGACAAAGATTATCTAAACAAAATTGTCAAACAAGAAGTAAATTTTTGGAAAGCCCAGAGACAAATAATACTCTATTTAAGACAAAACAATCCACAGGTGTGGAAAGAAAACATGATCTTATCCCTGTAATAGAGAGAGACGCACCATTTCCCACTAATATTTTATCAAGACCTTGATAAGGAGACAAGGACATTGCGATACTTGAATTGTTTTTCATGTGAGAGGATACCCCACTATCCATGACCCAAGAAGAGTCAAGAATAGGGGTCGAATATGACTGTGGTGAGAACTGAGATGCATCGAAGCCTGGATAAAAGCCATAGCTAGTGTTATAAGGATTATTTGCAGGATGAAACCGTGGATAAGAAAGGACATTACCACCCCGGGGAGTGGTGCCAAATTGAGGAGGTCGATATGGTGGGTAGAGAGGGGCGTGGGCCATGACATCCCTTTGTAATTCGGTCCCCACATATTCTGCATCCACTGATTATCGTAGTCACGACCGTTACGTCCTTGTCCATGGCCATTACCTTGACCTCCACGGCTCCGACCATTACCACGGTGATGTAGTACAATCAAAGCGTTTCGGGAAGTACTACACAAGAAGAATTTATGATTAATTAAGAGTCCTTTTATTTAATTTTATTAGGAGTCTTTAAGTTATAAATTCAAATTAGTCAAAGTTATTTCATTAGGAGTCTTTAGTTTGAAATTTAAATTGGTCAAAGTTTATTTAGTTTTGAGTTTCTAACTAGAATATGTAGCAAAGTAAGAATCT
The DNA here is from genome assembly GCA_018398585.1 of Simmondsia chinensis. Classification (NCBI taxonomy): domain Eukaryota; kingdom Viridiplantae; phylum Streptophyta; class Magnoliopsida; order Caryophyllales; family Simmondsiaceae; genus Simmondsia; species Simmondsia chinensis. The sequence continues at coordinate 6,731,701 of JAGTTD010000011.1, forward strand.
CACTAATTTGTGCTCTAGTGCGAGAATTTTCAGATTCATGATGTTCAACAATTTCTCTTAGTGCGCACAAGCTTTGTTTAAGTTCATGAAAGTCATTGGGTGACATAGATCCTTCATGTGGAGTAGACTCAACTTGTTTATCATGATTCCTATACGGGCCCATGGATACGTGCTTTCAGTACCGAGGTTAATCAAATTGCCACAGGTATTTATTAGAAAATGAACTAGCAATTTGAACTTTCAAGTAAAACTTTAGATGTTTAATGTTAGTTATTGTTTAGGTTGCACATGGAAGATCGCAAAAAGAAATTTTTTTAATAAATAAAAAAATATATATATAAAGGACCTAGTGATATTTGTGAGCTCCTACCACACAAAAATTAGCACAAGTTTTCAGTGTAAGAAACTTATCCCTTTTCCACAATCGTAGGAAGCTTTCTATTATTCCCCTCAAGCTTGCAAGAGAACGTTCAAAGTACCCCAGCTGTCCTCCTCAAAACGTGACAGAGATGGTGGAGATGAGTCCACGGTGCTTGGTGACGGAGGTCGATCGTACTTGACTGTGAATTTAGGGTTGGGGTTCGAATTTGGGGTTTGAAATCTCGGGTGAGGGTTCGAATTTGGGGTTTAGGGTTATGGTTACATAAGACATCTCGTGGTCATGACTCAGTTCTAGTAGTGGTCGATCGATTCTCTAAAATGGCTCATTTTATACCATGTACTAAGACTACTGATGCCTCCCATATTGCCAAATCTGTCTTTTGCAAATTCGTTAAATTACATGGGTTTCCCACATCTATTGTGTTTGATCATGATGTTAAGTTGATTAGCCATTTTTGGAGGACAGTATGGAGAATTTGTTGTAAAACTTGAAATTTTGTGCAGCTTTTCACCCACAAATTGATGGACGGACCAAGGTTGCTAATCGCAGTCTAGAGGATTTCCTTAGATGTGTTGTCGGTGATAGACTGGGCAATTGGGATTTGAATTTGCCTTTAGTTGAGTTTGCATACAATAATTCAGTAAATCGCACTACTGGTAAAAAGCCCGTTTGAAATTGTTCATGGTTACAAGCCTCGTACTCCCGTTGACTTTGCTCGCCTTCCCCCTTCCTCTTATGTGTCTCTTCCTGCCGAGCTTTTTGCTCAACATATTTGTGACTTACATACTGAGGTGAAACAAAAAATTACGACACTTAATATTGCATATAAACTCGAGGCTGATGTTCATCGTAAGGCGAAAGATTTTAATGTAGGTGATTATGTTGTGGCTCGCTTTCACTCGAATCGTTTGCCTAAAAATTTGTTCAAAAAACTTCATGCACGTGATTTTGTGCCTTTTCGAATTTCTATGAAACTTGGACCTAATGCTTACTTTTTGGAGTTACTTGGTCACATGAATATTAGTCCAATTTTCAATGTAGAAGACTTAATCCTTTACCATGGTACCATAGAGCGGCCTAGTTGTTCTTCTCTTGACATTATAGGTAGCCTAAAGCCAAAGGTCCCAACTTTGAAACCTCGAGACATGATTAGTGATGTATTGATTGATGAGGTTGTGTGCACTTTCGATGGAGGGAATCATCGTTTCCTTGTACAATGGAATGGTCGCCCTGCTAATGAAGCTATTTGGATAACAAAGGAAGAGTTCCAATCATTGGATGCTGATCTACTTGATGATTATTTGCAAACAAACTCGACGGAGTCGAGTCCTTCTCAATCGCGGGGTAATGATGTAGTACAATCGAAGCGTTTTGGGAAGTATTACACGAGAAGAATTTATGATTAATTAAGAGTCTTTTTAGTTAATTTTATTAGGAGTCTTTTAAGTTCTAAATTTAAATTAGTCAAAGTAATTTAATTAGGAGTCTTTTAGTTTGAAATTTAAATTGGTCAAAGTTTATTGAGTCTAGAGTTTCTAATTAGGATTGGATTTTAATTTCTTTATTCTAGTTAGGTTATGAGTATGCTTCTTTATTTTTTCTGGTTCAGGGCTCCTACTCTATAAATAGGATCCTTATATACTTTATTGAGATATCTTTTGAATAAATAAAACTTCAGAATTTGAGAGTTGAGTTAGAAATCTTTTAGTTTTCTCGTTTGTGCTACATCACATGGCCATTACCAGAATGTGAACCATAACCCGATTGATGCGGCACCTATTGGATCGGAAGAGCAATCGGTTGCTCGGCTGCAACCGGCTGTGCCTATGAAATAGGGGCGCCTGTAGTGGTATTATCGGTAGGGGAACTTGTTGCAACTAATATAATAGATGAATTGGTATTAGTGCTCTTAAGGCAAGATTCTTTATTCATTAACATAGATCGGGCTTCAATAAATGATGGGAAGGGGACACGAGACGTAACAGAGGTACAAACAGCACTGAACTTTTTATCATTAGAAAGACCATCAACAGCGGCTAAAGCCATATCAACTTCGGAAATGGAGGCATTTACCGACTTGAGATTGTCAGCTAAGGGTTTTATTTTCGTGCGATAAGTAAGCGTAGTGAGATTTCCTTTCTTAATGTTGGTTAACTCTCATTTAAATTGCAATTAGCGAGATTGCACAAAATCAGTAAAGAGTCGAGAGATTAAACCCCAAAGCGATGCAGCAGTTAAATAATCATCACCACTACCCACAACACTAGCAAGATCATGAGAGATAGTATCGAGTATCCAAGAAATAAGAAGATTGTTGACTTGTCTTCAATATCGGTAGGTGGGATCAGTTGTAGCGGGAAGGACAGAGGAATCATCAAGATGATCATCAATAGCATAACCCTGACAAGCAGAGAGAAAGGATCTATGCCATACTAGGAAGGTAGATAGATCATTCAGAGCTAAAGTGGAAGAGATCTGATGTCTGATGTTGGAGACACTAAATGGTGTAGGAAGAGAAAGAGGACCACTGGTGGTCGAGGGAGCCACCATAGGCGACAGGTTGGCTACAGCGAAAGGTGAGGAGGTTGACGATATTGCGCCAGCCATAGGGTTAGAACATGGCTAGGGTTAGCCTGGAGAAGCAAAGGTGGTGTGCGGTGCCAGGGATTGATTGAGGCGATGGTAGGGTGGTGCGCGGTAGCAGGCGGAAGGAGGCTAGGGTTTTTGAATATGGAAGAGGAAGAGAGGGAGGCTAGAGTTAGCCTTGTTTATGAGAGGGGTATTATTGTCTAAGGGATTTTAATGGCAAGTTGGGCTATATCAGAGATATTACATTATATGGCATGTAAGCGTGTAAGCATATAGACAAATAAGCATGTAAGCAAGTAACCATGAAAACATGTGAGCATGGGAGCCTAGCAACCAGGGCAAAAGGGAAAAGCAAACAAGATAGGAGGAGAAATATCTACATGCGACTCCCTGTGACAAATAGGAAGGGTATAGCTTATAGAAAGTGTAGGGGGATAGCGACAGGGAAAGTAGAGAGGGAAAGAGAAAGAGAAAGAGAAAGAAAGTAGATACGCAAAGCTAGCTTACTTGTGCTCCCTGAGCTCTATCTAAAGCCATCTCTTCATTTGGGTTGAGGTAGGCGAGGTCCTTTCGAATTGTCTCCATCCAACTCTTCTTTGGCCGGCCTCTTCCTCTCTTCTCGTTTGCAATAAGAAGTTGTTCGCATCTCGTTACAGGGGCAGTTGTGGGTCTCCTCCTAACATGCCCAAACCACCGCAGATGTTGCTCCCTCAACTTATCCTCTATTGGGGCGACGCCTAATTTACTTATGACGTCATTCCGGATCATGTCCTTCCTTATATGTCCACACATCCATCTCAACATCCTCATCTCTGAAGCCTTCAGCTTCTGCGTGTGATGACACTTAACTGGCCAGCACTCTGCCTTGTAGGACATAGCCGGTCTCACTACCGTCTTATAGTATTTACCCTTTGACTTTAGCGGGAACTTCCTATCGCACGGTACTGCAGATAGGCTAATAAAATATCGTGTCTTTTATACTTATTAAATCTCTTTTTCGATTTGAATCAATTCCCCCATATGTTCTAGAAAACTCGACCTCAAGTTTCAAATGAACGTAGAAAAAGGAAATTACAGCAAATCTTTTTGTGTGTGCGGGGTCCTTCTGGATGTGGTGCATACCTTTTGCATTTGTGGGGGAAGTATTGACAAATTCTTCAGATTGGAAGAGATCAATGAAGGATCTCCCATGTTATTTTTATCATGCTCACCATTTTCATATGTTAGAAATTGAACATGTAGGAATTCTTTTTCTTTTACTTTGTCTTCCTCTTCTTCTTCTTCTTCTTTCGCTTAGCCTTATTCTTCTTCCTCTTTGCTCTCATCTGTTTCTTCCTTAGCTTCTTTGGAAATTAATAATTGGGGAGCAAGGTAGTATTTTGGGTCTGGATCACAATGAAGCTCATAAGTGGCTACAAGGAAGGAAGTTGAGGTAGTTGCATCATGGTAAGCCCTAAGATATGCTGCAGGCTTGTCTAATAGGACTGCACACAACTTATCCTCAAGTCTAGAAACATAAATAGGTGTGGAGTATTTGATATATCTTGAAAAGATAATTGGATGCTAAACAAATTCCCATAGATTATAAGGATGGGAAGATTTACCCTTATTATATAGTCCATGATTATTTGACTCGAGCGAATCTAACTCAGACGTTGAAAAGTAATCGAATATGAGTACGATATTGGCGATGGTAGACCTATGGACATGGACAAAGTGACACTTACTTTTTTTTTTTTGGGTTGGTGGGGATTAGCTATGCTGGCTTCGATCAACGAGCAGGACCTAAATTTTTTTTTTTTTTTTTTTTTTTTTGTGGTGGCTGGGGTTTTGGTAGGAGTTTATGATAAATGATAGGTGCACACTCCACTATGGCAGTGGCATGGAAGAGATACTGCTTAATGGTAGTATCGGTACATAAGCGGTGACACTAGGGCGACGACTATAGTGGGTCTATGGTGGTGGTCTAGAACCTAGGTCTCTAACACCAAATTGATGTAGCAAAACTTGCTACTTAAAAATAAAATTTAATTTTATTTCTCCAAACTCAACTTAATGAGTTACAGAGCTATATTTATGGGCAAAAACTAATGCCTTCTGGATAACTGAAGATATAATTATAAAACTAATTAGTAAATTACTGCTCTAAAATAAAAACAATCAGATTTTCCTATTGATCAACATAAAGATAACTAAAATATCTTATTGACTAAAACGATATATTCTATTTTAATCTTGTCAAATAGTCTAACAAAATTTAATAAAATATTATGTCTACCATCATTAAATGTCATTTTTAGTGCTGCATCAATCTCCTTTGGCATGTGGTTGAGCTGGCCAATAGTATTTGAGGAGACTGTGGTACATGTTCTTTGGAGCACTGAGACGAATTCTATCATGTGTCTCCTACTGGGGCTAAAAGGTAATATTTTTCTGCTACATTGTTCATGTCAATAAATTATCCTTGAAACTTCTCCTTAAAAGTAATTTTATTCATGTTTGCTTGTTTTTAATATTTCTATTTTTCAAAGAAATTGATGTCTTGATTCTTTTAGTCCAAGTCATTTTGATATGCTATATTGATTGTGGCATTATGATGATGACGAGATCAGGATTATGTGATTAGGAAAATGGAAGTTAAAATATCAATTACATCGATCTGAATTCCGATGTTGCTTTGTGATTCCTCACTTTGGTATACACTTAACAAGGAGATGGATCATGTGGACTGTTGTTTCAGCTACCAAAATAGTGGATTTCAGTGCACTCATTCATGGAAAATAGTCACTACCAAAGAAACAAACTATAGTTTATGGTCGCATCACTGTGTCACAGAGCAGAATAGCGTGGATGTTACATAACATATCTTGGCATTTGTGTAACATTACTAAATCTAAAGTCATATGTCTATAGGATACAAAAAACACTTGGTGTTTTGCTCTCTTGTACAAACCTAATCAAGCCACTGAACTTGTAAGCACTTATAGGAGTTTGCAAGATTCCGAAACTTCTTTGGTGGGGTTTGATATATTAGAAGTGCAAAGGAGAACAATTCACGAAGGGATTGAAGAATGGTAGGGTATGGGAAATAAAGGCAGACATAACTACTGAATTAAATGGAAAGGTGTTGTACGTTTCAAGAGATCACTGCTCAAGGAAATACATAGCATTCCACTTCAAGAGAAATGACTACTGAGGAAAGGAATGACTCCATTTCTCATATTACTGCAAAATTCTTCGACATGTTATGGTAGTAATATAACAGCTAGTTCTGTGTATCAGGTTGGTGATTACTTTCAAATCACTGCTAGTATTTAACAAAGATAAGATCACCCAAATTGTACCTTACCGCGTGGAACTTCATCCTATATTTTTTGGTACAGTTGAAACTTGATCTGATATTTTTTGTCTTTCCATGAACTTCTGCTGCAAAACAATACAAACAGAAAAGGAAAAAAAGAACTTTGTATGCAACATAACTTGCTGCTACTTCTGAGCGATACTGTTTGCTGGAAGCTTTCAGGTACTGGATGCCCTTGATGAGAGCATTCCTTGTGCTAGTTATGACTCATGGATGGTTTACATACCTGAAGGTGAATTCTTGTCGCCCATAGGACCCACAGAATTCTTTAAGGTGATTATGCATTTATATTCCATGTTCTTATATCATGTAATTGTTTACTTCTGTGTACCTTGTAATGCAGGGAGTATAATAGGTTGAGATTAGTGAAATCTCCCTTCTACCTGTGGAATCAATTACAGTTTGCACTTTCCATTGCAATGTTGCAGAAATTGCATTTGGTTTTCTAATGCCAAGCAATTTTTAAGCCTTTCTATTTGCAAAAAGTCAAATGAAAAGCCATGCAACAGTTAAATTTAATTCCACTTTATAGGCTTTGACATGTAGGCAGATTTTTATAAGTATGTTTTAGTAAATCAGTACAAGAAATGTGCATTAAGGAGGCGATTGCAGAAATACCATTTGGCTGCAAAGCCATTTGATTCATTTGGCTTGAAAGCTTAACGACTAAGGAAACGCTCTTGGTCTTCATTGACTGGCTTAATTAGTTGCCTTTGAGTTGATGGCCAATCACATGAGGTCTAGCTTAAGATCAACTATGTAATGGGCATATTTGACATAATAATCTTTACTTGAGTCTATGTGGTCCTTCTTAAAGTAGTCGAGACCTTCCCTTTGGTGAAACCTTGAGCAACTAGCCCAGCTTTGAAACGATCAACTAAGCCATCCGCATTAAATTCTTAACCCATGGCTTCTTGCCATTAAAGGTTTTTGATCGCCTAAGAAAAACAGGTGGGATCCTAGACAACGGTGATAGAGGAAAGAGATAAAACATTCTTAGAGTTAGGAGACCATCTTTAAGTCTTGTTCTCATGGGTTGAGCATATGCAACCACAATGGTGGGGAAGTCACCGCTAGAAGTCAATGACACAGTGTCGGTCGTAGCAGGGTGAGTGTTCCTTGTGTTAGTAGTGACTGACAAGGGCATTTAACCGATTGAGCTGTTAAAGGTGCTTTCGGGGGGAGACCACCGTAGTTGGGCTAGTTTTGTCCCCGGGGGGGGGGGGGGGGGGGAGCAGGAGCTAGAGTATAGGGTCGTGTGGTCACTGGCGCAAGGGTGGTGTCAGGGGCCGCCATGGTAGGAGGATCGTTGCTGGGGAGACTGAGGTCGGTGTGAGGAGGGGAGGGTAGTACTTGTGGGATGCTATATGGGATTGCAATCGGGCAAGGGGCGTTGAATGACATTGATGAACTAGGCACTATATCTGGATAATAGAAGAGGGGTTCAACAAAACGCATATGATGACTAATATGCACGGGACCAGTAGTGGGGTCCAAACAAACAATGATAACCTTTGTGGGTCATTGCATACGCAAGAAAGACACACGGGATGGAGAGGGGCCCTAATTTTATGAGCGGTATGGGGAGTGATATTAGAATAATATGCACAACCAAAGAAGTGGAGAAAGTGTTGTTAGGAGCTTGATGAAACGGTTTTTCAGATAGAGAGATTTTGCAAATTCGGAGTTTGCTGCTGGTTTATTACGTAGCAGGCTGTGCACACAAAATTAGCCTAAAATAAGGGTGGTAAATGTGCTTGAAAAATTAGTGTCTGTATCATTTCACTAACATGTCGATGTTTTTGCTTCGTCACTATCAGGACAAAAAAGACGAAAATGGATGCCATGGGCTTGACAAAGGGCACTCATGCACTGATTGTCGAGGTTGCAACCATCATCACTTTGGAAACATTTAACGTGGGTGTCATAGTGGTTCTTGAGAAAAAAATTCAATTCATTAAATAAAGTAAAATACTTCTTTCCTTCGCATCAAGTAAAGACACGTAAATCGAGAAAAATTGTTAATAAAGATTACATAGTATTTAAATTCAGAATTAAATAGGATGGGGGCTTTCCGAACATCAAAATGATCAACTATTAAAATTTAGTAGTAGTATGTATAATGTGTGAAAAACACAATCTGTCACAATGTTTAACTAAAGCAGAACGAGTAGGAAGTAAACAACATTATCTTGAAATATCAAAAGTTTCTTTCCTTAATGACCTAAGCTTCTAAGCCAAGATTTAGCAGTAACCATCTGTGCCACAAGTCCAATGAGGTGGGGGAGACTCTGAGAGCGGTCTAGTATTGTGTATCTTGAGGAGTGGAATCCTTGTAGCCTTATCCTTGAAATAGAAAAACGAAGTGTCAAATTCAACCGCACAATTATAATCACGACACAATTATTTAATGAAGAGAAGATTATAAGTGAGATCAAGCACAAGTAACACATTAGTTAATGAGAGACTACGAGACTTGGGGTGAATGATGGAGGATCCTACATGAGTAACGGGAAAAAGAGAACTGTTGCCAAATTGAATATATTTAGAACCATTATAATCATGAATATCTTCAAAATACCTAAGTTTGAAATCATATGGTTAGGCGCACTAGAGTCAAGGTATCGCGTGTAGTTAATAGGGTCGATGACCAAGATTTCCTATAATGAGTGACAAGCAAGAGGTCTAGGCCCAATTATGCCATCGATAGACTGATAAGAGGAAGTACTTGCGTTTCTTACCAAAGGTTGTAAGTGCGGAGGATGCCCTCCATGACCTACTGGACCGGTGCCAGCCAACGGTTGGCCACTTGTCAATGCCGACCATTTTTGCGCTAGTCCCCACCACGTTCCCCGACCTCTGTTGCGATTGGAGTTGTGCCTCTGGCCTTATAGCCACTCCCACCAACTAATGAGTCCTAAGACTAACCATTAGTAGTGAGAGCATGACCATATTCGGGGTTAGTAAGGCCGCTGCCTCTTCATTTAGAAGAGAGGTCATGTGTTCTTCAAAAGTGAGGTTACGTGAAAAGTTGTGCGTGAATGTTTTGAACGGACCATATTTTGAGGGTAGCCTAAAGAAGGAGAAGTGAATTGATTCCCTATTGAAGATCTGGGAGTCAATGGCAGCTAGGTTATTGGCTATAGCTTTTAGCTCGGTTACGTAGGCTTCTATGGTATTATATTTTTTAATAAGGGTGGCTAGTTGAGATTGTGGGTCAAATTCTTTATCAAGGGAGTGATCCCGAAAGCGCTAAGATAAGGCATCCCATATATACTTGGAGGTAGGATGGTGGATTATGTCATTAAGGACAGAACGAGTGAGGGGGGCAGATAAACAAGACCAAATACTTTTATTGGTGCAGGACCAAGGCAAGTGATCCAGATTAGGGGCATAAGTACATCCAAAATTTGAATTTTGGGGGAAGGACAAGGGAAGGGATCATCGACAAATCCCATGATCTCATTAGAGCAAAGAATCATCAAGATCTACTCATGCCATGTGGGGTAGTTGATGGATGATTCTAATTTGACGGTAACAGAACTCGTAATGCTTGAGGTTGAAAGAGATCCCGTTGCAGGTAGGTTGGCATAGCTGACTCCCCAAGCCCAAGACTAGGGGAGGAAAGGTAACTTAGGAGGGGCATACGGTGAAGTATGAAATTCAACTGTATTTTTAGAAGTCGGACAATATTGGTTGTATTGCCCTCTAACCCAATAGTTGGGTGAGTGGAACCAATCAAGCCACTGGTCATAGATCGGCAAGGAATTGATCATCCAAATGGAGAGGGGAAAGAAGTAGGGTTAGAAGCGGTACTCAGCAAGAAAGAAACAAGTTCAGGGGTCAGAGGAAGTCAGGTGGTGGGCCGACTGTGGAGACGGTGGCAAAAGAGGCAGATGTGGTTGCAGGTGGTGGGATTTCGGTTGTGGGAGCTGATTAGTTTGGAGGAGGGGAAGGGGATTCAGTTGCCATTGACATAAAATTTTTCTAATTAGGGTTTCAATACACGGTTTGGGTTTGGAAGAGAGGTAGAGGCACCGTGAAGGGGGAGGGAGGCGCTGGTTTTGAGGAGGGAGGAAGACAAGATTGTTGGGGTTTGGTATGCTTTCATATCATGTGAGATAATAGTTAGGGAGCACCCAATAGGATTGCTGAGGCTTTAATAGATGTATATATGAGAAAATTACATGAATATCCCTAGAGAATATTCAAAGTATCACAATCATAAATGACACAATTACAATATTATACTTATACTAGGATATTATACTAGAGGGAAACATAACTTAATTTCAAAAATTTGCTGTTTTAATAAAGCAACATTATTTTGATTATAAAACGGACAACTCAAGTGGGTGCATTGAAGTTTCCATACTTGATTATATTGATGTATTATCGAAAGGAAACTTTAGTGAGCCGATACTTCCTTATGAATACCTATCAACTTACTAATCCTCTAGAAAACTGAGGTATATATTATAGTAATCGGCCAAAGAGGCTCAGATACGTAAGTTGACATTGTACTATTACTATATTTGTAGGATCTCGAGAAGTATGCAAGTTTAGATGCTGTCTTGGAATGGCAAAAGCTTCTGGTAAGTGTCATTTTTCTCTCTTCTTTTCACTAGAATCTTTTTTTTTTTTTTTTTTTGGGACAAATGATATGAACCAAATCAATCCAACACAAATCAACCAATTGAATCAATGAATCAACAAGTCAAACAATCCATCAATCTCAATGACAAACTCATATAACTATACAAAGGTATAGAGATTTACAAGTAATGGTATTGGATAGGGGAAGGGAAGGGAAAGAGAGAGAGAGAGAGAGAGAGAGAGAGAGAGAGAGAGCTAGCTGAGAGAGAGAGAGGAGAGAAGGGAAAGCTAGAGAGGAGATAGAAGACATAAATAGTTCATCCACACTACAATGAAGGCCCCTATTTATAGAGTTAGGTGAGGGGTATACTCGTAGAAGCTTCACAACAATTGATACCTTCTTTGGTACTAGTTGTTAGGGCCACCTAAAAAACACCGAACTGCAAATTGAAATAGCAAACGTACTAAAGGGATTAGGGGAATAATTTAGACAATGAAATTTATGTGGTTCAGCCAAAGCCTACATCCACAAAGGAGGAGCAACATAATTTCACTATAGGAACAAAAATATTACAACAAAGTTTCTCATTTATACTCTAATTCCCAATGTTTGCTTTAGATCTTTAGCCCCTACCAAAACCATGGCACAAGAGGTCCTATTTACAGGTCTCTACAACTCATAACCTCCAGGAGCTCAAGAGTCACCATCAAGGACCTCTGTAATTCCAGCCATAATTTTTCTGTTTTGAGTGACCATCAGTCTTACCCCCTCATGTGCAATTACCATGCGCAACTTTGATTTTAATTTTGTAAGACGGTCCAATTTTGCACTTTAATAGCCAATCAATCTAAACTTGTTGACACCAAGACCCCAAGAAAATAAAGTTGAGCTCCAGGACATAAAATCAACAAGAGAACGCTGGGTTTAATTTTTGGTCCTCAATTTTTTGACAACCGAAATTTTCACCCAAGACCAAGAAAAGCCCTAAACCTAGTAAAAGAAAATTCACTGTCACTTCACATTCTTTCTCTCTCTGTCCTTTATCCTTTGCTCTTCGGCTCTCTCTCCCCTCTCGGTTCCCTGTCATTTTCCCTTTTCTGCGGCACAATTGGTGCTGATCACTGTTGCTGGCCGTAACTACCATGGGCGAGCTTTGCCTCTGTTCGTCCACTCTTCATCGTCAACAATCGAGGCTCCCACTCCGGAACTTCGAAGCTGCACTTTGACGCCAGTTTACTGCTACCGACCCAGTCAAAGAATACATGGGTTCCTTTGCTCTCCCTCTTTTCAACGTTCTCTGTGGTGGCCACGAAAGCCACTATCGCCCCACCCTGTTGTCACCTTTCATCGTCGACCTCGCAGCCACCATCGACATACCAGGCTTTACCGACTGTTTCGCGAACCACCACCATCGGCAGAGTTGGTCGATCACTCCAAAATGCAGCGCCTCTGCCACGCTCGAAGCCCCATGCCGACAGCCACCGCCATTCTCTTTGACTTCCAGGCCGCCGACGTTGAGGTCGGATTTCCGATTATCGCCACAGCAGAGGTATCTTTGAGACGAGCCAAGCTTGAGCCTGTCAGGCTCAAGGCTTGGCTAGAAGCTCGCTGAGCTAGAAAAGTTGAAGCTCGAGCTTAGCTTGCAAAATCTCGGGCTCGGCTCTATCTAAGCTTGACAGGCTTCGATTTAAGCTTGTAATATTTCGGCTCATTTAAGCTCAATCTAGGCTTTTTTAGGCTTGTTTAATCTTAGGCTCGGCTCATTCAGGCTCAAGTTTGGTTTTATTGGGCATTTTTAATCAAATATATTATATTATGAAAGCCTCGCTTAGGCTCGTTTAGGCTCGCAAGCCTATGGCTCGAGTTTCACTAGGCTTGGGTTTGGCTTGATAAACTAAATGAGTCGGCTCGGCTTGGCTCGGGTCGAGCTTAAAGCGAGATGGGTGTTTCGAGCTTTATGACGGGCTTGCTCATGGGCTCTTGCACCCCTAACCACGGGCCCATAACCACTAGATCTACCCAGGTCTGAACCATTGTTGGACCTCCCATCGGCTTTCTTGTTGGATTTTCTGGTGGTCATCGAAGGAACGAATGAAGACTTACTTCGAGGATTACTAGATCTCCTTAAGCCACCCCATCGTGAACCTTCGTTGCTGCCACTTTGCTTTTCGGCGTTGATTCACACGTTCACGTAGATTTGACCACAATCTGCCACTTAGGTACACAGATCTAGTCTCTCATTTCCTCTGTTCACCACCATGCATGATTAGTCATCGCCACATGCCACCCACATGCTCCAATGCATGCACACACGCCACCATGCTCTGGGAATCTGATACCAGATGTTAGGAACTTTTAACAACTGATACCTTCTTTGATACCAGTTGTTAGGACCATCCATGAAACACTGAACCACAAATTGAAGTAGCAAACATAATAAGGGGAGCGAGGGAGAATCTGGATATCGGAATTATGTGGTTTAGCCGAAGCCTATATCCACGGAGGGGGACCAACACAATTTCACTCTAGGAACAAAGGTATGACAATATAGTTTTTCACTTACACTCTACATCTCCCTATATGGTCTACATCTTCACCCCTTACCAAAACCGTGGCATAAGGGGTCCTATTTATAGGCCTTCAGCATACCCAGTGCCATAAGGGCTCCAGTCTAAGCAAGGTCTGGGGAGGGCGGATGTACACATTTTTCCCTCTTCAGGGTATTACCCCTGAAGAGAGGTTGTTTCCGATTGCCCCAAACCTGAGGGTGAGGACTTCCCAAGAGGTCACCCATCTTGGTACTGCTCTTGGCCAATCACGTTTACCTTTGGAGTTCTAATGGGATCCAGTGACAGCTTGTTGGTACCCTCTTTGATTCCTATTTATACGCGTCTCCAAAGCATAATCTCTAGGAGCCCAAGAATCACCGTTAAGGGCCTCCATAGTTCCAGCCATGGTTTGTTTGTTTTGGGAGACCATCAATCTCCAATTAACATATATAGTTGCTATTAAAGGATTTAGCTAATTTTATTAATATCTAAACCACCCCTCATGTAGCCACTATAATTTAGATTGTCTTAATGCTTTCTCCTTTTAGAGACCTTGTCCTCAAGGGTCAAGGCACAGATAACCAAATTAATTTCTTGCTTATGTATATAACACTACTTCCCCTACAAAGACCCTCGGCCCCAAGGGTAAAATTTAAGGCATTACCCCTCCTATGTCAAACATTACATGTACAAATGTTACCTGGCTAATTTTTCTAAAACTAACAAAGGTTATCAAATTTTTTTCCCTTAAAAATTTCATGTAAAACATAATTTGGTAAATTGAGTGTAATTAAAGGGTTATGTTTGTCATTTGGCCAAAAATGTAATCCTAACCTTAATTTTCGTTTCTTCCTTCCTCTGACAAACAACTGTCCAGCCTAAGGCCAATCAGGCGCTGGTGTAACCCTAGCCCTGAGAGATCGGCCGCTCAATGACGATAGAGATAATAGCTTAATGTTGTCCGCGTCCTCCTCTGCTTGCCCTTTTTTTGGACGTCATCCCTTGCGGCCTTCTTGGTCACCGCGCTTTGGACATCGATGACGGTGGCATCATCTTGTTCCCCTGTGAAGCATGGCTCCGTTGATGGTGGTGACGCCTGGCCTCAATCTTCTCAGTGGTGGCGCCACTTGTGATACCGTGGCCAATCTCTTCGTTGTCATTCTTCATGTCCTCCCTGATTTCTTTGTCGTTCTTATTCTTCAGGTTGGGGTCATGGTTGTTGGTCGGTGTCGGTGGTTTTGGTTCCTCCACTGTGGATCAATGGTCCTACACTTCTTTTTGGTGCTTCTCAGGTAATTATCGATCTTTTGCATTTTGCCCAATTCATCGAATCCTGTAGGACATCATACACACACACATATATAGGGATGACTCTTATGAGACGGTGAGAGATGAGAGGGAGAATCTTGGGCAACACATTTGGTTAGAAAGGGAAAGGAGATGATGTCAGGTGAAAGGAAGATGATGTAGCGACAAAATGAGTGGTCCAAAATCTCTCCTCTCTCTATCATAGAAGTCAATGCACTATATTCCAGAATCTCTCACCCTTTTAAGTATAGATTCCCCGAATTATGGGCTCAACTTCAATAGCAATCTCTTTACAAGAAATAAAAAATCAAAAGAGTTAAGTCCTTGTCCTCACTAAGGAGTCCTCTATTGAGGACAGTTGGCTAGTTGTGGCATTCAGCTCATGATCCAAGCAGAGAGCTTCTTCTTAAATGGCTTGGTTGTTCCTTTGGGCCTCCATGATGGCTTCTTCAAGTCCTCCAACTACTGAACCTTGAGAAAGATGATGTTGTCTCAAGGAGAGTAGCTCTTCCTTAAGGAGACTTAACCTCTCCTCCAAGGGATGGATCTCGTCTTCCAGACTTTTGATCCCCTGAGCTTGGTGATAATGGATCCTTCTTACTGCTTGGAGCTCTTCAAACAATAGCTGCAAGCCCCTAAGGCCAGCTGAACGCCCTAGGTTTCTAACGGCATCTTGCCAATGCCGTTTCCTCTGAAGAAGGGTTGGGACTTCTTGGGTCACCTTCGAGAACACCTCCTCGAGAACTGCAAGTTCTTTGGTGACAGGAGGAACCATCTTTGGATCTTCTTTCATGGATCTTATCAAGGTTACGGTCTCTTAAAAAATGGCCCTCTTAGCTAGAGTCAGAACAGGGAGATGCGTGGTTTCTCTCAACCGTTGGAGTTTGGGAGATTCTTAGTCTAGTTGCTGGAAAGCCAATCTACCGCTTGCTTTGAACTTCTCTAAAGGAGAACACATTCCCCCTAACCTTAGGGAAGGAATGGCTTTGGGAGGAGTGACCTTCATAAGGTTAACAACAAAAGAGTTAGGTAAGATTTTGACTCTAGAGAACAATCAAGGTTAAAAGAAATGCCTTAGCCTCTGTGGCCTTAGTTTGAGGTGAAGAAGGCGCCTCTATTGGCATTGCTACCATGGGAGCTTCTAATGGTACATTCGTCATTTTCAACATGTATCTCAACTGTTGGAATTGTTGTTGGCTCTTCAGCCGTTGATACATCTTCCCCAAGAGGAACTTCTAGAGAATAAGGCTTGCATGTTAGAGCCAAATATGGTTTGAAACATCAAGAATTGGGAAACCATATAGATCTTTACCTTCAGCAATCTCTTCAGTAGAGATTGGGCCTCCTAATAGTAGAAGGGGTGCTTGCACAAGGCCTCGGCCCAATGTAGCTGGGAAGGAAACCTCTTTGGGAGGATAGCTTATGATTGGTGCCATAACTGAGGTGGCGCTATCACCTTTCTCCTCAGTACTCGAGATCAACGATTCAGTGTCCTAATGGGACTCTGGTGCAGTTTCTTGAGATGGAGAATCCAGTATATCCACAATATATGGAGCTGGCTCTCCTTGTGGCTATAAAAGGCCATGTTAGAAGCTACTTTAACAAAGATGAACGAGAACATCAATTGAGAAAAAGCAATACCTCTAATACAGGGAACTTGGCTCTTCTTTTTCTCGCTAACTTTGAGATGGGTATCTCTTCTTCTTCTTCTTCTGCAGCAAGTAAGTTGGAGGAACAACATCCTTCTTCCTTATTCTTGAGCTACCAACCTCGAGGGCCGGTGAAGAGGTGTCTGGAGGGGACTCCTCTAGCAGCATTTGAGTAAAACTTCTAGTCCTGGCACTCTTGGGGTTGCCTGGATAGATGTTGAAAAAGTAAAGAACATAGATCAGTCTTTGTTCAAGCCACTAAGGTAAGGCTGAAGCATACTTCAGAGGTGGCTGTTTACCTGAGCGTGCCTTTTGCGGGGTTGGCCTGATGCTGATGGGATGGCTTCTTCTCGAGTTGGGACCTAGATGCTCAGACAAAGGCATAAAATACTTCTTGGCGGCAAAATGTAGTGGGGCACATGGGGTGTACCTAAAAACAACAGGATACTTATAAAGGGATTTCACTTCTTGGTTTATCTCATAGTGCTCCCTAAGTTGGATAGGTTGGATGGAGAAGCTCTTAGCCCCACCAAAGGTTCTTGGTCCTTAGACTGGGAAAGGGGACATCTTGGACCATACCAGGCCTATATGTTTCCACACTAGGATGAGTCTGGTGATAGAAGAACAAATCTTGGGGGCATGAGATTGCTTGCCAGATTTGCGAATTAATGTCCATAGAGACATCATAATGAAGGTCCAGTTTCTTGAACCAAAGTGGACCAAGATTCCTCTCCCTAAAAGGAGTCCATTGAGTCCCCTTCCTATCTCGGGGAGACATTAGTCTCCCATGGCATTGGTTAAAGGGCCATCCTAGGGGTAGTTGGTCCTCACAATGAGCGAAGTACTCCCCAAAGTAGGAAACCCCCTCACCTGTAGGAGCATAGGGGCCCCTAGGCCAGAGCACAGGAAAATGGGCTTTGGCCCAAAGCTGGACCAGCACAAGAGACCACCTGTTTGGACAACATAGTTCTTGGCTATGATGTACCTAAGGCATCCATATGCTTGGGCGAGTAATGGCCCCAAGGTCAATGGACCAGTGCTGAAAAGTAAGTTTGCAACCATGGTCTTTAAAAACTTCAAAACTGAGTTCGAGCATTTAGAAAAGAAAAACTTATTTAACCAAAACAAGTAAAAGCATGCCTCTTCTCTTGAACCATGCCCAAAGTCATGAGCCCCTATTACAAACATCTTAATAAAGGACTCGTAACCACCGGGCAAATGAGTTATGGAGAAGGACGAGCCAAAAGCTTCAGCCTCATTAGAAATCAAAGAATCTAGAGGCAAATCCTCTCCTCTTAGTGAAAGACCTGTTAAGGCTGCTATGTCCTCCAAGATAATGCTAAGAAATCTCTCGGGGAGGATAAAAGCATTGTCACAACTGTTCTAGCAGTGAGCGCTGTCATGATAGGGTAATCATACCTGAGAGCGATGGTGGAGAGTTTGATGGCTTCCTGAATACGAAGATTCTTCCATTTCTCTTCATGGGTCACCATTAGATTGTCCACTCACTCGGCGTATTGCTTTTTCAAGAAAGTCCATCTTTTGAAGGGCGCGGCTTCCTTTAAGATGCGTCTTCCTCCCCAAGAAGAACCTGTAAAAATTGTGTGAAGTAGGGGAGACTCATTAGTATCTGGACCCGGAAGACTTGGAACATCTCGGGATGGTTCAAAGAAAGGCCCTAGGGCATAAGACGGGAAGGAAGACGAAGCATCATTCTTTGATAACCAAGAAAGATCCTCATCAATGGTGTTAAGATAGATTGGGCTCTGAAGCACATCAGAGGCTATAGAAATGTCTGATTGAAGCAGATGTGTCAATTGCTTGATTAGGCTATCAGCCTAAGCAACAAGGGCAGAGATAGCAAATGAGATTTGAGCCATCGTCAGATCAGAGGAGCAAAGGATGGAAAGCACAGTGAATCAAGGTTCAGAGATTCAAAGAACGAAAGCAAGAATTTGCAAAAGTGCTTGAGAGAGAAAACATAGTAAAAAAGTGAAAATTTCGAACCCCAATTGTCATACCTATAGACACGCGGGAAGGAAGAGCAAGCGACGCAAAGTGTTCTCTTGAGCTCCTTGTAGCCGTTGAGGGTCAAATCAGGTGTACTTTTTTCTCGTTGTAAATTTGAATTTACCAATGGGTAAAAGGGGGGCATTTGTTTACACCTTAATTTTGAAAGGGCCGGGAGGACACCGTTTTGAGCGAAGTGCCACGAGCTTAACACTGGAGGCCTCCTTCGAGGAGAATCAGGCCTTTAGGTGCCGAAGTAAGGGCATCTGGAGCCCAGTATCCCGAAGAGATGATCACCCTAATAAGGGTATCAACCACTTGAGCACTCGGGATGGTTGAATGGTAAAAGGAGCTCGAGTTCAAGGGACTGCCAAGAAGGCTGCAAGACAGGTGGTTCCAGGCTTGAGGTGGTTACTTGGAGCGCAATCTCAGATACTTGGGCGCAACTATGCTTAATCCAGGAGGATGTGAGGTTTCTAGAAGGGACTTCTGCTAAGATTACAGATTTGGGTACCAAAGATTTCCCTCCAATACTGAATTCAGGATACGTTTAGTGAAGATTTCCACGTGCAAAGAAGGAGCTTAGTGGCTAGACGTGAGTGAAGTTGCTGCAGAAATAGAACCGACTGTTATTTGTCGTTTTCTATAAATAAAGGACTCTGCCTCAGTCCCAAGTAGTACACGCACTCAATAAAAAACTTCTTCAAGCTTTCTTTACAGCACACTTGTCCTCTTTCCTTAGGAGTAGCGTAACTTAGCTTAACTTGGATTAACGTAGAACTTGCAGTACTCCTTTCATTGGTAATACAGTTTCTTAAGTTTTAGGTATGACATTCCAGTTTTAAACTATTCACAAATTTTGACGAGTTGAGAATTGAGGCTTTAGTTTAAGGCTTTGACGGCTAAGGGTTGGCCTTATCACTGCTTAATAAGTCGGGTGAACTTAGGTTCATGCCATTGTTTACGGCTTTGACGACCAAAGCTTGACCTTGATTGTGTTGGTCCTAACTTAGTGACTTGAATACGGTTTGTTCCACCTTAATCTTGTCAGATCTTAACTCATTTGAGTTATTAGAAGTCAAGGGTGCCAGGATGAAAAACCTGATTGATTGGGCTTGTAAGTGGATCGCTGAGCTCCTGGGTTTGTCTCCACCATAATTCCTGACTTTTAAGTGTACGAGGAAAGGTATCTGTAGGCCCTGCTCCATGACTGTAACTGCCAAGACTAAATAAGCATTACCTCCAAACACCTTGATGACTCTAAATGGACCTTCCCAGTTTGGGGACCATTTTCTGAAGACACGATCTTTTTCGCTAATGGGTAAAACCACTTTCCAGACTATATCTCTAAAGTCAAAAGACCTAGGCTTAACCCATTTGTTGTAGGCTTTGGCAACCCTCTTCTTCTGTGTTTCCAACTTGTGAAGAGCATCAAGCCTAACTTGGTCTAAGTTGGTTAGTTTGTCCATCACAGATTACTAATACTTGAGTTCAAAAAACCTCCCTTAATGAGCTATTCTAATAAACTAAACCGTTACTTCCATTTCGAGCACAACATCATCGCCATACATCAAATAGAAGGGAGTTGTTGCAGTTGTGTCTCGTTTAGAGGTCTTGTAGGCCCAAAGGGCATCCAGTACCAATTCATGCCACTTCTCGGGATTGTCCTTAATCATCTTTCCAATATTAGCCTTTAGGATCTTATTAGTTGACTCTGCTTGGCCATTGGCTTGAGCATAGTAAGGAGTTGAGTTCAAGATTTCTATGTTGAAATTCTTAGTAAACTCCTTAACTTGAGCTCCATTGAACACTCTAGCTTGGTCCATAGTAATGATTTCTGGGATACTAAACCTACATAGGATGTATTCTTCGATAAAATCAATCACATCTTGCTGATTGATATTCTTATATGGCTTAGCCTTCACCCACTTTGTGAAATAGTCTGTGGCCATGAGGATTTAGGAGTGTTGTCTACTAGAAGGAGAGTTAATTTCTCCTATGATGTCAATTGCCCAGCCTATAAATGGCCAAGATTTGACAATGTCATGCATTTCAGCCGCAGGGACCCTCGGCACATGGCCATGTCTTTGGCATGCTCTGCACCCCTTGGCATAATTTATGCAGTCATGCATCATTGATGGCTATTAATAGCCATGACGTCCAATGAGCTAGTGCATTTTGTTGCCATGTATATGGGATTCGCAGATACCCTCATGGGCTCCAACCATTACTAGCATTACTTCATCCAAGTCAAGGCACTTGAGCAGCACTCCGCTAGTGTTCCTTTTATATAAGTCTCCAGATTTATCATAAAGATGGAATCTATGAGACCTCATCTTCATATTTCTATCCTTAACGTAGTCTTGGAGGTTCTTGAAGTAATCCATTAGAGGCTTCCTCCAGTCCTCACGTTGACTTAGGACAGTTTGATGGGTTTCAAAGCATTCCAAGTGTTCACTTGGCAGTGCTTCACTCTCATGATTGAAGCTCGATGTCATGGTCCAAAAACTTTGGTTTTAGTGACCATGGTTTCTTAGCAACAAGTGCTGCGCAATTTATACCCTGATGCTAACTGAGCCAAGTCATTGGCTGCTTTGTTCTGTTCCCTAAGGCCTCTAAATGAGACGTAATTGGGACGACTCCCTTCCATTTGATGTATGGCCATGATGCTGTGCTCCTAATGGAAGTAACAGTTCAGTCTATTAGAATAGCTCACCAAGGGAGGTTTTTTGAACTCGAGTATGATCATGCCGTGATGGACTGACTAACTAACTTAGAGCAAGTTAGGCTTGATGCTCTTCACAAGTTGGGAACACAAAAGAAGAGGGTTGTCAAAGCCTACAACAAACGAGTCAAGCCTAGGTCTTTTGACTTTAGAGATATAGTCTGGAAAGTGGTTTTACTAATTGGTCAGAAAGACCGCGTTTTCGGGAAATGGTCCCAAACTGGAAAGGCCCATTTAGAGTTATCGAGATGTTTGGAGATAATGCTTACTTAATGTTGGCAATTGCAGTGATGGAGCAGGGTCAACAGACACCTTTCCTCTTACACTTAAAAGTTAGGAATTGGGGTGGAGACAAACCCAAGAGCTTAATAGTCGACTTACAAG
Source organism: Simmondsia chinensis (assembly GCA_018398585.1). Lineage (NCBI taxonomy): Eukaryota > Viridiplantae > Streptophyta > Magnoliopsida > Caryophyllales > Simmondsiaceae > Simmondsia > Simmondsia chinensis. Next base: position 6,753,255 of record JAGTTD010000011.1, read on the forward strand.
CCCGAGTCAATTAGGTTTTTAAGCCTAGCATCCTTGATTTATAATAACTCGAATGAGTTAAGGTCTGACAAAATTAAGGTGGGGCAAACATTTTTGAAGACGTAATTAAGGTTAAGCCTAGGCCGTCAACGCCCTAAAAAATGGCGTGAACCTAGGTTCACCTAACTTACTAAGCAGTGACAGTAGTGTTAAGACCAACACAATCAAGGTCAAGCCTTGGCCGTCAAAGCTTTAAACTAAAGCCTGAATTCTCAACTTGTCGAAATTTGTGAACAGTTTAAAACTAGAATGTCATACCTGAAACCTGAGAAACTGTATTACTAATGAAGTATGTACAGCAAGTTCTACGTTAATCTAATCTAAGCTAAGTTACGCTACTCCAAAGGAAAAGGCACAAGTGTGCTGTAAAGAAAGCTTGAAGAAGTTTCTTATTAAGTACATGTACTACTTTGGACTAAGGTAGAGTCCTTTATTTATAGAAAATAAAAAATAACGGCTGGTCCTATTTCTGCGGCAACTTCACCCACGTCTGGCCACTAAGCTCTTTCTTCGCGTGCACGAATCTTCAATAAACGTGTCCCAAATTCAGTATTTGAACGAAATCCTTTGTGCCCACTTTCTTAATCTTAGCGGAAGTCCCTTCTAGAAACTGCACGTTTTCTTAGATTAAGCGTAGTGCCTAAGTATCTAAGATTGGGCTCCAAGTAACCACCTTGAGTCTGGAAACCACTTGTCTTGCGGCCTTCTTGGCTGTCCCTTAAACTCGAGCTCCTTTTACCCTTCAATCATCTCGAGTCCTTGAGTGGTTGATACCATGAACAAAGCATCGAAATCCCATTAAACCTTACCCAAATTCCGAAGCCATTGAATTCCCAACACCATGTCGTAGCTAGAAAGGGGAATCCATAAGACATCGGAAGTGAACGAAGCACCCTGAAGCGTCCAATGAAATGATCGACATAGGCCCGCACAAGTAACTTGCTTACTGTCAACAGCAGTAACCGACGGCTGATGGTGAATATTAACAAAACACCCTAGACGTCGAGCTAAGTGAACATCTAGAAAATTGTGAGTACTTCTACTATCCACGAGGATGCTCAAGCGTCGTTTGCCATAGTACCCCTAGACCCTCATGGTCTGGCATCGCGCCATACCATGGAGAGCATTGATAGATATACGAGGGTTAGGAGTGGGATCTGGCTTAGGTTCCGTAGGATCATTACCTAACTCATCATCAGAGTCTCAATCCAAAACATCTGTACTCAAACTTGACCCTACCCCTGACTCACCCAAGGGCTAACCCAAACTTGACCTTGACCCTAACCCACCATCACAGTCCACAGCCACAAGCCAGCTCTGGGGAAGTAATACTCGGGTCAGATTCTCGACTAGGCACCATTTTCAAGTCAGATCTCTCCTTTATTTTCGCGCTTTCTCGGGTCAGATCTCCTCGCTTTGCGATTTTGTGTTAGCGTTGAGGTCTCGTTGTTGGGTACTATAGTTGGATTGCTCTTTTCTATTTCCGAACTACTTTTGCACTTAGTTGATTCTGATTTTCATTGATTGCAATTCATTATTGTTCTTTGGTGATGTACTTTGTGTTTCTGTGCTCGGGTACCTGTGATTGTGACAGTTAGTTGATGAACGCTACTAGTTATGGAGCTCAGAACTTGAGGCAATCTTCAAAGGGGTAGCGAAGGGGGAGGGCGAGGCAACATGTGGAGGGAAACCTGCGACTTGGGAAATTAAATGTCGGAATGTTAACAAGGAAGAGTTTTGAAGTTGTCCAGATGATGATGAAGAGAAAGATTAACATCCTGTGCATGCAAGAGACTGAATGGGTTGGCATGAAAGCTAGAGATGTGTTGGGATATAAGTTGTGGTATGCAGGCAAGGTCAGAGGTAGGAATGGAGTTGGCATTATGATGGATAACAGCCTTAAGGATAAAGTAGTTGAAGTGTTCAGGATTGGAGATGGGATCATAGGCATCAAGTTGATTTCAAATGGGGAGGTATTGAACGTAATCAGTGCCTATGCGCCCCGGACTGGACTAACTGAGGCTAGGTTCTGGGAGGACTTAGACATAACAATGCAAGGCATACCCCATATCGATCAAGTGGTGATTGGTGGGGATTTCAATGGGCATGTTGGCACAACCACAGACGGCTACGCTTCATACCGTGTAGCGTTTGGTTTTGGTACCAGGAATGACGAGGGCAAACCCCTCCTAGACTTTGCGGTCACTTATGAGCTAACGGTTGCCAATACCTTCTTCAAAAAGCGTGATAAGCACATCATCACGTATCAAAGTGGTGGGACAGATTGACTACATACTATTAAGGAAAAGGGTTCAAAAAGACTGCAGGGATTGTAAGGTTATCCCAGGAAAAGACCTCTCTACACAGCGCAGGGTGTTGTGTGGGGATGTAAATGCAAAGAGGAGATGCAAAAGAACTAGAAAACCAGCACAGACACATACTCCTTGGAGGGACTTGAAGGGGGACAAGTATAAAATCTACAAGGAAAGAGCAGAGTTTGAGCTTGGGTGGGATTTGGAGGGAGATGTAAACCACATGAGGAACCAACGGGCCCAAAAGATTAGAGGCTTAGCACACGAAGTTTTGTGCATGTCAAAGGGCGAGGCACCAAACAATAGAGAGTCTTGGTGGTGGTGCAAGGAGGTCCAAGAGAAGATTAAGGCCAAACAAGACTGTTTCAAGGAGTGGGATCGAAGTGCAGATGAGGACAAGAAACATCAGTATAAGCAAGCCAGCAAAGATGCAAAGATAGCAGTCAAGGAAGCACGATCCAAAGTGTACGAGGATTTCTACAAAAGACTGGATATGGAGGATGGAGCTATGGACCTATATAAAATCGCTAAAGCGAGAGAAAGGAGGACTAAGGACTTGGATCGGGTAAAGTGCATAAAAGGGGAGGATAGACAGGTGCTTGTGGACGAGCAACACATTAAAGCTAGGTGGAAAGCCTACTTCCATGGTCTGTTCAACGAACAGGGGGATACAGATATATACCTAGGTGATCTTCCCAAAACTGAGGAGCACCAGAACTATTGTTACTGTAGGCGAATTAGACCTGAGGAAGTTAAGGAAGAATGGAAACATATGGGCAGGGGTCAAGCAATTGCCCCAGATAGAATACTCATAGAGGCATGGAAATGCTTTGGAGAGAAGGGCATTCGGTGGTTGACTAAGCTATTTAACCAAATTCTTCTAGAGAAGAAGATGCCTGACCAATGGAGTAAGAGCGCATTAATCATGATCTATAAGAACAAAGGCAACATCTAGAGTTGCGCCAACTATCGGGTATCAAACTGATATGCCACACTTTAAAGCCATGGGAGAGGGTCATAGAGAGGAGGCTACGACAACAAACAGAGGTGTCCGAGAACCATTTCAAATTTATGCCCTGTAGATCGACAATAGAAGCTATCTATCTCTTAAGGCGAACGATAGAGCACGACATGGGTAGACAAAAGGATCTCCACATGGTTTTTCATTGATTTGGAGAAGGCACATGACAAGCTACTAAGAGAGGTCCTATGGAGGGTTTTGATGAGAAGAGGCATCCCTGGACCCTATATCTGAGCCATTAGAGACATGTATCAAGACGCACAAACTAATGTGCGTACAACATAAGGGGAGACAGATGCTTTCTCCATCACAGTGGGGGTGTACCAAGGACCAGCCTTGAGTCCCTTGGTGTTCATTTTGGTTATGGATAAGCTCAGTAGGCACATCCAGGAGGGGGTGCCTTGGTGTATCCTTTTCGCAAGTGACATACTTCTGGTGGGGGAGTCACGAGAAGAAGTAAATGAGAAGTTGAAACTTTGGAGAAGGGCCTTAAAATTAAAAGGCTTACGACTCAGTAGATCCAAGACGGAGCATATGGAACTTAAGTTCGACACCTCCACTAGGCTTACCATAGAGGACGTCTAGATTGGATCAGAGTTCATATTGAAAAAGAAGTGTTTTAGATATTTGGGTTCTATGGTACAATAGGACGGCGAAGTTGACGAGGATGTGAATAACCGCATTAAAATAAGCTGGCATAAATGGAGCCTAGCCTCTATTGTAGAATGTGATAGAAAGTTCCCATTAAAGTTCAAGGGAAAATACTATAAGATGGCAGTGAGACCGGCTATGGCTGGGTTTGGTTCAGCTTTTTGATAGCTTAAAGTGGTGAAAAGATCTAGTTGATTGTAGGGCTTGTGTTTGGTTGCCTGAAAAGATCTTTTTACATCTTTTTAACAGCTTAAATAGAAAGATGAAAAAACTATTTTACAAGTAAGCGGAAAAAGATGCAAAACTAGATCTTTTTCACAGCTTATTTCAGAAAAATGCTTTAAAAAGACTATATTAACATTAAATCTTCACCACTATGACATACTTTTACTTGTTATCTCCACCCCACCTACCACCACCCTTTTTACTCCCATAAATCGTTACACTTATCACTGTCCATTGCCATAACCAACTATTATAATGATTTTTTTTACCTACTATTATTAATTAATTTATATTATTATGTCACTTTTGTGATTATAATATATAATTTATTATTTAAACTTGTATCCAAACACTTTATTTTGTAAAAAAGATCTTTGTGCATAACACAACCAAACATTTCACTGTACAAAGATACAGATCTTAAATGGACAGATCTTATTGAAATACATAAGCTGAAAAAAGATAAGCTGAAATAAGCTGAACCAAATGCACCCTATGTCTTATGGTGCGGAATGTTGGCCATTGAAACGCCTTCATGCACAGAAGCTGAAGATGGCGGAGATGAGGATGTTGCGGTGGATATGTGGACACACAAGGAAGGATACGATCAGGAATGACATCATAAGAGCAAATTGGGCATGGTCCCGATCAAAGATAACTTAAGGGAGTAGCATTTGCGGATGTTTGGACATGCTAAGAGCAGGCCGACCAATGCCCCTGTCAGGAGATGCGAATAACTCCATGCTATGATAGGGAGGAGCGGGAGAGGCATGCCAAAGAAGAGATGGATAGAGATGATATGACACGACCTCACCCACCTAAACCTATAGGAGGAGATGGCCTTAGATAGAGCTCAATGGAGGGCTAGCATAGGGGTAGCTGATGTAGCGGTGTAGGATAGAGGAGCTTATTTTGGTCAGTACTAGTACCCTTAGACTTATATGTCTGCCTGTTTGGCTTATGCAATATGTTTGCTGTCTATTGCCTACTGCTTCATGCTTCATTTATGCTTGCTCTGTGCTGCTGTTCTTGCTGCTTTTGCTCTTATACTTTGGTGCTTTTATGCTTCATGCTTGTATGCCTATATGCCTCTCTTCTTCTGAGGTTAGGGGTCCTCGGACACGGCCTCCCGTAAGGATAACAACTTGAAGGGGTAAGGCTGCGTACCCCCCCCCCCCCCCCCCCCCCCCCAAAAAAAAAAAGGACCCTACATTTGCGGGAGCCCTTGAGGCACAGGGTTGGTTGTTGTTGTTGTAGGCATGAGTAATAAATGCATATATAAAAACCTGATAATTCAAACCGAACTCAACCTGAGCAATTAGGTTAATAAATCTGAAAATGATTTGTAAATCAGGTTAATGAAATTCGATTATTGGTTTGAGTATACTCGTACTCTTTAATTGCACATGAAGCAGAAAGTAAGTCATTATTATATGATATAAATATAACGTACGTATACAACAAGCTAACTTGCATTTTTAGGACATATTCACCTTTATGTCCTCTTGTACAACGACATTATCATTCTCATTACGGACCACTACACCTTCTTTGCCATACAAAGTAAATAATGTATTTACTTTGTTCATAATGGGAACATGAAGAAACTTGTGGAGAATAGAGAGGTGGGAAATTATGGAAAGCAATTTTAAAATTTTCCAAAAAAGTAAGGAAAGTTGGACTTGTAAATAACTTTTTCAAATTTTTGGTTTTGTTGGAAAATTTTTCCAAAAATTTTTTTGTTTCTAAACAGCGCCTTGGCTTTTGAAAGAGTTGATTTATTGACATGGTATTAGAGCTTCTTTGAGTGAGAGGTCTGAGTTTAATATCCTAATATCTGCCATTTAATAATTATCCTAATTCTATATATGGTCTAAGGTGAGTTTATGTATTGTCGTCCATGCTTTAGTCCACTATGCATTCGTATGAAGGGGCATATTGGACTATGTAAGTATAGAATCATGTCAGGTCAACAATTTGAGCGTTTAGGACAGTTGAATCAATTATGTATTTCTTTATTGTGTTTCCTATATGTCTGACATAGAATGCAACTGATCACAGGATGCCATATTGCCTCTATCTGCAGCTGCAATGGCTCTTCCTCCTTTATCCATCAGAGGTGATCTGGGGGTTCTTTCAACTGCTGCAGCTAGATATGCTCCATCTTTGATGAAATCGTTTGCCAAGATGGGACCACGAGGAGCACTTGGTGCTACAAAGCTTCTCCGTCCCTTTTCCGATATACTCGACTCACTCGAACTGAAGGATCGTTTTATACGGAACTGGGTGGATCTCCTTGCTTTCCTCCTTGCTGGTGTCAAATCTGATGGCATACTCTCTGCAGAGATGGTAACTATTTAATACGTGTTCTCTAGATTTCCCTGGACAGTGCTTGCGCATTATCATTGGCCCTTCAGAAAGTATCAATGCTAATAATAATAGTAGTAGTAGTAGTAGTTCATGTCTGTGATGCTCGATGTTACTTAACGTGTCACTATGTTTAAGGGAAGATAATTCACTTATTAAGTCTTACATTGGGAAAAAGTAAAATGAATAGTCATGTGATCATAAATGTTTAAGCACTTTTAATGTATAAATGTACTTATAAATATGTTTTGATTGTAAAATACAATAGATATGCATTTTGGAGGTAGTCACAGAAGTATCTTTATGTAACGGCCATTCACGTAATGGCTAACTCGAAAGCATGCTATCTAACGGCCAAAATATGTTCCATGGTCCTCGTATCATGGACTGGAATCTTTGGGAAATACATCATTCTTCCAATTCTTTTGGAAAGTATGCTATGTTTTCCTTATTGATAATAATTGATATGGAATCTGCATGATAAGCTCCATTGGGTTGGGGTTAAGCCCTCTTCTGAAATAGGGTGAATGAGCAATCAAAATATAACTCTTTATTACAATTAAAGTGATCTCGAGGTTACAACAAGGAACCACATGACGATTGAAAATTGAATTGAAAGAATTAACTGAAGAATTGTGATATAGGGTAAACCATAGCACAATCAGGAACCACATGACAATAGCACAATCAGCAAACACAAACACATAGCCACTAGTAGAATGAATTTCATCACATTTGGGCACCCATTTAGCATCACAATATCCCTCTAACACAGCAAAGAACTTCATATAGGGTAAACCCTGATTCATGGTACCTTAAGATACCTTAACAGCCTTGTCAATGCACTCTAGTGCTCATCACTAGGGTTATGGGTGTAACGACTACGTCTACTAATGGCATAAGCAGTATCAGAACGAGTGTAGTTCATTAAGTACATTATGCTACCAATTATCTTAACGTATTTTGCTTGTGATACACTATTTCCTTTGTTTCTTTTCAAATGAACACTAGGGTCATATGAAGTTTTAGCAGGTATGTCATCAAAGTGGCCAAACTTACTCGATATTTTCTTCATTTAATGGGATTGACTTAAGGTCAAACCCTCCGATGTTCTAGTTATTTTAACCCCAACTATCACATTGGTTTCACCTAGGTCTTTCATATCAAAACATGTGCTCAAGAAAGACTTAGTCTCATTCACAATATTCACACTCCTGCCAAAGATAAGCATGTCATCAACATGTAAGCATATAATCACACAATCGTTATAAACATGCTTAAAATACACCCAAGCATCACCACTGTTTACAACAAAACCATGTGTGAGCTTTTTTAAAGCCACTGTTTACAATAAAACCACCGTTTACAACCAAAATTTTGATGCCATTGTTTAGGAGCTTTTTTAAAGCCATACAAGGACTTTACAAGTTTACACACTTTATGCTCCATGCCAAGAGCCTCAAACCCCTTGGTCAGGGATAAGTTTTCCATCCCTATGATCAATGACCCCTTGGCCGAGTTACATGGGGCAACTGTATTCTCCAAGATCAATTTGAGGGTGAATTAACACAAAATACAAGTTCATGATAGATGTTCAGGAAATTGCTTTCCATACCCATTACGGCCATTTTGAGTTCAAGGTGAATGCTCCAACCACCTTCTAGGTCATGTTGAACGACATTTTCTCGTCTTATTTACACAAATTTATTTTGGCACCTTTGTTGACATTCTCATCTATGGATTATCCCATGCACATGTGACGCATCTCCAGACTGCATTGGATGATCTACTCACACATTGATTATATGCCAAGAAGAGTAAGTGAACTTTAGATCAAGACAAGATTGAGTACTTGGGTCATGTGATTTATAAGGGGTTTAAATGGATCCAACTAAGATGGAGACAATGAAGAGCTAGCCAATCACGAAAACTGTCAAGGCACTTCCTGGGTTCATGGGTTTGATGGGATACTACAGGAAATTTTTTAAGGGCTATGGCAACATAAGGAGGCCCTGGACTACTCCCTTGAAAAGGGGGAGTTCAGGTAGAATGAAGAGGCTCCATGCACATTTGATAGATTGAAGGAGACAATGGTTTCCACTCTAGTACTTGCATTGCCGGACTTCTAGAATCCATTCATAGTGCAAACGAAGCTTGTGACACAAGCCTCGGAGCGGCATTGTCATAGGAGGGAAAACCCCTCGCATACCATAGTAAGCCCTTGGGAAAGAAGAAGTTGAGGCTATTGATGTATGAGAAGGAGCACACAGTAGTCCTTTTAGTGCTAGACAAGTGGAGGCACTACTTGCAGGATGCCCATTTCATCATAAAACTGATAATGAGAGTTTGAAGCATGGGTTGGAGCAATGGATCACTTCCTATCTCTAGAAGAAGAGCTTAACTATGATGTACAACTTATTGCATCTTGTACAAGAAAGGGCAGAAAACCGAGTGGATGATGTACTCTCTCAAAGGGATGTCCAGGTGGCTTAGTGCGCTACCATGTCCACGCCAATTCCTCACTGGATACAGGAGCTGGCCAAGAGCCACAAAGGAAACTTGGTAGCTTTTGAGGTATTTTCGGCTTGACTAGCCGCTCCTTACAACAAGATCCCTTTTTGAGTGCAAAGAAGGGCTTCTGCATTACAAAAATAGGCTGTATGTTCGCACGACAACTGACTTAAGGTTGCAGGTGCTACTCGCTTACATGATTCTCTCGTGGGTGCCATTCCGAAGTTAATGGGACACACAAGCGGGTGAAGTAGCACTTCTTCTAGCCCCATATGAAGCAGGGTGTACAGCGAATTGTTGATATTTGCCAGTGCATTAAGTGGAAGAATTGGCTGTGCCCCAGGTTTCTGCAGTCATTTTCGATCTTGGATTAGGTTTGGTGTGTTAGCTTTGACTTCAGTGAGGGCCTACCTACGTCAGAAGGGAAGAATGTTATTTTTCGTGCGGTGAATTTCTTCACCAAATCTAGTCACTTCTTGCCACTCTTGCACTTGTACAACGCAACATGTGTAGTACAATTGTTACTTGACAACATATACAAGCTCCACGGGCTGCCTAGCTCAATTTTGTTGGAATGGGATAGCATGTTCTTAGCATTTTGTGGGAAGGAATTGTTCAGATTGGTGGACACTGAGTTGAACTTGAGCGCAACCTATCGCTGGTAATTAGGTGGACAAACAAAGCGGGTGAACCAATATCTAGAGAATTAATTGCATAGCATGGGTTTCCAACGCCCTCAATGATGGGCTAAGTCGGTCTCCCTTGTGGAATTCTAGTACAACACGAATTTCCACTTTGCGCTGAAAATTACCCCCTTTCAAGCTCTATACGGCTATCATCCTAGGAAGTTGGCATTGGATCTTCCTTTACTGCTCAGGTCACATTGGTGGAGGAGATGTTAGAGGAGGGGCGAGTCATGTTGAAAATCTTAAAGGTCAACTTGGCAAAGACCCAACAGTACAAGCACTATGCTCGGACCGACAATATGTCCGAGCAGTAATTTTCGGTAGGAGACCTCGTCTATTTGCAGTTGCAACAACATCAACAAACCTCTCTAGCAGTACAAAGGCCTGTCTAGCTACTATGGGCTGTTCTGCATTTTAGCTTGGGTTGGCAAGGTCACCTACAGGCTTAACCTTCCTTCACTCTTATATTCATCAGGTCTTTCATATGATGATGCTCAAAAAGAAGTTGGGCAACCAGGACACCATCACCACACTCGCTCCCAACGGTAGATCCGGATGGACATCCTGAAGTAGCACCAGTCACGATCTTGAAGTACAGGATGATTAAAGTAGTGCGAGTGTTAGTGAATTGGGCTAACATGACAAAAGACACCACTACTTGGGAAGACTGATCATGCACCAAGGCGTGACATTCTCTCAAGACAAAGAAGATTTTTTCCATCTAAATTTTACATTGCTAATCTTAAGTCTATCTCAAATGGATTAAACTCGAACTCAATGTAAATTTATGCATAAAATTATTTTCTTCAACCATGTAAAAGAAAATATTGAAGAAAAAATAATTCTAATTGAAACATTGAGTATGAAACTTTTTTTTAATAGAAATTGTCATCCATAGGACCAAACAGAGCCTGACTGAAGTCTTTCTTGGTGTGCTGTGTTTCTAGATTTACATGTTTGCAGAATGGTACAAGCCAGGTTCTGTTCTGGAGTATCCTTTGCATGGAACTGGTGCAGTAGTTGATGCTTTGGTTCGTGGGATTAGGAAGTTTGGTGGGAGGGTCTTGCTGCGATCCCATGTTGAGAAAATCGTTATTGAAAACGGACGGGCTGTTGGAGTCAGGCTACGCACTGGTCAAGTAAGTATATGAGTAAATGTAAATGGAACTTATTATAGACAAAGTATTTCCATATCCTCAATGAGAGCTTGATCTATTTTAACACTACCAATATTAAAGCCCCTAGGACCAAAGGCCTTGGGTTTTTGGAACCTCTTCCCTGCATACATACGCCCAAAAAGTTATTTCTGTATCCTGTGGTTTGACATAATTGCCTTCGTATGTCAGTTCTTTCGTGCAAAGAAGGCGGTTGTGAGCAATGCATCCATGTGGGACACCTTGAATCTATTACCTGGTGAAGCCATTCCGAAGTCTTACCGCGATGGCATCAAAGCAACTCCACAATGCGATTCATTTATGCACCTCCATCTGGGCTTTGATGCTGAGGTGAGCTAAATTATTATCTGGACTTCTTTATTGTCACAGTCATGGAATCAAATAAAAGTTGTTACGTGAAGTAGCCATGGAATCAAATCACGATCTCGTTTGAATATTCACAGAAGTGGGGCGTCATGAACATTATGTAGTGGGTTGCAAGCATTGGGTTTTTAAAATGGAACACAAGTTGTTTTATTGTCTTATATTTGCACCATGAACATTATAAACATGTTTTAACAAATACAGTAGGCTTCTTATGCATTATGGATGTCATTACTAAATTACTACAATGTAAAGTCAATCAAGCAACGCTAGCTCAAAGTCTGTTACATAATGGCTTCTATGATTCCACGGCAGTAATGTCTACCATTATGTTATGCAATGGTTGCGACCTATTTTGTAATCCATATGATACGGACTCTCAAATTCACGACCATGGCGACGAGTTATTTTACTGCTTTCTTTTATGGAAAGAAACAGATACGTTCGATGAGAAAGTGTCTCCTCTTTTCATTCTTCTCTTCGCTGTTGTGGTGTTTTGCGAAGCACGGATCTTGAAGAAGCTTTATGTTATGGAAATTCTTGTTGAACTACATAGTAGAGCCTATGCCATGAGTGTAATAAACAATTGGTTATGAATTATAGAAGGTACTTTAATCATCGAATTGCTGACAAATTGTATATGGTTGACCTTCTTCTGATTCGTTGATAATCTGATACGTACTAGTGTAGATTGATAAATTGCGGTATTTATGTGCACTTTCAAACTAATGGATTTGATAATTTTTTATAGGACTAGATCTGGATTAACAATTCAATTCATGTATGATCATTTCCAGGTTTTTCTTGTTACGTTTACGTCTTTTTTGCATTGTTTGCTTTTTGATTGATTCATTGATCCATCAAAGCTAGACGCCTTCTTATTAGTCTTGCTCTTTCTTTGTTTAACTTTGGCATATTCATTTTGATAGCCCAGTTATTGGTGTAGAATATGGATTAGTGGTGCACGCAACATGGGATAAGTGAGTGTTGTTTGTGATCGCTTACACAGTGCATATTTATTATATTTATTTAAGGAAAATTATTACTTAGGTAACATAAGATTTGACCATTTATCATCTAAGTAACCCGATGTTTCAAAATATACAATGGGTTACCTTAAGGTTTTTTAAAAAATTTATCCCTTAAGTACCTTGAAGTTTTAAAATTTTATCAAGTACTCTTCTTCCAATATTCGATAAAGTTTCATTGAAAAATGTTAAAGTAAAGCATGATTCCGACAATATATAAGTATATTCGTTGTAATTTGATTTTTTTTATCACAAAATGCTAAAACGATGCATATTTTGGCAATATATAGGTAGTTTACATGCAAATTCAGTGAAATGTTTGTTGTAATTCATTGGATTTTCGCTAAAACATTGACATATCTTATATATATTATCGTAATCGTGCACTATATCAACTTCTTTTGTATGAAATTGGTCCGACTCTCACAAAGATTCATAAAATTCCGACATAGGGTACTTAAGTGTTAAAATATTCAAACCTTACGGTACCTCATTGCATTTATTGAAACGTCAGGATACCTAGGTGATAAATGGCCAAACCTCAGGATACCTAAGTGATAGTTTCTCTTTATTTAATGAAACATGTCTATAACTATCTACAATGATACGAAACTATCAAAGCATATCAGGTTTGATGATTGCCTGATTTCTCATTCAAAAATGTAGCTTAAAAGCAACTCATCTTCCCAAAAAAATATCGTGATCGTGGCACACATTATGTAACATACATGATGCAACTGCAATCCCTGATCTTACTGTAGGTGCATGGTTGTTTACTTTCCGGATCATAGGCATTATTTGAGGGGTGTCTACATCACTTGGGGTTATTATGAACCAAACTTTACTGTATAATTGATGTGTTCTTAGAACTTAGTGTGAATTCTCTGTTGTGCCTTCTTCCTAATTGTATGACTCTGCTGCCCATTCCGTTCTTTCTATTTTTATGTTAATTTTGGGCTAGTGCACTCTAGAATGAGAGTAATTTTGTGAAAAGTGAACAAGTGCAATATGTTTTCTAATTACTTGAAAGAGCAATGAGCTAAAAAAAAGAAAAAAACCTGCATTTATATAACCGTTGACCGAAAGGTAACTAGGAAATGAAAAAGTTGACATAATCATTAGTCTTCATTTTGTTATGTCATATATTATGAAGATTGCGTTAAGTTTCCAATGTCAAAGTCAGTTTTCTGACAAATTATGATCATATCAGCTGCTGTTTTCTTTTTTATGGAAGATGTTGTTCCTTTAATATACTTATGAAACATATAGCCATTCTCGTTCATTTCTCCAACATATTCCTCCGATGAAATTTCTATCGTTAATTTCATGTGCTAATGGAAGTTGATGAATATATGTTTTTACCATCATAATCAATCTGCAAATTTAGTTGTCTGCTGAATTTGAACAATGTTAATTTCAATCATTATGTTGTTTTTGTTTGATAATGCTATCTGGCCAGGGAATACGTGATGACCTCGGGATTCACCATATAGTCGTCAATGATTGGGATAGAGGGGTTGACGCAGATCAAAATGTAGTTTTGATATCTGTGCCTAGTGTACTGAGTCCAGATTTGGCACCCCCTGGTAAACATGTGCTGCATGCATATACCCCAGGAACTGAACCATTTGGAATGTGGCAAGGGCTTGACCGTGGAAGTGATCAGTACAAAAAACTCAAAACCAAGAGATCTGAGGTACTTTTTCTTCGCCTCAAGTACATTTGACATCTCACAACCCATAACTCGTGTGAAATTTCAATTTTTTTTTGTTATTGTTGTTGTGGTCTTGTTCAAGTAAGAGTACCTTCAGCATGACAAGGTCTAAGGAACCAAGCGGTGAAGCTTGAGCTTGGTAGACCGCAAGTCCAAATGAGAAACTATATGAGCCTATATGACTTTAAATGAGCCAAGTTCAAATTTAGATGGGCCAAGCTAGGCTTAAGGTCTTCCAAGCTGGTTGAGCTATGAGCAAATACAAGATCGAGTTCGAAGTTCCGTATCCAATGAGCTTTTAGCCGAGCTTGAGCTATGCAACATTTTAATGAGCTAGGCCTCAAGCCCGAGGAGCCTGGAGCATTTTCTTATTAAATATTGTGAATTAGGTAATGTGGAGAGCCGTGGAGAGAGCACTCAGTGTAGGTTTTAAGCGGGAGAAGTGTGAGGTGAAATTGGTTGGGACGCCATTGACACATCAAAGGTTTTTAAGACGAAACCAAGGAACTTATGGGCCTGCCATACGAGCGGGGAAGGGAAGCTTTCCGGGACACTCGACCCCAATCCCACAGCTGTACTGCTGTGGAGATTCGACCTTCCCAGGTATTGGAGTGCCTGCTGTTGCTGCTAGTGGCGCCATTGTTGCTAATTCTTTGGTTCCCGTGTCGCAACACTCCGAGCTTCTTGATGCTGTTGGTATTTGATCTTATTAGCATTTTGTAAGCTGCAAAACTACTATAGAAGAGCATTTTGTTTGAAAAAGAGGAACACGGTGGCCATTATTTACTACTAGTGTTATGCCATGGACGCAAGAGGGCTTTTACGTTTAAAGATTACTCTCTTTTATGTATTATCTCGAGTTGAAATTTTTAAAATTTGTTTTTGTTCTATTTGTAGTCCTATTTTTTTAAGTTGATTTTTAATTTTTTTCATGTAGTTTATGGTATGAGTAGACTACTATAGTTTTGTTATATGGGTTATATCATGGTGTTTCCAAAACATTTCCTGAAGGAGTGTTCTGGATAGGGATGGCAATGGGGCCGGGGGGCCTCCTCCTTACCCCATACCCGCCACGTGTATGAAGTAGATACCCATACTCGTCCCGACGGGTACAAATCCATACCCGTACCTCCCATCACCCGCTGATATCCAACAGGTATGCATTACCATCCTCGTACCAACTTTGTATGTGTTGAAAAGGATTATGTATACTCGTACATATTAATTATTTAATACTATTTTTTTATAAAATTGATTAAAAAAAATTTTAAGTTATTGAATTTAAGCACGTATTTTTGATTTGAAAGTTTACTATATATAAAATGGAGCGCGTATGGCCATATGAGGGGGGCAGGGCTGGTATACTCATGGTGGATAGCCCTTACCTGCTGCTCGTCCTACTTGGGGTTCTCGTAGGTAGCAAGTTTTACCTGCCCCATTGCCATCCCTAGTTTTGGATGGCAGTAGAGCCACATGGAAGACAATGGAAACAATTTTTTTTTTTTAATTAGAGAAAAAATTCTTTATACAAAATTCAGCACACCCATTCAAGTGGAGTCTAAGAAAGCCCTAGGAGCGGGACAAAAATAAAAGAGGAGTATTTCCTAAAGCTAAAATGAATACACCCCAAAAACCACCTTTAGATTTAGGAGACAAACCATTTTTTTTGAACATTTATGGTATATTCTTTTATTTTTTGGTTTTTAGTTTTTAGTTTTTGTGAAATAACAAATTGAGAAAATGATGTTTTTTTTTTTGGTTAATGATTTCTGTTCTGATCTTCATATCAAACCCTTAGAATTAAAAACAGGAAATTAGAAATAAATAAATTATATTAAAATCTCGTTTCAAATTTCATAAAAACTGAAAAACAAGTGGTTTCCTAAGACAAATGGTGGTTTTTTGGGTGTATTGCTTTTAGCTTTAGGAAATACTCCTCTTTTTATTTTTATCCCGCTCTTATGGGCTTTCTCGGGCTCCACTTCGGTGGGTGTGCCGGATTTTGTATCGAGAGGTTTTTTTTTTTATTTATCGAAAAAAGAAAGTGTATACTAAAGAGACAAAAGATTTGTTTGAAGTTATATGGCTGTTTTTCTCTATTTTTGCATTGAAAGATTTGGATGCATTTGATAGTTTTCAACTGAGAGTTAAATAATGATGTTCATTTTGATAATAGAATTGTACTTGTATTATGTTAGTTTTTTATTGGGACACAAATTTATCTTTATATTTTAGACTTGAAATAATGTATATCGGTCATTATTTTCTTAAGATAGGAGTGTAAATTTCTGGATGTTTCATAAATTTTTATTTTATATAGAACGATAGCTCTCTTTTGTTAAATAATTAACTTTCTATTTGAAATTTTTGTTGTTTATTTATATTATGAGAGAAGTTCTATATTTTTAAGCAAAGATATTAAAAAAAAAAATTTATATCATAAAATATTTCAATGCCTGTTTTTAAAGTTTATGTTACAAGTCTGTTGTGACCTTAGGTCAAAACCCTTGTAGGAAGTAGAATTTAGGATGAGAAGAAAATGTAGAAGAAGGGGGATGAGAGGAAGAATGTAAGATTTTTATTATTAATTCAGACATAACATGCCACAATACAAGAATTAGCTATTTATACAACTAACAAATCACGACAATATTTGATTAGCCTCCTAACTGACTTCCTGCCAAATATCAACCAAGCATGCTTGACATTACACAATCATAACAATACCTCCCTCGATGCGTTGATTCTTGTAATCAAGAGTCAAAAGCTGAAAATTGACTTTTGAAGAAGTGATAATCTTCTCAAGTAGTCTCATCAATGCTCAAATTGGACCATTGAGCTAACACTTGTGTAATGGCCTTGATGCCTCTAGGAACAATGTGTTTGTCCAATATAGCCACTAGAGTAGCCAATAAAGAACCACTAGCTGTTGTCATTGGAGGGTGCTATTGTGTTGTATCATCAGGACCAATCCTTTTTTTTTTAACAGTCAAACATGAAAAAAGGATAAATGTTAGCTCCAGGAGGTAGATTTAAGCAATAGGCCACAGGTCCCAACTTCTCAATCACCTTATAAGGACAATAAAACTTAGCAGATAGCTTCACATTCCTTCTTACTGCTACTGAGATCTAGCGATAAGGCTGTAGTTTGAGAAATGCATAATCCCCAACTTGAAAAGAATGCTTATGTCTACCTTTATCCGAAAAAATTTCGTTCTGGACTGAAAAAGGGGATAACTGATCTTTAATTTGTTGGGTCCTTCTGCTGCAATGCTAGATCACATATTCAACCTCTAGAATAAGGGAATGCAAAGCCTCAGGTAGTATAGGAAACAAGGGAACATAATCATACAGTGCATAGAATGGAGGAGTGCCAAAGGAAGAATGGAAGTTCGTATTTTACTAAAGCTCAGCCAAGGAAAGCCATTTATTCCATTGTCGAGGATGTTGGAATGTCATACACTCGAATGTTGTTCCAAAACATAGATTCAGCCTCTTCGTTTGGCTATTAGATTGAGGATGATAAGCAGAGCTAAGAGCAAGGGAAGACCTCAAAAGTCTGTGTCTCCCCTCTACTCTTGAGTTTACTATTTGTCTCGAGCCAGTCAAATATAATGTCGACTCTTGAGGGGTCAAATGAGTACTTTCTTAAATCTTGGGACTGATTTGATTTCTTGCCTTTAATATCTTTCTTTACTAAAGGATTACAAATCATGGGAAGTCCTTTGACGTAATCAGTGATGTCAATTTCATATGTAGGCTTTTCTTCCTCATTTATCAAATCGTGTATGCATGTTCTATACACGGATTTCTAGAGGCTTTCCTCCTTCATGACGGCCTCATACTTAGTAGCACATTCTACCAACTAAAGGAGAGTTTTGAAGTTTGAGTCTTCAAACTTCTTCCTAAATTCAATATCCATGACATTTAAAGCTAGCTTGGCATATTCAACTGAAGGGATAGCCACTGTGCATTTTAGCCTGGCTCTCTTGAACCGGTTAATGTAATCCTCTTTGGATTCACTTGGCTTTTGCCTCTTTTGATTTTCCTTTTGTAAAGAAGCTTTTGGCCATACAAGTTACTTGCTTGTATTGTTTTGTATAAGCAATGTACTCCTTAACATATCAATGTAATACAAATTTTTGTCAAATACGCGTCTCAGTTTGGTAGTTCCTTTTTTCTCTATTTTTTGACTTAAGGATCATGGAGTTGATCCTCAAGGCATTGATATTGAAACTACGCCCATAATTCAGTGAATTTAAATCCAAGGACTTCCTTATTAGAATCAGATTGATGGGATATATTTCTCCAGGAACCTTCAATTAATGGCCCTCAGGTGTGTCCTTCCATCCAATTCTTGGAGTATGTAAGTATTCCTTTCAAATACCTTTTTGACTCTGAATGGGCCCTCCCAGTTTGGGGACCATTTTTTCAAGGACGCGATCTTTCTGGCCAATGTGTAAAATCACTTTCTAGACTAAGTCCCCCAAGTCAAAGGACCTAGGTTTGGTCTTTTTGTTGTAAGCTTTGGCCACTCTCTTCTTTTGTTATTCTAACTTGGGTAGGCCGTCAAGCTTAACCTAGTCCAAGTTAGTTAGTTTATCCATCATAGCTTGCTCATACTCAGGTTCAGAAAACCTCCCTTAATAAGCCAGCCTAAAAGACTGAACTTTAACTTCCATTAGGAGTGTAGCATATTATATGTTAAATGAAAGAGGGCTGTCCTAGTTGCATCACATTTGGATGTTCTATAAGCCCAAAGGGCATCAATTAGCAATTCATGTTATTTTCTGGGATTATCCTCAATCATTTTCTTAAAATTGGCCTTTAGAATCTTGTTGGTATGACTCCATCTAGCCATTAGCTTAAGCATAGTAAAGCGTTGAGTTCACGATTTCTATGTTGAAACTTTTAGAACTCCTGTAACACTTTAGCTTGGTCCACAGTAATGGTTTCTAGGATTCCAAACCTACATAGGATTTATTCTTTGATAAAATCAATCACATCCTACTGATTTATATTCCTATATGGCTTAGCCTCCACCCATTTTGTGAAGTAGTGTGTGGCCATAAGAATATAACATTGTTGCTTGCTAGAAGGAGGGTTAATCTTCCCTATGATATGCATTGCCCATCTTCTAAAGCGTCATGGTTTGACAATAGCATGCATCTCAGCTGTAGGGACTTTTGGAACATGACCATGTCTTTGGCATTGCTTTGCATCCCTTGGCATATTTAATGCAATCATCCATCACTGATGGCTAGTAATATCCATAACGCCTAATGAGCCAATGCATCTTGTTGCCAGCTAAATGGGATCCATAGACACCCTCATGGGCTCCTACCATTACTAGCATTGTAAGTCAAGGCACTTAAGAAACACTCTACTAGCATCCCTTTTTTATAACTCTCCAGATTCATCATCTAGATGGAATCTATGAGCTCTCATTTTCATTTTCCTATCTTTAACATAGTCTCGAGGGTTCTTGAAGTAATTCATTAGTGGTTTCCTCCAATCCTCACATTGACCTGTGACAATTTGATGTGTTTCAAAGTGATCCAAGCATTTACTTGGTATGACTTCGCTTTGAAAACTAAAGGACTCAGTGATTCAATGTCATGGTCTAACACTTTAGTCTTAGTGACCATGATTTCTTCACACCAAATCCTAGGCAGCTTGTACCTTGAAGTTGGCTAAGCCAAGTCATTGGCTACTTTGTTCTGCTCTCGAGGAATATGTTCAAATTGAACACCATTAAACTTACTCAATTATTTGTGCAAGATTGAGATGTATCTGTTCAAGGTATCAATTAAGCACTAAAATTCCCCTTTTACTTGGAAAATGACCAACTGCGAATCCCCTCTAATGATAACATTAGGGACTTGCATTTCTAAGAGAGTCTGTAGGCATTTGATCAATGCCTCATACTTTGTCATGTTATTGGAGGGTTTGCCAGCTAAGGTTACAGCTAACTTAGTGATGATTCCAATAGGGGATTCAATCATAATTCCAACTGCAACACTTGAATTGGTCCTTGATCCATCAAAATATAGTTTCCAAGGGACCATTTCTACCACTAAGAGTTGGTCTGGCTCATAGTCCAAGCCAGTATGAATGTTTGGATGGTCAATTAAAAGGTATGCTAAGGGTTGGCCTTTGACTGATTTTTGTGACACATATACCAATACAAAATAAAGCAAGGCAATACTCCACTTGTTTAATCTTCCTCGCATCAGAGGTCTATCTAATATGTACTTAAGGACATCTGTCTGAGCAACCACATATATGGTAAATGTTAAGAAGTAATGTTTTAATTTCACAAATGCGTGGAATAGATTATAGACATAATTTCTCAATAGTGGAGTATTTTATTTCACATTCATTTAAACAACGGCTTAGGTAGAGCATAACCTATTCAAATCCTTTCTCATTGTCTTATACAAAGTAAATAACCAATTGATTCATAGGAAGCTAAGACATAAATCTTCAAAGGTTTGCCTTGCTTTGGTAGAATCAACATTGGCAGTCTAATCAAATATTCCTTGATGGCCTTGAATGCTACTTGATGTGGCTCCTCCCACTTGAAGTCCTTCTTAGACCTCAGTTTCAATAGTGGAGAGAAGACTTCGGTTTTCCCTGCGACATTTGGAATGAAACATCCTATGAAATTAACTTGTGCCAAGAAGCACTGAAGCATCTTTTCTCGAAGGCGGTTTGGCTTGTTGAATGGCCTTAGTTTTGTTAATATCCACCTCAATGCCCCTCTAGTGTACCAGAAAACCAAGGAAGTTTCTAGCACGTACGCCAAATGCACTTTTTAATGGGTTCATCTTGAGGTTATGTCTCCTCATTCTAAGAAATGCCCCTCTTAAGTCTTCTACGTGTTTGGCTTGGGACTTTGACTTGACTACGATATTATTTATGCGGAATTCCATGATCTTGCACTTGGGATCATGAAAGGCCATGTTAATGACTCTTTGGTAGGTGGCACTAGCGTTTTCAAGCCAAATGGCATAGACACCCACTCAAAGGTCCTTATTGCTCCAGGACACCTGAATCCTGTTTTGTGGGTGTCTTATGAAGAAATCATAACTTGGTAGTATCCACAATAGCCATCCATAAAAGATAAAAACCTCATGCCTTGAGGCTAAATCAATGATCACGTCTGCAATTGGCATTGGATATTCATCCTTTGGGGTGGCTGCATTCCAATCTATGAAGTTAATACAGACTCTAATCTTGCCATTCTTATTTATGACAAGGACAATGTTTGCCACTATTCAACATACCTCGTAGTCCTGATGAATTTGTCCTTTAAGAGTCTCTCAATCTCATTTTTGACCAAATCAATCACTTTTTGGGACATCCTTCTCTGGCCTTGGATGATGGGCCTTGAGCCTGGCTTGATAGGAAGCCTATGCTCAACCACCTTTCTGTCTAGGTCATGCATCTCATGATAGCCGCAAGCAAACTAGTCCTTCAACATGCAAAACAAGATCAAATACTCTTCCCTCTTCTCCTCAAAAAGTAGAGCACTTAGATAGGTAGGTTTTGGGCCCTTTGCTGAGCCCAAGTTGACCTCGAGTAGGGAGTCTTGAACTTCGGCCCTAAAATCCTCCCATCTTAGTGGGCACTTCTCTTAAGTCAGATAGCTCCAGCTCTTTCTCTTGTGTCATCTGGACTTCAAAGCCATTAAATGGAAGTTCAGCCTAAAGTTGATCCTCAGCATGCCTAGCCATGAGCTTTGTTGTGGCTAAGGAAATGGCCTTTTGGGCCATTATTGGGAGGTCTTGGCTCCTCTGCATAAGGCTTCTAATGTGCCTTAGAGATCTCCTTCATCGAGAAGGGCTCTCATGCATTCCTAGAAGTCAGACTCTTCTGACTCCACATCGACTTGATCACTCTCAGCTTCAGTGAGTGGGTTATCAAGGATAGTATCATTTCTTATTGTTCGGTAGATTGAGGAGTGGTCCTCTTAACATCAAGTGGTCCCACACCATCCACTTGCCCACACCATCAAGTGAATGGCTTGTTATTTGCCATAACAACCTCATATTTGTCATGGTTTCAGAATATTAACAACTTGTGAAGCATAGAAGGGATACAATAATTGCGTGTAAGCCAATCTCTCCCAAGCAAAGCACTGTAGCTTGAGGTAGTATCCACTATAAAGAAGGTTGTTAACTTGCTTAAGCTGCCAATGGTTAATCAATCAGGATGACCCCTTCGAACTTAGTGGTGGCTCTAGATAAGCCACAGATTGCAACATTTGAAGTAATCAAGTAATCTCGAGATTTACCAATGACCCCCAACATATACAAAGGTGAGACGTTGATAGCGACGCCATTATCCACCAAAACCCTATTCACTAGAATGCCATCAAATTTGGCCTTAATGTATAGAAGTTTGATGTGTTTATTGGTAGTATTAGTTCCATCAAACATCATCTTCATTATGTTAGGCTCATCATCAGTTGACTTGGATGTTGGGGCAGTAATTTTGAAAGACAAAGAATTAGGGATACCTTCGGTAGTTGTTACTTCAGCTACAACCTCCACCTAGGGATCTTCATTTGATGCTATTACATCACCCTCAAGGCCTTCTTAAGTGTTAGTTTCCATGAAAATCTTAAGCCTAGATTTCCCGGATTGTTGGCCTAGTTTTAGTGTCAATGTCTTGTGGATTAAGTTAATGATCCATAAGTAATTGAAACAATAAGCTTCTAAAAGGAACTACCAAACTGAGAGACGTATTGGAAAATATGCTTATTTCATTACTGATTTAGGAGAAGTTCATTGCAATTACAAAAATACAAGTCACTAGTATGGCCTAAAACTTCTATATGATTTCAGAAAAGTTGAGTCCTATCCGAACTAATCACTTCTCTATGGATGTTAACTGGTTGGTTTTTTCATTCAACTGTCTGTCCATAGAGATGACTTCTTCTTAAAGGGCTTGCTGATTTCTCTAGGCCCCTACTACTGCCTATTTAAGCTTTCTAACTCTTGAGCCTTGAGAGGTGTGTTGTTGCCTCACAGATGTAAGCTGACCCCTGAGCTGGCTCAACTTACGCTCCAAGCAATGGATCTAATCTTCTAGGCCCTTGATGTCTTGGCTTGTAGATTTTGAGCATATCTGGCTGCTTGAAGTTCCTCAAAAAGTAGTTGTAAGCCTCCTAAGCCAGCTGAGCATCTTAGATCCCTGATGGTAGCCTGGCACTATCGCTTTTGTTGAAGGAGTGCTGGGACCTCTTGGGTAATTCTAATAAGTACCCTCTCTAATGCCTTGTGCTCTCTAGCAATAGTTGGTGCCACCTTGGTGTCTTCTTTCAAGGCTTTTCATCGCGAAAAGAGCTTCTTAGTGTTTGGCTTCCTCAGCCAAAGAAAGGATAGGGAGATAAGCTAATTCCCCTAACCTCTGGAACCTTGGAGAGACTTCTTGGTAAAATTGCAGAGCCAATCTTCTACTTGCTCCTAACTTCTCTAAGGGAGATGAAATCCTTGAGGAGATAGGAGGAGGAGTGGTCCTTGATGGTGTGAGCAGGTGGAGACAACATCAAAAACTTTAGAACTAAATTTCAACTTTGGAATCAAGCCAAAGAAAGAAAAGGTCAATATTTGCTTCTGGTGTTAGAATTGGTGTCCTAAAAAACCTAATCGCATTTTAAATATTAATTAAATAAAATTATTTTATTTATTTATTGTCTGAATATATTTTTTGTGTCAAATATATATGTGATTGTTTTCAAAAATGTTACATTCGATAAACGTAGTCCAAGATAACGTGTCAAGTTTGGTTTAAGTGGTAATTGAGATTGAGTCACAGATAGATTTAAATCAAACTAGTAATACGTTGTCAAAATATGTTTGTAATTAGTAATAAGTATGGACACCTTGTCTAATAATGGGCCGCCGGACACTATAATGGGGGGAGGTGTGGGCCTGAACAGTGGGCCCACCATGGTGAGGCCAGTGAGCGCTCGGAGGCTAACGGGCTGCATTGTGACGGGCCTCAGGTTGGGATGCTTGAAGGAGTGAGTGGTGTTCGTCTTGGGCCTAATGATGGGCCTCCAGTTGTTGTTGGTCTTGAAGATAATGGGTTGCGGGTTGAGGTTGATGTTCGGAATGGGCCACCAGTTGCGGCCTTCCTTCTTCTTCTTGGCCCACGTTACCATCATCTTCTGAGCCTCGAAATGGGCCTAGTTCTCCCCTTCACGGTCTGGGCCTAACAGCCTAGATTTGGCCTCATGGTCCCACCCTGTGCATGGCGGGGGGAGGGGGGGGGGGGGGGGGGGGCGCGCGTGTCTTGTGCTAGGCTGTAAGGCCTAGCTCTCTCTTTCTCTTGGTTTTAACCAAGCCTAGTGGGGGCTCGGTTTCCCACTCCCAACTTGGGTCCGCTCGGGTTCACGATTGTTTGGGCCTCTCGGAATTTTGATTGGATGCTGATTCATCTACCCATGAGGACTTGAGTCATGCTCTGGCTCTGGTTGATATTATTGATGCTCAAGATGACTTAGTTGGGCTAGTGGAGCCTAACTTGTGTGGCGTGAACATGGAAGCAAGCATTTCAAGTAACTGCAATGTGAGTTCCAATGACCGGGAGGCCTATATGGACACTGCTACTTTTGTTGGGCTTGAAGAGACTTCAGTGGTTCAGCCTCAGATTGAAGGTCGGATGACTAGAGCGGCTTCGAAGAAGCAAACTCAAGTCAACAACAAGAAATTGAAGGGCAAGAAGAAATCCTGATTTTTTTAGGTACACTTGTTTAGGATTTACTTTGTGTTTGATGTACTCATTGTATTTTCTTTGTTTCCTTGTTAGAGGCTTGTACTTAGGGTTCCTTTGTATTTCCTTTTTGTTTGCTTTTGCATGTTTTTGCATTCTTTGATTTGGTTTGCATTGTAGGCTTTGGGATTTGAGAGTACGAGGGGCATAACCCAACAAAGAAAACGTTTGGGCTTGTCTTAGTTATCTGCATAGGGATCTGAGAGTGCTATATTGGTGTTGTCTATATGATTGAAACACTGATAGGACCACATGAATTATTTGTTACTTAACTACTATTAGAAGTAATTGCTTCTGTAAGACGATAACTCTAAATCAAGGAAATAGTCTAAACTTGTCCATGGAATGTTCATTGCTTTGACGTGCTAAAAGGATTAGGTCACAACATGTGGCTTAAATCTTATTTGCGTTGGGTAACGGCGTGAAGTGTAGCGGGAACACGTATTTTACTGGGAACATATAGTGTCTTACGAGATAAGCATGTCCTGTTAGTTGATTCGCAAACATTCAAATAGATTTGAGAATCATTGTCCAAGTATTTCATTTGTTAGACATTTGGTATTAGTACAGGAATTATTTTCTGTGTTAATGAATAGTGAAAGATGTGAGAAAAATAAAGACAGCAGTTAAAGTTATTTTTTGCCCATGAATATATTATAAAAGGATTAATTGTCATAATAAAAGTTATTTAGGAATTTTTGAGTGAATATATATTTAATCTAGATTGTCACAACATTTATTTTGTGGAATTAAGCGTTGTTAAATGATAATCAATATTATCAAGTGCTGATAATTAGATTTAACCCATTTGGAGCTAGAACAAAATTGTCCTTGAGGTCCCTTCTCAAGCGTCAATATAAAGCACCCTTTGAAAATATTTAAGATGAATTCATTAGATAACTTATTTATTCCTAATATGGATAAATTTATTTTGCTAAACATATAATTCATAAGATGAATTATTTATTTACGAAATAAATTAGTTTTAAGGTAAAAAATGTTCATACGATGAATATGTAAGTATGTGAATTGAAAATAAATATAAAAAAGGAAACGGAGAGTAGAAGCATGCGCGGCCTAACAATTGCTTGCCCAACTTGGCCCAGTTTATCACATGCGTGTAACGCGCGCACGCGACAACTCAGTAATGTAAAGGGAGCACGCGTGCAATGCACGACCCCAGCTCCCTACAGCCTAGCACTGACTATCCGCACCTCCTGGTTTCAACCAATCAAAATTCGCCACGTGTCATTAATGATCTTTGTTTCCCCAATTTGCTAATTTTTTTCACATTATCAAATAAGAAGTCAACACGTGAGACTTCTTTTTTTAATGACTGGCTAATCTTTTTAACTATTGACTAGATTTTCAAAATATGTATATACAGGTTGAAAATCAGTATTGAAGGGAGCGTATGATGATTACAACTTCTTCGCTACTAAGAGAATATGAAAATTTTTTTAGCATTTATCTTAAGAAATAATTTTGTTCTATAATTTTTCCTAAATTAAAAGATTTCGGAGGTCCACACTTCTGGTGCAAAAGATGTCATTGAGAATAAGCCATTGAGGTGTTAAGATGTTCTTCTTCCCATTTCAAGTAATGAAAGTCGAAATAGGATTCACGTTCTAGGTATGTTTTAATTAAATACTTGATATTTAAAGTGTTTTTCCATTAATTCATTTATTCTACATATCACGTTTATACTTGTTTTATTTGACATTTTTTAGTCATATTATGGTATATTAGAGTATGATCTAGATTTAATTTAATAGTTTAATTAGATAAGACCTTTAGATTTAAAATTAAGAATTTTAAAATTTGTTTCCACTACAAATTCTGAATACGTTCATAATTGATATTAGAAATTTATCAGGTTTGATAAATACAGGTATGTAGAAGTATGAAAAGATGAAATTGGGGATTTTATTAAACAAAAAAGTGATCATGAATATTGTTGTTAAATAGTTTAATAACGCGATTGAATATTTATTTAAAACTTAAATTGTTTAATGTTTATATAAGTTTTAATTTGTTCTAGTAGGCATATATTTCTAAATAATCTAATAAAATTAGATATTCAAATTTGTTAAATGATTTAGATATATACATTATCACAAAGAATATCTAATAGGATTAGATATTCAATTATTTAAGAATTTTATAATCTAATAAGATTAAGATCTAAAATAATTAGTTTTTTATTTAAATTAAAAAAAATACAAATAAAAAAAATAATACTCAGCATTGGGCACTGGGTAGAGGAAGGGTCACATCATCCCATAATATTTTTTTTATTATTATTTAAATTTATAAAAATATTAAATAAAAAAGAATTAACTAGAATGATATTCTAATAAGGATTATATGATAATCATTTCTAAATGTGTTTGGTATAGTCTTTAGTTATTCTAACCTATTTAGGCCTTAAGTAATGTTTTCTAAATAGTTTGATAACATGGTACTTATTAAATTTTGTTCACATGTTTAATCTGATTTAAATGAGTTAAATATTATGCATGATGTGAATAAAGTTAGAAGGTCATTTAGATATGCAACTTCATGAAATATTTGATTTATTTGAAAGAAAATTCTCATAAAATACCTAATGAGATTAGATTGTAGAGGTTGGATAATCAAAGGATCCTAATATGATTGAGATATTATTTAATAATTAAAAAAATTTAGAATATGATTCAGATATTGGTTATGAGACAATCAAATATAAAAAAAGATCCACCATTTAAAATTTCAAGTGGCAGCAAGGTTCAGGAGTTGAATCCTCATGGCCTCCATTGCTAGTATAATAGTATAGTGGATAGGCGCTACTCCCTGAGGAGGGCATTCGTTCACCGAATACATGATTAGACTTCTTTAGGATAGATAAAAGTACGGGAAAACATATGTGGCCACGTTGCCATGGAGTATCCTATCGACTTGTACCAATATCTAGGTAATGATATGCACTTGATTAGGATAATATATTAGTCTCCTAGGGAGCATTACGGTATTGTCTAAGAGGCCAAGGTAGAAATGGTGACTTAATTTTGTTTAGGAAACATATTAATTGAGACTAGCTCTCACCCTACCGATAACTCGGTGCAACCTCACTACCGAGGAGTAACGTGTAGATTAGTTTGATTATTGTTGCCCACACGGAGAATGGTTTGGTGGGTTAGTCTGCTAAAAATTATTAAAATGGTTCACAGCCTCTAAACATCAAGTGGGAGCAAGCTTCTATAAATGAACACGCATGTTCTCCATTACTGGTCTAGCGGGACAGTAGGTGGGTGCTACTCCCTGATGAGGGCATTCATTTGTGGAGTACAAGGTTAGTTTTCTTAGAGATAGATTGAAGTGCACTAAAATGGGTATGGTCATGCTGCCATAGAGTACTTCGTGGACTTGTATGGATGTCCAGGTAGCGTTGTACGCTTGACTATGTTGCTACATTAGCCTCCTTGAGGAGCTCTGTCGTATGACCTTAGAGGCTGAGGGAAGTGTGGTGTGTTAAATATGTTTAATAAGAGCTTACAAGAAAACAAATTTATTGAGAAATGTTCGCACCCTTTTGATATCTTGATTGACCGTGCTAGCGGGGAGTTTTTGGTAGTTTGGTTTGATCGCGCACGGCATACATGTAAGTGTGGGATTAAGTAAGAAAAATAATCCTCTATGTTGCATGACTTTTTTTACAGTTTCGATTTTAGTCTGTATGACATATTTTTGCATTGCAATCAATACTGATATATGTTACTAATTTATTCTGTTCTGCTGACTGATATATTTTTGCATTGTATCTCAATAGCATGATACAACTTATAGTTTAGGTGATGTATTAGATATATCTTCCAATAGGTTAATGCTGCACTAAGTACACGAGAGCTTTGGTGTAGTGGGAGGATGGTCAGCACCACCTGACAGATTCATGTCTTTAGCCTTAATGGTTGAGCATGATAACGAATTTGATCCTCTAGAAGTAAAACTCTTAAAATAAAGATGCAGACCAATGGGTTAGGCCAATAAAAGCTAAGTTAGAATAATTTTATTTTAACTAAGTCTGGGAATTTTTAGAGGTGTCGAAAAATAATAAGTCCATTAGATGAAATCTAAATGGACCTACAAGAGTAAAGAGTTGTGTGGACAAAAAGATTGAGACCTTCTAGGCTAAATTTATGGCAGTGGGTTATGTCCTAACAGAAGGAATCATCTTTGATAAGACCTTCTAGCCGGATGCTATGCTTAAGTCTATAAAGATGTTGTTATCCATTATATCTTATTGTAATGAGATATGGAAATGGAAATCAAGAAGACATGTTCTGAATGGTCATCTTGAGAAAGTTATGCATATGATACAACTAGACAAGTTTGTTGCCGAGAGTTAGGAGCATGCATTGTGCAAACTGAGGAAGTCTATTTGTAGACTTAAATTCGCATCTTGTTCATATTGTAGATTCGATGATGCCTATCAAGTCCTATGGATTTAAATCAATGTTTAGTGAATCATGAGTATATGAGTGACACCGATAGAAAGTAGTGACTTTCTAGGTGTTGCATCTAGATGGGATTCTACTCATAATGGTGTAGAATTGTTATGAAGTGTTAATATTTAGTTATCCAGTTATTTGAAAATAAAAGACCTAGGATAGGCACACTATATTCTTAAGATCAGGCTTTAAGCAAGGTTCAAAGAAAGGATATTGAGTTTATCATGGGTTGCTTGTTTTAAAAGATTTTTAGACATTTCAGGTCAATATTTAATGTTGACTCTAGGAGTGAGAGTCATTAGATGGTGAAGTGTGAAGCTGTCTTGTGTTGCTTAGTTCACCATAGAAGTCTAGTACTGGACAACTCAAAAAGTTATGTAATAGACTTGTTGACTTAGAAAGTTCTTGATAAATTAAAGCTTGTGAGCAAAAGAATGAGTCAATTAGAGATCGGTATAAAAGATATAATAGTCAAATGGTTGACAGATCCCTAGGGGATAGTTATATAATGTAGGGCTATTTGAGCTTAGGACAAGTGGGAAATTATTAGAATCGGTGTCCTAAAAAACTCAATTATCATATTTTAAATATTAATTAAATAAAGTTGTTTTATTTATTTATTGTCTGAATATATTTTACGAGTCAAATATATATGTGATTGTTTTCTAAAACATTCCACAATATAGACATAATCCATGATAACATTTCGAGTTTGGTATAAGTGGTCAATGAGATTGAGCCATGGATAGACTTAAATCAAATTTGTGTTATACTGTCAAAATATGTTCGTAGTTGATGATAAATTTGGATGACTTGTCTGAAAAGACTATAATATGTTACTTTAGATTACTTGCCTTGGTCATATGGATAGGGAACCAAAAGTGTTATAATGGTGTTGTTTATATGACTGAAACACTGAATAGGATCACCTAAACTATTTGTTTCTTAACTACTATCAGATTAGGATTGGGGACACTTGCACGATGCTCACAAGCATCAATATGGTTTATGTCTCTCACATCTTCTCAAAAGGTAATTAGACAACATATTTGATAGCTTCGACTAGTCATAACTATCAAAGTCAAGGAACAACAAATAGGTGGCTGAGTGGCGCTCTACATAACATTGTCTATGTTGATGCTATTAGGATGGGCCACCATAGATACCGTGCCTAGTGTCTCCTTACCCTTCAAAAGAAAATGTAGTTTTTTTTTTTTTTGATATTTAACAAGACAAGCTCGAGATACAAAAGTAGGCACACCTACAAGATTACGGCCCACACACACACAACACTACATACGATAAATAGGGAAAAGGAGCTATAACACACAACAGAGCAAAATAGCCAAAAACACCCAAAACTCCAATAAAGTAACCACCAAACAGAGACCCTTGTGCAACATTCGAAACCACTATTTCGCATCGATTTCTGGCAATGAAAAGAAAGGCTCTAAAAGCAATTCACCAATCAAAACATCCTCAAGCGCCAAACTTCATTCCCATAAGGATACACCACTAATTCAAAATAGCTCCTATCCCTCACCATTGGCATTATTGTCTGAGCATTCAAACATCATTGACTCTCCTCACATGACAACATAAAAACTCCTTTCACCTACCTTATATGTTAATTTCAAACATTAGATTTGCTCAGCCTCTAACCACCCTTCGAACTCCATTGAACCTAACTTACACATTATCATCCAAACGAAACCCTAATCAAATGAAAACATATCTAAGCCGGTATCTCGAGCTCAAAGTTACTGGCTCTCCCTCTCCAACTTCAACAACATCGATTCTACCAAGTAGGTTTCCTCCATCGCACCTATGACTCAAGGCATCACCTCGAACTCCGAAATTTCTTGTGCTTTTGACTCCTCGCACATCCCCTCAACTGTGAAACTCTAACCCCAACCAAAAAAACCAAACTCGTCACCTCAACCCTATTGTCGCCATTGTCATCTTGCGACCGCCTATCATCGCCGACTTCAACCTCGTTTGTCTCTCTTGTTTCGCTTTCTTCATTGTCGACACTGGAGCTCAAAGCCATGAAATCTCTTTTCCCTTTGACTTTGCTCCCTTTTCATCTGCGGCGTCTTCCACCACCACCTACATATTGCCAAGCACCTCCACCATACCTGGGTCTCATTGTCATCTGCCAATTCCATGGCCACTATAGCCAACACTACATCTTCAATTCCAAAAGAGAACTTAAGCTTTGTTTGGCACATAGAATTAGAATTGGACTGTGAAATTACAATTCCAATTCCAGTTCTAGTGAAATTACAATTCCAATTCGTCTTCTAGTGGAATTGAAATTCTGTTGTTTGGTTCCTCAAAGAAATTGGAGGTCGGAATTATAATTACATAATGATTCAAATCATCAAGGGTTATCGGTCAATCAAGTTGGAGTATTTAGAGTTTTAAATGGACTATTGTTGGATTTTGGTCGGAGCAGTTCACATTGCATTCGAGTTGTTATGGTCAGAGCAATTGACTTTGAACTCGAGTTATTCGAGTTTTGAGTCAAATGGGGTCAATTATTGCGTTAGGTCATTTAGTATCTCGTTATCTCAGATTTTCAATTATACTTGGGTTAGGACTTTTCAAGATTCGGGCTAGAATCAACCGGGTTGGTTGATTTAGGTCATTTCAAGCTCGAGTCATCTTATTTATGGGACAAACGAGTTAGATCTTTTCAAATTTTGAGTCATTTTAGGCTAAGCTTGATATGGATTAGGTCATGTTGATTTTGCTCGTATTAAGTTTTGGTTTAATTTGGTGGGATCCTTTCCACTTCGGCACATTTTGTTTACTTCACATTCAAGTGATTGGTTTCAATTTTTGGATTTAAGTCATCTCGAGTTTTGGGCCAATCGGGTTAGGTCATTTCAGACTTTAAGCTAAGGCAATTTTGGTCATTTCAAGTTCAAGTCATTCGAATTGAGTGATTTCGAGGTTCGGGTCAAATTTTAGGTTGTGTGTAAGTCTTTAGATTTTGAGTCATCTTGGGTTTGGATTAATTAAGCCCGGTCATTTTTGGGTTTTAGATCAATGAAGTTACTATGGAATTGCAAAGTATGACTGGGCAATATGGTTTTCATGGAATTGGAAAGTATGATTTTTAGTTAAAATTCAATTTCATAGAATTGAACAATGAAATTGTAATTCTAATTCCAACAGGTGAACCAAACAACAGAATCAAAATTGTGGGTCCCAATTCCAATCTTAACTTTCAATTTTAGACTCTAATTTCATGCTTTAAACACAGCTAGAGAAAATTGGAAAGAAAATAAAACTAAGAGAGAAAGGAGGGGGCCAGAAATGGCAAGTGGTAGGCCATTTCCAGCCCAACATAGGCACATAGAGAGAAGAAAATGTTGTGTATAGTTTAATATTTGTAATTTTAAATTTTGAGAAATTAAAAGGTCAGTTTTTAGGGGGGGGGGAAAAATCTTTTTGTGACTTCGAGCGTTTTGTTTTCTATTTTTCTATTGTAGTTGTGATTTTTAGTTTTTTTTTTTTAAAAAAAAATGTGAACCAAAAACAATATCAAACAAAGACCCTAAGTTATATAATGTGATATTAAATTAAGTATTGTTATAAATTAGGGACTTTTATCATGTTAATTGAGTACATAGGCATCGTTTAGCTGCCACATAAATTGAATTCCTATGGGAAGTTGCATTTTGTAGGAATTCAATTCTTGTGTCAACTTTTTAAGAAGTAGGTACGAATTGTTTGATTGTCCAAGATGGGAAATCGAACTTCTTTGAAACAAAGAAATAAAAACTTACCCACAAGTTTAGGTAAGTTACATTATGTACTTTGAAGGAATTGAAAAATATTAAATAATTTGCACTTTCAATATGCTATCTATTTCCTGACAACCAAACAAGAGACTACGTGTGAACTTTTCATGAATAAATACTTTTTTCATCTACTTACTGACAGCTAAACAAAGCCAAATTCAATATATTTTTGTCTATAGTCATAGTCTTGCTTTATTTGTTATAGCAATCATCAAAATTAAGTGCTAAGCTAGATTCTAAGCTTGATTGTCATAATATATGAAAAGGATGTGCATATAAAAAAATGCTAACTTTATGATTGCTTTATCCTTGTATTGTTCGATAGATCCAAGGAGGTCACGTGATTTATATTTGATTCATTGATCAAGTGGAACTTCTACATCAGCTTCATTTTTGAAGATAAATTTGAATCTTTTGATGGAACTACTTTATGGAACAACTTTGATAAATGAATTTTTTTTTACTAAAAATTACCTAAATTTTAGGTATAATTTTAAAAAATTACTAAGATTTTCTAAGTTTTCAAAGTTATACCTTAATGTTAACATTGTTAGCATCCTGATAGGGTAAAAAAAGAAGAAAATAATTTAAAAAATTTAAATTTATATTTAAAATAATTTAATAATATTTGAAATATATGTTTATTATCTTTAAAATTTGTAATTGTTTTAAAGATTATTTTTTATATTTAAAAGGAATTTTTTTAAAAAATGCCATATCAGCAAAAAGTAACGGATAAAAAAAATCGCCCATCCCTCTCTAACAACCCTGCTTTTCCCGGACAACCCTTGCCCTAACTCGCTTCCGCCTAAATTAAGGGCCCCCCCCCCAAGCTGCTGCCGCTGCCTGCGGTAAACTTCGCCTTCGGAAATCCATCTTTTTCTGGCCTGTTGTTAGTGAGGTCTAGGAGTGGGTCCTCTCGTGGGTGCTCTGTTCTTCTATTTTCGGGTGGGGTCGAGTCTTCACCATTTGTTCAGGTCTGGGTGGGCTGTCTTCGTCGCGCTCCTTCTCCATCACTCGTCTCCACCCCGGGTGTCTCCATCAGGCGTCTCTCCATCAAGTGTATCCACCTCGACCGATGAGTCTCCAACATCGAGTATCCGAGGGCGTGGGTGGGTGATTTGACCCATTTTGTGACTTCGCCCCTGCTTTGCCGCCCCTGTCGCTGTCTCTTTGTCTTGTGAGGTCTGGGAAGTTTTTGTGCGTTGATGATTGTGGGGTGAGGATGGGTCCGCTTCTTGATTCTTCGCTCTCTTTGGGTTTCTCTTCGACCCTCTTGGGCCTACATCGAAATGGGGTTCTGCTCGTCGCCCCTTTTCTTCCATTTGGTGTGGTCGTGTCTCCGACGTGTTCCCCCCATCGATGCGTCTTGTCTCCTCTGTTGTGGGCTTCTTCAGAAGATGGTTTGTTGAATTTCGGGGTCAGGTTCGGTTGACCCTCTTTGCACCCTTGCCCCTGTTTGCTGTCACTTGCTTTCTGCCGTCTCTCTATTGTTGGTCGCTATTAGAGATGGGTGTTCGAGGTTTTGGGGTCTAGATTCGTGAATCCGGGTTGGTGTTGTCTGAGCTATGGGTTGTGGATTGTATTGCCATGTGTAGGAGCTACTCGGGTGTAGGGTCTAAGGGCGCGATGCCTCGTCGGCTTTCGGTGTTGGTCATGTTTCGAGGTGTTACTCCGACGTTGAGGTTCCTTCCCCCCGATTCTCACGCTTTCGGTCTCCGAGGCCCTTCATCATTGTTGCTTGATTATGCCTCCGGTTGCCCTCACTTAACGCTGATTGTTTTATTTGCAACCGCGGCCGTGTGGAACTATGGTCCCTGGTAGAATTGACAAGGGATTGGGCTGATGTCGCTGCTTGGTTTAGATTGGTGCTTTTTTTCTTTCTATGTCTTGATATTGTTTGCACATTCGTGTTTTCGGGTGTTGTCTCGTGTCTTGGTGTTTTTGTTGTTTGCGTGTATTGGTATTTTTTGGTGTTTTGGCATTTTCGTGTTTTGGTGGTTTTGGCGTCTTGGCAATTTCATGTTCCTTTGTTTGCTTAGAATCTCTTGACTTGATTGTAAAATTGTACCTTTCTTCCGTTATTAACAAAATCCCAATGATAGATCAATTATTCAAAAAAAAAAAAAAGCAAAAACTAACGGATGTTAACGGTGTTAACAATAATGTGTGACATTGAAAAATTTTGAAAAGTTAAGTATGACTCTAAAAAAAATTAGAAAATCTAGGTGGTTTTATGAAATCACACCTAAAATTTATGTGATTTTGGGTTTTGGGGGTGGGGGGGGGGGGGGGGGGGGGGGGGGGGGGGGGGGGGGGAGGAGGGGAGGATGATAACCCCTTGATAAATTGTATTCTTAGAGATTCATGTGTAATGGAACCAAATATGCCAAAAGATTAAGTTGATGAGTAAAATAATTTGAAATTCTAATATACCCCCTTATGCAAATTGTCATTGGGCTTGAAGCACGAAATCTACGTCATGCATGTGCTTAAATTATGTCAATATTGAAAGTAAAACCTGTTAGGATATAAATTTTATGACCTTCTTGTCAACAAGATTATGGAGCCAAGTCAAGCAACCAACTATCCCAAAATTTTAAACTGATGGATAAAGGTACAATAATGATTTTATACTCTAACATCATGTACTGATAATTATCCCATTGTACATGGTAATGATCGTTAGGAGGACATCACCATCTCCCTTCTTACATAATTTACCGTCCGTTAGAAGGTCAACCACTTATATAAAAAGTATATTTTTTTAAGATGGTAAGCAGTACAACAATGCCCTCATAAGGGCAGCAATGGGGAAGGGGGAAACGAATCTCAAACCTAATACTTTATGATCGAGGATGGATAGTCTAACCAGTACAACAAACCCAATAATGCAAAAGGTACAATAATTTGCCTCTACAATTATTCAATGTCACTTGTTCACGATATAAGAACTTCTTTACCCCATCCATTGAATTATAAAACAGACGATCTCATAGATTTCTTAAATTTTAAAGTAAATCTTGTACAAATACATTGTACCTATGTATACCGAGAAGTAACATGACTTTGGAAAACATTGTTTAGGTTTCCCGAACTCTTAAGATAGTTGTTTTTATTTGAAATATACTTTAAAACTTTTAAATTGCATAGTCTAAGTTCCCTCCCCCCCCCCCCCCCCCCCTTGTATGTAGAAATTTTATTCCAATAAAGAACGAGATACAACCGAAATACAAACACACCAACGTCCATTCATGTTACATCCACGCCCACACATGGGGACTATCCTATTCACACTATTCTTAGCCAAGACGTAAACATGACTATTATCTTCTCCTCTAGCATGAACAAAATTGATAGACTCCCAAGGATTTTCTTAAGTGGGCTCATAATGTAACTCAGATTCCATAGGATTTCTTCTGAAGAGGAGCACCATTGTATTGCATTGGATGAGTCTGATTCCATGAAGAAATGGCAGGCACTCAATAACCCTTTACTAACCGTGATAGCCATGGCAAAGAGGATTGCTTCAATTTTTGCTTCATTCAAGTCCTTACTACCAATCAATACCGAAAATACCCCTACATATCTCCCTAAATGATCTCGAAGTACTCCTCCAATACTTGTCGGACCTGGCTTGCCTTGTGATGTGCCATTAGTGTTCCATTTAAGAACCCCTGTAGGTGGTTCTTGCCAAAAAGTTTGCGGTCTAGTGGATCGGGTATTGGACCAAGAACGAACACACGCGATATTTGAAGCAATTTATGAAGCCGAGTACGGGCATTCTACTGACCATGCATTCACCCAAGTTTCCACTCTAATTTTGACCACCTCGAAAACCTTCATGTTGCCACGGTTTTTCTTTGGAAGATAATGTCGTTCCTCGCTCCCCACACAAACCATACTAGTGCAAAAAAGGGGATCCACACTCTTTTTTGGTCTCCACTAAAGATCGCATCTTGCCGTACTTCAAACCATGATTTAGGTCTTGTGGGATAATTAGATACATACCTCACCATTCAGAAAAACTCATCCAAAGTTGCCAAATCACATAACAAAATATGACGAAGTTGTCAGTCGATTACTTTGACCCCTGACAAATAGGGCATTTTGCTTGATTTTCTTGTATAATTTCAAGTTGAGCAAGCGTACCCGCATATTCATTCTTCTTATTAATGTAAGTCATACAGGTAACTCAACCTTTGGTGGGACTAGTCCTCTCCATAGGCATTTAAAGCAATTAACTACATTAGGGTACTAAGCCTGTATAACACCTCTAAAAAAAAATTTAACCGAAAATTCCCCCCTCACTTCGAATCTCCAACACAACTTATATGTTCTATCAAGGCAGAACATCGACATCTAGCAGTTCCAACAGGCTTGTGTACATCATGTCTTCATACTCAAATAATCATCTCCTCCAAACAAAATTCCACATCCAAGTTAGCCCATCTCATACTCCCATTTCCTCTAACAAAGGTTCTTTTTTGACAAGATAGTAGGAAAAGCCTAGGATATAATAATTTTAGGGGTTGATGGCCCACCTACACATCCAACCAGAATTTAGTTTCGATGCCATTTCCTACACTCATTGCTCCCCAAATTTTGATGAATTCTTCTACCTCTTGCCCAAAATTCTTAAAGTTGTAGATCCCCTCCCATGCTCCCCTTCTTGTGCACATGATTGCCTTAGCCGAGAATAGGTTCCCAGGAACCTTATGGAT
Organism: Simmondsia chinensis; assembly: GCA_018398585.1. Lineage (NCBI taxonomy): Eukaryota > Viridiplantae > Streptophyta > Magnoliopsida > Caryophyllales > Simmondsiaceae > Simmondsia > Simmondsia chinensis. The sequence continues at coordinate 6,791,155 of JAGTTD010000011.1, forward strand.
GCTTGTAATTACCCTTTTCTATCAAGCTTGAGAGTCATCCAAAAATCTCCACCACCATAAGGAAAACAACTGCATTTTTTAGAAGAATGTCCCGCACACCTAGTCCTCCCATATGCTTCGGCTTCTGGATAATCTCCCACTCAATTAGCCCCATCCCCTTATTATGCTCTCCGTTCTTAGTAAGCTAAGGTACTTACTTAGGAATTCATCCACTTGACACCCAAACATTCCAGAAGCTCACTTGCCGCATCTACTTCCTTTATTTAGTTGGAACAATGAAGAGTTTGAGTAATTGATAGCTAGCCCCAAAACGAGCTCAAAGCAGGTCAAAAACCTTGTCATGTTTCTTAGCGTCATCCCTTTGGCCTCGTAGGAAATGATTGTATCATCCACGAGTTGGAGGTGCAAGACGCTCACCCTGTTGGCACCCACTTGAAGCCCCTGCACATGCTTTGCTCTTTCCACATTACATATCACTACATTGAGGACCTCTGCCACTAGAACGAAAAGAAATGGTGAAGGCGGTCCCCTTACCTTAGATCCCTTTCCATCTTCCTCAATGTGATGGGGAGCCATTAACCAACACTGAAACAGACGCTAAAGTAACATAGGATGAGGCCCAGCTGCTCCACTTTGTGCCAAAACCCATGCCAGTCAAGACTTTATCAAGAAAGGCCCAATCAACCGAATCATAAGCCTTCCTGAAGTCTAATTTTGTCATAACACGTTTTTTTATTTGACTTCATCTAATGAAAGATTTCATTTGCAATCAAAGGTCCATCTAAGATTTGACATCACCGAACAAAAGCTGTCTGATTTTCCCTAACTAATGTTGGCGGCACTTTAGCTAACCTTTTTTTTTTTTTTTTATAGGATCTTTGTAATGATCATATAAATAAACCCCACCATACTAATTGGTTTAAAATCCTTAAGGTCAATGGCCTCATTCAGTTTTGGAATTAAAGTCACCCACATAACTTAGTGTTCCCTAGGGAGCTCACCCTATACAAAGAAATCCTGAACAGTTTTAGTGATGTTGTTCCTCTATATCCCAGGCTTTCCTAAGGAATTTAAAATAGAAGCCATCACACCCCTGGGCTTGGATAGATTGCAATCCCAAGAAGCCAATTTTACTTCCTCTGAAGATACCTCGGCCTCTTCCTCTTCGGCCTCCCTCTCTGACAATCTTGAAAGGCCTAATTCGTGCAGACTGACATCCAAGCATTTTGACTTTGCATAGAGCTCCCCAAAGTGGCATCTCACCGCATCTATTATCCTTGTTGGGTCTTGAATGAAGGCCCCTGGAACCTCGATACCACCAATGAAGTACTTTTTAAATCATGACTCGGACAATGCGAAGAAGTATGTCAAATTTTTATCCCCTTCTCGCACCCATATACATCTCAATTTTTGTTTCCATAGCCTTGACTTCCTCAAGCGCCATGACCATAATTGTTTTTGCAACTTAGGTTTTTCCACCCACAAGTTATTGCTCATGCTTTGGATTTCTAGTTGTTTCTATAACTCATCAATCCTTCTTTTAAGAGCCTTCATATTGTCATTAATGGTCCCAAAGTTCCTTTTGTTCCATTCCTTAATTTGAGACTTCAGGATTTTTAGCTTTTCAAAGGATGAATCACTCAAAATTCTACACTTATCCATTAATGCCTTCTAAAAACCCCCACTCTCCAATCACACATCTAAAAAGATCGAAAGGGGTCAGACCCTAATTTTTCCTTATTGTTTCCACAATGATTGGGTTATCATCTAAAAGACTCTTTTTGAAAGCCCATAATTTAAATTCTGGGACTAAAAGAATTCATTCATTATTCACATATGCTTTATCAATTCTACTCATTGACGATCCCCTTCTCCAAGTGTATTTTCTTGCCAATAAAGGCAAATCAATAAGTGCGTTCGCATTGATGAAGAATTTGAATAATCTGGAGCTCCCATTTAGACCAATTTCTCCCCTCCTATCATCCATGCATAGTCCCATATTCCCCTCTGGCACTCACGAGAACAAGGTGCATAAATAAACCCAATTAACCCCCCCCCCCCCCCCCCCCCCCCGAATCACTCCTTTCACTGCAATTCAAGATGTCCCTTTCATAAACTACCCATTCATTATTAAATTACTATTCCAAACAATCATTAGTCCTCCAACTAGGGATACAATGGGGCGGGGCAAGTACAGGGTGCTTCTTCCATACCCGCACCCGCCACCCAAATACTATACCCATACCCGCGCTATTCTCCGCTATAATTATGAAATGGATACCTATACCCACTCCATTACCCTCAGGTATCCAACGGATATCTATTACTGACCCTGTACCCTCCCTAATGTGCATAGCAAACGGCTATATATACTCGTTCGTATTAGTAATTTAATATTATTTTTAAAAACTAATTATAATTTTTAATAACATTGATAAATAATTTGGATTATTGAATTTAAACACGTATTTTTTAATTTGAAAGCTAACAATGTATAAAATGAAACTGGTATGGTAGGTATGAGGTGAGGCAGGGTGGGTACAAAACTATACCGTACCCACCCATACCCGTGGCGGGTACACCCAACCTGTACCTACTACCTGCTCCACTTATACCCGTACCCACCTCAAATAGGGTGAGTACATGCGGGTAGCGGGTTTTACCCGCCCCACTGCCATTCCTACCTCCAACTCTTTGCTCCAAAGCTCCGATGAGTCCCAATAGCATCTGGCCAATACCCACACACTATCCACAGCCCTTTGATCGATTGTTGACATTTTAGTTCCGAAAAACCCCAAAAAGTGCAGATGGTTCTTCGATAATGCAACTTTAACCACCCTTTTTCTCACCCCCCACATTTAGCCCATTCACGTTCCAAGCAAAGATTTTTATAGTACTAGTATTTACAAATCCAAAAATGTTCCTCTCTCCTTAACACCATTTCTACGGCCCATGCATCTTGCCCAACCCTATGAGCAAGGAGAATTTGTTCTTTTTTAACAAATGATTTTGTCTATTAATGTCCATTTTTTTCCCACGTAAGACCAACCTTCGAGCCCACTTTCAAAATCTTCCCCGTTGTTTGCTTTATTTATTTTTCAAGTGTGTGAATATGGTCGCCGTAAATACAAATGTAAACAAACGTGCAAAAGAGACTCATCGTGACTAGGGAGTGTGCCAAAATTTTGGATCACACGTCTTTGACCTCAACCACTCACCTTTTCAGAGAAATTGAGGTGATGCTTTGGGTGTATGCAATTTAGTTTGTTGAACACGTAGATTCTGCTTATGCTCCAATTAAGGAGATTTTTATATTTTTTGTGGATTTTTTTGATATATATGATGACAAAAAATTATAAGGACATGGACCTAACTTAGATGGCAGCTACAATGACGGAGCAGAGTCCACAGACACCTTCCTTCATATGCTTAAAAGTCAAGAAATGGGTTGGAGACAAACTTGAGAGCTCAGCGGTCCAATTATAAGCTCGAGCCAATGAAATTTTTTGGCATGGCACCCTTTATTTATAATAAGTCGAATGAGTTAGAATCTGACAAGATTTAGGTGAAGCAAACTGTATTTGTGTCATTAGATTAGGATCAACGCAATCAAAGTCAAGCCCTGGCCGTCAAAGCCCTTAAACATGGTGCAAATCTAAGGTCACCTGACTTACGAAGTAGTAACAGTAGTGTTAAGACCAACGTAAATCAAGTTCAAGCCTTGGCCGTCAAAAGCCTCAATTCTTAACTTGTTGATTTTGGAAACAGATTAAAACGACGAGTTTATACCTTAAGCCCGAAGAATTATATTACTTGTTAGAATTGGTGTCCTAGAAATTCCAATTTATGTGAACAGTTTTATTATTGAATGAAATTGATTTATTGTCGTCTTTATGTTTACGAGTTTATTGTGATGCATGTGATATTATTTTCTTTCAAGTAACGTCCCATGAGATGGGCATAGTCCTTAAATGACATTTGGAATGTATATTTTAGTGGATAATGAAATTATATCACAAATAGACTAATAACAGATTAAATATTATTTAATAGTTAATTCGTAGTTAGTGATGAGATTCGACTACTTGTTTGCTAAGACTATAATATAACATTTAGATAAAATGTCTTTGTTTTATGGATAGTGATCCAAAATGTTATGTTGGTGTATTATAATGAGATCTTTACACTAAATTGGATCATGTGACATGCTTGTTTCTGCATTACTATTAGAAGTGAACAACTCATTTTATTATGTTTATACAATGACTCTAAATTCAGGAAATATTCTGAACTCGTGCATGAAATGTTAGTTACTTTGATGCACTAAAAGAATCAGGTTGCAAAGTGTAACTGAGATCATACATTTATCGGGTAATTACATGAAGTGTAGCAGGAGCGGATATTTTACTAGGAATCTATAATCAAAGATGTCCCCTTAGTTGATTCGCAAGTATTCGAATTGATTTCAGAGACTTTGGCCAGAGCATTCCATATGTTTGTGATTTGGGATTAGCTCAAAAATGTTTTTCTATATTAGCGAATTATTCAAGAAGGATAAGTCGGGAACTAATGTGAGAAAGAATAATAATATTAGTTTAAATTATTTTTCTCATAGATATTTAATAGGTAAATTATTTTCTCATAGATATTTAATAGAGGGTGTTTTCGATGAATTTGGTTAGTAAGCTTATTCATCAAATAGGAGTCCAATATGAGATGGGGTCAGTAAAGATGAGCTGGACTCAAGCACTAGTTGCACGCCCAACTTGATATTCCCTGCAAGATTTAAACAGACGATTAGAGGGACCCTCGGGGAGACTTCTCCAATACTCAAGTCAGTACTTGTCTCATGAAATAATATTAAAAACAAGTAATAGATATATATAAAAGACTTAGATTGAGAAGAGTAGAAGGTTGAGTATTTATTGCTCCAGAGAGATGAACGCGAAGGATGATAGGAGGTTGAGGTGTAGAGTGGCCTACCTTAGACAAGGTTAGGCTCAAGAGAGAGATGGAGAGTATGAGAGAGAGAGAGAGTGAGAGATCCAGTCCCTTGAGGGAAAGAACGAGGTATTCCCCTTTATATAGAGGTACATGGGCTGGGCGCCCGGGCGCCCATATTATTGGCTCCCATGTTTTGGGTGCCTGGCTTGGGCTCCCTGGTTTTGGGCGCCCACCTGGGGGCCCGAGTTTTGGGCACCCTGCCTTGGCACCCGGGTTTCAAGCACCTAGCCTGGGCACCCACTTGTTGGGCGTTAAGTCTGGAAGCCCTTGCTGGGCGTTCAGGCCTTGAGGGTCCGGACTTGTGAGCTTGTGGATGCTCGTCTTTGGGACGCTTGTTTCAGGCTGTGGGTGTTTGGGCGAGCGGATATCAGGTTAGTATTATAAGCATTTAAAATACCGGGGTACCATTATGAACAGAGGGGTCAATTGCGAGTAAGTTATTATAGGGAATTTAACGAGTAAATATATTTGTTTTTAGAGTGCAGTAGAATTTATTTAGTAAAATTAAGTTTTATTAAATGACAATTAATTATTATCATGAGATGATAATAAGATTTGACCCATTTAGAGTTAGGAATAAATTTTCCCTCATGTCCCAGCTCAAGCCCCTAGTTTATGCACCTCAAGAAATCATGAGAATTCATTAGATAAATTATTTATTAAAGGGTTGAATAAATTATTTGTTATTAATAAGCCTAAAAATTTGTGAGATACATTTATATTAAAAAATAAAAAGGGAAAATTAATACAAAAATGTTTCACCTAATCAATGTACAACAAATGTCACGCGCTGACTATGGCGAGGGGACGATCCGCTTCACCCCCCCTCGGCAGCCAGCGTAGGACACATGTTGCATGCTGGAGCACCCCAGGATAATGATCTGCATCAAAAGGCATAGACCAATCATAGGATGCCACGTGGAACCCTATGACGCGAAGCTGGGAGAGTTTTTACGCGCGTATATTTTTTATTTTTGGGTAAGTATCTTGATATTTTGACTTATCATAAACTTTAATTTTATTTTTTTAAATAAAAGAGTCAGATTTTTGCCTCCTATATAAATAAAAGTTGACTCTTGAGGGTTTAATGCAACTTTTAGACTTTAAACTTGTTCTTCAATTGGTGAATTGAAGAAAGAAAAGTCTTCTCTCATTAGTTCTTTAAAATTATTTTAAAGGCCATGTGATTTTACAATGCCCACACGCCAGTGTTGAGATTGCGAAGAAGATCTCGAAGGTATCGTTCGTGCATCTTTTCACTTGCGGTCTACAATGAGTAATCAGAATTTTCGACTAGTTCCTTTAAGTTTGTGTTTAATTCATATTTCATGTTATGTCTGTTAGAGAAAATCTTCAAAATACTTGCAAAATACTTGCAAACGGGTAACCGAAAGATCCTAGGTGTTGAGGTCATGTAATCACTTTCCTTAAGGTTTATTTAGGTATACGAAATATCCTCAGGGATACAACATCAACCAAAAATAAAGTGAGAATGTGTAAAGGGAGAGATTGAGATAGATGTAGAGAGGTTGAAGTTTTAACAAGATCTTACTTGAACACAAGAACTCCCAAACAATTAAAGTTCTTTTCTAATTCTTTTTTCTCTTTCTTTTGATGCAATTCAAGTAATTAACAAGTATGAAAACTGGGAGAATATATGGGTATACCATAAAGAGAGACGTCCCAAAAAACCAGCAAAAACAACTGCAACAAACCGGGAAAAAGCCGCGCAGCAAACCGTCAAAACAAACCTATGTGTTGAAGTTGTGTGTCAACATACACATCGACACAAAGGGTTACTGTAAGATTGTGTATCGACACACAGTTTTTCTCCATTTGCTTTTGTTAAGGGCTGTGTGTCAACACACGGGCCATGTGTGTCGACATATAGCTATTCCCCCGCGGTTCTATTGGATTGTTTGTCGACACATATGGCCCATGTATCAACACGCACCCCTAACAAGCTTTAAACACTTAAACAAGTATCAGAACAATCTCAAGTATATCTTTTGCACTTATTAAGCAACATTTAACATATTATACTTTACATATTTTGAAAATACATCAATATTCCCCTGCCATTTTCAAAATACAATCAATCTCAAAATAACATCTCGATTAAAGGACGCCTTATTGTGCATCAATGAGGTGTCTCCTGATTGAACCTCCGGCTAGCGAAAAGACCACACAGTTAATCGGATCGAAAATGATAGACCAAGCTTTAAACCATAGAACCCATTTGACTAATTGACTATCTAATCATGCACAAGACGTACTTCCCGTACAACTTCCAAATCAACACATTTATGGCCTTGTGTCTTGTACCCTTCGTGAGTATTTTAGGGCCAAACTCTTAGTCAAAAATCACCCTTTGAAGCAGCCAAAACTTCAACACATACTAAGGTGGACCTCATTGATCATGTCCCTACAACGTGATATTTAATAAGTTCTAAAACTAGGTCTATTAAGAGCTTTAGCTCATCCTCTTAGAATCTCTAATACAGGTATCAAGCACTTCACACTCGGGATGAAAAAATTCTCATTTAGTGCTTGCAGTCACATAGATGACAAGTCTCTCTCATTGAACCCGAGACCTATAGTCACACTAGGTGTCGAGTTGAGGGCCTATCATGGGCGACTAAAAACGATAGGTTTCAACCCCATCCCTTCATTAGTGTTTAGAACCAAGTCTCTAGCTAGGACTTTTGTAAATGGATTCGCTAGATTATCACTTGTTCTCATAAAGTCCACAGTGATAACACCTTCTCGAATAAGGTGTCTCACTATCCTTTGCCTTACACTATTGTGTCTGGACTTCTCGTTATATACTTCACTGCACACTCTAGAAAGCATAAGTTGACTATCATAGTGGATAGATATCGGTGATATTGGCTTAAGCCACAAAGATATCTCATACAAGAGATCCTTTAACCAATCGGCCTCTTTAGATGCAAATGTAGGAGTTATAAACTCTGCCGCCATAGTAGAATCAGATATGCCAGTCTGTTTCTTGGAACCTCAAGAAATCGTACCCCCACCAAGTAGGAATACCCATCCACTTGTGGATGCATGATCCTCTGCATCGGAGATCCAACTCGCATCAGAGTACCCGTTCAAAATAGGAGGATACCTTACATAAGAAAGACCATAGTTCATAGTCTTTTAAGGTACTTCAATACACAATCCACTGCATGCCATTCTATCTTACTTGGATTGTTGGTATATCTACTTTGCTTTCTAACAGCAAAGGCTATTTCAAGCCTTGTGCTCGTCATGGCGTACATAAGACAACCAATGACTTGGGTATATCTCAATTGGGACACGAAAGCTCCCTCATTCGGTACAAGTTTCACGCTTGGATCCACTGGAATGGACACCGACCCGCATTCATGAAAGTGGAACCTTTTTAATACATTTTCAACATAGTGAAACTGTGTCAAGGAAATAGTATCACCTTTCCTTACAATTCCTATACCGAGGATTACCTCCACCTCACCCATGTCTTTCATAGCAAAGTTTTTTGAGAGAAATTGTTTAGTTCTCTCTCCTTGTTCCATATCAGTACCGAATATCAGCATGTCATCGACATATAAATATATAATGACCCCTTTGCCATTATCAAACATGCTATAGACACATTTTTCTGATTCGTTTATAATGAATCTTTTGTTAAGAACAACTTGATCAAATTTCTGGTGCCACTACTTCGGGGCTTATTTTAGCCCATACAGAGAGCGTATGAGTTTACATAATTTTCTCTCTTGGCCTTAAACAACAAAACCTTCTGGTTGTTCCATATACACTTCCTCTTCTTGCTCACCATTCAGGAATACCGTTTTAACATCCATTTGGTAAATCGCTAGCTTATAAATTGAGGCAAGCTCTATCAAAATCCTTATCATCGATAATCTTGCCACGAGGGCATACATGTCAAAGTAGTCCAAGCCGTGTTTTTGGGTGAACCGTTTAGCCAACAATCAGGCCTTGAACTTATCAATCATTCAATCGACCTTAATCTTCCTTTTGAAAATCCATTACACCCGATGGGCTTACAACCTTGTGAAAGGGCCACTAGGATTTAGGTATTTTTATCGATAATGGAATCAATCTCATCATTCACAGTCTCTCAACAAAAGGAGGCATCATGAGATCTCATCGCCTCATTAAATGTCATGGGATCAACTTCCATGGCACAACAATATGGAACAACTTGGTCCACATCGTTCCTCGAACCTTCTACCAAAAACATATAGAAGTCCAAACCAAAAGATTTCTCTTTCCTTGCTCTCTTATTCTTTGAAGTTCGAGAGCATTTTCAGGGACATTTTCCCTCTGATGATGAACATCATCATATGACACTTGAGTGTCATTCTCAACTGGCACATAATCCCTCGGTCTAGGGATAGAAGTAAACCGATTCTCATCAAAGATGGCATCACACAATTCTATTATTGTATTTACATTGATATAATCATTAGATTTAATTGCATAGAATCGATATGCCTTACTATGAGGCGCATATCCAACAAAGATGCAATCAATGCCTCTTTCACCTAATTTCTTACATCAGGGACTTAATGACTACCCTACATCCCCACACCTTTAAATAATTCAAATTAGGGGCTCTCTTGTACCATAATTCATACGGGGTTATTTTATTTCTCATATTTGGAACTCTATTCAATATATGACAGGCCGTTCAGGATGTGCCCTCTGCAGATGTAGTCATCATTCTTCCACTTTAGTTTGGCCCTATGCTCAGTCAAAGTCTGTTCCTCCTCAGATTCAAAGTTGTAATGAGGAAGTGCATCTTCCTCTACCATCGTCGAAAATTACAGCCATCAAACCTATCTAGCTTCATGAAATTGGCTGTCATTTCCCTAAGTAATGAAGCCATATCCCAAATCCAAAAGCTAAACCTTAAAAATGTTGAAGCAAACCTTCAAAATACTTACAAACGGGTAACCGAAAGATTTCAGGTGTTGAGGCCATGTAATCACTTTCCTTAAGGTTTATTTAGGTATATAAAATATCCTCAGGGATACAACAACCAAATATGAAGTGAGAATGTATAAAGGGATAGATTAAGATAGATGTAGAGAGATTGAAGTTTTAACAAGATCTTACTTGAACACAAGAACTCCCAAACAATCAAAGTTCTTTTCTAATTCTTTTTTCTCTTTCTTTTGATGCAATTCCAGTAATTAACAAGTATGAGAACTGGAAGAATGTATGTGTGCACCATGAAGTCCCAAAAAACTAAGCAAAAAGAGCCGCAACAAACCAGGAAAAAACCACGTAGCAAACCGCCAAAACAGACTTGTGTGTCGAAGCTGTGTGCTGACACACACATCGACACACAGGGTTACTGTAATACTGTATCTCAACACACAGTTTTTCTTCATGCACTTCTGCAAAGGGTTGTGTGTCGGCACACGGGCCATGTGTGTTGACACACAGCTGTTCCCCTGCAATGCTATTGGATTGTGTGTCGACACACATGGCCCATGTGTCAACACACACCCCTAACAAGCTTTAAACACTTAAACAAGTATCGGGACAATCTCAAACATATCTTATACATATACTAAACAACTAACACATTTTGAAAATACATCAACAATGTCTACTATGCTATGCATTGTTATGTTTAATTGGAGTTATAAACATGTAATTATTTAGAATATGAATTTTAGATTAAGATTCCATTGTGCTGGATCCAATCATTATAGGAAATTCTAGTTTATGAAATTAAAATTGCCCAACCAACATTACCCTAATGAAGGAAGTACATCAAGATCTATGCTAAGCTAAGCAAAGTTATGCTACTCTTAGGTAAAAAGCACAAGTGTGCTTTAAATAAACTTGAAGAAGTTTGTATGAGTGGTGCTAGATCCTTTATAACTAGAATAGTATCTCTTATTTATAGAAAAAAGAAATAATTGCTGCTCCCTAATACCATGGCATTTTCTTCCCACGTTCGCCCCAAAGCTCTTTCGACGTGTGAATGGGTAGTGAATGTGCCCCTGATTTGGTGTGTTTGAGCGCCTTTCTAGAAGCCCACATCTGCTTTTTCAACTAGAGTCCCTTCTAAATTCCTCGTGTTCTGTTGGATAAACTTGAAGCCCATGCATCTGAAATTCCGTTACAAGTAACAGCCTCGAGCTTGGAAACTACTTGTCTTGCAACCTTATAGGAAGTCTCTTGAGCTTATGCTCCTTTTATCCCCTCAACCATCTCAAGCCTCAGGTGGCTGATACCCCTGTCAAGGCTTTAAATTCCTCAAGTAGCTAGGCTTAAGACACCATTATCCTAACATCTAAAGGCTTTACCTTCCTTAAAGAGGGCCTAAGGTGACAAGCGCATGGCGGCGTCATCCCAACTCCCTTGAGTTTGAGGGTAAACACCCACCTCCTTCCTAATCTTAGAGGCGTCTTGCTCCTCGTCTGCCATTGACAAGCTTGTATCTTTATTGGAAGAGACAGTATTGTCCAAAGATAGCTCCCCTCTTCTCTTCTTGCATTCAGACTTTAGCTGCTCCAGGGTGAGATAATTATACTACTCTTCGTGAACCAATTGTTGACATTCCTCCGACTCCACCCCTACAACTGGGACTTCAAACAACATGACAAAACCTAGGGAAAAGTGCCGCTAGAGTTATCTTTAACGTCCTCATCTGAATTGCACGCGCATCCTTTCTCAGCTTGGATATTTGGCGACTCCAAGACATGGTTCAGATTATCTTGAAAATTCTCTTCGTATGATGAAGACTTGAGGCCCAAATCCTTATTCACCCTACTAAGATCCACTTTTCCAATAATATCTTTTATTAATAGCCATGGTCCACTGCATATTGTGCTGGGCCTGCTTTTGCTAACCCCATTCAACCCCACATCTATCTTCGATTATACCAGTGATCCATCTTCCAAAATTCAACCTAATACTCTTTTTAATTTTTAAGCCCCCTAAAGAAGTATGTTTCTCGTTTTCATTTTGTGATTGTTTCACAGTATTCCTTATTTTTCTGAATCTCTGCAAATTTATTTCTTCGAAAATTCAGAAAAAATAGCTCGGGTGCTTGAAAAATTCTGGAAAATTTTATCAATGTAGACATATATCTCTCTTGGCAGCGGTAACAAGAACTTGCCTTAAAACCTCTTGAAATTTCGAAGAAACCCTGTATGATTGAAGGAGCACCTTGCATGTTTCTTCCTGCCAGACTTATGGATGGCAGTTTTGCATATATATAGGAGAGGGGCTTGGCTGTTTGCTTTGGAAGCCTATGCATGCCCTTGGATGCCATGGCCTTGTGCATTGGCTTGTCTTGGACGTGTCAAAGCTCGATAGCATGTAGCAAAACCCTCCCTTAGACCACCACGAAAATGTTGTGCCCCAGTTCGGATGTCGGGTTAGTGTCAGAGTGCCCCGGGGGCATCGTGCTCATAGTGCCAATGCGCGACATGGGGGAGCAGCTGGCGGCCCATGCTAGTGGCGTTCTTATGCTTTGTTAGTGCACTCCAAAAGTGTCGCGTGATGATGGGCGAGGTGAAAACAGGGTTGGGCCATGCCATTTTCATGGTGAGCGGGGTGGGGAGGGCTTCGTACATGGTGCAAGAGTGGGGGGGTAGGCGCACCTCATTAGTGCGCTGAGTGTGTGTGGCCTTGCTGGGTTGTGGAAGTACAAAGAGACCTTGTCCACTTTGGGGTGTCGGGACGACATAGTGGGCTTCGTGATTGGGGCGAGAACGAGTGGTAGGACAGTCGTGGGCTCCGCCTATGATGAAGACTCCACCCTCTTCAGTAAGCTTTAAGGGCGCGGCCTCGTGGACGACTCAGCACAACGTTGCGGACCGAGTCCTTTTGAGGTGTGGCAAGCCACCCTACAGGCTATGTGCACGGAGTGGAACGGCTAAGGCACGGGTGTGCAGCTACGATCGCAAGCCTGTGACATGCCCCAAGGCATTAAAAGTGAGTTTTGTGCGTACGGCCCAATGGTCTCCGAGTTACAAAGCGGCCCTGTCCTCCCTGGTGTGCTGGGATGTCCTAATGGGATTCGGGATTGGAACGGGAACACGTGTCGTGATGAGTTGCAAGCCTAGCCAACGGCGACGACTCAACCTCGTTAGTAACCTTCTGTGGACAACTCAACGCGGTGTGAGGGACTGGGCATCTTTGTGGAGCGGTAGGTTGGATCACTTCCAAGAGTGCTTGTCCTCTCTAGGGTGCCGAGATGCCTAGTGGGATTCGATATGGAAGCCAGTAACCATGGCATGACTAGTTCCAGCCCAGCCTATGGTGATGACTCAACGTCGTTTGTAAAGCTTCTTTTGGTGTCTTGACACACTAGGGCAAACCGGGCCTCTTCAGGGTGCGGCGGGGTTACCCCGCAAGCTAGGCACGTGGAGCGGTAGAGGCACATGGGTGCTTGTGTGGCGCTCTAGGGCCTAGAAAGCTTACTTTGTGTGCACAACCCAACGGCCTATTGCTTCACAAGTCGGCCCTATCCACTTCTTGTTGTTGGGATGTCCTAGTAGGATTTGGGATTGGAGAAAGGACTCGAGGGATGACAAGTTGTAGGGCTACCCTACGATGATGACTCGACATGGTGTGGTGGACCAGTCCTCTTTGTGGAGCGGCGGGGAGGATCACTTCAAAGCGGCCTCGTATGTCGCGTGGTGTCGGGATGCCTAGTGGGATTCGAGATTGGAGCTAGACCGCACGGCAGGGACGAGTTGCGGGCCTACACCTGCAGCAATGACCCTAGTCTTGTTAGTAAGCTTCTTAGGCGTCTTGACACCTGGGGGCGGTCCAGGACTTTTTGTGGTGCGGTGGGGTAATAAATAGACATTATAGATATAGAAGACTTAGCATAAAAGGACTAGGAGGCTTGGACAATTATTACTCTCGAGAGACGATCAATAGCGAGAGAGGGAAGGAAGGAGGCGTGTGACCCCTTTTCTCAATAGCGATATAGGGAAGAAACGATTATCCCTTTTCCCACCTGCTCTATATCTTACATGAAGAGAAGGAGGTGGGAAAGGGGTGAGGTAACACATGTTAACGCTGGGTGTTAGTATGTATATTCAATCTTCCAAGGTTCGGTTCCTAATTTAAGTTTAATTTATTATTACCTGATCATTATATAATAATTACCTGTTCGTTATACTTATAGTACCGAACCTATAAATATTGGGCATGTAAGTTCCGAGCGAGTACCTTTGGATCGGGTGCATTGATCCGCCTAAATGGGTTTTAAATATTCGAGTGTCGTTTAAATGGCATGCGTATGCCATTTGCCCATTCTGGGTCGCCCATGCTGGTCACCCATATTAGGTCGCCTGGCATGTCGTCCGCCCATTCTGGGTCATTCATTTTAGGTCATCCATGCTGGGTTCCCAGGCGAGTAAATACCAGGCCAACATTATAAACATATAGTCCCCCTACTTCGCTGGTCGGTCATTCCAAGTCCGGCCATGAAGTATATTGCGCGTCGTCTTTAACCATAGCTCGTTATTGCGCCGTGTTTGCCCAAGTGATGGAGGTATTCCACGTTCTATTTTGGCATTTTGTAGCTGCCATTCATGTGTGTTTTGCACTTTACCCAAGGTTATATGATGTAAATAGGATATGCAATGGGGTACTTGATGTTTAATATGGTGTTTAATTTAATGTGGCTCATAACTGGGCATGCAACCCATCATGAATGTTAGCGAGGCGTCTAGCCCCGTGTAGATTTTAGTAGGGTGTTTAAAATGTTGTTTACCTTATTGGGATGCTTAACCCATTCAGGACCTTAATAGAGTGTTCTACCTTTTTAGTTTATTTAATTGGAGCAGTTTTTATTTGTGTGCGAATATTTAAGAGAATTTGAGCCTCTGGGCCCTCTGAAGCTTAGAATATTTAAAGCATTTTGCTACTCTATAGACCATATGTAATAAGCTATAAGTTATATGTATCAAATAGAAAGTAGATACTGGTGCTCAATGTATTGTCCTTAGATAAACCTCAATTGGCGATGAGTATTACACCCATTGTGGGTCATTGCACCAAGGCGAACCATGGTATTTGATATTGCACCCGTTGCAAGTGATTGCACCAAGGTGGACCATGGTGTTTTGCACTGCACTTGTTGCGAGTGATTGTACCAATGCCAACCATGGTGTTTTGTATTACACTCATTGCAGGTGATTGCACCAGGGCTGATCATGGTGCTAAGTACGTACTTGGCTAACCATCAGGTATCATGTGTAGAATACCTGGGCAAAGCCAAGCAGACTCAGGGTAGCAAGTCAAACCAAACGAGTCAGTATAATGCACTTGTTTGATAATGAATATGTCGAGAATAAATATCAAAATAATGACCATGTTACTAGAAATAATACTGCTTTTAAGGCTATTACCTGCTAAGTAATAAACTTATAGTATATTATCCTCAAAGGATGTCCATGGCTAATGTTCGTTTGTCCTAGACGTTTATTTATGAACCGATGAACTTGGCGTGGCTCATGTAGAGTGGTTATAAGTAAACCACCTGAACCCTTGTTAATTCTGGGATGACAAGCATTTATGCGTAATGTGTGACTTACCAATAATGGGTCTTTGATAGTTTGTGGTGTATTGCCTATGCTGGCGTCGAATATTAAAAACTCTACGAGGTAAGTTTATAGGATATTGACGATGAAAGTTCTCTAAGGATACCATTGTCGAGTTGTAAATGTTTTAATTTACATATCAATCTTGTTATTTCAGCCTTAAGGTTGCATAATGATTTTAAGAATTCAGTGATCCTTTGTTGTGTATTATCTTGATGATAGCAATTATTGCTAGATTGAGTAGGCGATGAGAAAAGTTTTAGATTATTTGTGAGTAAGTTCAAGACTGTCTTGAAATAAGTTATCATGAGTATTAAGCTAGTTCATCCCTACTGTTATCTGGTCAAATTGCCACAAGCTGAAGGGTTTTTATTATTAAGTTATCATTTATGCCTGTACTTATAGCTTCTGATTCTTCATCGCGTGTAGGGCAGTTACAGCTACCTTCACTAACTTTGAAATGTTCGGGGAAGTATTTTTATTTTCTGAGCCAATTCTCATGTTGGGCATGCTTTATGGTGGTTGAGAAGTTGTTCTTAAGGTGTGGAGTTATCAATTATGCGTTGCAACATGATATACACGAGGCTTGGCTTCTTGAAGTAAGTTAATAAAGATTTAGCTTTGAATCCGTATTTTTTGAAAAGTTCAGTTTATACCTTCACTGTGTAATAAAATTGTGTTACATGTTTAAATATTTTATGTGTATACCCCTATATCCATTCCTGATTATCATTTCTTGAGCATCGAATGTCTAGGATAAGAGGAAGAATTGAAAGATTTAGTAAGGGAAGATATTGTCATATTCCCTTACATGATTTGGTTTTGTGGATAAATGAACAAGAATCATGAGTATAAAAGTAAGGTGTATTTACCAAATATAGCGTTTAGACAATACATATGTGATTATGAAGGTGGCTAAAAGTATAGGAACAAGGTCTTACATTGATGTTACTAAGTTGTTGACCAATAGCGAAACTTAGCTAGCAGAAGGTTGGTTTAAGTGTGAGCTGTTAAAGTGCAGTAATATGCGTGGTTCATGTTGGACTTTCCAGTTAGAAATGTTCTATCGAGGACTTGGCATAATTGAGAGTGAGGTTCTCCAGTTCTAAAATGATTTGCTCTACCAAGATAAGGAAATCTAGATTGTGAGTCGGGGTGAAGTCTCCCTATCTAAAAATGATTTATACCACCAAGATATGAAAATCTAATTTGTGAATTGGGGCAAAGTCTCCTTGTCCTAAGATGTTTTACATTACCAAGATGAGGAAATTTAAGTTGCAAGTTGGGGCAAAGTCCCCTTGTCTTAAAATGCTTTGTCTCACCATTTAAATGAAGTTTGGATGATGAATAGGGGAGAAGTGCCCCTGCCTTAAAAATAATTTATACCACCATTAAGGAAATGAAATCCAATTTGTGACTGGGGCGAAGTCCTCTAGTCTTGAAATGATAACTGCCGTCAAGGTAAGGAAATGACTGAGGCGATGTCCCCCAATTCTAAAACAATTAATACCATCAAGATAGGGAAATGACCGGTGAAGTCCCCCGGTTCCAAAATGATTTAGACCATCAGGATGAGGAAATGACTGAGGCAAAGTCCCTAGTCCCAAAACAATTTACACCATCAAGATGAGGAAATGACTGAGGCGAAGTCCCTCTGTCCCAAAATGAGTTATGCCATTAAAATAAGAAAATGACTGAGGCAAAGTCTTCCCCCCCACCCCCAGTTCTAAAACAACTCATCGCCGCCATTAAGAAAATGAAATCCAATTCATGATGAAGCAGTTGGATCAATTATGAATGGAATGATCCTACCAGAAAGAAAAGAACGTGATTGTTAGATCCAGTGGGCACATTTTTTGGGTTCAAAAGGAGTTATTACGCCTTTTGCACAGTAGTACAAACTTTTTGAAGTACAATGTACAATCTTGGCCACCTTGTGTTTGTCTATTTTGTTCAAATTTAATTTATATGCCTCCTAAGCCACATTGGCACACTAATATTAGCACCACACTTATGTGATGGTATTCTATGCTATTGCTCATCAAAACTATGAAAGATGAACCGATGAAAACGCATTTACATCGTCGATTGAGCCTTCTCAGCATCCATAATTCGGCACTACTACTTTAACGTATTGGCATTGCGATATGCGAAGGGCATTCTAATGACACAATTAAAGAGTATTTTTGATCTCTCATAAAGAAGATATACTATAAACCAATAAGTTATCCATTCAGTTTGGTAATCAATGAACGCTAAGAGCCTTTCCTAATGTATTGCAAGGATGGTGCCATATTAAACATGCCTTATAACTTCAAGTGCCATAGATAGGCTTCAAACATGGCTTGCAACCTTAATTATGGCCTGTAATCATAAACATGCCTTGTAACCCTTGTTTGTAAACATACCCTTTTAGGGATACCGTGAAGATATGTAGCGTGCAGTAATAGATGGGCATTGATTGGCATGTAGTAGTAGGCGGGTATTGGTTGGTGTGTATATGTAGGCATGTACTTGTAGGCATGTATTGGTTATTCTTAGATGAGTAATGGCAAGGCATAAAATGACCAGGCGTGTAGTTACGCGATGTGTGGTTACAAGGTGTGTAAGAACATGGAGTAACATGGCAACATGTGTAGTGATACGGCCAACAAATTGTAGGGCAAGTAACAACACCCACTCTAACACCCATATGCCATACATTATTCACCCTCCCCTTAATGTTTAACAAGGTCAACACTACAGAGGTAAGGAGGAAGGAGGAATCTTTCTTCCCCCTTGAAAGAAAGACATCTATGCTCACTCTTGACATATATAATAAACAAGGAAGTTTTCTATAAAATGAGGTGCTAGGAAAGGCAAAAACCCATTAAGGAGAGGAAAAAGCAAGCAAAAGTTTTCAAGTAAAGTTTGATTAGACTTGAATTGCAGCAGAAGTTGGATCAAATAGGAATCTATTGGAGTAGAATTATGGCAAAGATTAACTCCTTGAAGTTTGATTTGAAATGGGTTTGACGCGAAGATTAGGTAAGTTGGCCTATGACAATTGTCGATTTAATTAAGGTTACAATAATTTAAGATGGTACATTGTAGCTCTATTAGTCGATTTTGCAACAAGAGAAGTTTAGATATGTGTGATATTTATGAGATGCAGGTGATGCGAACATTTTCTCAACAAATTCCGCACACAATTTGTATGTGGTATTCAAAAATGAAGAATCGAGATGATATATAGAAAGATCAGATAATTTTAATAGAACTCAATGAATTTTGAATTCGTATGAGATTAACAGAGTGGATTGGTGTTTTATTCATTTTTAATAGTGCATACAAAGGAATCTAGTCACTTGTGATTGACTAAGAGAATTTATCTAATTGAGGCCCACAGAGGTAAAAGCAGGTAGCTTTTGATTTCATACTATAGCTAGACATATTGGTAAAACAAATCATCAAGTCGAGCTGTGGTATAAAACAGCAATTAAGAGAGCCTTAATTTTAGTAAGAACACAAGGAAGATTCGAATGAGATTATGAAAGATATAAGAGGTTACATCTAAGCATATTCATGGGCAAATAAGGCAAAGTCAGAACCATGAGTGGGATCAGTGAATTCAAGTGTCACATGAATTGGTTGACGAAAGTTGATTCAATTGGGGTTTAATTGAGTAAGAATGAAATGCAAGGAAAATCTATTCAATTTGAAATTAATCCAATAAGAAATGGTTTAATATAAATTGCAACGAAGATTAAATTGATATAAGGTTTAGTTGAACGAGAATTGTGACAAAAGTCGACCCTAGGATTGTAGTAAAGACTAACCAAATTGGAGCTTAATTAACATGAGATTAAAAATTTGTTCAATTTAGGCTAAACTAAATTGAGATTGTAAGGCAAACCGGTTCAATCTGGATTAAACTAAATTGGGATAATAACGAAAACTGGCTCCATCAGGGTTCGACTAAATTGAGATTGTGACAAAATTTGGTTAAATCAGGGTTGGGCTAAATTGAGATTGTGATGAAAATTGGCTCATCGAGGGTTAAATTAAATTGAGATTGTAGCAAAAGTTAGTTCAGGTAGGGTTGAACTAAACAGATATTATAACCAAGAGTTAGCTCAAACATAGCTGTATTAAGCTAAGAAACTGATTAAATTAAGGTTGATGAAAATTAACCAATTTAGGATGAATTGAATTGAGATAGGGTTGACGAAAATTAACCCATTTGAATGTAAGATTGTAATGAAGATTGATTCAGTCAGAATAGAATGAAGATTGATTATATCAGAATAGACGAAAACTAACCCATTTAGGGTTGAATTAAATAGGGATTGTAACAAAAATGGATTCAATCAGAATTGACTAAACTAGAATTGTGACAAAAACTACCCGTTTTGGGTTGAATTGAATAGAAATTGGGTTGACAAAAATTAACCCACTTGAAAGTAAGATTGCAAAGAAGATTGATTCAATTAGAGTTGATGAAAACTAACCCATTTAGAGTTGAATTAAACAGGGATTGTAATAAAAATTGATTCAATCAGAGTTGAATTAAACTAGAATTATGACAAATATTACCTGTTTTGGGTTGAATTGAATAGAAATAAGGTTGACGAACATTAACCAATTTGAACGTAAGATTACAATGGAAATTTATTCAATTAGAGTTGACAAAAACTAACCCTTTTAGGGGATTGTAACAAAAATTGATTCAATAAAAGTTGAACTAAACTAGGATTGTGAACGAAAATTACCTATTTTGGGTTGAATGGAATAGAAATACGATAAACTAGGTTGAATTAAACTAAAATTGGTTCAAAGAGGACTCAATTAAACTGAGAATGTAATGAAAATCAACCTAATTAGGGTTGAATTGATCTGAGATTATAATGAAAATCAATCAAATAAGGGTTGAAATGAACTAAGATTTTAATAAAAATTGGCAAGGATTTAATGGAGGCAGGAGAGTTACTGTTGGTGGTCGCTACAGGATACTAGTGGTTAGCGGTAGTGGTCATAGCGGTGAAATACGAAAAGTCATGGTTGTTTGGTTAGTGGTAGTGTGTGTTTGAAGTCGCACGTATGTGGTGGCAGGAGAAACATTAAGTAGTGGTGATGGATGTCTGAGGTTGCGTGGAGCAGAACAAAGAACGGTGGCACTGGAAAAAGGCGAATGACACGACAAGGCAGGCCACGGGTCAAGGGAAGCCAGAGATCAGGACGAAATAGAGGTCAGGGCTAGCCAAAGTTCATGGTGGGCGAAGGTTAGGGCGAGCCACGCTCAGGGCTTGCCATCAGTCAAGGGCAAGCTAGAGTTTAAGGGTGATACATCTATAGCTCCCAACATGACAGCTGGCGCCACATCAACTGCTCAGGACACATCAGCACCGATTAATTAGTGGAATAAGTATGGTTATAAGTATTATTTTGCTTAGTTTAATCAAGCATGTTTTGTTAGTTAATATAGTATGTATATATATATATATATATATATATGGGTTTGGATTAGGAGAGAGAGTGTGACTTTTGCCCCAAAAACAAACTTTGCTTTTCTCTCTCTCTCTCTTTATCTCACGTCTCCCCCTATCTCCCCTTTCTTGTCCTCTTTTAAACCTTAGTTCTCCTCTATTATATATTTTTCACACCCATTGCTTGTAATCCCTTACCTATAGTGAAATACAAATACCCTACCGGCATTGCTTGATCTATTGTTTGTCATTGTTATTGGATTTGGCTTGGTTGGTTTGAGTGGGTTGAGGTCCAATTGCATCAATTGGTATTAGAGCCTCTCGCTCCTCGGAGTTGAACCCTAATGGCTGAAAACACGTGTTCCCAGGCGGCATTTCGTGAAATGGAGGAGGGATTGAGGACGACATTCACTGTACAACAAGATGGGCTGCGAGATTCATTAATGACACAGCAAGAGAAGATGAGAACGGTGTTTTCCGACTGACAAGGCGCACTAGAAGCTCGGATTAATCAGAATAGTTAGTCGATGGAGGAAATGAGCCGATCGAATCAAGGGTTGTCGATACAAATGGGCTCAATCGCCAACATGGTTGGCGGGTTACAAGCATCACTCGGGCATCGAGGTATTCGGGCCCCTAATGGTGTACCTATGCCAGCATCATGGACATCGGAGGGCGGGGTGAGATCTCCAGCAGTACCCCCCGGACAGAAGTCCCAGCCGCAGACCGAGACAGTCATCCCTGACTCTAATGAGGTCAAAAATGGTAACTATCACCGCCCTACTCGCTTTACTAAGATTGATTTCCCTCGTTTTGATGGTATGGATGTTAGAGGATGGTTGTTTAAATGTGAGGGATACTTTAGTATGGATAGAACACCTGAAGAGTGTAAGGTTAAGCTTGCTAGTGTTGCCCTCGAAGGGGATGCGCGAGCTTGGCACCGTGCTTATATGTGTGCGTGGCCACAAGGTAGTGTTGTTATATGGAATACTTATGCTAAGAGTATCAGTGGTCGCTTTGCGAGTAAAAATGACGACCCTTTAGCTGAATTGAGTCAATTGAAGCATACGGGTGCATTGAGTGAGTACTTGAGTAATTTTGAATTACTTATAAGTCGATGTGGGTTAACGGAAGCACAACGTCTTAGTATGTTTTTAGGGGGATTGAAGGTGGAACTGTCTGGGTGGGTAAGAATGTTTAAACCCACTACACTACAAGACGCGGTCAAGTTGGCGCATTTACAGGACCAAAATTGCGCTTGTCTAGTGCGATTGGCAGGAAGAAACACCAATAAAATGGCCCCCATCCTTCCCACACCTGTTAGTTCGGCTTGTACTAGCTCGTTTAACGCTAATAAAATGCCCCCACCCATGCCTAGATCTATTATGACAAAACGGCCCCAAAGCTTAAACACATCCAACACCCACATAAAGAACCCTAATAGGAGTCAAATTCCCATGATTCCCGCGGAGGTGGAAGAGCATCGAGCTAAAAATCTTTGTTTCTGTTGTCACGAGCGCTTTAGTCCAGGTTATAATTGTCCGATGAAGAAGAGGTTTCAGTTGTATTTGATCGAGGTGGATGATGACGAGAGTGCCCTTACTGATAGTGAGGCCGTGACAACCCCCAAGCCCGATCCTGACCCGGATCCCCACATTTTGATACATGCTTCTTGAAGGGATCACACAATGTCATACTATGAGAGTCTGTGGCTTCTATGAAAAGCGAGTCATTAGCATTCTCATCGATAGTGGAAGCACCCACAATTTTATTGACTCGACTTTGGTTCAACAATTGAAGTGTCAAGTGGATGTGTCACATAAACCGTATGTAACTGTGGCTAATGGCCAACAGTTGTTGTGTACAGGCTTGTGCCGGAATTTTCAGTAGCGGATGAAGGATATTAAATTTATGTCTGGTTTCCCACTCTTGGGGTGTCACATGGTTTTGGGGAGACAATGGCTCAAAACCTTAGGGAAAATACAATGGGATTTCTAGGAGCTTGTTATGGACTTTGTTTGGGACGAGCGCATGGTTAATTTGTGCGAGATACCCAAGGAACAGCTTAAAAAAGTGTTGGAATCATCTTTGAGTCATTTATAGGGTGCTGCAGCGTCTCGCTTAACTGTTCATGTGAATTACACTGCTGAAAAATCTGCACAGGGCCCAATTTCAGCACCGGAACAGCACTGTTTTGCATTGCAGTTATCGGCTAGTGCAGCGGATGATTCGGGTGGTAAGTTGACTTCATTATTACAAGAGTTTGATGCATTATTTGAAGTGCCGAAGCAGTTACCTCCCTTTAGACCTGGTTTTGATCATCATATTACTCTGAAAGAGGGAAGCAATCCAGTAAACCTTCGCCATATCGCTACCCAAATTTTTCAAAAGGATGTAATTGAAAAGTTGACTCAAGAGATGCTCGACTCAGGGGTAATTCAGAATAGCTCTTCACCCTTCGCTTCACCAGTTGTGTTAATGAAGAAGAATGAAGGTTCATGGCAGTTGTGTGTGGATTATCGAGCGCTTAACAAGAAGAAAGTTAAAGACAAGTTCCCGATCCCTATAATTGAGGAACTACTCAACGAGCTTGGCAGTTCAGCTTTCTTTTCAAAGCTCGACCTCCGTTCTGGATATTGGCAAATAAGGATGGCCCCATGGGATGTGCATAAGACAGCTTTTCGCATGCACTCAGGCCACTTTGAATCTACGGTCATGCCTTTCGGACTTACGAATGCTCCTTCAACATTTCAGAGTATCATGAATGATATTTTTGCCCTTATTTTCGAAAATTTGTGCTGGTTTTTTCGATGATATATTAGTATATAGTGCTTCGTAGTCTGACCATATTGCCCATCTAAAAACCGTGTTGAAGTTCTGCAACAGCACCCGTTTTTGGTTAAGCGCACCAAGTGTTCGTTTGCAGCACACAAGATTGAATACTTAGGTCACTTTGTTTCGAGTGAAGGAGTTTCCACTGATCCCGATAAACTACGCGCCATCAATGAGTGGCCCTGCCCAACAAACATAAAGCAACTTCAAGGATTCATTGGGCTCATAGGGCATTACCGTCCTTTTATTGAGTGGTACAGCATGATGGCTCGACCATTGACTGAGTTACTGAAAAAGGGGGCATTTGTTTGGTTGACCGAAGCTGAAAAAGCATTTGAATTGCTGAAGCGAGCTTTGTCCGTGGCACCCGTACTAGCTTTACCTAATTTTTCGAAGATATTCATGCTTGAGACCGATGCTTCAGGGATAGGGACTGGAGTCGTGTTGATGCAGGAGGTACATCCTCTTGCCTACATTAGTCGAGTGCTTGCATTGAAGCACCAAGCTTGGTCGGTTTATGAACTCGAGTTGCTTGCGATGGTATTCACGGTTGATAAATGGCAACAACATTTAACTGGTCACCATTTCATCATCCGCACAGATCAACAGAGTTTGAAGCACCTCTTGAAGCGGAAATTATCGACACCTTTTCAGCATTTCTGGCTTTCGAGGCTGATTGGGTATGATTATGACATTGTTTACAAACATGGCAAAGAGAATCGAGTAGCCGATGCATTATCTCGTGTTAGTGGAACCGAAGTATTGTGTATGGCCATGACTATCATTTCATCTAATTTCTTCAAATGACTTCAACAGTCGTGTAACATAGATTATCCGAGACAAGGAAGAAGACCCTTTGTCGCACCCGAAATTTTCGTGGCAAGGTGGTAAACTCAGAAGGAAGGAGCAGCTCGTTTTGGGCAATGACAGTCATTTGCGACAGTCAGTATTACTTTGGCTCCATGACTCACCGGTTGGAGGGCACTCCGGGGTTGAGAATACTTACAGTCGGATTCGCACTATTTTCTTTTGGAAGGGGATGAAGAGTGACATTCAGTCTTACATACAGCAGTGCACGACATGTCAGTAGCACAAGTATGAGACGGTCGCCTCCCTAGGTTTGCTACAACCGTCACCGGTTCCTGACATAGTCTGTAGCAGTGTTTCACTTGACTTCATCGAGGGTCTTCCCCAGTCTCGTGGATACTCGGTTATACTTGTCATCGTTGATCGGCTAAGCAAGTATGCCCACTTCTTGGCGATTGGCCACCCATACTCCGCAGCCACTATAGCACAGCTCTCTCTCGATCAGATCTTTTGTCTACATGGTATGCCTGAGACTCTGATTATTGACAGGGATCCCATCTTTGTTAGCACGATATGGCAGGAGCTCTTTGTCCATTTGGGTACTCAGCTCAACCTATCGTCTTCATATCATCCACAAACCGACGGACAGACTGAGGTGCTTAATCGTTGCCTTGAGACCTATCTTTGATGCATGGCCAGTGAACATCCGCGAGAGTGGAGTCAGTGGCTGCCTCAAGCGGAATGGTGGTACAATACCACCTTTCATCCAGCAGCTCATGTCACACCATACGAGATCTTATATGGACAACCACCACCGATCCACCTACCTTATTTGCCTGGAGAATCTCAAGTCAAGACAGTTGACCGTAGTCTTCGTGCACGTGAGGAGACACTTGGCTTGCTGAAGTTTCACTTGCACCGAGCCCGAAATCGCATGAAACAACAAGCTGACGCTCATCGTTCAGACCGCGAGTTCGAGGTGGGGGACTACGTTTGGATGAAGCTACAACCCTATCTCCAGCACAGTGTTGAGTACTGGGCATTTCATAAGCTCTCCCCTCGATTTTATGGACCTTTCAAGATAATGGATCATGTCGGAGCCGTGGCCTACAAGCTTGACTTACCATTGCATACCCACATTCATCATACTGTCCACGTCTCACTATTGAAGCGTTGTTTCTCTATTTAGGCTCATAGCACCTACCTGACATTTGGCCACTGGCACCAGCGCCACCTCAGTCGTTGCGTGTATTGAGCCATCGTCTTGTGAAGCATCGTCGAGTGGTCGCTACTCAATACCTGGTTCAGTGGGTCAACCGACCTCCCGAAGAAGCCACGTGGGAGTTTACATATGACTTTCAGCACTGATTTCCAACTTTTGACCCTTGGGATCAAGGGTCGTCTCAAGGAGGCGGCATTGGTACATCTATAGCTCCCCGACACGACAGCTGGCGCCACATCAACTGCTCAGGACACATCGGCACCCATAAATTAGTGGAATAAGTATGGTTATAAGTATTATTTTGCTTAGTTTAATTAAGCATATTTTGTTAGTTAATATGGTATATATATATTGGTTTGGGTTAGGAGAGAGAGTGTGACTTTTGCCCTAAAAACAAACTTTGCTTCTCTCTCTCTCTCACTCTCTCTCTCTCTCTCTCTATCTCATGTCCCCTCCTATCTCCCCTTTCTTATCCTCTTCTAAACCTTAGCTCTCCTCTATTATATGTTTTTCACACTCATTGCTTGTAATCCCTTATTTATAGTGAAATACAAATACCCTATTGGCATTGCTTAATCTATTATTTGTCATTGTTATTGGATTTGGCTTGGTTGGTTTGAGTGGGATGAGGTCTGATTGCATCAAAGGGCAAGCCAAAGGTCTGGATGAGCTAGAGGTCACAATCCGGGAGTGCCACTAGTCAAGGGCAAGCCAGAGGTCTGGTCAAGCCAGAGGTCAAGGTTGAGCCCCTGGTTTGGGCATGCCATAGATCACGGCAGGCGACGGTTTGGCCGAGCCATGGTTTAAGGTAAACCAAGTGTCATGGCGGTCGACGCGGTGGTGAAGGACATGCCTCTGGCGGTGGGTGTGTAGTTAGCAGTGGAGGGTTGCTGGTAAGGGTGACAGTCAAAGTTGTAATGGGTGGTTAACACTCATTTTTTTTTTTTTTGCTTTTCTTTAAATATATAAAGTATCTTGTAAATTTAAACAGACATAATTTTTAATCCGTTGGAAGTTAAAGTGCGAGTCACATATCTAAACAAAGATCTTGAAGAGCTCTACTTAACCATAATAGTTTCTCATATTTTAAAAAAAAGATAACAAAGACATGGTCAGACTTATATAACTTGACACTTAGATTTAAACAAACGTAACTGTTAATCATTGAGGCGCTACTAGTCAAATCACCTATCAAAATAAAGCTTTTAAAAATTTATATATAATTAGAATGATTTCTTGAATTTTTGGATCACAGAAAGCATATGAAAGGTGAAGCGGCGAGCATCTTACATTTTGGTTAGGTAACTTATCTTTTAATTTAAAATGGGTACAACTCTCAATCCGTGAAGTGTTATAGATCAAACTGTATTTCGAAACGAAGCTCTTGAAGAATTCTAGGTACCAACGGCAAGTTTTAGAACTTTTGATCAAAGAAAGTGTATGAACGTGATGTGGGCGTGCTAGACTTAGGTGGGTTATATAACTTACCCTAAAAGTTAAAACGGGCATAACTTTCAACTCATGAAGAGTCATGGTTCGAATTATATATCAAAATGAAGCTCTTTAAGAGTTCTAGGTGCTTATTACAATTTTTGAACTTTTGATAAAAGAAAGTATGTGAAAAGTGATATGGGCGTGCCATGCGTAGATGGGTTATATAACTTATCTTACAAATTGAAACGGGCATAACTTTCAATCCATAAAGAGTTACTAATTGTACTATATATTAAATAAAGCTCTAGAAGAGTTCTAGGTACCTAAGATAATTTTTTGAGTTTTTGATTAAATATAAGATAAAAAGGGGCATAAACGATATAGCAATACTTGACTTTGTTCAAACAAGCCTCTTTTATCAATTTTGCTTGGGTAAGCCCATTCTTGTGATAAAGAATACTAAAGAGACCAAAGAAAATGTTGAAAATTGACTTAGTTGATACTAAAAATGCTTGAGTCTTACAGGAAATATTAGGCTAGGCGTGATCTTATGATCTTTCCCACAGACGGCACCAAAATGTTTACGATGGATTTTGTTAGTGTGCTTATATATCATTTTGGAGTTCTGTATGAGGTGGGTTTCATAAGGATGAGCTGAACTCAAGCTCTAGCTATACGCCCGACTTTATATTTCCTGCAAGATTCAAACAAACAATTACAGGAGCCCGCAGGGTAACCCACAGGGGAACCCCTCCGACAATCATGTCAGTATTAATCTCATGAAATAGTAATGAAAGCAGGTAATAAATAGACATAATAGATATAAAAGACTTAGCATAAAAGGAGTAGAAGGCTTGAACTATTATTGCTCGGAGAGATGATCAATAACGAAAGACGGAAGGAAGGAGGCATGTGACCCCCTTTCCTTGAGCCTTAATTTTAGTAAGAGCACAAGGAAGATTCAAATGAGAGTATCAAAGGTATAAGAGGTTACATCCAAGCATATTCATGGACAAATAAGGCAAAGTCAGAGCAATAAGGGGGATCAGTGAATTCAAGTGTCGCATGAATAGGTTAAGGAAAGTTGATTCAACTGGGGTTTAATTGAGTAAGAATGAAATGCAAGGAAAATCTATTCAATTAGAAATTGATCCAATAAGAAATGGTTCAACATGAATTGCAATGAAGATTGAATTGAAATATGGTTTAGTTAAATGATAATTGTGACAAAAGTCGACCATAGGATTGTACCAAAACTAACCAAATTGGGGCTTAATTAACATGAGATTAAAAATTTGTTCAATTAGGGCCAAACTAAATTGAGATTATAAAGAAAACCGGTTCAATCAGGGTTAAACTAAATTGGGATTATAACGAAAACAGGTTCAATCAGGGTTGAACTAAATTGAGATTGTGACAGAAATTAGCTAAATCAGGGTTGAAGTAAATTGAGATTGTGACAAAAATTAGTTAAATCAGGGTTGGGCTAAATTGAGATTGTGATGAAAATTGGCTCAATGAGGGTTAAATAATTGAGATTGTAACGAAAGTTACTTTAGGTAGGGTTGAACTAAACGGAGATTGTAATGACAGTTAGTTCAAACAGAGCTGAACTGAGCTAAGAAATTAATTAAATGAAGTTTGATGAAAATTAACCTATTTGCAGGTGCATTGAATTGAGATAGGTTTGATGAAAATTAACCCATTTGAATGCAAGATTATAATGAAGATTGATTCAATCAGAGTTAACAAAAACTAACCCATTTAGGGTTGAATTAAATAGAGATTGTAACAAAAATGGATTCAATCAGAGTTGAACTAAACTAGAATTGTGATGAAAATTACCCGTTTTGGGTTGAATTGAATAGAAATAGGGTTTACAAAAATTAACCCATTTGAATGTAAGATTATAATAAAGATTGATTCAATCAGAGTTGACAAAAACTAACCCATTTAGAGTTGAATTTAAGAGGGATTGTGACAAAAATTGATTCAATCAAAACTAACCCATTTAGGGATTGTGACAAAAATTAATTCAATGAGAGTTGAACTAAACTAGGATAGTGAATGAAAATTACCTTCTTTGGGTTAACTGGAATAGAAATAAGGTTGACAATAACCCAACTAGGGTTGATTAATCTAAAATTGGTTCAAGGAGGATTGAATTAAACTGAGAATCTAATGAAAATTAACCCAATTAAGGTTGAATTAAACTAAGATTATAATGAAAATAAACCAAATTAGGGTTGAATTGAACTAAGATGTTAATAAAAATTGACAAGGGTTTAATGGAGGAAGGAGAGTTACTGTTGGTGGTCGCTACAGGAAACTAGTGGTTAGTGGTGGTGGTCCCAGCAGTGAAATACGAAAAGTCGTGGTTTTTTGGTTAGCGATAGTGCGTGTCTGAAGTCGCACATATGTGGTGGTAGGAGCAACATCAAGCAATGGTGATGGATGTTTGAAGCTGGGCAGAGCAGAATAGAGCACGGCAGCACTAGAAGAAGGCGAACGTGTCACAGACCAAAGAAGGTTCCATCCCCAAACCAATTGGCACTGAGTGGAGTAACTTCTTTGGTATATAAATTGGCATTCTATTCACTAACCCACCGATGTGGGATTATATTTGTCTATATCAGACCACCATGCTCCGCATCTCGTGTCCACCCAAGTTGGTTTTGCACTAGATTTCTAGTCCCGGGTGAACACTGCAATTCCGGCATCACTACCACGCAATGGACATTGCTTTGCACTAGAGTTATTCTAGTCCTGGGCGAACACTGTAATACTGACGTTACCATTTGGGACTCGAAATGAGAGACTGAACTATACCCCAACCAGGGCCTAAGACTTTACCAAGCCGAGATAAACTCCAATGTAGACCCAACGACCTCCATGAGATCGAGAATGACCTCTTTGAAATGTGGCGATCGACTTTGCAATACATCATCCGTAGGCCCCCATATGACCACTGAATGACATCAGCCCCCCATATGACTGGCAATACATGGCACAAGATCGACGGCTCTGATACCAATGTTACAGACCAAAACCAATTGGTAATGGGTGGAGTAACTCCTTTGGTATATAAAATGGCATTCTATTCAATAACCCACCAATGTGGGATTAGATTTACTTGTATCAGAATGACACGACACGGCAGGCCACAGGTCAAGGCAAGCCAGAGATCAGGCCAAACCAAGGGTCAGGGCTAGCAAAAGTTCACGGCGGGTGAAGGTTAGGGCGAGCCACGCTCAAGGCGTGCCATCGGTCAAGGGCAAGCTAGAGGTCACAGTCAAGGCGTGCCACTAGTTAAGGGCAAGCCAAAGGTCACGGGCCAGCTAGACGTCATGGAGAGCCACAGGTGTGGTTGAGCCAGAGGTCCAGTCAAGCCCGAGATCACGGGAGAGCCCTTAGTCTGGGCGAGCCAAAGATCACGGCAGGTGATGGTTACGGCAAGCTGAGGTATAAGGCAAACCAAGTGTCACGGCAGTCAACATGGTGGTGAAGGACGTGCCTCTGGTGGTGTGTGTGTAGTTAGCAATGGAGGTGGGTTGCTGGTGAGGGCGACAGTAAAAGTTATAATGGGTGGTCAACACCCATTTTTTTTATTTTGCTTTTTCTTTAAATATATAAAGTATCTTGTAAATTTAAACAGACATAACTTTTAATTCGTTGGAAGTTAAAGTGCGAGTCACATATCTAAACGGAGATCTTGAAGAGCTTCACATAACCATAATAGTTTCTCATATTTAAAAGAAAAAAGAAGAAGAAAAAAGATAACAAAGATGTGGTCAGACTTATATAACTTGACCCTGAGATTTAAACAAACGTAACTCTTAATCCTTGAGGAGCGACAAGTCAAATCACCTATCAAAATGAAGCTCTTAAAGATTTATATATAGTTAGAATGATTTCTTGTATTTTTGGATCATAGAAAGCATATGAAAGGTGAAGTGGCGAGCATTGCACATTTTAGTTAGGTTACTTATCTTGTAATTTAAAACGGGCATAACTCTCAATCCGTGAAGCATTATGGATCAAATTGCATGTTGAAACGAAGTTCTTGAAGAATTCTAGGTATATGGCAAGTTTTAGAACTTGTGATCAAAGGAAGTATATGAAACGTGACGTGGGGGTGCGTGACACAGGTGGGTTATATAACTTACCCTACAAGTTAAATTGGGCATAACTTTCAATCCATGAAGAGTTATAGATTGAATTGTATGTCAAAACAAATCTCTTTAAGAGTTCTCGGTAATTATTCCAATTTTTGAACTTTCGATAAAAGAAAGTACATGAAAAGTGATCTGGGCATGCCACCCGTAAATGGGTTATATAACTTACCTTACAACTTAAAATAGGCATAACTTTCGATCCATGAAGAGTGAATTATACATTAAAACGAAGTTGTAGAAGAGTTCTAGGTATGTATGATAATGTTTTTTGGGGGGGGGGGGGGGGGGGGGGGGGGGGGGGCGCGCTCGGGGGTAGTAGCAATACTTGGCTTTATTCAAACAAGCCTCTTTTATTAATTTTGCTTGGGTAAGCCCATTCTTGTCATAAAAAATACCAAAGAGACCAAAGAAAATGTTAAAAATTAACTTACATGATACTAAAAATGCTTGAGTCTTACAGGAAACATTAGGCTAGGCATGATCTTATGATCTTTCCCACAAACGGCGCCAAAATGTTTATGATGGATTTTGTCAGTGTGCTTATACATCATTTTGGAGTTCTATATGAGGTGGGCTTTCATAAGGATGAGATGAACTCAAGCTCTAGCTATACGTCCGACTTGATATTTCCTATAAGATTCAAACAAACGGTTAGAGGAGTCCGATGGCTAATCCAAGGGGGGGCCCCTCTGACGCTCATATCAGCATTAATCTCATGAAATAGTAATGAAATCAGGTAATAAATAGACATAATAGATATAAAAGATTTAGCATAAAGAGAGTAGAAGGCTTGAACGATTATTGCTCGTAGAGATGATCGATAACGAAAAAGGGAAGGAAGGAGGCATGTGACCCCCTTTCCTTGTCCTTTTCCCCTTTATCCCTTTTCCCACCGACTCTTTATCTTACATGAAGAGAAGAAGGTGGGAAAGGGGTGAGGTGACATATGACACGTGTCATCAGTAGGTTTTAGTCTGTATCTTCGGTCTTTTGGGTTTCGATTTCTAATTTAAGTCTAGTTTATTATTACCTTATTATTATATAATAATTGCCATGTTTGTTATAGTTATAATATCGGACCTAAAAACATCGGGCATGTAAGTACTAGGCGAGTGAGTACCTTTGATCAAGTGTATTGGTCCACCTAAATGGGTTTTAAATATTTGAGTGCCTCTTAAGTGGCATGCGTATGCCATTCGCCCATGCTGGGTCACCAGGCGAGTCAGTACCAGGCATGTTATTCCCCATTTTGGATCGTTCATTCTAGATCGCCCATATTGAGTCATCCATGCTGGGTTGCCATGCGAGTAAATACCAAGCTAGCATTATAAATAGAGCAGGCGTGTAGCAGAAAAAGAATTTAAAATTATCAATTATAAATATAAAGGCCCTGATCTTCTTAAACTATTTAATTAAATCTAGATCTTACTCTAATAGATTCATAACATGTCAAATGAAATATCATATAGAACAAGTAATATGTAGAATAAACAAAATTAGAGGAAAAATAAATTGAACACCAGATGTTTAATTAAAACATACCTAGAGTGTGAAGCTCAACTTTGAACTTAAAGATGTGAAAATTGGAAGAAGAATAACTTGACACCTCAATGTCTTCTTCGCAATAACCTCTTTTAGCATCGTGAATGTGGGCTCCCAAAATATTTTATTTAGAAAATTTATTTCCTTTCAATCTTTTCAAAAAATAATTTTTTAGGAAAATTATACTAAACTATAAATTTAGAAAACCCCTACAACCAATTTTTAGAGTTTTCCTCGTTGGAGAAAATCATGTACGAAAACCATATTCTTTTCATCATAAAATACGAGGATATATAAGTGACGTTAGCACAAAAAATGTGTATATAACAAGCTTATAAACTTTGTCACTAATGGCATCGTGATGTCAGTGACAGTGCTCTCTTTACAAAGAAAAGCTAAGGCGAGAGCGTGCGGGTGTAATACATGCGTAGGGCTGTGCATATGCATCCCCTTTTTTTGTTTAAAACACGATTTAATTTATCACAGTATATATTTATCTTATGAATATTTATTTATTATAAAAATTTATCTATCTCATGACTTCATTCTTAAATATTTTCAAATGATGCTTAAATTGAGGCTTGCGAAGAGACCTCAGGAATAATCTAATTCTAGCTCCAAATGAGGCAAACATAATCATCAATTCTTGATGACATTGATTACCATTTAACAATATTTAATTCTACTAAATAAATATTACTGCACTCTAAAATTAAATATATTTACTCAAAAATCCCCAAATAACTTTTATTATCATTATTAGGATCAACCCCTCTACTTGTATCTATGAGCAAAAATAACTTTAACTATCATTATTTTTCTCATATTTTTCACTATAATTCCCAGCTTGCCCTTCTCGAACAATTTAATAATACAGAAAATATTTTCGGTACGAATTCCAAATGTCAAATAAATAGAATACTTTGGACCAAAGATTCTCGAAGCTATTTTTATGCTTGCGAATCAAACAAGAGGACATATTTTATCTCTTAAGAGACTATAGATTCCATATAAAAGACTTGTTCTGCTACGCTTTACACCGCTACCCATCTCACGCAAGATTTAAATCAATACTTTGTGACTAGTCATTTTAGCACATCAAAGCAACAAAAATCTATGCATGAGTTCATACAATTTTCTGGATTTAGAGTTATTGTCTTATAGAATTAATTATTTCTGATAGCGGTAAAGAAATAAATAATTCAGATGATCCTACTAAATATTCCATTCTCATTGATAACACCACTATAAAACTTTTGGATCCCTATCCACATGACGAAGGCAAGTCATCTAAAATATCATGTAATAGTATTATCAGATAAGTTATCCAAACTTATCACCGACTACGAATGTACTTTGATAAATATCACTAATTTGATTTAAGTCTATACGTAGCTCAATCTCATTGACCACTTAAACCGAATTTGTCATGTCATCTTGGACTACTTCCATCTCATGGAACATTTTAAAAAACAATCAGACGCATATTGGACTCGTAAAACATAGTTAGATAGTAAATAAATAAAATAATTTTATTTATTTAATATTTAAAACTAACTACTTGGATTTTCCAGGACACCAATTCTTACACTATCTCCACTGACAGGAACTTTCCGATTGAAATGGTTGCGACCTCAAAGATGTTGATGCGATGGTAGGTCTTCCCCGAGGACAAAATTGCCAAGTTTGCAATTGGCTCCAAGCTTTCGATTTCAATAAGGAATCTTGCAATTTCGTAGGAGACACTCGAGTCGCAGGTTTTGTCTACAGCCAAAACACTTCCCCACGTTTTCATAACCTCCATGAAGGTTTTCTTTAGACTAGGCCTGTAGGGGCATTCCATAACAAGCAATCCAAGTTTTCCTTTTTATGTTTTTTTCGAAAACATTCCAATTCTGGGCAGTCTTTGCTCCCACTACTTCCCATGCTTCCTCCTTGTCACATCATTAGTCTCTCATTTCTTTTGATTCAAATTGTCACCAGGAATCTTCTCCCTACTATATAGGAGGTTTTAACACTCATAAATCCAGCTCCATAAAGCATATCTTCTAGTGCTTGACAATCAATGTCGTCCTCGAATTCTAGCACCAAGCTCCTTAAACACTCCTCGATCACATTTCCATCTAGCTTCCCTTGAAACTTCCCTCTATCATCTCCCATAACTATCATCTTCATTTATTTTTTCCTGATTCTTCTTCTCACCCTCATCCAGTGATCTACCTCCAAAATTCAAGGTCCTACAATCCTCTCTATAGGTTTCCATGGTACTCTTCCTATCAGCTGCAGCCTCTGCATATGTTTGCATGTCTCTCGAAGTAGGCCTAACTATGTTCTTCTTCGGATGTTCTCCTCTTATCCTAGACCCCTTCTTTATATTTGGCTCATTGAACTCTAAGCGTCCCGCTATCCAGCTAGGTTCCATCCACCTCCACCATCATTCTATTAGCTTCTATTCCCGTCCTATACCTCACGAATCCAAAACTACTAGTTTTACCCTTCCTCATCTTCTAGGACACATATGCATCAAATACAACCCCATGATTACAGAATAGTTTCCCAAGCCAAGTATTGCTCATTTGTAGTGGACAGTAAAAACATAGTGAAATTGGGGTCTTCTCTAAGAGGGCCTTGTCAGAACCAACCTCCTCCTTGGTAGCCACCATCTTTGTTCCCTCTTTTAAAACCAGCCTCTCTCCATCGTTTCTCTAGCATCGTTCTTCGCTCCTTATGTAAGAAGTAACCTTGTAATTTTGGGGGGTAATCTAAGTCGTTCTTCCAATATTCCTTATCCCACATTGAAAATAGAACTTGGAACCTTTTTAAATTGTTCCTTCAAGTCTTCATCCTATATTGAAGATGGATGTGAATGTTTCCATAACTAGCTCATCTCATTTAAGTGTTATGTAATTCTTTGTCCAATTAAAAATAGAGCCTAACATTTTCCTTGGTTATTGTGTCCCACATGGAATCTTAGAGAACTCTATATCATGCATAAATATCTTGACATCCCCATTGTTCATTAAGTTGTTGGGAACCCCATGAAGCGAGGAGGACCAAACGTGCATGCATGGCACTAGCCCACCGCACCATGCTACATTAGGCTCAGGCAACAAGCAATAGGCGTTGTTTTACTGGCAAATATATTTTTTGTTCCAAAACTATCCATTAT
This sequence comes from Simmondsia chinensis, assembly GCA_018398585.1. Lineage (NCBI taxonomy): Eukaryota > Viridiplantae > Streptophyta > Magnoliopsida > Caryophyllales > Simmondsiaceae > Simmondsia > Simmondsia chinensis. The sequence continues at coordinate 6,827,397 of JAGTTD010000011.1, forward strand.
CAAAGATTTCATGTGCCAGATTTTTATTGTTGTTGGTCGAATCAATATGCTAGAATTAGAGTTATTAAAAGTGCACTTTAGGAGCGCCCTAGGCACCAGGTGAATCGCCTCTCACTACATCAGACGAGGCATTGTCTTCAAAGTGTGTAGAGGTGGGCGCTTAATAGTGCGCGTGAGGCGAGTGCCTCATGCCATAGGGATAAGTTGAAAAAAAAAATGTTTTTAGTGAACAGTGGACCAAACATGCATGCGTGCTACTTGCAAATATATTTTTGTTCCAAAAACTACCTATTATAGGAGATTTCATATGCTAGATTGTTGTTGTTGTTGTTAGAGTCAATATGCCAGAATCAGTGTTATTAAAAGCGCGCTCGAGGAGCACCCGAGGCACCAGTTGATTCACCTCTCACTACCTCAGGCAACGCGTTGTCTTTAAAAAGCATGGAGGCGTGTGCTTCAAAGATTAAAACAGTGCACGTGAGGCTAGCTCCTCATGCAAAAGGGCTAAATTGAACAAAAATGTTTCTAGTGGAGGTTATTTTAATAATTTTTTTTACACAACTTCTTACTTCCCCATGCAAAATAAATGTCTCAACTCCCAGGAACAAATAAATAAATAAACGCTTGTATTTTAAGAAAATGATTGTGTTAAAAACAAAATGCTTCGAGTGTGGTGAGGGTTCTGCTGTCACTGACATCGACCACCTATAGCCATTGATCGGACCTTTTGCTATGGACAATGTGGACCTGCTGTATACCACATTTGTCATGTTTGGCCTCTTTTTCCATCTTTGCATGCCTCAGGTCTTCTTCTCTGTTCTGCGGTTAGCCTCTCGTCTCCTTCCTTTATCGCTTTCTCGGTCGATGGTTGAGGAGGTGGTGGGCAGAAGCCAGGATGTTGCAACTAGTGGAATTTACTGTTTCCACGACATACCATTTGTATTCTTAGGGATTTTTTTTTCCTAGAACCCTTTCTGAAATGGGTGTCGTGGCCCCGGAGTGGGGTTTTTTAATCAAGACATTCTAATTGAAAAAATTATCTAAATTCCATTAAGACTCGATATTTTGATAAAATATAATTAGGTTTTATAATATTTAATATACTTAAGTAAATTATTTTATTAATATTCCTATTTTTATCTAAAATACATGATTAATTTTAGTAAAAAGCATATAATATTTTCTACTTTTGGTTTTTTTGTTTAGTGATTTTACAATTGTTTTATAGGTTTTCAATCGTACAATTTTATTGGTAAAAGTGTTATATAAATGTCTAAAAATATATTCATACAACAATTTTACTAGTAAAATATTACATATTCTCATACATATTTTACAATTGAAAATTGAATATATGTTTACCAATGAATATATGCTTTCAATATATGTATTAGTTGTATATTTTAGTAAAAATTCATTTTAAGAATGGTATTCGTAGTTTTTTCCTACTAAGTGCACATTATGTCTATGAAGGACTTGCCTCAGTCATGCGCCTAGCACCTCAACCTCAAGGAACCTTTGCACTTCAATGCCCCTCACGCTTTTAACAACACTGGCTAGAATACTAGTTGTTAGTTGTGTTAATGGTGCCATAACTTTGCCGATTTATTACACTATAAAATTTGGTAAGCTATAAATCTTTTAAATTATGATCATTTAATCTAGTGCTCCTTCTTTTGTCTGTAAGAGGGATCTAGTAACTTAATCTCAGCTCACATAACAAATAACTTTTCCCCATTCTCTTCCTCTCTTGTCTTATGTTTTTTATTGATGGGAATTGTTCGAGGCTCTCTCATATCATAGTTCTCAAGTTCAAGGGTGCTACATTACCTTAGAAGTCCATTGTCAAAAAGGCCAATGCGTACTATTGCTAGGGCAAATTCAACATTACAACGAAGTAATCTATTTCCACTTCATCGTAATTTAAGTACGTCTTAAGTCAATCTCACTTTACCTTGCATCATCATATTATTTCTAACAGTTTTATTTTACCTTGCATCATCCTATTATTTCTAACAGCTTTTGGTGATATACAACCCAAATCATAAAGAAAATATATAAAATTAACTTACAGAGTCAAAAGTCAAAATACTCTTTTTTTCTCTTTGAAAAGGTAAGGAAAGCCTTAAAGGCAATTGTTTTGAAAATAAAACTCATCCGCACACCATGATGATGCTTGAGCTTTTCCCAGTGATGTAAGGTTCAATTCCGATTGTGCCATTGGTTTGTTAGAAATTAAAATGAAAAGTCCAAACACTATTATATCTAATTAAAGTACAATGTCTAATCCCGCCCTAACCCCTGCCAAAGCCAACCCCTCCCTATTTCTGTCGACATTTATCGCCTACAAACCATCGGTAGCCTCTCTCCCATCCAACCCTACGAACAGGCCCGCTACCCCATTGTTGGCACCTCCCACCCATTTCCACTTGTTGGAAATTAGGGGTTTCTTTAATTTTGTTCACGACTCTTTGACCATATAGAAAATTTGAAGATTGGGGGGGGGGGGGTGTCGTCACTTTATATAATCCTCTTCTCTCTTCGCTTGCTAAAGTCTTATGGTGTAGAATGGGCCATAAGGGCCGCACGCTTTTACACGCCCTGCCTTGCCGCATTGAGTTGGAACAATCAACATGCTGCGGTGCAATGTGAATTTTTTTCCTTGACTTGGACCTAGTGTTTATTATCATTGCGACAATACTGGACATGTAAAAACCAAAAACTAGGACTAGAATAAAATTAGAGCACTAAGAAATACTTTTGTAATTGGATGATTAATCATCCTAGTCTTAGATCTGGCTATAGATCTTTTATACCAAATTGGCAATTAAGCATCAGTTTTACTCTTAAAATATGTTCCATATTGTTCCCCGTTATAATACCACCGACGTAAATAATAATGGCCAAATAAATAGATCCATTTAGAAATGTGAAAAGAGAATAATCGGATGTCAATTAGGAAAAACTAAGTTTAGTTAGCAGTGTGGTTAAATTTTTTATTCAGATTTCGAGGTGCCTACTTAAGTCCATGGAGAGACTTACCAAGCTGACATACCTTGCCCTTATGTTTTCCTCATACCCTTGTGGAAGTTCCATACATACTTCCTTGTCAAGATCTCCTTAAAGGAAGGCATTTTTTTACATGTAATTCGTGCACTATCCAAATACGAGCAATTGCTACTGCAAGAAACACCAAACAATAACTAGTTTAGCAACCGGGATACAAGTATCATGGTAGTTGGTACCTTGAACTTGGGTATAACCTTTGGCCACCAACTTAGCTTATATCTTTCTATTTAGACCCCTGACTTATCTTCGATTTTATTACACCCCTTTTGAATCGATTGCCCTTCTATCCAGGAGGCAAGACTTCCAAGGTCCTCGTCTTGTTTTATTCAAAAGAATCAATCTCCTTTTACCACAACGTCCCTCCATTGCTCAAATTGCAAGACCTGTGAAAAACTCCTTGTCTCATTACTAAACATGAGTGAGAATAAAAAAATCAAGTATCAGTTACAAAATGGGACATAGAATACATAATACCTGAGTGAGCAGATGGAATGATCGATTGAGTGTGGGTTATAGATGAGGTAACAACATGAATATAATTCGGGTACTTAATAGGCATACTTCAAACACGAGCACCTCTCCCCAATCCCTCTCCTCCTTCAGCTGCTGGTGGTTTCACCACCATTGTTACTTCTGCCACCAACAGAGTGCTAGTGGCAGCCATGGTTGATAGCACCAGCAACTTCAACCGAGCTCATTCATGTTGAAGTCAGTGACGAAATCTCACTTCTAGGTTAAACTGGTTCAACAGTAAGACCAAGAACTTCATCAAAAAAATCAACTTCTTTTGAAATTGAATTCAAAGACTCCTCTAAGTTGATGAAGTCAGTGACGAAATCTCATTTCTAGGTTAAACTGGTTCAACAGCAAGACCAAGAACTTCATCAAAAACATCAACTTCTTTGAATTAAATTCAAAGACTCCTCGAAGTTTGACTTTTCAAGAAATGGAAAAACATTAACATCTTGTGAAATGATAATTTTACTATCAAGATTATAAACTTCGTATCCTTTCTTGCATGAAGGTAGCTGATAAAAACACATCGAGCTTCCCAACTTTCCATCTTATCTCTAGAAGAATCTTTGACATGAGTATAATACAAACTATTGAAAACTTTGAGATGTTCATAGTTATGACTAGGAGTTTTACCAAACAATATTTCATTGGGGCTTGTATTCGAAAGACCGGGTGTGGGTGTTATATTTATCAAATAAGTTACTCTTGAGACACACTCACCCCCAAAATTGTAGATAAAGTCCTTTAAAGCACATCCCACTTCAAGAAGATGACAATGCTTCCTCTCTACTATGCTATTCTGTTGAGGAGTATCATTACAAGACGTTTGAAAATGCATCCCATTTTTAGCATAATACTTGAACAGAGGGCCATAATGAAAATTTTCTCCATTATCACTTCATACTTGTTGAACCTGCACCTCAAACTGAGTACGGACCATATTAAAGAAATCCACAAGCAACTGATGAGATTGAGATTTGTCCCTTACAAGAAAACTCAAGTACGTCAACTAAAATCATCAACAATCCTTAAAAGGAATCGAGCTTCAATTGAAACAAAGTACGATAAAGTCCCCTAAATATCACAATTTATAAGTTAAAAATAGGATCTAGTCTTGGTAAGCAAAACAAGGAATGGTAAATGGGTTTGCTTAGCCTGATGACAAGAATCACAAGCGACAATTATCTTATTTGGAACACTTAAATGAGAAAACACGACAACCTAGAAAATGATACATGCCCCAAGCGTTAATGCCACAACACAACCTCTTCACTACCACAAACAACATGAGTTGTTAGTGAACCACACCTGACCTCCGAAACATATAGCCCATCTTGCTGTTTAGCCACTCTAATTTTCCTCCTCGAGTGAAGGTCCTGTATCACATAAAATTTAGGGAAAATGTCAATGTACGCTTCCTATCTGTAATCAACGTACTCACAAACAATAGATTACACCAAAAACTTGGGACTTAGAGGACATTATCAAGGATTAGATCTTTTTAGTGATAGAGATCCATCCAACATGTGAAACAGGTAATGAAGAACCATTAGGCAATCTGAAAGTCCTAATACAATAATTAATATCAACATCCTCTAAGTTACATTCAAATGAGGTCATGTGAGCAGAGCAATATCAATTATCCAGGAATTAGAACACACTGAAGCCTAATCTGTCAAGTTAACTCTTAGAGAAGCAGTATTCAATTCAAGAAGAGTCAAAAAGTTATTGATATTGCCCCTCAATGGGGGTTATCTGCAGTTAGGCTACGTCGCTTACTTGCCAATTGCCCGATAACAAGCGGCGGCACTGTAGCCGCTGCCAAGTGTCTTTCCTTCCAACCCTAGGGATATCATACTAACTCATGACAGTGATCCTAATTATGACCCTGATGTTTAGAATGAGTATAAGAAACTTGAGAGTTATGGCTTGGGATATTTCCTGTCAAAAAATTTATACCACTTCCAGTGATTCGTCCATTGACCTTGGCGGTTAGGACTGCCATTTCAGCTTAGTTTTATCGATAGCAACACTTTGTGGCTTTTTCTCTTGACATAAAACTGAGTAAGCATTACTAACTAACTTCAAGGCTGAGAATTCATCAATTGAGATCAAACAGTGGAAAAAGAAGAGTCTAATCCTATCAAAAGATCTAGTAATTTCTCCATGTCTCAAATATATGCAAAAGCCTTAGCTAAGTATCATGTGCAAGGATGAATTTCGACCAAGTATATAATTCATCCCATAACAATCTCAATTCACTTAAATAAGTGAAATGAGAAAATTTGTTGCTGCAATTGTGAAATTTTTTTCGTTGCTGCAATCGTGAAATTTTGCGTTTTAATCCATGAAATCGAGGAACATTTACCGGAGAGAAACACTCCTGCAAGTCTAGCCATTCTTCGGGAGCTATTTCAAGGTAAGCAGTGATTTCATTAATTTCTTTGGACACAATGCCAAGAAAATACTATTAAATCACAAGCACTCTAACTTTAAAAATCTATCGAACTTTCATCTAGTTTTTCAATGGTACCATCGATGAAACCAATTTTTCATTTGGCCTAAAAAGCTTCGTAAATAAACCATTTCCAAGACTAATAGTTAGGACCAGTCAAAACATTTGTAACAAAATTCATCCATAGATGATCTGAGGGATGCAGATAAAATAGGGAATGAACATCAACATCTTACTCTGTCATAGACATGATGCAACTATATGGTCCGAATTTGCTTCAAACTAATAAACTAAAACACAGAAAAACACAAATTGCATGAAAAGGAGGGGTTACCACACGCTTCAAAAAACTGAGAGCAAAAGGGAAAAGCGCGAGACTCAAATGACCAAAACTTACTCTAATACCATGTAAAAACCACAAATTAAGACTAGGATAAAATAAGAACATTGAAATACTTTCAGAATTGGACGATTATATTATTCACAAAGACCCTTATTTATAGAAACATGAGAAAGATGAAAGAACAAGCCATTTTTGCAAGAACAGAACCCTAAGCTATTGAAGAACAATACTAAATTTGTCCAATTGCCTTTAGGCCTGTTACAATGGAAGAAGAAAAGGATGGAGTAAAGCACGTCTTGACTCCCCTAATTGTAATGTACTAAATGTAAAAAATACTAAATACAAATAGAAAATATAAAATGCATAGTACATATGTGTAAAGAAATATTGATTTAAACAAAAAACATCGAAATTTATTCCTTGGCAGATACTCCAAGCTTGAGCTCAAGGGATTACAGCTTGATCTTGAGTTATTGAATGTTGACTTTAAAACTGCCCACTCCTTCCGTATCCTCTCTTCTCATAATAGGATCGGATTTAGTGTGGACTTTTTCGACTAGAGCTTTTATTTTTTGTCTGCCTTTTCTGTTTAATACTGGGCCAATATTCCAAGTTTGAGCTCGAGATTGAGGTGTTGACTATTGACTATAACAAACTACCCATTCCTTTCACAACCACTCTTTTCAAAACAAAGCTGACTCTTCACTCGTCCATTTCCACCCACTCCTTTTATGTTGAGACCCGATTTTTCACCATTTTCCTTAATTAACAGTTGTCCAACTAGTGGATATCTATTTGAAAATTAAGTGGCTTGGAAGATTGATAAACACATTAAGAAATACAAAAAAGTCTCCCCTTCCTCTACTCTTCACTACAAGCAAGTGACCACTGCCAACAGGAAGATTGTTGTTGACAATGGTGATTTTCCTATTAGTAAGCTATTGACATAAGCTCTATTGTAAAAGCTCTACCGACAAAAATTTGAAGTTATTGGTTATGGCTCCTCAATAGCCACGATTATTCAATTATTGGTAAAAGTTATACCAACAAAAATTTTATGTTGGTAAAGAGTATTACCAACGACGAATCCTCTATTGGTAAATAGTATGCCAACAACAAATTTTTTGTTGGTAAAAGTTATATCAACAAAATTTGTTTATTTGTAAATGGTAATACCAACACTAATTTTCTATTGATAAAGGTATCACAACAAGTTTTCTATTGGTAAAGATTTACAAATAATATATTCTCTATTTGTAAAAAATTATGCCAATAAAATTATCTATTGATAAAGGGAACTACCAACAAAAAATTTTATGTCGGTAAAGGGAATACCAAAAAAAAAAAAAAAAATTATGTCGGCAAAGATCATACCAACAAAAAAGTTCTATGGGTAAATATTATACTAACGAACAACGTATGTTAGTAAAATATATACCAATAAAGACTGTATTTGTATATCAACAAGAATTTTCCATTGGTAAGCAATTTCCCAACAATAATTTTATATAGCTACTCTCTTCATTAATACATATTCATTCACTAACAAAACAAATGCGTCATAGCATTTGAAATACAACTCCAATATTCATATCTATTTTAATCCTCAACAAAAGAAAATCGTCCTAAAAAAGACAAATGCATCATCTACTCAAAAGTTCTAAGTAATATACCTACAACAAATTTAACCAACATCATACATCTTCCAACAAATTACCTGTTGGGTGGGCAATTTTAATTTTATAAACTAAAATTACAACAAATTTAACCAACATCGCACATCTTCCAACACATCATCTATTGGGTGGGCAATTTTAATTTCATAAACTAAAATTACAATGATTGTATCAAGCACAATGGAATCGCAATTCAAAATTTTTTAATTTTGAATATTTACATATTTACAACTATAATTAAACAAAAGAATGCATTGCAAAGATGACATGACCATGAAAAACAATTAAATATGAATCTAAAAGTAGAAGTCAAGAAATCTCTTACCTCGTTGTAGACTGCAAGTGTAAAAGATGCTCCAACAAAACCTCCAAGATCTTCTCCGCAATTCCTCTTAACACTGGATGTGTGGGTATCACGAAATCAAGCAATTCTTAAAACAATTTTAAGAATTAATTGGGAAAAAAGATGTTCTCCTTTTCAATTCTCTAATTAATTATCAGAAACCATGCGAAATTGTTGAACCCTAATGAGTTAAGCTATTGCTTATATAAGCAGCCAAAAACCGGACTCATTAATTTATAAAATTAAAATTAAAATAAAAATGTATTCTAGATAACTCAAACAACCCAACTAATTGTACAAAATACATAAAAAAACAAGCAACATACATATATGCGTCATAGTGTGCCATCTATATATTGATATAAAATACTTATATATTATTAGATTCATTTGTCATGTCAGTATTTTTTTGTAAAAATCATCAAACTCTAAAATACTTATGTGTTGCTGCAATTGTGTTCTACTTTAGCATTTTTCAATAAAATCTATCAAATTAATATTGACATAAGGGTAGTTAATCAATAAATTTTAAAGTCTAGGGTGTCCAAGTGATAAAATTCTAATCCTCAAGGTATGCATTGTACATATTGTAAAGTAAGCATACGTAAGTAATACATGACCAAACTTCAGGTACCTAAATGATAATTTCCTTGTGCAAATATATAATTCATTATATATATATATATATATATATATATATATATATATATATATATAACACAGAAACTACAGGAGGAGATGGCTTTATGTAAAGCTCAGTAGCGGACTAGCATATGGGTAGCCGATGCAACAGCTTAGAATAGAGGAGCATATTTTGTCTAGCACTAGTGCCCTTAGTCTCATATGTCTACCTATGTGATTTACTTGGTATGTCTGGGAATTGTTTTATTGCCTAATGCCTCTCCTTGCTTCATGCTTCATACTTCATACTTTCTTTATGCTTACTCTGAGCCTTTGTCTTTATGCTTTTATGCTATTATGCTTTATGTTTGCATGCCTGTGTGCTTCTCAGGTGAGGGTCCTCGAAAACAGCTTCCCTTTAGAATAACACATTGAAATAGTAAGGCTGCGTACATCCCTCCCTCCCAAACCCTGCATATGCGGGAGCCCTTGAAGCACTGGGTTGATTGTTGTTGTTTATATATATATGTATAACACAGATAACCTTTTTCCAGCCATAAATATGTTTTTCTTCTCGTTAAAAGAAAGTAAATTTTCACTTAATTGAGTAAATATTATTCCAATATTTATCATTATTGTTACAAAGTTATGTAACAAAATAATAAATTAGAAAGAGAAATGATCGAGGAAGGATCATGAGCAATTTCTCAAGAAAACCGCACCAACATTTTCCTTTTTAAGTCCAAATTTGAGGACATAAATGTATATACATACACATAAAATGTATGTAATTAACATATTTAATATATATTATTGAACTATATCTATTATTATTAATATTTAAATTAGTTTTATAGCATAAGTTAGTGTATATATATATATATATTAAAAATTTAATTAGTTTTCGGTTCTCACCATAAGGGTCAAGGATAGTTGCTTGTCCGAATAACCCAAAATTAAAGACAAAATATTTAAAAGGTATTGACCTATACGTTAAAAAATTATATATATTTTGTATTTAACTATTCAATAATAAAAGAAAAATATTGAATATCCATATGAGAATTAATTTGGAATTGAACATATATGTGTGTGTGTGTGTGTTGGAAACTAACTATGTTTTATGATATATTATATACTTAAATTAGGATTGTTTATGTAAAATATTCTTGCACTTCATCCTATGTGTCAATTTAGTCATTTTTTTATTATACCAATTTAATCCTCCTACAAATCAATAACATATATTTTAATTATTTGATTACATTAGATACACAACCCAATGCAAATCACCCTTTAGCCCATTTAAAATCAATGGTGATCCAACCGTTGAAAAGTGTTTCACTACTTTGACGTTAACTTTACAATAGGACCAAATTAATTAGGCTATTTTTTGTAATAAACAACTAAATTAATTTAGCCTAATTTTACTTGTGGTCTTAATTAAAAATTAATTTAGCCTAATTAATTTTGTTCTTCTATAATTAATTTGTAGGTGTTCAAAATTTTGTATCAAGGATATTTATATTGACCATTGAATTACACCCAACCATTAATCGGATTTAATGAATGGAGAGACCCGAGACAAACGTCCCTTGCCATGGGCTAATCAGATTTCCCATAATAGGTTTAGTGGATTAGCCAAACCATAGCCTAAAAACGATTAAACTCAACAGAAAGAAGAAAGAACTGTGTGCTTCTTTTCCGAAAGAAATTGAAACCGTAAAATTCATTAAAGTAAATAATTGTTCATGTGTAACTGAAAAGTAGAATAAAAAATGAAATTTACTAAACAAGGTGTCATGGTTTAAGCTACATGTAGGTGAGAATGAGTTGAATATTAGATGACTATACATGACATCACAACGTCCTCATAAAGTCAATATCATATCCACTTCCATATCTTTACATGTTTTTCCTTTCTACCCCTAGGGTTAAGATTAGTCAAGGGTAATCTCTGTAATTGTATTTCGCCCTATCTCCTATATGTAGGGACTCTTGTAAACACTTTTATATATTTCAGTAAATATAATATTCTTCTTATTCTTTGTGTTTCATATAGTATCAGAGTAGTTCTAATTTTCTTTACTTCCTTTTTATTCTTTTTTTTTTTTTTTGTCAATTCTAAATCTTGTGTTTTCTTATAGGTCGCAACATATTATAAAGGTTATCAATGTCTTGACCCAACAACCACCACTACGTGCCTTCTACTATATGTGGATGACATCATTCTTACCGGCACACACCCACACACCTTGGACGCCCTTATTCATACATTTTCCTCTTACTTTGCCATGAAAGACCTTGGCCCATTGCTAGGAATAGAGGCCAAACATGGGTCGAAATGACTTCTCTCTCCTAACACAAGTACACTATTGATCTCCTAACACAATTTGACATGCATGATGCTAAACTAATCAAAACCCTTCTTCCCACTCGAGCGCACCTAACACTGTATGAAGGAGAACTTCTTCCAGATCCGACTGAATATAGGAGTGCTAGAGGCTGTCTCCAATATTAACGATGACTAGACCTGATATTTGTTATGCAATTAACCTTGTCTCTCATTTTATACATTCTTCCAAGGCCAGTCACTGGTAGGTTGTAAAACGCATCCTTTGCTACCTTAGAAGCACTCCCGATCATGGTCTCACGATCCTTCTTGGTTCTTGCAACATGGTTGTTGTTTTTGCTGACTCTGATTGAGGCGGTTGTTTTAACACTCGATGCTCCACTACAAGCTACGCTCTCTTTCTCAGACCAAACTTCATCTCTTGGAGAGCCAAAAAGCAAGTCGTTGTCTCTAAGTCAACCATAGAATTTGAACACATTGCTGCTACCCTAGATGTTGCTGAAAGTGATTGGATTCGTCACCTCATGCGGGACCTTGGATTGCGCCACTTAGGACCTATCGTAGTATACTGTGACAATGTCTCAGCATCCCTACCTTGCCGCTAACCCTATCTCAAACGATCACACCAAACATGTAAATGTTGACTTTCACTATGTACGAGAAAAAGTTCTCAAAGGAGACCACTAGGTTTGATACACACTTGCCACAAAATAAGTTGTCAATATCTTCACCAAGGACCCCTCCACTGGCTAGTTTCTCTACCACAAAGCCAATCTTCACATGTGTCCACCCCGCTCAGATTGAGGACCGTATTAGATGACTCTACATGGCATTATAACGTCCTCATAATATCAATATCATATCCCCTTCCATATCTTTACATGTTTACCCTTTCTACCCGTAAAATTAAGATTAGTCAAGAGTAGTCTTTGTAATTGTGTTCCTCCCTATCTCCTATATATAGGGACTCTTGTAAACATTTTTATATATTCAAGTAAATATAATATTCTTCATATTCTTTATGTTTTCATACTGAGAACCAGAATGTAAGTGAGGAGGAACAAGAGGGAGAGAGGAGATTAGAAAGTTGAGATGAGAGAGAGAAAGAGATTAGTAGAGCAAGAGTAAAGTAGGTGAGAGAAAAGAAAAGAATTATTATATTTCATCATTAACCATAAGTCCCCTTCTTATATCCACTAATATATCCAATTAACAACAATTACAGCCAACTCATTATCTAACTATAACAACCTAGAACCAATTGTCCGACTAATTTTCCATATCATTATATTTACAATTTGCTAATTATATGCTATGGCTTATTACAGTTGTTGAACGTGAAATTTTCACAAATTTTAAACAGTAGGCCTCGTAGTTAATTATTCATTAAAAATTGTTTATGATGAGTCAAGCTTAAATTGTTATAGGTGGACTCATACAAATTCAAATACATAAAGTATAAAGTAGGCCCAAAATATACAACTAAAAAAATTGCTAATAGAAAAAATGGGCTCAAATTGTATTTTTAATAGTATAAGTCCAATCAAATATTGGCTCATGTACTTTAATTTATTTTTTTAATATTTATATATATGTTTCGGAATTTTTTGGGTTAGATCTGGATGAGAGCAGGACTCAACCCTCACTTGAGAAAGCAGTTACTGGTGCGTTTAACCTAGGATCACCTGCAAAACGAGCAAGGCCGTCAGAGGGACCGGCGGTGGTTTGGACCACGGGAGACCCCTCCGATGCCTAAGTCAGTAGGAGAAGCGGTAGCAATAATAATTATAGGCAAAGTAGATGATACTTGGTAATTGTGAATGAGCTAACCGAGGGAAGGGGCGCATCAGGAAATAATCATGAAGGGGGAGAGGTGACATCGTGGATCAAGCAAAGAGAGAGAGACGGGGTCTCTTGGGGAGGATATGATGCGTGAGGCCCTTGAGGGGTCAGGCCGTGAGTGGCAAGAGACCCCAGGCCGAATGAGAGAGAGGGGTAGCCTGTGGAGATGCCCAGAGGAGCTTGCCTTGAGTAGGGGAATAGGTTGGTATTATAGGAGAGTGGGAGCTGGTGGTGTTGGACGATAGTGCCGAGCTAGGGGCAGTACCGCCAGGCATTACTTAACGGAGAAGCGAAGGGGAATGATTGGTTGGAAGGGAGGTGTTACAGGCTACATGGCGAATAGTTGAGAGAGGCGGTGATACAGCCTGGGCGGTGACGATTGTGGAACTGCCCGGTTGGTACACGGGACTACAAGAACGGGTACCGAGGCCTGCAGGTGGTAGCCAAAGCAGGCGATATTGTGGCTCACGGGGCGGCAATGGTGCCTAGACCTGATGCCGCCTAGGAGTGGTAGGGGAAGAACCGATACCAACCGCTAGGACCCGGCACCACCTTGGAGTGGTCAAGAGAGGGTGTAATGACCTCTGGGGCCCGGTGCCGCCTAGGAGTCATCAAGAGAGGCAGTAATGAACTATAGGGCCCGGTGCCGCCTAGGAGTGGTCAAGAGAGGAGCGGTAATGACCCCTGGGACTCGGTGCCGCCTAGGTGTGACCAAGAGAGGGGCGGTAATGATTCCAAGGAGTCAGCACCACCTACGAGTGGTCAAGAAAGTGGCGGTAATGACCCCTGGGACCCGGAACCGCCTAGGTGTGACCAAGAGAGGGCCGGTAATGACCCCTAGGACCCGGAACCACCTAGGAGTGGTCAAGAGAGGGGCAGTAATGACCCCTAGGACCCGGTACTGCCTAGGTGCTATTTATATTCATCAGTTAGTCCCCCACTTCATGGATGAATGGGGACCGGTTCACATTCATCCGTGGAGTGTGTATCATTCTCAACCGGTGCACTATCTCCAACACTTTTGGCGAATTGATACAAGTGTAGAATTCTGTCAAGTTGGTGGGTATAATGGCGGAAGCTTCCTTAGTCTTTAGGAAATAATTTGGCATGATGGGGTGGTTCCGCCCGTCTTTCTGGTGAAAATACGAGACACTGCCGGGCTTTCTTTGTGTTGGGGGGTTGTTGGCGAGACTGGGCAGTGCTGCCAATATTTAGCGGAAGCATAGGTCTAGGGCGGCAAGGGATGTGTGGGTCATTAATGTGTTGCAGGCTGAGACGGACGCGTGGCGGGGCCTGTGCCATCTGTAAGATTTGAAACGTTCTTTTCCTTTAATAGATCTCAGCCGTTGAATTTGAATCCCATTTCTCACATTTGCATCGTCTTCTTCATCCTCCATTTCCGTTTCTCTTTCCTCCATTTTTGTTCTGAAATCTCAGAGTTCATTTTTTGTACAAAAATTTCCTCTCCTTTGATCTTCTAATGAATTCAAATTCTGACTTCTAATTTCTTTCCTTTTTGTCATATGAGAAAATGGTTGAGGTTCCAGAGGTGGGTGAACAAGATATCCAAACTAAGCAATCCGTGGGGGAAATGGTTGTTTATGCTGGAGAGCGTAATGTCTCTGCGGTTTGTCAGAATGTTTCCTCTTCGGACCAGCAAATCGTGGAGAGGACCGCCTCAAAGTCTATTTCTGAGCGTCCTCCTGTTGCTCATTGGACGAGGGAGCAGGCCGGCTTGCCAAAGAGTTTGTCGAGGCGTCCCAAGCTCGTCCTCTCTGTTCTTTTGTGCAACAAACGGCGGGTGAAGAGGGGGTCGCAATGTTACGTTCCAGGTATGTTTTCCCTGACGACTTCAAGATTCGAGGCCCAAAGGAGGACGAGTGTCCTTTGTTCCCGCCTCCGGGCTTTTTTGGGGTTAGTGTGGATGCTTTGGATGCAGGTTTGAGGTTTCCTATTCTGCAATTTGTGGCTAACGTTTTGTATTTATATACGATTTGTCCGGGTTAAGTCACCCCTAATGGTTATAGGAATATTTATGGTTTTTTTACTTGGTTCCTTTGTCGACGGGTTTTGGCCGACTCATAATATCTTCGATGTCCTTCTTCAAGCCAAAGTGGTTGGTAGTGGAATATCCTTCGAACGACGTGGTGGGGCTATTTTTATCAAAAGTTTGCCCTCCAACTTAAAAAATTGGTTATAGAAAGCGATTTGGATTAAGCCTTTGAGTCATCCTCGATATCCCACAAAATGGCAGTCGGTATACAAGCCTCCTCGACCGATACCAAATAGTTTAACCCCAGAGGAACGAGCCATATATGACTACTTTACTGGGGGCTTTAGAGAAGATAAGTTTTTGGCGACAAGGGAGATGCTAGAGCAAGAAATTATTTTGGCAAAGGCTGGCCTGAGTCTGAAACCGTATCCAGGTACGTAACCGGGTGTATATGCGTTTGGTTGTTCTCTTCTTGGTTAACGGGTCCTAAACTTACTCTTTTCCTTTTCCGTTAGCTGAGGAGCTCGAGGGGTTGGACATTCGGAACTTGTCCTCTCTTCCTATTGGAAAGCAGGTGCAAAGGCGGCATCCTGTCCTGAAGAAGCGTAAGACAATACGAGGGTCGTCACATCAGCCTTCTTCAATATACACACACACACACACACACACAATAAACAAAAAAAAAAAAGAAAAAAAAATGAAAAAAGAAAATAGTACCCATATTCCCCACCCACACGTACTTTCGGGGAGATGGGAAGTCTTTTTTTTTCTCTTATATATATATATATATATATATATATATATATATATATATAACTGCTTTGGTCCTCTATATAAACAAGTATTGGGGGACTTTAAAAAAAATTACCATGATCTTCCTCTTTTCTTAACTGGCAATTAGTGGGAGAGGAAAAGTTTTCTTTGGAGATTCATTTATAAAAGCCAGAAGAGAGGCAAGATAAAAAGGGAAGCAGACCAAAAAGGAAAGAAAAAAAACATGAACAGAAAGAGAGAGGAGGAGAAAGAAGAAGAAGAGGGAAAAAGAAGAAGGATCAGCAGGAGGGAGAGGAAAAAGAAAAAGAAAAACAAATTTAAAAGCAAACAACAAAATTTGAATGGGAGAGAGAAAAAACAAAAAAGATTTAGTGTGATAGAGAGAAGAAAGAAGAAGGAAGAAGATATAAAGTAAGGAAGCAAAAAGAGTTCAATCAAGTTTTTTTTTTTTTTTTATTTTTTATTTTTTATTTTAAACATGGTAAGGACCGGGGGAGTAGTAAACCCCACAATTTCCTCAATTAAGAGGATCACAAGTAAGGCAAGTGGGAATCGAACCCGAGACCTCCTGAATGGGTGCCGGATGCAAACTACTATGCCAACACCATAATGGGCAATCAAGTATTCTTTTTACCTTTAGTGTCTTTAGTTTTTGAATATATACAATTTCTCTTCTTTTTGTCTCCTATTTTCTCTTTTAATTTCATCCCTATATTGATCATGTGTTTTTTTAAATAATAATTCTGGCCACTCTCTCTCTCTCTTCTCTGGGCATCGACGTTCACTGATACCCCTCCCTCTCCCTTCGCCTACGCGAACCCCAGCGACGCCACCGCCCCACTGCCGACTAACTCGCCGACTCGTCTCCACCCCCAGCGACGCCACCTCGACTGCGATGTCCCACCACCGGGCAAGCGCCGCGCCTCACCTCTTACACCCATTCTCCACCGACACCGAACCACCACACCCACAGCCCAACCACCACCTAGCCCCACCCAACCACCTCCCACCACGACCCTCTGACCTCACATCCCGCCACCGCCTTGCCTCGCCTCTCCCACCCCAACCCAGGACCAGCCGCACTTAAACCCCAACCCTGACCTAGCCCAACCCACCCACCACTTCGACCCACCAATTCTCGGACCTCGCCACCACCTCGCCCCAACTACCCGGCACCACCTTACCGACAACACACCCGCTCTGAAACAGGCACCACCACCACCGCACCCCGTCACGCAACTCACACACACACCACACCACACCTCGCCCGCCGCATCACCACCACCAGCCCCACCCCCACCATCGCCGCCGTCAACAATCCTAAGCCGGCAGCTCGTGGCCGACAAGCAAGAGGGGGTCTAGGTTTTTGGCTGACGGATGCCGACCTTATTCTTAGGCTGGGGATCCTAGGAAACAGCCTCTCTTCAGGGTAGCCCCCTGAAGGGGAAAGGCTGCGTACATCTGCCCTTTCCAGACCCTGCTTTTGGTGGGAGCTCTTAGAGGCACTGGGCCTCTATTTTAATTTTACTCTTCAATTTTAAATTAGTTTTGAAGCAAACTGATTTTTCTTTACAGATATTCAAATGATTCTTTCTTTCTTTCTCATGCCTCTTTAAACTTGGAATCCTACTAATTTCCTACACCCCTCTTTAAATTGGGAGAGTTAAAAAAAAAAAAGAAAAAGAAAAGAAAAGGAGTTTTGTTTTAAAAAAAAAAGTAAAAAAGGGGTAGATATATACAAAGTGGAAGAGGAGAAAGATAGGAGAGGGAGGAGAGAGAGCAAACGTTTAAAAAAAGAGATATGATAAATAATTTTTATTTGTTTGTAATTAAAAAAGTGAGATTTAAACAAAATTCTCAAGTTCAACTTAAATTTTAAAGTGTTTTTTAACCACAGTGGATTAAAAAATCCTACGTAGGGGTGCTTAACCCACGGTGGATTGAAAAATCATACGTGGGGGTGTCTTGAAAGGGGAGTAAATTTAACCCACGATAGATTGAAAAATTATATGTTGGGGCGGCCCAAAAGGGTAATAAATTTTAATCTACGGTGGATTAAAAAATCCTACATGGAAGTGGCCTGAAAGGGTAATAAATTTTAACTCAAGACGAATTTAAAAGTTCTTACATGAGAGTGTTTAAGGAAATTTATAATCGATTTTGACCAATGGCGAACTTCAAAGGAAAAAAAAAAGCAATTTTTCTTTTTAGTCGAGTTTAGTTCCAATTAAACCCGTCCGAATCCATAAAATTTTCTCAACAATTTCCCCAAAAAAATAATGATAAAACTTTTCTTTTTTTAAAAAAAATTTATTAGAAGAAAAAGGGGATGGCACTGCACCGTCCCCTCCCCCAAAAAATAATAAACAAATTTTATTTATTTACTTTTTTCTCTTCTATCATTTAAAAAAAAAGGAAGAGAAAAGAAAAATAAAACAAAAGGGAGAAAAGAAAATATGGAGCAACAAAATTTTGAATAAAAGTCGCATAAAAAAATTCAAAATGATCAAAACAAAATTAAAATATTTTTCGAATTTTTTTTTTTTTAAGAACTACATCGACTTGATCCCAAAAAGAGTACTTAGGAAACACAAAATAAAATGGCAGGTGCAGACATAATTAAATATATCAAACATGAAATACTAGACTCAAGTGGTTTGACCAAGAACAGCCTAAAATTAAGATTAATTTGACTAGGGTATGAAACGGCATAAAAGAACTTGAGCTCAAAGTTCAAAGGGAAAAAAAGAGGAAAAATAAATGACTTAGAGATAATATGCTTTAATTAGCTAAATGGGATCCAACACCTCTAAATTAAATCCAACATAAAGTGGAACTAAGAATGGCTTGATCCCTTAAAAGGGTACGTAGGCAACCAAATTCGGGTGCAGCCCAAATAAAAAAAAAATTTCGTTTTCTCTCATGAGATTAATATTATGTCAACACTTTAGTTAGTTGATTCAACTCGATTTCACTCAGGCAATCTAAACCAAATGACTTCCACATCCAATCCAAAGCAAAATACCTCTAATGTCCTGTCCAAACTCGAAATGACTTCTGTGTCAAGACTTAAATTCAAAAAGACTCACATATCAAATCTAAACAAAAATTAAATTTCATTTTGTATCCGAATATAAAATTTACTATTATCAAAGCTCAAATGCAAATTCAAAATAACCTAAACTTCAAATTGACTTCCATGTCACAAAATCTAAATTGATTGCCATGTCACACTTAAACTCAATTTTATGCCAAACCCAACTACAAAAAGAGTGTCAATGCTAAACCAAATTTAAACTCAAAACCAAATTTCTAAGCTAAGCTAACTCCTATGTCAAGTCCAAATTTAAAGTAAATCCCAAGTCAATTTCAAATCCTAAGACATCTTCCAAATTTAAATGACGTCCCAGTCACTTTTTTTTTTAAAAAGCCTAAGCCAAACCCCAAATCCAAATTAGTACTAAGTGAAAACTCAAGTCCAAAACAACTCTAAGTCAAACCCCAAATTCACATTAATTCAAGGTCAAACCAAATCCAAATAAATTTCAAGTCAAACCCTGGTATAAAATGAATTCTCAGTCAAACCGAAACTCGAGACTACTTTTAAGTCTAACAAATAAAGATCCAAATCATTTCCCATCCAAGTCAAAAAAGTCCTAATCTTCAAATTAAGTCTAGACTCCCAAGTCAAGTCTAAACCAAAATCAAATCAAGTTCAAACCTCCAATCCAAATGATTTCTAAGTCAAGCCTAAATCTAAAGTACCTTTTGAGTCAAACCTAAGGAAAAATGACTTCTAAGCCAATACTAAACCCAAATAACCTTCAAATTGAACCTCCCAAAATACAAATAAACCTTGTGGTCTTAAACCAATTAGTCATCTAGTCACCTAGTCGATTGATTAAAACACAAACATACCATCAGTAGGAATCAAAGGGTATTCTCGTAAGGGAGATGTAATTAAAGGTGTACATCACCTTGAATAGGATTGTTTCCCAAATTAATAAAACCTATGTACATCTTGTATACACGAAAATTCATGTTTTGCAAATTCCATATTTTTGCTCAACAACAGTGTAACAATTGATGCTAAAATAATAATTTGCTAATACTAAACATGACATAAGGTCACTAAAATTGCTGCATTATAACTTTATTTGATGGAAATTCGAGATGCGCAATAGGTGAGATTGATTTTTCAAAATCAAACAAGAATGAGAAGGACAAAGTAGAACTTCATAATTCATAACCATTTTGGTCAACACCTAGCATTTTAAATGTTGAGGGCTTGGCAGTGCTCTAGTTTTGGCAGCGGAAGTGACAACTAGCAATGACATTTGAAAATGTATTGATTTATATTATCGTTAAGTGCATATCAAAGGTGATAATCAGATCATTATCAAGGTGATGTGGAAAGAGTTTAGATATACCTTTGGGAGATTCAAACTAATCAAGGATATTTGGAAGATGCTTAATGAGATTCACTATGTTCAGATTTCTCATGATTTCAAACAAGGTAATCAAGCAACGAATTTGGTCACAAATGTAGAACATTTTTTGGCGGGATGTGGAGAAGCCATAGGAGAATGTCATGGATCGAAGTAGTTATGCTTATTAGGCTAGTTTGTTAACAAGCTAATTTTGCACAAATAAGGGGTAAACCCTCTTGTAATCATAACAATGATGATCAATATACAAACTTTACTTTCTCTCTTGTATAATTCTCTCCAACTCCCTCCTCCCAAATTCTTCTATTCTCCTCCCATCTCCAATTCTTTCTATCTCTTTATCTCATCTCCATTCTAAATTGATACGACCGACACATCAACTAGCGCCATGTCACTACTCAACACATTAAAAACTCGGGACACGTCATCAGTCGTTCGACTTAATTGGACATTAGGAGTGTCTAATTGTAATTAGGTCCAACTAACCCATAGCATAAATAATGGCTTTAGGATAGAGAGAGAGGTATGATGATTATTATTGTGAGCTCTTCTCCCTCCCCCTTAATTCTCTTCTATCTCTCCCCCTCTACTTCTAGTCTTCTTCTTCGCTCCCTCTTTTATACTGCTTACAATACTTATACTTGTAAATGCCTCACACTTATAGTGATATATACACACAAACACCCATACACACACAAATATACATATACTTTACTTGGTTGATTTATTGTTCCTGAGTTGATTGAGTATGAAATTTGCAATGAGTAGTTTGATTGCATCAATTGGTATCAAAGCTACCGATTCTCGTCCATGGAAAATTGAGCAATCATTTTAAATTAGTTTGAGTTTTATATGCAAAGAGGCTTGGTTTTGTTCGAAGATGTTCAACGAGCTTTAGGATTTAATCATCTATTGCCTAGTTGCTGCTCACGAGTTGTTGATTGGTATTTTTGAGGTCAAATTTGAGCGTTTGAATTTGAATTGTGGAACTTCAAGCATTGCACAGAATGTGTTTGATAAAATGTCATACTATGAAATTTCACATTTGTTCAACTCAAATTCAGTTCAAATGAAGCCTCATAATGATGCTACACTCTTAATCAAAGTCTCAAGGCTTCTTTACCCTATAAATGACAATGTTCTTTTCCAAGTGTTTTATCATTATGGTATTCTTGAAATAATTAAAGTGATCTAATCTTCCATTATTGAGGTTTATAGCTCATGTTAGTTATTATACGATAGGGAGTGCCAGCTTAGCCTTCAAGTTCTTGCATGGAAGACACATATATGATCAATGTTGTGTCTTAGACATTCAATATCTCAACACCTGTGACATTATTGAGGTGGACACAAAGGTCATAATCCCTGCTACTTTTGAGCACAAGGAGCCTAGTGATATGCTATTAAAGTAACCTTCTAGAGCAAATGAAGTTACTCTAGAACTAGCAAGCTCTGAAAGATCAAAGAATAAGGTAGTTATGGTCTTGAGCCTACAAATAGTGAGGTGCATTTAGGTGACGTAGCAAACCAACAGTACTTTAGTAAATCCTTGGATTGTCCTACTGCAAAGCCAAAGCTAATCAAGTTCCCCGAGCCTCATTTGTCACAGCTGATGGAAAAGAAGAGTTTGATTTGAAGGGATAGAGCATTATCCTCTGTTAGTTGTTGTCCAAGCTACTGTTGAAAAACATTGCAAGCGTTTTGTGGATGTTTTTGCTAAAAGGGTTGGGCTCCCTTCTCACCATCCGGGCTTTGATCATTGAATTTCGCTCAAGGACAGTAATATAGTTATGCCTCTCAACCGAACGCACCTTCTACATTTTAGAGCATCCGGAATGACACTCTTTAGTCCTTTCCCCATAAAGCTGTTTTAATCTATAGGGTGGCATGGTTTGACTACATGAGGCACCATCACTCAATACTCAAGGTCTTGCGCACCAACCAATTCCTTGTCAAGCAAGCCAAGGTCTTTCGCAGCCATAAAGATTGAGTGTTTGGGTCATTTTGTTTCTAGAGAAGGAGTAGTAGCTAACCAACATAAGTTCGTGCACCATCCATGCGGCTGCCGCTTTTGACCACCTTAAGCGGGCTTTGACTTCAGCTCCTATGTTAGCACCTTCTGAACAATTTTCTAAGTTTGACCCTTGGGAACAAGGGTCATTTCATAGGGGGCGGTATTGATAAGGTTATTGACATCGACACATCAGCTACCACCATATCACGGCGTGACTCATCAGCAACTCAGGGCATGTCATTAGTCGGTTTCACTTAGCTGGACATTAGGAGTGTCTAATTGTAATTATGGCCATTTAATCCATAGTAAAAATAATGCCCGTAGGTTAGAGAGAGACGTATGATGATAATGGATGTGAGCTGTTCTCCCTCCCCTTTGATTCTCGTCTATCTCTCCCCCTCTTCTTCTAGTCTTCTTTTTCTTCCCTCCCTCTTAATATACATTTACTTTACTTGGTTTATTGATTGTTCTTGGCATATGTATATTTATTTGGTTGATTGGTTGTTCTTGAGTTGATTGAGTTTAAAATTTAGGATTAGTAGTTTGATTGCATCATAAATCCCTTCCCTTCATGTAGGTTCATGACATTTGGTATCATAGCTTGATCTTGAGCTAAAATTTAACAATTTCATGATTGATCGTTGATTCCATGCTGGCCAAGAGTAAGAAGAACCCTACAATGACGAAAATTAGATGCTAGTTGCAAGGTCTGGTGTAGAAATTAATAGAATCCCAATGGGTAGCTAAGAAGCACAAAGACCAAAAGAAGAAACACACAATCAGTTACTTGAAGTAATACAACATACTGGTGCTCAAAATGCTTGCATTGATGCACCAATTGGTGGTGAATTCATCGCTACCCATGATTTCTACTAGGAGTTGGGAGGAGCTAAGATTGCATGAGTTTAGGGCAAATATGGGGTGTTGTGTTTGGGGCAAATTATTGGTGGAAAGCCTTCGATCTTAGGATCATTTCAAATCAAGAATGTACTTCCACTTTCAAACTCTCCAAA
This sequence comes from Simmondsia chinensis, assembly GCA_018398585.1. Taxonomy (NCBI): domain Eukaryota; kingdom Viridiplantae; phylum Streptophyta; class Magnoliopsida; order Caryophyllales; family Simmondsiaceae; genus Simmondsia; species Simmondsia chinensis. The sequence continues at coordinate 6,850,857 of JAGTTD010000011.1, forward strand.
ATCAAAACCCATTTTGAATTATGACGTGAAATTGCCAAATGGACGAAGAACAAAGACCAAGGTTGGAGGATTGTTAAGATGGAAGGCTAACTTGAAAATTCCAAGGAGAAGGCTGGGTAAAATTCCATCAAGAAAGCTTAAAACAAAACAAAAAAAGGCAAATGCCTCAAACCCACAAAACATTTTTTGGATATTATGTACAAGAAGCATAACACAGCATTCCTACTCCAATACTTCCAAAAACATTTAATCCTTGAGGACAAGGATTATTTCACTAACCCGGGAACAGTGAGCAAGTACCTGGGGAGTCGGTTGGCTGGCATGTGGAAGGGAATTGGTTAGCACACATGGATGAACATGGTTGTGGTTTAGAGTTTGTTTTACATAATATGTTAGTATATTGTTACATAATATGTAGTAGGATATTTTTCATGTATTAATTAGTTGTTATATCATGTAGTAGGTTATTTCAAGATATTAGTAGTTTGTTATAAAATATTTCGGTCATTTTAGTTAATTAGGATTGTTACTTTGATGTAGTAGGATTTTTCATATGTAGTAGTCAGTAGTGATTGATGATATATTAGAAGGTTGTTGACAAGGGCAGATCCACAATTGTTTCATCAGGGGCACGAGCCCCCCATATGGCCCATGTGCTGAATCTTAAATATTAGTGGTGGCTCATTATAATTTGTAAGTATGGGTTTTTGAAAAAAAAAAAAAAAAAGAATGGTCCTTGATCACATTGTACAGTCTAGCTTGAAGATTAATGTCATGTTAACTATTTCTTAAGTGAAGGGTTCAAGGCCACCAATTCTCAACTTTTTGAAATATTTTAATTGTGAATCTTTTAAAGTTGTGGTTCTTTATTTTCAAACACTATAGAACCTTATATAATATAATAATACTAATAGATTCAGAATATTTCACTAAGTTACTATTCTTTTTTTGGAAAACACTAAGTTATGATTCTAATTCACTTATTTGAAAATATTTTTTTGTTGTATTAGTATAATTATTTTATAAAAGTTTATATGTATTCTCAATTTTTAATAAATTATTTGTATATTCTATTTATTTATTTATTTTTAATTTTGTTTAATATAAACCCTATAATATTGAAATCCTAGAATCATTTTTTTCTAGTAGACAAATTGTCTCATTTTTTTTATTTTGTCTACACTTTTTGCTTTCAAATGCTCCCCAACTATGTAAATTTTAACACAAATTTTATTTCTCAATTCTCTCGTATTTTTCTCCTCTTTATGTGACATACTTACATATATATTTATATATTTAATTAATATTATTTTTTTATTATAAATGTAAACCTCGCTTTGTTAAATTTTTTTGATTGACTAATAGTACATGCCCCTAGTGAATGAAATTTCTGGATTCGTCACTGGTTAATGTAATAGTAGATATAGTGCATCTACCTTCGCTTGTTCATGCTGACACTTTTTCTGAGACTCAGAAAGACAACTGCTATAGTGTTGCTGCTGTTGTTGACATTGAAGCTCACAATTGAAGGTTTGAACAATCACAGCTGAGTTCTAGAATTCCATCCTTGAGGACAAGGAAGGGGTGAGAATTGTCATGGACCCAATGTAGTTATAGTTGTTAGGCTAGTTTGTTAACAAGCTAATTTTGTATAAATAGGGGTAAACCTTTTTGTAAGCATAGCAATGACGATCAATATACAAATTTTGCTTTCTCTCTTTTCTTCTATTCTCTTTAACTCCCTCCTCCCATATTCTTATATTCTCTTCTCATCTCTAATCCTATCTATCTATTTATCTCATCTCTATTCTAAATCCCTTCCCTTCATGTAGATTCATAATATATCAATTGATAAAAACTAATTGATATGTTTTTCTACATCTATCAAAATTTAATATAAAACCATATCTATTAAATACACCTAAATTGAAATATAGGGCAAGAGGGTGTCGAACCACAGGGACTAAGAGTGCGTGAATTTAATCTATGACCTAAATTGATTTAAATAAAACTGAGATATCTTTGTGTTAATTAATATAGAAAATGACAATTAAACTAAAATAATCTACTGCTAATCGGGAACGTGCATGGAGCCTAGGGTTTCGAATCCATCATTAGCCAATTATTTTTGCGTTAACTCTTAAATTGGGATTATTGATTGTTACACGGGTGGTGGTTTAGGCTACAAGCTACAAGCTTGAACCTACTAAGATAATATTGTTAGTATTGCGTATTAATCTTATCTAATTAAAGCATAAGAAAAATAAGCTCTACCTAATGTATTGTTAATTATTACATATTGACCCTATCTAACTAACGTATAGGGAAGATAGGCTTTAATTAGTAATTCGGTTAATACTATTTCCTGATTAATTAATCCTAAGGCTACAAGCACAAATAATTAATTTATAAATATCAATATCAACAATTAAATGTTACAAACTCAATAATCACATCAATTGAATAAACAATAAAAATATAATACTTCAAAGTATTTATCTCAACCAAGCAAGTCATGTAAACAATCAAATTAATCCGAATTAAAAGTAAGCAAAAGCAAAGGCTAAGATTTCATCTAACCACAAAGAGCAAGCTAGCTCTCCATCAAAGATGATCCGGTGAAAGAGGAGATGAATGAACTCATATCAGTCCTCACGCTAATTTTGCTTTCCTTCCAATTTAACGAAAAAGAAAGAAAAATAAAATAAAAGAAATCTGGGAGAGCTCAGAGGAGAGAGAAGAACAGGGGCTGAGAGAGAGAGGCGGTGAACCCTGAACCAGAGACGAAATCCCAAAATTGAACACCTCGCTTCCTTTTAAATCGAAGACGTCGCTGCTAACAAAACCCTAAGTCGGTGCTGGTGGCAGGCTAGATGCTGGTGGTTGACGGGCCTGAAGGTTGAATCGGGCCGAAGTTGGGCCGGAGGTGATGATATCGGTGTTGGGCTTGGTGTTGGTGGTGTTGTGGGACTGCGTTAGGCAGGTGAAATTGGGCCGGTGCTGCTGGTGGTCAAATCGAAGATGATGCAGAGGTTGATGGGCTCGGGGTTGATGACGGTGAACAGTGCTGTTGGGCTGGGCCCGTTTTGCTGTTGGGCTCGGGTAACTGTAGCGGTGCGGGTCGGGTCAAAGCGGGCCAAGCTTATACGTTGTTGCCCCAATTTAATTGTTTGAGTGTCGAATTTATCTTATTTGCATCCACATTTGACAATATTTATAACTTTAATTTCAAACATGTTGAACATAAAAATTGCCAAAATGAGTGTGGAACTATAATTAAATAGGTACAAAATAATTAAAATAACAATTAAAAGATGCATAAATATGAGACACATCAACACCCGCACACCTAACCTTTGCTAGTCCTCGAGCAAAGCATATGATTTAATATAAAGACTACAGTAACCAACTACCCCAACTATCCTAACCTTTACCGAATTTTCGGAGATTAACACATGTATTACAATTCAAGACAAGACTAAATCATCTAGAACATTCTCCAATTCCATGAATTTAGATGATTAAACTTCAAAACTTGTCATAAAACTTCATAACATACGCGTCGATCAAGAAAAACTTGGCTAAACGGTTATAATGCATGCTCAAAATGCCAAAAAGATGTTTAAAATTTTAAAAATTTGACAAAAATGGGCACATACAAATGAGCCTTAGCCCCACACCTAAATCATGCATTGTCCTCAAGGCAACAACATCAATCATTAAATCACAAGAGATAAGTGAGATGGAGCAATACAATCTGACGAGACGGCGTATACGTGTATATATGATTCCTTCAACCTGGCACAAGAACCTAAAAAGAGAGAAAACAAGCCTCGAAGCAACTAATTAGGTCAAAAACTAAATTAAAACAAGAAATAACAAACCTAGGCTGCCTCCTAGGACAGCTAAGTTTTACACCTTTAGCCGGGCGCAATGGGTCTAGCGAAGATCAAGTAATGACATCAACCAAAGAAACAACTTTATCGAGCTCATCTAAGACAACATCTACAGTACAATCAGAAGTGTCACACGTGATTTCAAGAGAAAGAGAGTAGTTGGGTGGATGCCTAATGGGGGCAACAACAAGTGTAGATCGAAGCTTATGAAAAGCGTCTAACCAAGACTCATTACGCTCAACTGATATGTCCTTAGATAGCACACTAGTCAATGGTCTAGCTAACTTCCCACGATCCTTAAGGAATCCCTGATAGAAACTCGCATGACCTAAAAATGCTCTAATTTGTTTCACATTTGAGGGAGGAAGCGAGTTCACATTCATATCTATCGTAGCTATATCAACCTCAATACCCTCCTTAGACAACCTATGGGCTAATACAATTTCCTCTTGAATCATAACATCGTGATTCTTCTCCCAACCTAAGACTTCTTTCATGTCCAGGTTCAACCTTTGTTGCATCTCTTTAGAAGGTTTTGCATCTTTATCAAGAGTGTCACTAACTAGGGTAGAGGAGAGTATTTGGTCCACCAAATCATCAGCAATATCCGCACAAAAATAATCTGACTCATCCTCACTAATGCATGATAAAGAAGCCTTAAAAATATTTAACCTAATAGTCATATTGGCAAAGCTTACATCCATTACCCCAGATCTACAATTGATGGTAGCATTGGTCGTCGCTAAGAAAGGCCAACCTAGAATGACGGGGCACATGGTTTTTCGAATGACTAGAAGGTCCTATATCAAGCACGAGGAAATCAGTAGGAAATAAGGCTTTGTCTACTCTCACTAGCACGTTAATCAGCTCACCACGGGGAATCCTAGTTGATCTATTTGCTAATGCAAGGTCACCGTGGTCAGTTGCAACTCTCCCAAGCCTAACTTCTTACAAACCTAGTAAGGAATAATGTTGACACTCGGTCCTAAGTCTAGTAAGGCTTTATCGATTGGGTAGTCTCCAAGTGAACAAGAGATGGTGGGGACACCAAGGTCTTTGTACTTAACTGGAGTGTCACACCTCAGAATAGAGCTCACTTGCTCTGCTAAAAACAATTTTTTAGGCAAATGTACTCTAGATCGCCTCTTTGGTTTCACTAGATCCTTAATGAACTTCGCATAGGCCGGGATCTGTTTAATCGCATCAAGAAGGGGAATGTTATCTTTAATTGCCTAAATATCTCTAAAATGTCTTCCCACTTCTTGTCCTTCCCATTTAGATGTGACGCAATTAAAGCTTGGGGGAAGGGTACTCTAGGTTCATATGACGAGGGAAGATCCGAGGCTTTAGGAGTGGGAGAAGGGTGTGTGACCTCATCAGTCTCCCTTTCTCTCTCCTTGCTCTTCTCTTCTTCCTGACCACTCATGAGTACTTCACTTTCAGCATTCACCCCATTGTCAACCTCCTTCCCATTTCTCAACACTGTAATGGATTTTGCTTGTTCTTGCTAGACAGGATAGTTGTCTTGTCTTACACAATTTCTAGGGTTCTCTACAGCCTGGTTAGGGAGTCTTCCCTTATCACTCCTACTCAGATTGTTAGCTAGTTAACCTATTTGGGTTTCTAGCTTTACAGTCGATTGTGTATGGGAGTGGAGGAGTTGGGAATTAGCTTCTAAATATTTCAGTGCACTCAAAACATTCTCTTCAAAATTTGAATTAGAGCTCAAATTAGGAGGTTAAGAGTAGTTAGAAGCAAACCCTTGCGGTTGAAAACCGACAGGCCGGGGCATACCAGATGGTTGAGGTCGTGGGCTCTATTGTTGTGGTATAAACTGTCCTTCTTCTCCTTGCCTCTAGGAGAAGTTAGGATGGTTTCTCCAACCCAGATTGTACGTGTTAAAGCATTGGTCGTTTCATGAGAATCCTTGGGCTGCATTGACTTGTTCCTCCGACCACTCCTCATAAGGTGAAGCAGAGGGGCAATCATGTGTAGAATGAGAGACACTAGAGCATGAAGAGCAAGTACAATGTACATTTGAAACATAAGACACATTAGGTACAATAGAGGGGGCCAATGTCATCTTAAATAAGGAAGTTAATGGCTCTACAGAAGAGGCAAGAGAGTCTACTTTCTTATCTAAGATGGAGGTGTGAGCAATCTCATTTACTCCTTTATTTAACCTAGTAGCATTAAGACGTGTATGTGAGGCAGATTGTTACGAATTCTCATTCAAAAATTCAAACAGTTGCCACGCCTCATCCTCATTCTTTCTAAGGAATTGACCACCGCACGAGGCATCAACAGTTTGTTGACCCTTCTCGTTTAGCCCATAATAGAAATTTTGGACTAGTTGTCATTTAGGGATGGCATGATGTGGACAAACTCGTAAGGGTTCCCTAAACCTATTCCAACTCTCGTGAAACTCCTCAGTAGGGAGTTGGGCAAAGGTGTTAATAGCTCTCCTAGCAGTGTTAGTCTTACTAATGGGATATAATTTCTTAAGAAATTCTTGCTGCATTTGAGTCCAAGTATTAATCGTCCCACTAGTAAGGTGCCCAACTAATACTTAGCCTTTTTCTTTAAAGAGAAAGGAAAGAGGTGAAGTAAGATGACGTCATCACTAAAGTTAGGAATCCTAAAGGTTGAACAAACCTCCATGAAACTGTCCAAGTGTGTGTACGGGTTCTCATTGCCTAAGCCATGGAATGAAGGAAGCATTTGTATGGTATGTAGCTTAAGCTTGAACTGATGGGCTAAGGGTGGCAACCTAATGCAAGACGGTGAAGCATATGTAGTAGGAGTAAAATACTCTATGAGCGCACGTGGTTGTTGTTAGTTAGCCATTACTAAATCAGAGTTAACACTAGTGGATTTTACTCGGTGTTGGGCTCTAAGGTCTTTTAAAGTTCTTTCAATTTCAGCGCCGAATATAGTAAGGTTAAGAGATAAAGAGCGACGACCGTGTATGAACAATTAACCACACGAAGCAAGTAAATTAAAATTAAAATAAGCAAAACAAATAAAACAGACACTTAAAAAGAAAAACAAATAATAAACTATCCTAAAATCAACCTATGCACGAAAATTCCAAAATAAATAATGCTTTAAAAATAAATAAATAAATAGATAGATAAATAAATAAATAACCCTTTTTAAAAAAATAGAAAAGAAAATATTAAGAAAGGGACAATAACAATTAAAAACAATTTAGGACAATTAAAAATCAAAGACAATCACAAAAATAAAATCACGAACGTTGCATAGTCTCCGGCAATAGCGCCAGAATCTTAATGTATTTTTCTACGTCTATCAAAATTTAATTTAAAACCCCATCTATTAAACACACCTAAATTGAAGTGTAGGGCAAGAAGGTGTCGAACCACATGGACTAAGAGTGATTAAATTTAATCTATGACCTAAAGTGATTTAAACGAAACTAAGATATCTTTATGTTATTTAATATAGAAAATGACAATTAAACTAAAGTAATCTACTGCTAATCGGGAACGTGTATTATATTGGAGTCTAGGGTTTCGAATCCATTATTAGCCAATTATTTTTGCGTTAACTCTAAAATTAGGATTATTGATTGTCACATGGGTAGTGGTTTAGGCCACAAGCTTCAACCTATTAAGATAATGTTGTCAGTATTGCGTATTGACCCTATCTAACTAAAGCATGAGGAAAATAAGCTCTACCTAACGTATTATTAATTATTACGTATTGGCCCTATCTAACTAAAACATAAGGAAGATAGGCTTTAATTAACAATTCGGTTAATACTATTACCTGATTAATTAATCCTAAGGCTACAAGCACAAAGAATTAATTTATAAATATCAATATCAATAATTAAAGGTTAGAAACTCAATAATCATATCAATTGAATAAACAATAAAAATATAATACTTCAAAGTATTTATCTCAACCAAGCAATTTATATAAACAATCAAATTAACCCGAATTAAAAGTAAACAAAAGTAAAGGCTAAGATTTCATCTAACCACAGAGAACAAGTTAGCTCTCTATCAAGGATGATCCCGTGAAGGAGGAGATGAATGAACTCATGTCGGTCCTCACGCTAATTTTCTTCTCGTTCCAATTTAACAAAAAAGAAAGAAAAATACAATAAAATAAATCTGAGAGAGAGCTAAGAGGAGAGAGAAAAACAGGGGCTGAGAAAAAGAGAGGCGGTGAACCCCGAACCAAAGACGAAATCCCAAAATCGAACTCCTCCCTTCCTTTTAAATCGAAGATGCCACTGCTAACGAAACCGTAAGTTGGTGCTGGTGGTCGGCCGGACGCTGCTGGTTGACGGGCCTGAAGGTCAAATCGGGTTGGAGTTGGGCCGGAGGTGATGATGTCGGTGTTGGGCTTGGTGTTGGTGGTGTCGTGGGACTGCGTTGGGCCGGTGCTCCTAGTGGTGGAATTGAAGATGATGCGGAGGTCACTGGGCTGGGGGTTGATGATGGTGAACAGTGCCGATGGGATGGGGCCGCTTTGCTGTTGGGCTCGGGTAATTGTAGCAGTGCGGGTCAGGTCGGAGTGGGCCGAGCTTATACGTTGTTGTCCCGATTTAATTGTTTGAGCATCGAATTTATCTTATTTGCATCCAAATTTGACAATTTTCATAACTTTAATTTCAAACCTATTAAAAATAAAAATTGCCAAAATGAGTGTAGAACTATAATTAAATAGGTGTAAAATAATTAAAATAACAATTAAAAGATGCGTAAATACGAGACGCGTCACTAATTAGTACCTTCAATTTACAAAAACTAATTTAAAAGGAAATATTTAAATAAATTCAATTTCTTATCCTAATTAGTACCTTCAATTAATTCTAAAATCTATTGTCCTTAAAAAGTTATAATTATTATAAAAAATGACATTACATAAAATACTAATTATATCAGAATACAAATTACATATTAAGAAAAGTATTTGTATCATTAAATTGAAGGAGTTAAAAACGACTGCAAACCTTAAAATTCATAAAAGGGAAAAAAATTATAGTATATTGTTAATATTAGATATTCTTGGGGTATAATTTTTATGGTCCAATTTGAATATTATCAAATGTCCTAGAAATTTAAAAATTATATAAAAGACCTTTATACATATGTACACATATACATAATATATATGTGTGCGTGCGTGTTTGTGTACACATGGCGAATGCATATATTGCTTGCAACTTGCATGCAAATTTGTCAAGGTGTTTTAGCTGACTCATGCTTTAATGCATTCAGTATATATATATATATATATATACCTATTGTAGAGAATTTGATTGTAAGGAAAAATGGGAGAGAGAATTGTAAATGAAATTGAGTGATATATTTTAGAGAACTAAAAACATTATCTAGTTCCTAAGTTCTGGAATAAAATATTTGCTATTTTTTAAATATATTTGAGTTTATATTTTCATTCTCGTCCTTTTGAGTATAATATGTCTCTAATTTTATAACATATTATCAGTACGAGTCTCTAGCCAGTTAATAATTATCATATACTTGTAGTAAGTTTTTATTCCTAATCTTTGTAATTTTCAACAGCAATCTTACTAAACTTGAGTTTACTGCTCTTAATATAACTGGCAAAGATTATTTGCTGTGGACTTTTGATGTTGAGATTCACCTTGATGCTATGAATATCGGGGATACAATTAAAAGAAGAAATAGTGCATCCCTATGGGATCATGCTAAAGTAATGATATTTCTCAGGCATTATATCTATGAAGATTGAAAGCCAAATATCTTACTATAAAAGACTCACTTGTCCTTTTGGATGAATTTAAAGTAGAGGTTTGATTATAAAAAAATATGTGATCCTCCCTAAAGCTTACTATAAATTGATTCATCTACGGTTGCAGGATTTTAAAACTGTCAGCTAGTAGAACTTTATAGTATTTAGTATTACCTCCCTACTGAAATTATGTGAAGAAAATATTATTAAGGAGGATATGTTAGAGAAAATATTCTTTACTTTTTATGTCTCGAATATGCTTCTGCAACAGCAATATCAAGAGCGGAATTTTTAAAAATACTAAGAGTTAATATCATGTCTTCTTGTTGCTGAATAAAATAATGAACTGTTAATAAAAAATTATCAGTCATGAACAACTGGGTCAGAGCCATTCCCTAAAGTGAATGCTATATCCCGTGACAATGATACATATAGTCGTGGCCGTAGTTGTGGTCACAGACGTGGCCATGGTCGTGGACGTGGTCATGGCTGTAGACGAGGTTATAACTGGGGTCATAATAACTGGTACCATGGTAATCAAAATGGACCAAAGTTTAAGAAGTGTGGAAACAATGAAGAGAACTATGAAAGGAGAAAAACCATCAACAAAATTCGTTAAAAGATGTGGAAACAAATTGCTATTGCTGTGGTATGAAAGGTCATTGATTGCGTACCTATCATATGGCTGAACATCTGGTGAACCTCTATCAAGCATGGCTGAAAGAGAAAAGCAAACATACAGAAATAAACTTTGCTAAAGATCATTCTCCACTTAATATGATGCATCTTGATATTTTTGATTTCTTAGATGATGCTAATAGAAGAATTGATCATTTGATAGATGATGAAAAAGTTAAACCGGATTGAGGTGTTTTGTTTTTTAGTTATGTCTTTTGTACTAAAGTTTATCTTAATTTTAATTAAACAATATTGTATTGGTGTGTGTAGTTTAGCATAATATTGTGTTTTAATATTTCCCCTTAAAGTGTTATTTTCGATAAAATCAAGCTTGATCAACTATATTTATAAAGTAAAACTCAAAAGTATTATTATACTATAATCATTTTAAAACTTTATTCGTTACACTTTTGTAATTTTATCAATGCGTCACATAAATAGAGTTCCATTAATACATATGTATTTTATATTTGAAGAAACATAGATTTGGTTGAAGATGGAGATTCCTCAAAAGCAGAATATATTTTTCTCAGCTATGATTAACTAAAGCGAATGTTTATATAATATTGGGTGTTTCAAATTTAGTTGAAGGCTCCGGAAGAGCATTATATTTCCTGGAGGAATAAAACTAAACATGAGTGATGCTCTGTTTTCTAGTAGATTACAGAGAAATTTGATCAGTTTTCTAGATATTCGTTGTAATGGTTATCACATTGAGACAATAAATGAGGGTGATAAAGAATATCTTTATATTACACTGCTTACTTTAAGAAAGTGAAAAAATTGTCAGCATTTTCTTTTTGGTTATATTACGCTAATGTAAACCGGATTAAATCAAATTCAATAGTTAACCAGAAGTTAGCTGATTACAAAATGTTGGTGTAACGATGATGAAAATTTTTCATTGAAAGTTCTTATGGAAATTTATTAAAAAAACTAGAAAATTCTTTCATTCGATGAGATTTCATGTGCTGCTTACGCTCAAGGTAAAATAATTACTAGGTCATCTCCGACTAAAATTGGGGTAATCTCCTACGTTTTTGAAAAGAATACAAGGCGACATATGTGGGCCTATTATTCTATCATGTGAACCATTTCGATACTTTATGGTATTAATAGACGCCTCAATCCGTTGGTCACATGTTTGTCTATTATCTACACCCAATGCGACATTTGCCAGACTCCTTGCACAAATAAGCTAATTACAAAAACAACAACAACAACAAACCCAGTGCCTCAAAGGGCTCCTGCCAAAAGCAGGGTCTAGGGAAGGTAGATGTATGCAGCCTTTCTCCTTCAGGGGCCTACCCTAAAGAGAGGTTGTTTCCTAGGACCCCCGACCTAAGCAAAAGATCGGCCTCCATAAGCCGCAGACCTGGCACAGGAGAGACAACAAAGCATAAGTAGAGCCACAAAAAAAAGGAACAGAAGCTAGAAGAGATGGAGAACAAGAAAGAGAAAAAGGAAAGAGATAGGGATAGAAAAGGTAAAGATAAAGACTACTCTACTTTAACCGGGTCATCTACTACCCCAATGCTAGCCCTCCATTGGGCCCTCTCTAAGGCCATCTCCTCCCGAAGGTTTAGGTGGGTGAGGTCTAATCGGATCGTCTCAAACCATCTCTTCTTCGGTCTGCCTCTGCCTCTTCTGCCTAATGTAGTGAGATGTTGTTTGTATCTTCTGACTAGAGCTTCTTCTAGTCTCCTTCTGACGTGTCCGAACCACCTCGGACGTTGCTCCCTTAATTTATCTTTAATGAGAGCTACGACCAGTTTGCCTCTTATGACGTCATTCCTGATCCTATCCTTCCTTGAGTGTCCGCACATCCACCTCAGCATTCGCATTTCTGCCACCTTCATCTTATGAGTGTGTTGTCACTTCATCACCCTGCATTCCACCCCATATGCCATGGCTGGCTGCACCACTGTCTTATAGTATCTACCCTTTAGTTTCAAGGGGAATTTCCTATCGCAAAGTACCACAGAGGCCATCCTCCACTTGTGCCAACCCTCTTTGATCCTGTAGCTAACATCCTAGTCTACTTCACCGTTGTGCTGTATCATGGACCCTAAATACCTGAATCTCTCCTTCTTCGAAATGGCCTCGTGTCCAATCTTTACTTCTTCCCCACTAGGCGTGGTAGAGGGATCGAACTTGAATTCCATGTGTTCAGTCATGGCTCTGCTTAGTCTCAAACCTTTTGACTCTAGACCTCCTCTCCACAGATCCAGCTTCTCATTTATCTCTTCCCATGACTCCCCCACCAGTACTATGTCATCTGCAAAAAGCATGCACCAAGGTACACATCCCTGGATGTGCCTAGTGAGCTCATCCATAACCAAAATGAACAGATAGGGACTCAAGGCCGACCCTTGGTGAACCCCTACTGTTATCGGGAAAGCATTTGACTCTCCATCCATTGTACGCACCATAGTCTGTGCCTCATCATACATATCTTTGACGGCTCAGATGTATGGTGCGGGGATGCCTTTCCTGTCCAAAACTCTCCAAAGGACCTTCTTTGACACTCTATCATATGCCTTCTCTAAATCAATGAAAACCATATGAAGGTCCTTTTGTCTCTCCCTATAATGCTCTCTCGTCTGCCTTAGGATGTGGATGGCTTCTATTATTGATCTCCTAGGCATAAATTCAAACTAGTTCTCAAACACCTCAGTCAGATGCCTTAGCCTCCTTCTATGACCCGTTCCCACAACTTCAGAGTGTGGCACATTAGTTTGATACCCCGATAGTTGGCGCAACTCTGAATGTTGCCTTTGTTCTTATATATCGGTATTAATACGCTCTTCCTTCATTCCTCAGGCATCTTGTCCCCCTGGGGAATTTGGTTAAATAGTTTAGTCAGCCAAATGGCGCCCTTTTGTCCAAGACACTTCCATGCTTCTACAAGGATGCCATCTGGGCCAACTGCCTTCCCCCTTCCCATGGATCTCAGGGCTTCCTTGACTTCGTCGAGGCTAATTTGCCGACATTCGTAGTGGTTTTGATGCACCTCAGTTGTTTGAAGATCTCCCAAGAATATCTCTGTCCCTCTGTGTTCGTTAAGCAGCTCTTGGAAGTACCTTTTCCACCTAGCCTTGATTAGATGCCTATCCACTAGAACTTGTCCATCTTCCCCTTTTATGCAATGCACTTTGTCCAGGTCTCTGGTCCTCCTTTCTCTCGCTTTGGCGATTCTATACAAGTCCCTCGCCCCCTCCTTGGTTTCCATCCTTTTGTAGAAGTCCTCATATGCTCTTGATTGTGCTTCTCTAACTGCTCGCTTTGCTGCTCTCTTGGCTTGAATACACCGTTGTGGCTTATCCTCTTCCCTGTTGTGGTCCCACTCTCTGAAATAAACTCATTTCGCCTTAGTCTTCTCTTGGACCTCGTCACCCCACCACCAGGATTCTCTGTTCCTTGGTTCCCTTCCCTTTAGACATGCCGAGGACTTCCCGTGCCAGTCCTCTCATCTTTTGGGCCAGATGGTCCCACAACTAGTTTGAGTCTCCTGTAAAGTCCTCCCTAATTTCGGCCTCCACTTTCTCCTTGTATGCCTTGAACTTCTCCCCCTTGAGCTCCCTCCAACAAGTGTGCATATGCGCCGGTTTGTAGATTCTTTTGGCCCTCATCTTGGCCTTTATATCCGCCCACAGCACCCTATGTTGCATAGACAGGTCTTCGCCTGGGGTAGTCTTGTAATCCCTGCAGTCTCTTTGCACCCTTCTCCTTAATAGAATGTAGTCAATCTGTGTTCTTGTTATGCCGCTTTGGTACGTGACGATGTGTTGCTCGCGCTTTCTGAAGAAGGTGTTGGCCACCGTTAGGTCGTAAGTAACAGCGAAGTCCAAAAGGGCTTTGCCCTCTGCATTCCTGGTTCCAAAACCGAATCCTCCGTGATGAGGAGCATAACCGTCCTCCGTCGCACCAACGTGTCCGTTGAAGTCCCCACCAATCATTACTTGTTTGGTTGGGGAGATGCCCTGCATCATTGTGTCTAAGTCCTCCCGGAAAGTAGCCTTCTCATGCTTTGGCAGTCCAGTTTGAGGTGCGTAGGCATTGATGACGTTCAATACTTCACCATCTAGGACCATCTTGATACTTATAATCCTATCGCCAGCTCTTGATACTCGAACTACTTTATCCTTGAGGCTGCTTTCCACAATGATCCCAACTCCATTCCTGCCTCTAGCCTTGCCCGCATACCATAGCTAATTACGAGCTTAATTTTCAGATTACATGATAAAAAAGATCTGTCTTGATAATGGATGAGAATTGACATCCCAAACTTTCAATGATTATTATATGTCAATTGGAATTACAGTTGAGCATCCTGTAGCTCACCAGCATACATAAAATGGTCTTGCAGAATCTTTGATCAAACGTTTGCAACTACTTGCTAGACCATTACTAGTGAAAACAAAGTTACCTAGCTCTGTATGGGGGCACGCTATATTACATGATGTAGTACTAATTCGTGCTAGGCCAAATGTTTATCATAAATACTCCCAATTGCAACCTGTTTATGGCCAAGAACCAAATATATCCCATTTACGAATTTTGGTTGCGATGTGTATGTTCCAGTCGCTCCATCCCAGCGCACAAAGATGAGTCCATAAAGAAGAATTAGAATTTATGTCGAGTTTGAATCTCCATCAACTATAAAATATCTCAAACCATTGACAGGCGATATTTTTCAAGCATGATTTATAGATTATAAATTTGACGAAACAATGTTTCTAGAACTAGGGGGAAGGAAAATTAAAGCTGAAAAATGAAAAATTGTGTGGAATGCATGACCAATATCATGTTTTGCTCCAAGTATGAATAAAGTGAATTGAAAGTTTAGAAAATTATCCATTTATAAAATATTGCAAACCAATTACTAGATGCATTCATTAATATAAAAAGAGTGATCAAGTCACATGTTCTAGCTATGAATGCTCCTGTTTGAATTGATATTCCGAATGAACAGTCTTCTAATACATTGGCAAGTACATCTACTACATGCCAAAAGCATGGTAGATCTATTTGTTCTAAATACAAGAATTTAAGAAAGAAAAGGGAGCAAAATAAACAAGTTAGCTCCTTTACCAAAACTCCTGAAGAGATACAAATACAAATCCAAGAAAAAGATACATAGGATAAAATAGTTCCTTAAGGATATCCAGAACTTGAGAATTGTGAAAATGAAGAACATATCGAGAATGAGAAAATTTCTATAAACTATGTTATTACTAGCATATGATAGAACTGAAATAAGACAATTATAGATCAAGTGTTCCCATATACCATGGCCACTTATTTGACCACAAAAGGTGAAGATCTTGAATCTAAATCTTTTCAAGAATGCCAAAAAAGAAATGATTAGTTGAAATGGAAAGAAGCAATTCAAACGGAATTAGATTCACTTGCGAAATGTGCAGTTTTTGGACCTGTAGTCCAAACACCTGAAAACACGAAATCCGTAGGTTACAAGTGGGTATTTGTATGAAAAAAAAATGAAAATAATGAAGTGATCAAATATAAAGCACAACTTGTAGCTCAAGGTTTCTTACAGAGGCCAGGAATTGATTATGAAGAGACATATTCACCAATAGCGGATGCAATCACATTTAGATTCTTAATAAGCCTTGCAGTCTCCGAAAGACTCCACATGCGTCTTATGGATATGGTAACAATTTATCTATATGGATCTCTTGATAATTTTTTTGGGGGGGGGGGGGGGGGGGGGGCGGGGGGGCGGTGGTGTATATATATATATATATATGCCAAATACATGTAGCTCAAAAACTCGATAGCCATGCTAAATCAATTCGCATAGATCATTGTGGGGATTAAAACAATCATGGTAAATGTGGTACAATCATCTTAGTACATAGCTTCTAAGAGAGGGATATGTGAACAATCCCGTGAGCCCATGTGTTTCTATTAAGAAATCAAATTTCGGATTTGCTATAATCACAGTATATGTTGATAGTTTAAATATCATAGGAACTCCTGAAACGATTGAACAAGCTATTGCATATCTAAATAAGGAGTTTGAGATGAAATATCTCGGGAAGACAAAATATTGTCTGGGCTTGTAGATAGAGCACTTAACTGATGGAATTCTTGTTCATCAATTTATTTATATAGAAAAAGTGCTAAAATCTTTTAATTTGGATATGACACACCCATTGAGTACCCCAATGATCGTTTGATCCCTTGATGTAAATAAGGACCCTTTTCGCCCTTGAGAGGATAACGAAGAGATTGTTGGCCCTGAAGTGCCATATCTAAGTGCAATAGTTGCACTGATGTATCTTGCTAACTACACCAAATATAGTCTTTTTCGGTTAACTTATTACCAAGATAGAGCTCAACTCCTACCTGAAGACATTGAAATGGGATTAAACATATATTTCAATATAGCAAAAATAACAAAATCGCAATGAAAATTCAGCGAAATATTTCAGTAAAAATATTTAACGAAAAATAGTGGAATTACAGCAAAACAACAGCGAACAATTTCAGCAAAAAAATCCTAAAAATAGCGATCAAAATAATACCGAAAGTGGGGAACGAGGCTACAATACCGAAGAGCAATTAGAACATTCAATGAAGGAAAGAGTAATTAGAAAGATCTTACAAAACAGTGATATCGCACCGTGGTAAATGCCATTGTCCTAAAAGACGATTTTGCCGCTGCTTTGGTGCATACAGTATCACCGGCGGCCGTCCTCCAGGATTAACGCGATCTGACTCTTAACGTGCAGTCGTTAATTACCGGGTAGGAGTGCTTAAGAACTTTGCCCAAAATTTCAATCGCGGATGAAAGATTAGAGAAGGAAACAACTGAACTCAATGGCTTCTGAATTGTCATACAAATATGACTTTCAGACAAGGATAATCCACGCCTTAGACCCAGATGAGATTGAACTTCGTTGATGAAAAATAAGAACCGGGTCTTTGAAGAACATCAATATAAGACTGCAATATGAACTCTTTCCCTACAAATCTAGACATGGACGTCATTACCAAAGGGTCTGAATCTAAAAAAGCTTTTTCAAGAGCTGAAGTGGAAATTGATGGGGTTTTTGGTAGAGAGAAAGGTGAGTCTTGAGGGAAGTAATTGATGACCTATATAAAATAGTGCAAAAATGGTAAAAGGTATTAAAAACGGGTGCAATAAATTCCAATGGCTATAAACGTATGTAATAAATTACAACGGCTATATTGTTAATAAATTCCCAACGGTCATATTTCAATGACATTAAACGGTTAGTAACGGGTCTTGAAAAAATTATTTTCCATTGTACTTAAGATTAGCTTGTATCATTTTTTCAACAATCCCCCACAAAAGATACAAGCAAAAGAGAACAAAGACGAATAGATTGGGCAAAGGGAGTTTAGTTTTTCAATGCCGATGTCTCGCGACTTGAATCGTCACCTAGTGTAACCCAAGTTTAGGACCAACATCTTGCGAGGTGACTTTTGTCTTGAACATCACAAGGGGTTGTATAGTCTTCAACTCGGACACAGACCAAACTCCAGATCTCGGCAACTCCTGCAGTGTGGCGCGTTTTATCGACCATGCGCTCGTCCTGGACATTCTTAGGCGCTCTAGAAGGCAAGTCTTAAACCTTCATAGGAAGCGGCCACACTTCCACACCTATATAGGTAGATTCCATCAAGTATGTGTGACTGCACACCACCAAACATATGGCTATGGGTCCATTTAGTGCTAGAGCTTAACCTTACTCCTTGGTAACATAGGGACAACTAATGCGGTTCGGCGCGTTTTATCGGCCATGCGCTCGTCCTGTATATTCATAAGCGCTCTAGAAGGAAAGTCTTAAACCTTCATAGAGAGCGGCCAGACTCCCACACCTACATAGGTGGACCCCATCAAGTGTGTGTTACATCACACCACCAAACATATAGATATGGGTCCATTAAGAGCTAAAGCTCAACCTCACCCTTTGTAATATACAGACAGTGTCCATCAAGTGCAAGCCTTACTTACACCACCAAACATATGGATATGGACCCGTCTCCGCACTGTCACACCATAGGGAGGGACAACATAAAACACAGTGCATTCTTTGAATAAAACTATGACTTTTCACATTGAACCTGTTAAGACTGGGTTAGATGCATCACAGTTTATTCATGTATAGACTTTAGTCCCGTCCCTCTTGGTGTTTCCACAATCATTTTTCGACATAGCGTCTTTATCAATGGATCGACAAGGTTCTTTTCAGACCTTACACAATTTAGTGATCACTTTCTTTCGGGTAGATCATTTACGATCTTATGCCTAAGACGAATAGGTCTCCTCTTGCCAAAGCCATCAAGTGTGCAGTGTTCACACCACCCGTCACGGTCTATGGGTTCGATTAAAGCATCATGCTCAACCATCATACATGGCATTCACACTGTATTGTAACAAAGCGGTACCTGAGAGTTGACCACTGCCAACATCAATCACGAGTTGTTCTCACCCCCACATTGAGGTATCTACAATGAGCTGTTAAACAACTAGCTCCATCACTTGCCAACTTCAACAAAAGTCAGTATAACACAATAGTGGAGCAAATATCATAACAATAAAATCATATCTCCACCCCGTACTCAAATAGTACACATCGTACGTATATCGTATATACAGTTGGCATGAAAACCATATACTGCAAATTGTCACTTTCACATACTTTCACATTTCATCACAATTGTAAAACATTATCACCAGTTTAGGTCACGAAAGACCGTATACCCATTTCCATTGTACTTAGCGTACATGCGTAATTACTATTAAGGGTAGTTTATGTCTTATCAATATTGTATCAAATTTTGGTGATATCAAGAGAAAGAGGTACTGAAGACCATAATTCACAAGATGCCTTTTACAATTCAACTTAAGGCAACCCAAGCCTCTGCAAGACTCTGAAGCCCAAGTGCTTAACATCATTAAGCTATTTACACTGACTTTGGACAATCGCCAGTATAATATTTCCACCATAATTAATTTCCATAAGCTAGCTATAACTAGCATACATTGGTAAAAACACAATAATCAAAAGGATTATGATCAGACAACATACATCATAGGCTCTCGAGTGCTCTTACAATCCCCCCACAATGGAGTGTCTCACAATACATTCCTAAGGCATTCATTTTTTTTAATATTTTACCTGCCAACTCAGTGTTCAAGGACAACTAAGACATGCAGGTCAAAACATAGCTCACTAATGAGCCTAAATACATTGTAATTAGTAGAATATCTTTCATTGATATCAAACACCCAACACAACAAAAAGTCTATTACAATGTAGACCCCATTCATAGTACTTCACTAGTACCTCAATAATTTAATTAGAGCACTTTAATATTCATTATTTGGATCCTTGTATGTAGACTAGATCTACCACTGTCATATGATATAATAGGACGGGTGTTGTCTTATTCATCAAAACATAATACTATCGATCACTTTAGCGTACTTGGCTTGTGACGCGACGCCACACTTTTCTCCGCATTAAGTGAACACTAGGGTCATATAGTATATCATCCAAATGACCGACATGAGCATACAACATATGACAAGAACCCAAATAAGGTATCTAGACATAAGCTAAATACCAAACCTATGATCAATGAAGATTCTCATATGACCTGCTTCTTACGCTTTTCTAAAACACTAGAAAAGAAGACATGAACCAGTGATCCTAAGGGCATAATAAGTCTCCAATGACAACACAAGTCCACATATTACTCAAACATATCATCTTTTCCTTCAATCACAAGTTGAAATTCAGCAAAACAGTCCAAAAACCAGCAGAATACCAATATGGACAGCAAAATTCAGCAATTAAATGTCATAATCTACAGTATATACACAACATACAACAATTGCACATCATAAACAATATGTAGTAGTATATTTAGCTTGAAAAGGACATGTTTCAACACTTAAAACAACATGCTTTTCATCATTTCAAGCAACATGTAACAACATATTCACAAAACTTTCAACATTGCCATGAAAAAATACATGAGACACATCAACTTATTTTACTTAGGTCACCCAAAATATGCAAGAAAACAACTCTCGCATACAAGGTTAATCCCATGGTTAAAACTCAAGCATAAACATCTTTTCCACAAAGAGCAAACCAAAGGATGTTTAAAAAATAGTGTGAAACCTATGCTACCTAGGTCACCTAATCGAGTGCCCAAAAAACCAAGCGACTCAAACTCGTCCGATACTCAAACAGTAATGACCCATCTTCGAAACTAATCCAACTCGACTAGTGACAATCAAGGACTTCAAGAAGGTCCTAACCAATTAGATAATTCTAAGATCCAAAAGAAAACCAAATTTTCCCCACCATTTAGGAATATCTAATGTTCTAGAATCACAATATTTATCTTTCAACCATCATTTAAGAAAATATCTAAGCATATGAATCCTCATGAAATAGGCGAAGGCAGCATTTGAAATTTGTAAGCCACACTGTATAATATAATATGGGCTTACATGTACAACATTATAGCAAACATGCATAGTTTTAGAATCTATCTAAATACAAACTATTCCACATATGGATTACATTTTCTTGATTTCTTGGATAAAATAAAACTCATTTTAAGACCAAATACCAATTTTGATTCATGTCACAATCAAAACTGTTGCTCCGCCTAGATGCTAGTTTCTTGGAACAATTCCATAAATTTCAATTACACTAGGTCCATAAATCTCATCTAACATTATCTAGGTAGAGACTTATGGTGTTAGGAGACAGTTACCCCCTTGTAAAATTTAATATTAGCAGAATCATGCTCAATCAAGCCATATAAGCACCACTGAGCTCGATCAAACTTAAATAAGCCTAAATAAGATAAGTTCAACACAGAGTTTGCCAAGCTTAACTCAACAGCCAGAACCGAGCCAGCCAAGCTTGAGCTTTGGACATAACAAACTCGAGCTTCAAGTTTTCAAGCTTCACAAGCCTTAAGCATCAAGCCTCCTAGGCTCTAGTTTGGCCCATATACGCCCATACATACACCCAAAAGAACAACCTAAAGGTAAGCCTACAATATAAACAAAAATAGGCATATTTCCATCCAAGAAGCAACTCAATAAAATTGGCCAAACCACAAAGGCAATCAAGCCAAAGATACTAGCTCGTATGTTACTCTGTAGTCTTGTGATTGGGAGAGATCCATGGGCTTGGAATTCTATAGGTTAAAATTGAATGGTGCAACGCAATTTGGGTGGTTGAGCCCATATACTTCATCTTTTGAGATGTTGATTCTTTTCTGCCCTTCTATGATAAGAAATAGCTTAAAGACTGAGATCTTGTTGTTTCCAAATATCAAAAAATATTGTTTGCACACTCTGCATCTAATCTTTCACAATCTGCTTCGATGTTAATGTTTGTGTATTAGCAATCAAAGAAAGACAACTAGGATTGAAAATGTCAAATACCTCCTTGTCAACAATTTACTTATCCAATCACTTGGGACCAACAATGTCAAAAAAAAAAACCTTTTGTTTTAGGGAAAAATGTACATCATTTTGACATCGTCGATTATAAATAATCCGATCTTTATTCCGAAAGTGAGCACAAAGATACTAGCCTCCCCAGATCAAGACCCATTGCGAATCCACAAAATTAGGCATTAGCCTTTTTTATTTTTATTTTTTTAACTTCACAAAAATATCCAATCTTGACACTTTACATATAACTTACAATACGTGAATTCAAACTGAACCTTCATAGCAAAGCCAAAAAAAAAAAAAAAAAGCACCACATAATTACTCATGATTTATTGATAAATCGTTTTTTAGATTGTTAGAATATTATAGCGAAAATAACAAAATCGCAATGAAAATTCAGTGAAATTTTTCAATAAAAATATTTAACGAAAAATAGTGGAAATACAGCAAAATGACAGCGAACAATTTCAGCAAAAAAATATCCTAAAAATAGCGATCAAAATAATACCAAAAGTGGGGAAAGAGGCTACAATACCAAAGAGCAATTAGAACATTCAACGAAGGAAAGAGTAATTAGAAAGATCTTAAAAAACAATAATATCGCGCCGTGGTAAATGCCACTGTCCTAAAAGACGATTTCGCCGCTGCTTCGGTGCATACAGTATAATCGACGATTGTCTTCCAGGATTAATGCGATCCGACTCTTAACGTGCACTTGTTAATTACCGGGTAGGAGTGCTTAGGAACTTTGCACAAAATTTCAATCGCGGAAGAAAGATTAGAAAAGGCAACAACTGGACTCAATGGCTTCTTAATTGTCATCCAAATATGACTTTCAGACAAGGATAATCCACGCCTTAGACCCAGATGAGATTGAAGCTTCGTTGATGAAAAATAAGAACTGGGTCTTTGAACAACATCAATATAAGACTCTAATCTGAACTCTTTCCCTATAAATCTAGACATGGACGCCATTACCAAAGGGTTTGAATCTAAAAAAGCTTTTTCAAGAGCTGAAGTGGAAATTGATGGGGTTTTTGGTAGAGAGAAAGGTGAGTCTTGAGGGAAGTAATTGATGACCTATATAAAATAGTGTAGAAACGGTAAAAGGTATTAAAAACGGGTGTAATAAATTCCAACTGCTATAAACATATGTAATAAATTACAACGGCTATATTGTTAATAAATTCTCAACGGTCATATTTCAATGACAATAAACGGTTAGTAACGGGTCTTGAAAAAATTATTTTCCCATTATACTTAAAATTAGCTTGTATTATTTTTTCAACATATCTGAAATAGAATTAATCTATCTGAAATAATCAAATCCAAGATAGATGCTAGATATTTGTCTGATCCACATAAAGGTCATTAACAAACATGATATTTATTTACCCAAGGTAATACTGCTATATTTTAGTAATCCACAAAACAAATAACAGTAACAACTTTTTCAAATCATGCTGAAATACTTGCACTTCATAAAGCAAGTACGAAATGTTTATACTTGAGATCTCTTATTCAACATGTTCAAGAGGAATGTGGTCTTCCAACATTCAAGGGGGGTCCAACAATATTGTATGAAAATAATGCTACATGTATTACTCAAATCAAAGGTAGATACATTAAAGGCAATAGAACTAAACATATCTCATCAAAGTTTTTCTTTACACATGAGCTCCCGAAGACAGGTGAAATAAATGTTTATCAAGTTCACTCAAGTGAGAACCTAGCAGATTTGTTCACAATACCATTGCCAACAATAACTTTTGAGAAACTAGTTCATAAAGATTGGTATGCATCGATTCAGAAATGTCCCTTACTAATATATTCATATAAGAGGGAGTTAAATATGCATTGTACTCTTTCTCCTTTAGCTAAGGTTTTTTTTTCCCTATTGGGTTTTCTTGTCATGGTTTTTAACTAGACACGTTTATATAACTTGGATACTATGCTCTTTCAAGAGTTTTTGTCCCGTAATGTTTTGAAAGAGAATATCTAAAGAGGGAGTATTGTAAATATTGGATATTCTTCAGGAACAATATTTATGGTTAAATTTGGATATTATCAAGTGTCCTAGAAATTTGATATTATGTAAAAGACCTTTATACATAAGTACAGATATACATGTAATACATAAATATATACACTTGTGTATATGTGTACGTGCACGTGGCTAATGCATATACTGCTTGCAACTTGCATGTAAATTTGTCAGGGTATTTTAGCTGACTCATGCTTTAATGCATTCAGTATAGATATATACCTATTGCAGAGAATTTGATTGTAAGGAAAAACATGAGAGAATTGTGAATGAAATTGAGTGATATATTTGAGAGAACTAAAAATGTTACCCAGTCCATGAGTTATGGAATAAAATACTTGCTATCTTTTTAAAATATATTTGAGTTTGTATTTTATTCTCGTCCTTTTAAGTATAATGTGTTCCTAATTTTATAATATAGTATTCTATTAAATATTTATCACAGGTTCATACAAATATTTCATTGCACATAAATTTTAAACTTTTCCATTAAAAGAAAAAAAGTAAGTTTTTGTTGTTATAAAATAGGTGACGCTATATAATGAAAATTAAGAATACCACTTATATTGTCTAAATTAAAAGAATATTCATTAGAAATTAATAATTTTTTTTTATCAAAAATGATATCACGCATACTTCAATAATATATAGGATAATTTGTATCCAAATTCAATGAATATATAGTGAATTTTTATTGAAAACATTGATATGTCTTTTATGTTGTTGCAATCATGAATTATATTAACATCTCTTGTATAAAATTGGTCTGATTTATATTAACGCTCATCAAATTCCAACATAGGACACCTAAATAATAAAATACTCAAAACTTGGGATATTTTATTGTATATTTTGAAATGTTAGGTGCTTACGTGATGAATGGTCAGTTCTTAGGGTACTTAAGTGATATTTTCTGATACGAATATTACTGAGGGTCAAGCCCGAATTAGTCTCGAGCTGTCCCGACTACCATGTCACTCATGCCACATCAGCAATGCCACATCAGTAGTGCTACGTCATCACAAATTGCCACAAACACTAACCCTAATTAATTAGTATAAATAAGAGTTAGAGTAGAGTAATGAATATGTTGAGATTTATGATGTGTAGCTCTCTCTCTCTCTCCACCTAGTCTTCTTCTATGTTTCTCCCTCCCCTTTTTCTATGTATTTCTCTTATTTCTTATACAAACAACAATAAACTTAGTGCCTCAAGGGCTCCCGCATAAGTGGGGTTTGGGATGGTGGATGTACACAGCCTTACCCCTTTAAGGTATAACCCTGCCAAGAGGTTGTTTTCAAGGGCCCCAAACCTTATAGGGTTGGCAACGTGAGGACTTTCCAAGAGATCACCTATCCTGGTATTACTCTTATCCAAGCACGCTTAATTTCGGAGTTCTAATGGAATCCGGTGCCTTAGTACCTAGTAAATGAACCGTAGAGAAAAGAAATATCACTAAGAGAGAAAGAATATACAGATTATTAAGTACAATATATCCTTAAAACGACCAATGAACAAATAAAAATGCAGCTAATAACACAAAGCCTTCCGGTCCCTCTGCAAATCAGCTAAGGCTATTTCAACGAAACTCCCCAAAGCTTTTGGTCCATAAAGCTCCCAACCTCTTCCCACAAGAAATTAATTGGGGTATATTGATCTTTAAAAATCATAACATTCGTTTCTAACCATATAAACCACAAAATCACAATCTTGGTCGAGGAAAATAGTGTTAAGAGGTCTTTCCTCTTCCTTATGCCATGGAATTTCACCACCTGAACACTATCAACCAATCTTGGAACCATCCCCATCCGACTGAAGAGAGAAAAAAAAAATCTACACCATAAATCCACAGCCACTGCACAATATAAAAGTAAGCGATCATGCATCTCACCACTTTGAAAGCATTACACAGATCCTCGGAAGCCTTAAAAGGTCACTTCTGTAGGCAATCATGAGTATTTAGCTTGTTAAGAAATAAAAGCACAAGGGGAAAGCAAGAAAATAGTTATTTAATGAAAAATGATCTAGAAATAAAAGTATCAGACCCATCCAGCACCCCAATCCCTCTGATCACGCAACAAAGACAAATGAACTTAATCTAGAATGAGGCTTAATTGTGCGCATACCCTTATAGTAAGGTCCCTTGGAAAATGGGCGTTCCAAGAAAGTGAACACCTTGTTGACTAGTGAAGGAAGAAACTGAGACACCACAAATAGAAGATAGACAATATAATAGTAGAAATTGGTGAGACTAGTATTCCCAACCCATATATCTTCCTAAAAACAAATTTGGTTACTAGAATCGACCATAAAGCAATATTTCTTATAATATTCTAATATAGTTTATATTTACAAGTTCAAGTGATATCAATTTGGCCTTATCCAATTATGTATCATAACATTTTCTCTATTTTAAAATGGGTTTGTCTATCAGGTGTCTAAAGGGTATCTGTTAAGGTGCCTTAATTGCACCTTATTTATTATTTTAGAGTTAATTTTATTGCATTTATTGCACTTTTATAAATTATATGCAATATTCTCCGATCAAAACATATCATATTAGCTATTGATTACAATTCCATATAATATTACGTTAATCTATCATAAAAAACAAATAAAAAATATAGGACTATTTGCATCAAAAGTCCTTATACTTTGTTTATGGTTTAGTCCTTGTATTTTTAATTATGTTAATTTAGTCCATGTACCGTTTGCACTGTGTCAATTTAGTCTAATGATCAAATTTAAGTTTAAATGTACAATTATATTAGATGCAAGTAATCTACTACAAATTCACTTATTGACTCAATTTAATCCAACCCATATCCAAACTATTGAAAATTTCATCAATAACTTGACATAAATTTTACTCTAAGGATCAAATTGTCCCAATATAAATAGTAGAGGGACTGATAGTGTGTTTTAAAACCATCTATTGCAAGTATATAAGATCATCGTAGCTTAGTTGGGTATACGGGTGTCGTATCCATAAGAAATTGTTAAGTCGGATTCAGTTATTAATGAGTGGTTTGATTTAGGTTTTATTGGTGAAGTGGTCAATTAACGAAAATAACACAATTAAAACAGTGAAAAAGATTGTCAATTCGATTGAGGATAGTTTAAGGAATGAATTCAGGGTAACTTAACTTGTATCTTGTCATCATATTTTACTTATGACAATGATTTATGAGGCTTAGGCAATGAACTACTCTAAAGACATAATTTATTTTATCATTGTAAGTGTAACATATGTTATCTTATTAGCACTACTTAATTCCTTTCTTACTCCTAATTCAATATTAACTTATATAAAAAATTGTGTTTAAGGTTGGGTATAACCTCAACCCTGACCATAGGTGAAAATCTGTTATGTTATGGTTTGGGCTACAAGTTCGTAAACAAACGCTAATAAGTTGAAAATCTAAACATGGCTACAAACACATACAACAAAAACCGAACAACTTGAATAATTCCCCACAAGGGTGCGAAAATAACATAACAACATCGTCATCAAAAGTATAATATAAATCTAGGATACGGACGGTTATCCATCCTTTATCCCTAAACTAAAAGAGTCTATTTCTTTATGGGAGTTTTACATATCATTAAAACCTTAAAGAGAAAAATAATGAAGAAAACTAAGAATCAAAGACTCCCCATTTGTCTTTGACATTGATCTATGGTTTGATCCCTCCGCACTTCGACCAACTACTCTTCGATTTTTGAGAGTTCTCGGATCTCGTAGCGGCTTCAAGAAGCAGAGGAGGAAAAGAGATGAGGCAAAGATTGGAAAAATTAGGTGACCCCCTCTATTTATACCCGCAGTGTGACCTAGGATCCGCTATGGGAATTTAGCTAATGAATCGGAACTGTTGGCCGATTGATCGACAATCCTACTATAGGTTCCGTCCCTCAGTAAGCGGCTGATTGATTGGTCCTTGTACCAATTGGTCGATTAATTCTTGGAACCTTACGAGATCTATTTAGGATACCGAATTATGACCTCTTACTTTTACACACGTGATCGAGTTTCTCCGTGTAGTCTTCAAAAATTCCTATTCTGCTTAATTTTGCTACTTTTCAACCTTTGTTTACTTTGATGCATTCCAAACCTAAATGTATCTAGATTGCAATGAAATACACATGTAAAAACTGAATATTGTGCAGGAATTGGGTATAAAATATGTAAAAATAAGGCATTAGGGACTAAATTGATGCAATTACAAGTCAAATGATTAAATTCAAACCAAAATAAAGTACATAGATCTTTGACTTGAATAATCCAAAAATATATAATTAATACATCTTGCCACGAGCCATCTAAGCACATACTAAAAAAACTCAGTTTAACTATAGAGCTCTTGTTTGGTTGCCATAATAATTAAATTCATAAGGGAAGTTATATTTTTCACTAATTTAATTCATGTGTCAACTTTATAGGAAGTCGGTAAAAAATGTGCGAAGATGGGAAATAGAACGTCCTCGGAGAAGCCAGTTAAAAAGAAAGAAATAGAACTTACCTAGGTGACTAGATAAGTTACTTTTCGCGTTTTAAAGGAGTCTGCTAACTAAACAAAAGTTTAAATTTGTATATTCCATAAATTTATACTTTCAATGCTTACTTTCGACGTACCAAATAAGGCCGCAGAATAACCGTGGTATTGGAGAGGAAAACTAGCCTTCACTCGGATATCAGAAGAAGCGACCGTTCCAAAAGCAGTTTAGCAATCTCAACGCTACCGCGCACAGAGAGAGAGAGAGAGGGAGATGGGGTGGATCGGAGAGACAGTAGATTCAATCAAGTCCATTCAAGTCCGCCAACTCCTCTCTCAGGCTGTCAGTCTTGGTACTTTTTCTTCTCTTTTTCCTCCATATTTTTGCTTTTGGGTAAGGTTATTGTTAGGACAAAATTGTTTTCATCAGAGCAAGATCGACAATTTTGTGACTCTGTGTTTGTAATTGTTGCTATGACAATAACAACTCTTTTTTTTTGTGTAATGTTGTTGGCTTTCAAATTGTGTTGCGATTCATTAAGATCTGCGTATTGTCGATCTTTCAACCCTTATTAGGGTTTTGCATTTGACCTACTGCATACCCTAAAATTGTTGAATTTTCTGCCCTTTATTTTTGTTTATTTTTAGCCGTTTTCTCGTGTCTGAACAGTGTTTTGATTAACTAAGTTGTGGGTTTTGTTAATTTATCAATTGATTAGGGTTTTGTATTTAGACCCACCGTGTACCCTAAATTTCTTCTCAATTTTGAGCACGTCTTACTGTTTCTTTTCATCAATTGTTCCAGCTTAATACTTTCTTATTGCATCTGCATTTTGTTGTGATTGATTGACTTCTGAATCGTGTTGATCTTTCAATTCTTGTCCATGTCAATGACTGACTATTTATGAGATGGGTAATGTATTTGGTGATGGGATTTTGGTGTTTTCTTTTGATTTATTGATGAGCCCTGTTTGATGGGAGAAACAGAAGTCCAAGCTCATCGAATTGTTCTTCTTGTAACAGTCGAATAAAATTTGTTAAATTCTCTATTCGAGATTTTATCTTCTTACTAGGTTTAATATTATATTTACTAGAAATAATTCATAAGTATTTGGTTAGGATGTAAACTCCTTGGAGTTTAATTTTATTAGATGACACTAATGTGACTGGAGTGGGTGTCAAATATTTTAGTAAAAAAATATTTTTAATGAAGTTTGTGAAGATTGTATGGGCCTGAGAACAATGGATGATAATGGGATGTCGGGGGTGGTAACGGAGGCCTTTTGTCCGGCATTTATAATTCATTGGATTTTCTTAGTTTCATGACCTTGGGATTGTGAAAAATCACGTATATTCTCCCCCAAGGGGTGGAAGCGCTTTTTTCATTCTGATTCATGTAGTTTGACAGTTCAAATAGAATTTCAGTTTAAGTACAATTAAAATGGTATGAGGAAGAGAAAAAAGATTGAAATAATTTCAAGCTAAAGGTTGGATCTTGCTTTGGTGCATTCTGTTTCTGCTTGTTCTGGTTTCATGATGACTCAATTCATGTATTATGTCCAAGTTACTTATGTATGATGTCTGTCTTTCAGGCATGATTGTTACTTCTGCGCTGATAATATGGAAAGCATTGATGTGCATCACCGGGAGTGAATCTCCTGTCGTCGTTGTTCTTTCTGGAAGCATGGAACCAGGCTTCAAGAGGGTAAGTCATGCTAATATTTCTTGTATGTAGGTGCAGTGATGCTTTGAAAACGTTGGATTAATGAAATTAAATAGCCTATCTTTTGTTGTTAACATACTATTAGTCTCAGTAATAAAATCAATCTCGGACAAATTTTTGTCGAAGCATATATGTATTAGTGTGCTTTTTAGTTGCTAGCTTGTTTTTATATTCTCTAGTTATGAGTTTGTGGTAGGATTACATCTGGTTAATGTGGCTGAAGATTGCTGAATCTTGGTTAATATCTTCAGTTCTGGGTAGTGTGGTAGGATTACTTCTGCTTCATGTGTGTTTTGGGCTTTCTGTTCTTCCTTTTGTCTTACTTCATGGCACAAACGATTTGTACATTGTTGTGAAAATTTTGTTTTGGGGTAGTTTGATACTTCAGAAGATGTGTGAATTGATGCAAAAAGAAACTGAAGTTTGATCCCTTGATCCTACTTCTTGGATTAAGTTAGGTAATTTTATAGGGTTGCTCTGGGGGCATGTTCTATGTTTCCTGATAGCATTCAGTAACAGAACTTCATATATTGTTCATTGCTCACTTATATTAGTGTAATGATATTGCCATCTTTTTATTTTAGGGAGATATATTGTTCTTGCACATGAGTAAGGATCCTATTCGTGCCGGGGAGATTGTTGTCTTTAATGTTGAGGTAAGCATTATACTTCAGTTTTCGATTTCTTATTCTTTCATCCTTTTATTATTTCTTCTTATCTTGTTGCTGATTTATTCTTTTTGAAGGTCTTCATATCTCTTTAATAGTGATGTATACATGGATTGATATGTTGTTTATGAGGCCTTGCTCTAATGATAAAACTTTAGTCCAATCGGTATTATAATAATGGAGATATTAGTCGGGTTGTCATGTCTCTCTTTCTTCACTTTTGAACCAAGGAGCATACAAAGGTCCATGATCCATGGACTTTGTTCCCCTCTGCCTTGGGATGATAACATTACTTTGAAGGCACTCTCTTTCCATTTGAATTTTCGATTCATCGTCCCAAAATAGTATATTGACCGTTGTGGACTCATTTGAAACATTAGTGCACTCCATCACAGCGTCTCATGTGATAGGGGTGAAATTGGAAACACAAACAGAAAAATAGAAAGGTGGAACTTTTAGAGGGGCAAAGTTGCGAACAAAATACATTTTGAGGGGTCCTTGGCTTTCTGCCAACAGAATACAATACTCTAATAAAGTACTCTTCTGAAATACCAAAAAGTAAAAAACTAAAATATAATGTATGTCCTTGACTTAGTGGCTGGTGTTTAGGGGTGCCAAACTTGTCGTCTCGTGTTGTTTTCGTGTTATATGAGGGTTCTAGAAAAGGGTTTGATATGATCCTAACCTGTTTATTAAAATAGGTTAGGAATTTAACTCAACCTAATTAATGAATGGGAAAAATGACTCAAAGAAATAAATAAATGGGTAATCCATGGGTTACCTATTTAATTATATGAGTGAATCTTGTTACGTACTTGTACAATGACTTGCAAACATGCCAATACTAGATTTTCATGATGAAAATAGCAATGAATAATTACCATTTTTATAGTTATTAAAAATAAATTCTTAAATCAGTATGACTGAATATAGTTCATATTATTGTATACCAAGATAAACTACAATGTGTATATATATATAGTGGTATTCGTATATAATTTGAGTAACTTACATAATTCAACATAATTATAAATATATAAATATAGTTCATATTATTGTATATCAAGATAAACTACAACAATGTATATATATAGTTGCATTAGTATATAACTTGAGTATCTCACATAATTCGACATAATTATATTCATTTTAAATGTGTTGAAAGTAGGCTTGCCTAACCAAACTCAAGTTCAACTCAACTACCTAATTGGGGTAAGTGCGTCAACCGAAATTCAATCTAATTCCAGAAACCCTGACCCAAAACCAGCTATATTCGTGTTGTGTTTATGTCGTGTCAGGTTGTGTCAGCCCTATTTGTGTTGATATTCTTCCCATGACCCTTATATGTGATGTTTTGCTTCTAGCCTACTTTCTGACCTTCCCTTGTTCTTTTCTGTTTGATCCCATTGCTTCTAGACCTGCAGTGATACATGGTTAGCTTGTGCTTGATATTTCCTCGTGTTTCTGTAAATATTGATCAATACGATTATATGTTTGCAGGGTCGAGATATTCCTATTGTCCATAGAGTCATTAAGGTACAAGATTCTGTTTCCCCTCAAATTGCACCCTCTTGTTTGCTACTGCAATTGTATTCATATGGGATCTCTGAATAAAAATTGTGTTACATCTGATTATGTAGCCATCAGTTGATTGCTATAGTGCATTTCGTTTTATAAACATATTAATAATTGAAATTGTTCAATTCTAATGTTATGTTTAGAGCTCTTGATTCACTGTTTTGATATTTTTATGGTGAGTATTCATAGGCTAAATATGGCGCATGGTAAGCAAATAAATGCATGGGTAGTTCAGTGCATGTCATCTCCTAAAGAGTCCTGAATTGTCGCAACTAGTGGACGTAACCAAGTGCATCCCTACTTTTTACACTAGGAGCACGTTTGGTAGAGGGTTAAAATTTGGGGGGTAATCATAACTAGTGCAAATTTAACAGGTTAAGTACTACTTAGAGCTGACAAAATTTGACACAATAAGATAATACAACAGAAATACGACATCAAGATAGAGGGTGAGGGTTGGGCTTTTTTGAGCTTAGTTGAATTTGGGTTGACATATATAATCTATTTGACTAACTTGTTTGAATTTGGACTTGGGTTGGGTTAGCTTGCTTTCAACACATTCATTTTAACATTTATAAATGACATGTATTTATTGATAGTGTCAAATATATGGGCATATAATTGGATTGGCTTTTTGTAACATGATGAACCAGCATCTAAGAAAAACTTCACACGTCTAATTTAATGGGTAACTTACGGTTACCTATTTATTCATGTTGGTTGGGTAAGGATTAAGGGTTCCTAACCTACTTAGTAAACCAGTCAAGCTCGGGTCAACCCCTTTTCTAAAATCCCTTGCTAACACGAGTTTGGACACAACTATTTTTCTGGCCTAACCTTTACTAGAGAAAAGTTTTGGAGTAATTACATTTTAATACTCCGAGGTTTGGTGAAATGACTTTTGTATAAAACTATGTGTTTGAATTTTCTTAGGGAACTGCTTATGGTGAAATATTATTTTAGTGCAACTGGCAGTGTATCCATTTACTATAAAGAGAGTATTCATGCCGTGCATACTATAAAAAATGTTAATTGGTATAAGCGATGCAGATGTTGCATTCTGAACCCACATTATCAAAAGTTAGTCAAAGTAGTTATTGTTGCTCAAAAAACGTAAGTGTTGTCCTGTGAGGGTAAGGCCGTGTACACTTCACCTTCCCTAGTCTTGGCTTTGGAGGAAGCTTTTTTAGGCACTGGGCTTGTTGTTATTGTTGTAGTGGGTAACTAAGAGCTTTATCAAAAGTTAGATGATTGAATGTGTTGCTTTTTGTTTTTTTACAAGGGTGATAAATTTTGTTATTTTAAAATCAATAAAGTGGCTGAATTGGATTTTATTAGGAGTTGGGTAATGAAAATTTTTAAATCTTCGCTTTGATGACCAACTTAGCCATTCTAAACCATTTAGGTGAACAAGTGTCATCAGTCGGTGCTGAAATCTTTCAAGTTTTTCCTTGGATGACCAACTTGGCCGTTTTAAGCCACTTGGAGGACCTAATGTGGGCTTTTGTCCAGATTCATATATTTGCTCCAAACCTTGTGAGTGTTGTCTTGTTGATCAGCTTTCATAGGTAAAGGTCTTGTTACAGATATTAACCATCCCTTTCTATACTTCTATTAGTATATTGGTTGTGTGTACACCTTGACAACTTTAGGCTTGAGTTGTGGGTGGTGTACACTGTACATTTGATATTCAAACAAGATGTCAATGTCTAGGCTCTAAAGGAGTAACTGTTGGTTCCTTTTTTGTGTTCTGGTGATCATGGATTTGAAATCGAAGGCTTCCTTTCTCTCATTTTTCAATTCTTTCCCAAAGTAATTGACACTATCCGATTGGTCTTTCGTTGGAGAAGTAACACTTATAGACCTGGCGTACCCAGAATTTCAATTTAGTGTCATCATTGACTGTGGATATGTTGACGTAATTTTTCTCATGTGGATTTGCTAGGTCCATGAACGGGAAGATACTGGTGAAGTTGATGTCCTGACAAAAGGTATCATCTAATTTCAGTTTTATACTTATCTGTGAATGTGTGGATTTAAGACCAAGCTGGATTTATGTTTTTTCATTTTATTATTATTATTATTTTTTTTTTTTTTTTTGTCTGAAGCAAACTGATTTTTTTTTCAGAATCTGAGGGTGTTTAACTTGGAAAGAAAGGTGTTCTAAATAAAAGTAGAAGTAGAAAATAATGCTTCTCCTTTAAAGCAAAAGTAGAAGCAAAAACTAAAAAATATCCCTCTTGGAAGCACTTTTTTGAAAATTGCATTTGTAAAAAATGTTAATGAAAAACACCGGTTTTTTTGTAGTTTGACCAAACAATCCCTTCTCATCCATTGGCAGTTTAATGATCTTCAGTTGGTAACAAAGCGTGGTTATATAATGGCCTTTTCGAATCCCAAGTTTCCTTTGTCACTTGAAATAAGATTTTTCTTAATGTGTTTCACTATCCTGTATCTTTTCCACCTGTTGTTCGGTGGTTTCATCTTCCTTTTTTGGCTTTCCAGGGGACAACAACTATGGAGATGATAGGCTTTTATATGCCCATGGTCAGCTATGGCTTCAACGGCATCATATCATGGGGAGAGCTGTTGGGTAAGTGCCAGCTTTTTTTTTACCATAATTATACTTCAACTCTCCATTCCACTCTAAATTACCCATGTTGGATAAGGTACTTGGATGTTAGCATGATACTGTTTTTGTTTCGTGACCATGATACTTAAAATTATTCCAATGATAGAGAAAAATATCTTATAAAATAGCTAAGTTTAGCTTTCATATTTGAGTCCATGTAACATAATTTATTACTGTTACCCTTGCATCTGTTGAGTTGGGTATTGCTGTAATTTGGTCTATTCGTAAATGCATTTGGACTCTTATCCTGCAAATATATGGGTTTGATCTTCTCGCAGGAGGGCCTTCAGTTCATGGATATAACGATAAAGCTTACGACCACTTCCAATTTCTTTTTCTTGGACAACTTGAGTAGTTCAAAATACCTCATTTTATGTGGCTATACTGACGGGGTTTTGTGTAGTGGTTAAGCTACCTACCTTTTAAGCATGGTGTCTTGGGTTAGAAAGCTCATTGTCCCCTTCCTTCAGATGTTGGTGGCCCTTCTTAGGGTAATGTTATACCTCTTTTACCTTTTAAAAGAAAATACTGCATTATACCAAATTGAACACTAAATTGTGTATTATGAGAACCTTTTCTATCATTGCATTCTCCAATCATTCGATATAGTCATGGTTTTTGAGTTTTTACTATGGAAGCATAAAGATTAATGTGTCTGGCTTCGGGCTTTTTTGGTACATATCGAAGTTATTAGCTGTAAATTGTGATTGTGCGGTTGCATTCTGATTGACTGATGGAATTGTATGGAAAATTGTTTCCCCCTTTGCTGTCGCTATAACAAAATTGGGCTTGTGACTTTTTCTTTATATAGGCTAATCTTTACTTCCACTTAGTTGGTAAATGTTGAATTAAGATCTTTATCTTAAGTTGTTGAATTTGCATTTTCCGGAGTCAGATCTCATCTTGTTTTAAGCTGTTCGAGCAATGATTTTTGATCTTGATCCCCAGGATTGTGCGAAAATGGCCCTTGCAGGTGGTGTGTTGCCACTCTGCCTAGTAGGAAAAAGGCTTAGGCTCCGTTTTTTTAACTGAAAACCGTTTCCGTTTCTTTGAATAACTTCATAGCAACAACCACAAAAATAAAAAATGTTTTCCTCCATCAAGGGGAAATGGCTTTCCCCACAATGAAAAACATTTTCCTTTGCGGAGGGGAGTACATTTCCACTCATTTCATATGTTTCACTTTAACTTCAACTTGCCCAAATGTAAACCTCGTACAAATTTATAAATGAAACTATTTTCCTTAGCTAAAACAGCAAAACATTTTATGAAAAGAATATCAATTGAAAAATTCTTTGTGAAGAAAAGTTTTCTGTGCAAAAAATGTTTAGGTTGAACCAAATGGAACCTTTAAATTGTCGTTGGATGTAATCTCATGTTGCGTGGTATTATTTAATTTGATTTTGCAGGTTCTTGCCGTATGTGGGCTGGGTGACAATTATCATGACTGAAAAGCCTATCATTAAGGTTCGTCTTAGATTTACACCTTTTGAGTTCCATCTGAAATAAACGTTGGTTCGTGTTCTTAATCATATTATTGGTTGATTGATTATGAAATAATATCAGCCCGCTTATCACTAGATTTGGTGGGTCGGATACGTGGATCACTGCAAGCTATTGTAAATCATATTTTCTCAAAAGTCTTGTTCGTCTGCTCTTGGCATTTCTAGCTCCCATCTGGTCTCACTTGTGCCTTGTTGCCAGCTAGGTAAAGGGGGATAAAGAAAGGGAGGATAGAGAAGGGGGGGAGGGTAATTTAGTATCCTACTCTTGTTTGAATATGTCAAATTAAGAGGGTTAAGGGTAAAGAGCATAAATGAGTTATCCTTATTTGGCAACTAGTTAAATAGGTAACGATAAAAAAGAGTTATAATTAAAATAAGGGCAAAATTGTCCAAATTCCTGCTTCTCATCATACTGTCTCAAACATAACTCCCTTATCCTATACTCAGTAATTATCATCTTTACTTTATTCTTCGAATGCGCCAAGAAGTTTAGGGCTTGTCTGGTTTCTTTTTTCTGTCGATATTGGGGTTTTTATCTTTGAACCTAAAAACCACACTTTGAAACGATTTCTTCATATTTATGATTTGTTGTATTCAATTTGTTTCTACGTTAGGTGATAACTGAAAATAGAAAATGAAAAACAAGAAATAGAAAGAAAAATTTGTTTCTAAAATTCAGTTTTTAGTTTCTAAAAATTTCGAAAACTACCTACATAAAACCATACCAGGGCTGCTCACCAGATTGTAGGAGCCCAAAATAAGGTATGATTGGTGAGCCCTTTTTGATAACAAAGGTCTTCAAGCCAACTCAAGCACATATCAAATAGTCCATTCTGTCATAATACTAGCTACTAATATATAAGTGCTTTATATCATATGTGCATATATGTTTATACAATATTATACACTGGTCATTATTTCTCCAATTAAAAAAATGTTAATATGTGGTAGAAGTAAACTCATAATGTAACTTTTTCTAAAGGGACCCTTAGCATATTGGGGGCTCCAAACAACTGCTAAGCGGGCCTTCTAAAATGCTGCTATAGCATGAAGTGGGCAATTTTCTTGTGGCACCCAAAGATATTTGAACATTTATTTTCGGAAAAGTGAGTGGGTGATTCAACTGTTGCCACGTCAAATTGCTTATCTTCCTGATGTAGCACAATTTTGTTTGATTTAGTTTTTATCTTTATATTTAGGAAAATCGTTTTCTATTCAATTTAGTAACTTCACATACCCACTTGGAGTTCCTCGGTCGGACACCTCTGTAGACAGGGTGGCGTGTCTCCTTGAACTTCTTTATCTTATCTGCTATTATTTTAAGGTCTCGCTTTCTATAAATAGAGTTGTGTAATTCATTAGTTTTCATTTTGAAAGAAACATAATTGAGTTGAGTTTCTGAGCAGCAACTTGTGGCATGCAACTTCCTTTCTACCATTGCGTGGTTATCATTGGCGGATCCCATGGTTCTTAAGCGGGGGCAAACGCTTCTATTGATTTGAAAAACTTATAAAAAAATAATAATTATTTTCTCCCTTGTCTTGGTAAAAGAATAAGCTTGCACCCATTGTTTTTTTCATAAATTTTGTATAAACTTATAAATATTTTATGATGATTGTATGGATTTTATTAAAATTTAGTTTTTTAATGTATCTAAAATTTGTAGTATTATCTCATACCGTAGTATTTGAATACTTGTTTCTTTTTTTTTCGTTTTCTAGTATATAACATTTTTAAATTTTAGTTATTTTAATATAAATTTGTCTAGAATTTGTCATATTCATGGTTGCAGGCTCTATGCGCCCATGATGACAAGCTCCTCAAGTTAGGAGTCCTTGGAAACGGCCTCCTAAAGGGTAGCACCTTAAAGGGGAAGGTAGCGTACATGCCCCCTCCCCCCGGGACCCTGCTTATGCGGGAGCCCTTGTAGCACTAGGACTGTTGTTGTAGAATTTGTCATATGCTCTCACTATGGCCCCCATTAAAACAAATTTTTATCCGCAACTGATGCTTGGGTTTTTTGTGTTGCAGTACATATTGATAGGGGCTTTGGGGCTGCTTGTTATTACTTCAAAGGACTGAAATAAGCCTCGTTGCTGATGCTTTTTAACTGTGTTTGTTGTTTGATTTATGGGCTGCATGATAGAAAGGAAAGATCGATAGTATGGTATGAACTATGTGAATGAAAGCCTTTGTCTGAAATATACATTTTGCTGTGCTTGTTAAATGTTATCAGGTGTATATTTTGGACCCAAACAAAACTAATGTCTTCATCTTATGGATACTTGAGCAGGAATTAGGAAATTTGTTAGGAGTTGGCAAAATGTGGCCTGACTCAACTCGTTTGAGCTGTGTCCGACTTAAAAAATTCAAAAATTCTTGGACTGGAACTCTAATGATCCAATCTCAGTTGACTAGAAACCTTACCTGTATTCGACTTGATATATGCTGGCTTAAGACTTGAGCCTGTCCTGAACTAACGTGCATTTATAGTTTTAGTTCTATTGTTTGGACACAATTTGTAGTTTTAGTTTTATTTTTTATTTTTTTATATCAGAATTTATAGTTTTAGTTGATATTTTAAAGGATGAATAGAATAATAGTACAACTAATAATATGAAAAAGAAAAATACTTATTATGAGTTAATTTATGCTCCACTTGAATTCCTATTTTAAATGGCAAACAATCATTATGTCACGAAAGACGCATATACTAAAAAATTATCATTCCAATATTTTTGCCAAGTATTGATCATTCATGAGTCATGATCGACTAACCATAACAGTCTGGAAAGGGGTTTTCAACAAATGAAAAAACAATATATTATTTCAGTATGATAATTTATCTAGCTTATGCTTTTCATACAATACTTCTTTGATCTCTAGTGTTTTATCATGGTGTCATTTTTACATAAGGATTATTATAATTTGGCAATTTTACATGATAAATAACCAAGGTAATAGGACTTGTTGATGTCAAACACATGTAGATATTTAAGAATGGGTAAATTATAAAAATCTCTTCTATCTTTTGCTTTAATAATAAAAAATTCTTTTCACAAATAAAATTACTCATTGCATCTCCTTACTTTTAAAAATTAAACACTTTGCCCTCATTAACCTTTTTTTGACTATTTTGCTTTTCAATAAAAGAGGTTAAATATTTAATTTTATTTTTAGATAAGGTTTTACGTTAAAAAATGAGTTCATATATTTATAGAAAAAAAAAGTGGCATTCTATATTTATAAAATTATTATTTTAATCAATTATAATAATAACATTATAAGTTTAGAAATTACAAACATATTTTAGAAATTTCATAAAAAAATTTTAAAATAAAATCTATTATTTTTTATTTAAAATACTTTTAAAATTAGATTAACAGATTTGAAACTAAAAATGCTAAAAATTTTCAAAACTATAGAAATTATTTTTTGGAAAAAGCTTAAAAATATAATAATATTGATAGAGTTATATCAATAAATTTAAAATTATAAATATTATACAAATTAACAATTAGAAATTTTCTACTTTTAATTAAAAAAAAAGGGAATTTTAAGTATTTAAGTGAAACATAGGAGTTTTATATTGTTACATAAATGATATAAGAATTTTCTATTATTTATTTAAATATAATTACTTAAATTAATAGCAATGATAATAATATAAATTTAAAAGATAATAAAATACTTTATGTACTAATTATTGATTAAAAATAAATTTTAAAATTAGATTAATAAATTAAAATTGAAAAATAGATGAAATTATAAATTTGAAAATAAATTATAAAAATAAATTTTCCGGAAAAATTTGAAAAACAAAAGTTAAAAAATATTAACATATTTTATCAAATATTTTTCAAAATCTTTTTTTCTATTGTTTGTTTCAAGCTTTTAATTTCGTAAATTTATACATTTCAAAATTTTAAATCTAATTTGACATTATTTTAAAAAAAAGAAAAAGTTATATTTTATCTCATAATATTTTTTATCTTGTATACTTATAATACTATTACTACAATTATTAAAATAATTATATTTTTATAAGTCTAAAAAACTTCCTTATATTTTTGCTAAAAATATAAAAATTTCTAATCTTTACCTAAAAATATAAAATCCCCTTCTAAAAGCAAAATAATATAGTTAACCTCCTCATTTTTGAGGGTCAAAATAATCAAAGAAAAGTTGAATGGGGGTTTAGTGTTTAATTTTAAAAGTAAGGGAGTTTAGTATGTGGTTTTACTTGTAAGAAAGGTTTTCTATTATTGAAGCACAAGACACGGAAGTTTTGTATAATTTATCCTTTAAGAATAGGGAAATCGTCCTTTAAACACTCAGAGGTTTGGTCGTTTATAACTGAGGTACCTTGACGTTTCATTATATACAATGAGATATCTTTAAGTTCAAAAATTTTATTACTTAAGTACCCCATATCGAAATTTGATTAATGTTGTGAGAATTAGACCAATTTTATGCAAAATATGTTTGTGTAGTACATGAAAACGATAATATATATTAGTCATTTTAATATTTTCAACAAAAAATTAACGAATGATTATAAAAACATTCACTTAGTTTAGATGCAAACTATTATTATAGTGCCTACATCATATGACATTAATATTTTTTGCTAAGAGATTATCAAAGTCTAATGAATATACTTATATATTCTCAGAATCATTTCCTACTCTAAGTTTAGAAATTTTTAAACCTCAAGGTACCTCATTGCATATTTTGAAATGTCAAGGTGTACCTAGATGATATATAATTAAACCTTAGGGTACCTAATTAATAATTTTCCCTAAGAATATAAACGAAAAAGAATATGTTTCTTTATGAAAAGATTTTTGAGAATAAGTTTGAGAAATATGTCGATATCTAAATATATAACACGATTAATATCTAAAGAGCATTGAGTCCATAGCCAGTTGTTAGTGAGTCATTATCAAGTTGAGTTATTTACCCACTAATGAATCATATCAATCCATTGCTGAATTAATATCAAGCAATAACAACTTAATAATAAGCCATAAGCGAGTTGTTGAGGAGCCTTTGGTGAGCTAGGAACGGGTTCTTTATAAGCTTTGATAACCAATGTTCAAACATTAATGAATCAAGTGATCCGTTATCCAACTTAACTTATTAAGCGTGTCAAACCTGCACTCGGCCAATTTACCATCCTCCAAATCAACATGAGTGGCTTATCAAACGCTTAGTTCATTTATAATCATATTTTCTATACTTTGGAATTTTTTTGGTTAACAATATTTTGGTTATGGATCATTGTACGAGTACTACTTTTATCTAAACAAATTAGGTAATTTAAAAAATATTTTTAAATTATTAAATCATATATTGTGTATAATATTAACGATATTTATTAAGAGATAACTATCAAAGAGACCCTTTAAATTAATGGTGAAAATTGACATAACCCTTTGAACTTTTAATTTCATTAAAAACTCCTCACAATTATTGTTCAAAATTAATATGATCCGTACATTCTAGTTTTGTTAAAGACACCTAACAATTATTTGCTAAAATCAATTTGCTCTCCTCAACTTTAAATTGTGTAAAAGACATTTGAAACCATTAAAAATGCTTTAAAAGAACCAATTTATATATCAAATTATTTATCATATTATTTATTTTACATATATATTTTTTTATATATATTAAATATATAACTAGATATATTTTTTTTTAGTAAATAATTTGCTAAAAGAACAAAATTCTCTCTATGGAGGTGTTTGATCAAAATAAAAATCAAGGAAATACAGTGATTTTAATTAATAATTTAGGAGTATATTTGATAAGATTAAAAGTTGAAGTCATATTAATTTTGACCAAAAGTTCAAAAATGTCTAGTAAAAATAAAAGTTTAGAAAGCAACTTTAATTTTAACTAATAATTACTTGAAAAAAGACTCCAAAGCAAAAAAAAAAAGAAAAGAAAAGAAAAAATCTACATTAATCCAAAAATGCTTTATACATTAGCTAAATACCTGAAATAACTTAGTAACATACATCAACCACCACCACCTAATGCCCCGTAGAGGCTCCTGCCACGGCAAGATTTGATGGAGTAAGATATATACGGCCTTACCTCTACAGAATATACCCAGAAAGAAAGTTATTTCTGAAGAGCCCCTAACCTTATTAAAAAAAGAAAACAACCATATAAAAAAAGTAAATAAAGTCATATCAGTAACAGACATGTAGGCCTAGGGCTAATGTCGACTAGCATTAATAGCATTCATATTTCTATTAGAAAGTGGACTTTTTGTTGCAAAATGACCTAATTTAAAAAAAATTTTAAAAAAGTAACCTGGTTCTAAAATTATTTTGTAAAATGACCCATTTTGTCAGAAAAAGTAAAAAGGCGCTTTAAGTAAAAATAAGAGAGGCGCCGTTTAAGGAGGATCCCGAGTGGAACTGTTTGAAACGGCGCCTCTAAGGGAGTCTCCGGGTGGAGCTGTTTCAAATGGCGTCTCTAAGGAAATCCAATGAGAGAAGTCGTTTCAAACGACGCTTACCTTTAAAAGGTAAAATTCCCACTTTCTCACATCGTCAATACCAAGTGGGAAATCTGGTATGTACCTAGTGGAAATCGTCTTCAACGAGTGGTACGTACTTTGAAAATCTTTATTTTCCCACTTATTCAACACTATGTTTTATTGACGTTTATAAGTATTATGTGCTAGGTCGACCTTGTCGTTGATCAGACTACAAAAGCACTCAGGGTGTTACGTAACAGTGTTGGCCACGCTGCATAGATGGTCTCCACTGATTGGCTTACAGGTTGTCGTAGCGTACTAGATGCTGCCAGTGAGGAACACCAATTTCGCTACATCCTAGAACAACAAGGTGTTGACTATCGCTTATTTAATCGTGCCAAAGGAAGTAGACGTGGAAGGCAAGGTGAACGTCCTCTACAACGCAGTTTTTCGGTTCATCAAGAGTTTGAAACTTCATCTGAAGATCATGGTAAATCTAGTCGTAAATCCACCTCAAGATTTGTACTATAGTTATACTATTTATACTATATATTTTGAAAAGTAACACGAATATTAACGGAGAAATTTATTTTGCACATGAAGAGGCATTGACGATGTGAAAAAGTCAGAATTTTACCTCTTGAAGGTAGGCGTCGCTTGAAACGGCTTCTCTCATTTGATTTCTTTAGAGGCGCCGTTTGAAATAGCTCCACCCGAAGATTCCCTTAGAGGCGCCGTTTGAAACAGCTCCACTCGGGGATCCCCTTAGAGGCGCCGTTTAAAACAGCTCCACTCGAGGATCCCCTTAAAAGCCTCTCTTATTTTTTACTTAAAGACCCGTTTCAAACGGCGCCTTTTCACTTTTCTGACAAAACATGTCATTTTGCAAAATAATTTTAGAACCAAGTTACTTTTTTTAATTTTTTTTTAAATTTTGCAAAAAAACTCTAGAAAGTGCCTTTTCATATGACTACATCAAGGTCAAACACGCAGACATACAAAGGAAAAGGCGAAGGTTCAGGACTAATGACATCAACAAAATAAAATAAAAAGCCTACCAATAGGGCAACAAAGTCAATTATCTAGGGGCTCCGTTTATTTTGAATGAAAAACATTTTCCCGCCACATTTTCATAGTTCTATAATACCGATGAGTAGGTGTTTGGAAAAAATAAATAAATAAATAAAAAGAAGGAAACACCGATGAGTAGCAATTGTTGCTTTGACAGACAACACTTCCCACCATCGAAATGAAATCGACTTCCCCTCAAGAACAAAGAATGACAATTTCCTTCATAGAATAGAAAATATTTCCGTCGTAGTATCACATCTTATATTTACTTTAACCTAAACTTAACCAAGCATGGATCTCGCATAAACATAGATAATAAAATCATTTTCCATAGCTAAACAAAGAAAAATTTTTCACCACACACTTATGAACGAAAATATTTTGATACGAAACTTCCCACGAGAAAAAAGTTTTCATTCGAAAAAAATGGAGCCCTACTGTTTTCTTTTTTTGGAACGAGAAGATACAAATTTGAATCTAGAACCTCTTATAGTATGAACTTTACAACTTAAATTCACAGAAACAATCAGGCAAAGCATACCCTCTCCCCATAGAAAAATCGGCAGCATGAGCCCTCCATAGCCCCCTCTTTAGCTCTCTCCCTTTCATCCCCTTATAAGTAAGCTCTGCAAATGCCCTTCTGCTTAAGACCAAA
The DNA here is from genome assembly GCA_018398585.1 of Simmondsia chinensis. Classification (NCBI taxonomy): domain Eukaryota; kingdom Viridiplantae; phylum Streptophyta; class Magnoliopsida; order Caryophyllales; family Simmondsiaceae; genus Simmondsia; species Simmondsia chinensis. The sequence goes on from JAGTTD010000011.1 coordinate 6,895,532, forward strand.
GTTTTATACATACCTTTATCTGCTCTCATGGCAGCCACCATTTTATCCATATTACCGAAATATGTCGCCATATACGCATCGCTGTTCATCGAAACATAGTAGTCGAGGGCGGCTTTCGTGTTCCCGTGCATGTTCTTGAAGTCTTCGTGGTTCATTAAAGTTGACTTTGTTGAAATGTTGGGGTAGATCAATCTCAGCCCTTCGATTTCCATCAGACCGTCCCCTGCTGCTAGATAGATGTTCGTGTTCCTTGGTATACGGAGAGAGCGAAGGATGAATGCCGTCTCCTGAGATGTAAGTCATAGTTAGTAAAACACAATATGGGAATTAAATGAAATTTGATACATGCGTGTATTATCTAATTTATACATAAAGTTATTCATAAAAAAAAATTATATATGATGACATTTATGTATGTCACAACTCCTAAAATACCAACAGAATGGAAAGAAATACAATCCTAAACTTTTGTTGGTGTTACCCATAATAGCGCTAGCAAGAAGCATAACATATAATAAAATGTAAGGTACAAGCCAACAGTCTAGGAGTAAGGTGACAAATTTAGTTAAAGTACACTATTATTTTCGACCGATCATTTAATTTTTATTTGGGAAGAATACGAGTACGTGTTATAAAACAGTATTACGGCCAACATAAGAAAAAAATGCATATTTTACTGTATTACTAGCAAAGATTGTAAAGTGCCCTTCTTAAACAAAAAAAGTATGAATACGTTTAAATGAACCAATTAAACGCATATTCTACTAACAATGGGTGTAAGCGGGCATTTTCCACGCCGTCTCCAAACACGGGCGGCTTCACCAGTCCAGGGTTTTCGATCTACTCTAGCAGCTTCAATGGCTTTCTCGGATTCAGCGGAGAGCTCGGTATATTCGCATTGGCTATAGGCAACCATGTCAGGCTCGAACCGAAGATGAAGAGCAAGGAAAGGCTTGGGAATGGCGTCTAATAGCTGAGTAGCCTTCTTCTCAAGGGATTTAGTGAGACGTAACGCTTTGTAACATGCTTGGCAGAGTACAGCTTTTGCGTACAGAGGATACCTGCAAAATTTCTCTTGTTAAAAAAGGTACGGGAAGGGAGATGCCATTCTGGGGATATGAACTAGGGGTGGCAAATGTGTCGTGCCGTGCCGTATTCGTGTTCGTGCTATGCAAGAGGTCTTAGAAATGGGGTCGACCCGAACTCGACCCATTTATTAAACGGGTTACGAACTCTAAATCCTTACCCAACCCAATTATTAAATGGGTATTATATTGGTAATTTTTTTACTAAATGCTAGTTTTTTAACTTACAAACATGTTAATAATGCACTTCATGGTTGATACTACCAATTAATACTTGTTCTATTTATAGTTGTTAAAATAAATTATTAAATTAATATTACTAATTATAGTTCAAATTATCTTAACTACAAAAAATATATATATATAATAACAATAATGTATCACTTATATGCCTAACATAACAATATAAACAGATCAATCGTGTCGAAAACAGGCTAGACGGGTCAAGCCAAATTCAACCCAATTACCTAAATGAGTTAAACGGGTCAGCCCAAATTCAACCCGCCTTCAAAACCCCCAACCCAAACCTGCTATCTTTGTGTCGTGTCCGTATCGTGCTATCGTATCGTGTCAGATTTTGCCAACTAATACTACTCTTTTCCTTCCAATCAAACCGCATGAACTAATACTTCAAGGGAGCTGCTGACAAGTATATCTTCAGCATCCAAGGGGTTCCAGAAGAAGTAAAAAGAGCAGTAACGGGAATGAGGATGCCACATCAGTCAATTTTTACGTAAAGCTTGAACAAATATTAAGCAAAAATGAATGCCGATAGAGGCCTTCCAAGGGAAGGAAAAGAGCACCAGAAGGATATGAACCCATCTGTACGAGTACAGGCCATCTACAAAATTGATAATATCCATAAGGCAATGTTATTGACAGGGCTATTTTGTGGCTTTCATTCTCTATAAGTCAAAACAATTATCCTAATGATAACAACTCCGTATCCATAGATGAAAAAGAGAAGTTCCTTTTATCCCAATAGTGGAAATTTTAACCCCTTTATCCCTGACTATCTGTCGAGGCATCTCTTCTCCTTTGAAGGCTCTTTTCTCCCCCCATATAATCCCAAAAAACAGCCAAAGGGATGAGGGCTTCTGCCTCCCTAGACTTCCCACCAAAATGTCCCATTCAGAGGTAGGAAAGTGTAGTAATGACATTTGAACTTACAACCTTTTATCCTAAGACCTGAACCATTTCCTAATACATAATCAAATTGACTTGCACTCTGTACTCTACTCTACAATACCCATGCTGAATAATGGTGCTTGGATGTTCAGTATGAAACTTGGATGCTTCAAGTTAAACAAAAATTAGAAAAATCGTCAAAAATAGCTGAGCACATACGTTGGCTTTGGACCATCGCCAGAAGCATCTCAAACGAAGGAAGGTCCAACCAGGTGGTCTTGTTTCCTAAAATAAACAGCACATTCCGCCACAAGTTTTCCTAGATGCTGCTACAGTGAAAGATCTAAGAATAGAACCCTACAAGTAACATGCCCAAATCAAGTACCCGTCCGAAAGAACACGTACTGGTTGATCCCAAGTGGAAAGCGTCTTCTATTCCCTAATGATAGATCTCTGCAAGCAAGAAGCACAACCCATTACGATTTTTCCCATACTTGGCCCGCACAAAAACTCGCCTAACAAGGCACAGTACAGGGAAATCTCTGATAAGTAATATCCAGACACCACTCGGAATAATTCTAGTGATGTACCTGGAGAGAGAAAAAAAGAAAAAAACCTTGGAATTGGCTGTTTGGTGATACTTCAAATCATAGCCAATTGCCACACACAAGAAGCAATTCTGAATAGTTCCCAGATATCTTGGAACAGATTTGGGATTAGAGAACAAAGATATAAATGGGAAGACTAGAGATGACATTCTCGCCAGGATGAATCTATCTCGTTTGCAATGGTGTCCAAACTGCTTTGTTCTGTGCCTTGTACTAAGTGGAAAACCCAAATATTTGACTTGCAAGATTTTCAACATGACACCTTAAAATACCAGCTAACATACGAGAATACAGACCTTCCCAAAAGGAATAAGGTCACTCTTAGCCAGATTATTATCCAAAACCAAATTGCCTCAAAACAACCGAAGATATGATGGAATTAATTAAGACACGCTTTAGCAGAGTTTTGACAATAGGTAAAAGGACAACTAAATTTTTGGTATAGAATCCAATTCTCAACAACCTAGACATTTCTTCTTCAATATAAGGACAACATGTAAGGGAGTGTAGTGATGTAACACTGGCTTTACCGTCACTTTTTTAGAGGGGAGGAAGTATGGTTGAGAATCGCCAAATTGAAACATGCATGAGGGTGTAAGACTAGGAACACTATGGTCAATTAATCAGTTCATCACAATCACTGAATACTATTGCAGAATTTTATGAGTCAGCATTTCTGATAGGATGAGGATCCAAGAAACAAGCAAATGGATAGATAATCATACCTGTCTCTCCTTTGGCTCATTTGTGGCATGACTGAAATATATCGGTGTTTCAACAGTGACGGAAGAACACTTTCAATGTAGTCGAATTGGCCCTTACGCTTTCTACAATCTACTTCAACAGGTTCTTTTGAGGCAATATCAAGAGGCAATTCCTTGACTATATGAACAAAACCCTCCATCTGTTGAATGAAGTAATCAACATCAAATACATCTGCAAAACCACTGAAGCTCAGGTATGTCAATGCGACATGAGAGAGTTTCATAGAAGCATTTCTTGCAAGCGGCAATCTTTCACATCTCCATTCCACCCCTAAGTACAGTGTCGGACGAAATTATAAAATCTGAAACTTCAAATAATAATGAAAACATAGAAAAATCCTAGAAAATAGCTGAATCTGACCTTTGTACACAATCATATCCAACTATCATCCACGAATTGGGTTAACATAGATCTTCTAGGATATAATCATGCAATGATTTAACATCTAAATTACATAACATGCTTCACTTCATTTTAGATGACAAATACTCGGACATTCATGCGACCTAACTATGCTCCCATGCAAGCATGTCACAGACACATGAAATTAACTAATTTGTAATGTCACCATTTTCATGGCAGAGATTAGATACAGGAGCACAAAATCCAGAGATGTGTTCTCTACTACATTGAAAACACTTAAGCATGCTATAGCACCAGCAACCGATCAAATCAAAGGCATGCATCATTCTTGCAATTATCCCAAACCAAGGACCTTCAACGTATTATTGTTAAAGTTCAAATAATTATTCCAGCTGTCACAAACCCATAGTCATAAACCACAAACATTTCAACCATACTGGCCACAAATGGAACCAGAAAAAACAAAAAGGATAAGAAATAAAGTACAAACATTTTCAGTTATAAACAAAATTTACCTTGACTCATTCCAATAAGCTGCAACTTCAAATTTTGGCAAGACAAGAGTTGCATTTAGCAAGCGGGCAATGCCCACACCATCACAAAACTGCAAGCAATAAGAACTAGTGCAGATGATTCAAAAGGAAAAGGTATAATCTCTTCAGAAATTCGAAAATAGTAACTTTGGCAGGATCCTTACATCTCTTCTCATTTGATTGAGGCCACCATAGCAATCCACACGAATATACCCATTGCTCTGTGCAGGTAAAGCTGCAGCATTTTAACACAGAAAACAACCAATTTGCATATTGTCTGCAAATCAAACCCATTTGCACAATTTAACTCAAAACTTTTTATGTAACAACCATTGACAAACCCAACCCATCTCCCGATTCGAATACATAGCCATCAAAAACTGTCCAGAAACTCGTAAAACAAAAATCAACTTTAAATCAAGCTATATAATGAAAATGAACAAAGATTACTAACCAACTGGTTTCTCTTCAATCCACCATTTGCAAGGTCTCCACTCAGCCACTCGGTGAACATCCCATATACTAAATTTCATACCACTTCTACCAGACCTAAATTAGATTGCAAACAAAAGATTAATGATCTTTGCTCAATTGGGTTAAACACTTATTCAGGGATAGAACTAAGGCTCAATTTAGTCTTCTCCAACAACAATAACAACAACACCCAGTGCCTCAAAAAGACCCCCGCCAAGCCAGGGATTGAGGAGGGTAAAATGTATGCAGCCTTACCCTTACAGGGTGCAATCCTGTAGAGAGGCTGTTTCCAAAGACACCCCAACCCTAAAAAGAATTAAACAGATTTAAAAATATCAGGAGAACTCTACTCCAATTAATATTGTTTGCTTACATGAATGAACAGAAAAATAATTTGAAGAGAAAGTCTCATCCATAGATGGGAGAAGTTGTGTTCAAAAAAAAGAAAGGCGGGAGAAGTTGAGAAACGTGCTAAACCACAATCAAATACAAAATTATGTAACTAACAAAGGAAAATTTTGAAGGAAAAATTATTTTTAAACAAAAATTTTAACCAAAAATAGTTTCATGAAAAGAATTGTCTTCCCTCTGACCAAATCTTAAAAATAAATGCAAGTTTAGATTTATGCATTTCTCAATACGTTGAAACCCAAAAATCCAAAGGTACTAACTAAGACTAGCCAGTTCATTCCTGCAACAGAAAAACCGAGTTTCTTACATAGCTGGTCCGTGATGTTTTTAAGATTGTTCAAATTAGTCCACAATCTTTTCTTTTGTTCAATTGGTGCCCCATCTTTTTAACTTTGTTCGAATTGGTCCATCATTTTTGTCACTTTGTTCGAATTGATCCCTCGTCTTATCTTTCATCCGAAATGGCCCCTAATATTTTATTTCATAACAACATTGGCCTCTCATCTTTTCAATTTTTACCTAATTCAGTCACTAGGAGGGGCTCATTCTGTTACAAAAACAAAACATCAGAAACCATTTTTCATAAAATAAAATATTAAGTACCATTATGAACAAAAAAAGGTAGTTGAGTGACTAACTCTAACAAGTTATAATCATTAGCGACCATTTTAAATTAAAAAAAAAAAAAAAAAAACTAATTTGAACAAACTTAAAAATATCATAAACCAATTTTACCCTAAAATAAAACATTACAAACTATTCCAAACAAACAAAATAGTTGAGTGACTAATTTGAGCAAAGTCATAAACATTAAGGACTATTTTAAACAAATGAAAAGACAAGGAATCAATTCGAACAAACGTCAAAACATCACGACTGTGTAAATGACTCCTTCGCATTCCAATCAGAGAATAAAAGAAAGCATAAGCGACTTACAAAGAAGAACTGGAAGTTGCAGAGAGCTCGGAGAAGAGAGAGGAAGGAGAAACGAAGATTACAGCGAGGATGAGAAAAAGAGAAAGAAGAACAATACTCCATACAGGCTTCATAAAGAACAGTATTACTTGATTCAGCGCTTTCATTCCGGTTTCTAGGGTTTCTTCCTCTCTGATTTGCGCTCACTGCTATTTCAATGGCGGATCAGGGTTTCTTCGAGAGCAACCCTCCTCCGGTAGTGATGATCTGAGGCGAGAGAGAGAGAACTGGAGAAGATTTGATTTCGCCCTAGCCTGTCGTCAGATGACCAGTAAAACTACACTTCCCGAAGTGAAAAAAAGGGTTAACTGAAACAGAGCGAGAAACCGCCTCCCCGCCTGCCCTCTCTCCTCTTAAAATAAAATAAGATCTCTTAAACTTTATAATTAATTATAATATATTTTTTATACTTTTTATTAATATATTTTTAAAATAATTATGATTAATAAAGTGTTTGAGACTTATCCTAATATTGTTTGAAGTGTTTTTATCTTGTATGAGGTGTGTGTCGATACACAGGATTTGTATGTTGACGCACAATCCTAGGAAATCAAAGTACAACAGTTGTATGTCGATACACAGATATTATAGAAGCACAGGAAGAGGCCCTATGTGTCGACACACAGGCTTACAGTAAGCTATGTGTTGAAGTGAGTATAGACAGACAAACTTACAAAGAATTGAATGTTGATCTGTGTGTCATCATATAACCCTGTGTGTCGACACACAGATTCAATATATAGGACGGTTTTTCCGATTTTTGGGGCCTTTTTTTGGGGTGCTTATGTGGGATGTATCTCTTCATTCTATAACATATATATTCCCTCTTTTAATTGTTTGAAGGATACTTGAATTATTTTCATGAAAGATTGAAAAGAACTTTGAGAGAACATTAAACAAAAGTATTGTGAAAGTTCTTGAAAACTTGATTCTCACTTATCCTTTCTATCTCTTCTTATATGTCTTCAATTCATCATTTTGGTTGTCATTGTATCCCCGAGACTATTTCTTACGCCGAAATAAGTCTTAAGGAAAGTGATTACACGACCTCGACACCTGAGATTTTTTGGTTACTCGTTTTGCAAGATTTGCAAGAGTCTGCACCAACAATCTTAAGACTTAATTTTTTATTCGTAATCTGCTTTGATATGGCTTCATCACTGAGAGAAATGACAGCTAATTTGGCGGTAGTTTCCGCCGATGGCAGATGAAGATGCACGTGAATACATTGAATGTGGTATATGTTATGAATGCGCCATTCCCTACACCCGCTTCCGAGGAGGAGAAGATGTTGGCCGAGCAACAAGCCCAGTTGAATTGAGAGAATGATGACTACATCTGTAGAGGGCACATACTGAATGGCATGACCATGTCTACTCCAACGTTCCTACCGCAAAGGCATTGTGGGACACTCTAGAGGCACGCTACATGGCAGAGGACACCACAAGCAAGAAATTTTTAGTTAGTCAATTTAATAATTACAAGATGGTTGATGAACGTCCAGCCATTTGCATGAAAATGAAAGAATTTGGAATAAGCTTAAACAACGTAGCATGAATATGGGCAACACCATCGTTGTGTCTTCTTTGATTGACAAACTTCTGCCCTCATGGAGGGACATTAAGAAAAGTCTTAAACACAAAAAGAAAGACATGTCAATCAAAAAATTGGCTAACTATTTGCGTATTGAGGAAGGATACAGGTTACAAGACGGCAACAAAGACTGCCCCGGTGACGTTGGAAAGATCAATGTCACAGAAGAAGGCCAATCAAGTAAGCGACCCAAAAGAACCAGACACTACCAAAAGAAACGAAATGACAAGAGGCCAAAGTTGGTCTATTGGGAGTGTCAGAAACCCGTTCACCTACGAAGTTTTCGCCTTGAGAATAAAAATGGTAAGGGGCTTGATCATCGCGCCAAAAATTCGAATGATAGACTCGCGGCGATGATATCGGAGCTCAACCTAGTCGAGACTGATGATTCTTGGTGGATTAACTCCAGGGCCACAAAGCATGTGTGTAAAGACAAGGGGTTCTTCAAGGATTTTGAACCCATAGACAACGGAACTGTGTTGTTTTGGGCAATAGAGCAAGTGTACCGGTTGAAGGCAAGGGAAAAGTTGACTTGATTTTCACTTCCTGGAAAACCCTTATCTTAACTGATGTATGCTATGCCCCGGATGTAAAGAAGAATCTAGTGTCTAGTGGCCTACTGAATAGGTTCGGATTTAATTTGGTCTTCGAGGTTGACAAGTTTGTTTGTCGAAAGAGGGGTCTTTGTTGGTAAGGGATAGTTGTGTAATGGAATGTTCAAACTAAACATTGATAATAAAATTGTTAGTTCGGCTTATATGCTTGACTCTTTATATTTATGGCATCAAAGATTAGAGCAGGTGAACTTTTGTAGGATGCATGAAATGGGTAACTCTTCGTTGATACCACATATTGATAAAGTGGATGATAAATATAAGACGTGTATGTTAACGAAAATAATGAGGTTACCATTTCAATTGGTTCAAAATGAAACGAACTTACTTGACTTAGTACATGGTGATTTATGTGACTTTAAAAGTGCTCCGACCATAGGAGGAAAAAGATATTTTATAACTTTTATTAATGATTGGTCGAGGTTTTGCTGTGTGTATGTAATCAACCATAAGGACAAATCACTAGAGAGGTTTAAGGCATATAAAGCGGAAACTGAACTACACTTTGAGATCTTCCTCAAACGGCTTATATTAAACCGCGGTGGGGAATACTATGATCCCATGTATTTCGAAACTACGGGTATAGTGAATGAGGTCATAGAACTTCACACGCCACAACAAAACAACGTGGCTGAGCTGAAAAATCGAACTCTAATCGAGATGGTGAATTCTATGTTATCTTATTCTAGTCTCAGTGATGAGTTTTGGGGTGAGACCATATTGACGGCCTGTCATATATTAAATTGTGTTCCAAATAAGAAAAGTGAAATAACCCCATATGAACATTAGAACAAACGAGCCCCAAATTTGAAATATCTAAAAGTGTGGGGGTGTAGGATAGTCGTTAAAGTCTCTAAACGTAAATGTAAAAAGTTAAATGAGAGAGGCATTGATTGTATATTTGTTGGATATGCACCACATAGTAAAGCATATCAATTCTAAGTAACTGAGTCAAATGACTATATCAGTATTAATACAATGACAGAATCTAGATATGCCATTTTTTATGAGAATCGGTTTACCTCTATTCCTAGACCACGGGACTGTGTACCTGTTGAGAATGACGTTCCAATGTTATATGATGGTAATCATCGTGAGACGGAAGAAATCCCTGAGAATGCTCTAGAACTCAAAAGGAGTAAAAGAGCAAGGAAATAGAAGTCTTTCGGATCGCACTTCTACATATTTTTGGTAAAAGGTTCGAGTAAATGATATGAACCTTGTAATTCCATATTGTTGTGTCATGGACGCAGATCCCATGACTTTTGATGAGACTATGAGGTCTCATGATGCCTCTTTTTGTCAAGAGACTATAAATGATGAAATGGAGTCTATCATGGGTAATAATACATGGGTATTGGTGGATCTTCCAAGAAGAAATAAGTCCATCGAGTGTAAATGGATCTTCAAAAAGAAGATGAAATTTGATGGAATTATAGACATGTTCAAAGCTCGATTCGTAGCTAAAGAGTTTACCCAAAAACATGGGTTAGATTACTTTGACACGTATGCCCCGGTGACAAGAATATTGACCATAAGAGTTCTAATAGCTCTTGCCACAATTTATAAGCTAGTGATTCACCAAATGGATGTGATTCCTAAATGACGAACTAGAAGAGGACATGTATATTGAACAGCTAAAAGGTTTTGTTGTTTTGGGCCAAGAAAGAAAAGTATGTAAACTCATACGTTCTCTCTATGGGCTAAAGCAAGCCCCAAAGTAATGGCATCATAAATTTGATCAAATTGTTCTAAGCAATGGATTCGTTATAAATGAATTGGATAAATGTGTCTATAGCAAGTTCGATAATGGCAAAGGGGTCATTAAATGTTTGTATGTCGATGATATGCTAATATTAATATGAAACAAGTAGAAAAAACAAAACAGTTTCTCTCTATAAACTTTGCTATGAAAGACATAGGTGAGGCTAAGGTGATCCTTGGTATAATGATTGTAAGGAATGGAGATGCAATATCCTCCACACAGTCTCACTATATGGAAAATGTGTTGAATAAATTCAATTATGGTGCTTATGCACTGATATCCACTCTAATGGACCTAAGTGTAAAGCTAGTACTGAGCTCCAGTATCACAATTGGAGTATGCCCGTGTCATTGGAAGTCTCATGTACGCCATGATTAGCACAAGGCCTGATATAGCCTTTGTTGTTGGAAAGGTAATAGGTATATGAGCAATCCGAGTAAGCTACATTGCCATGTGATATATCGTGTACTGAAGTACCTTAAGAAAACCATGGACTATGATATTTCTCATATAGGCTATCATCTCATTTTGGAAGGGTACTTTAATGCTAGCTAGATCTCCGATGTGGAAGATCATGAATTCATAAGCGGATGGGTGTTCTTGCTTGGTGATGATGCAGTTTCTTGGGGTTCCATGAAAAAGACATGTTATCTGATTCCATGATAGTTGTAGAGTTTATAGCTCTTGCATCTGCATCTAAAAAAAGCTGAGTAATTAAAGTATCTCTTGTATGAGATTCCTTTGTTGCTAAAGCTGATCTCACTGATATTTATCCACTATGATAGTCGGGCTACGCTTTCAAAAGTGTATTGTGAAGTGTACAATGGAAAGTCCAGGCACATAGTTGTAAGTTATAGTATTGTGAGACAACTTAATCGAGAAGGTGTCATCACAGTGGACTTTGTGAGAACAAGTCATAATTTAGCGGATCCATTTATGAAAGGCCTACTAGAGACTTGGTTCTGAAAACAAGTGAAGGGGATGGGGTTGAAACCTGTCATTTTAAGTCACCCATGATAGGCTCTTAACTCGACATCTGGCATGACGCTAAGTCTCAGGTTCAATGAGAGATACTTATCATCCATATGACTGCAAGCACTAAAAGAGAATTTTCCATCTTGTGTGTGAAGTGCTTGGTAGCCCGCGTAAGAGATTCTAAGGGGCTAAGCTTATGCTCTTAATGGACCTGCTTTTATATCATTACTGAATATCGCGTCACATGGACATGACCGGTGGGGTCCACCTTCATGAGTGTGAAGTTTGTCTGCTCCAAGGAGTGATTTTTTAAGGGGTTGGCTCTAAAATACTCACGAAGAGTACATGACACAAGGCTACATATGTGTCAATCTGAGAGTTGTAGGGAGTGTACAGGAAGTACCTCTTGTGTGTGTAGATGTGTTCGGTTAGTCAAATGGGTAGTATGGTTAAAAGCTTGGTCTATCATTTTTGATCCGATTAACTGTAAATGTGTCTTTACTAGCTGGGGGTTTAATCGAGAGACACCCTCCTTGATGCACAATAAAGCCTCCTTTAATTATGAGATATTGTATGTAAGAATGATTGTATTTTGAAAATGGTAGGAAAATTTTGATGTATTTTAAAAATAAGTATGATTAATAAAGTATTTGAGACTTGTTCTAATGTTGTTTGAAGTGTTTTTGTCTTGTATGGAGTGTGTGTCGACAGACAGGACTCGTGTGTCGGCACACAATCCTACAGAACCAAAGTACAGCAGTTGTGTGTTGACACGCAGAGCTCGTGTGTCGACACACATGTATTACAGAAGTGCAGGAAGAGGCCCTATGTGTCGACGCATAGGCTTACAGTAAGCTATGTGTTAAAGTAAGTGTTGAAATTTACTTCGACACAAAAACTTATAGAGAGTTGAATGTCAATATGTGTATCGACACACAGTTTCGACATACAGGGCGATTTTGACAATTAATTGCACGGTGTTTTTCGGTTTTTGGCGCCTCTTTTTGGGGTGCTTATATGGGACGTATCTCTTCATTCTATAACATATATATTCTCTCTTTTAATTGTTTGAAGGACACTTGAATTATTTTCACGAGAGATTGAAAAGAACTTTGAGATAAGATTGAACAAAAGTGTTGCAAAAGTTCTTGAAAACTTGATTCTCACTCATCTCTTCTATCTCTCCTCTTACACTCTTCACTTCATCATTTTAGTTGTTGTTGTATCCACGAGACTATTTCTTATGCCTAAATAAGTCTTAAGGAAAGTGATCATACAGCCTCGACATCTGAGATCTTTTGGTTACTCACTTGCGAGGCACCAACACTTTTAATCTTAAAAAAAAGTCCCTTAAACTTTGCAATTAAATATAATACACTCCCTGCACTTTCAATTTTCAAAATAGCCCTCTGAACTTCACAAATTAACGCAACACACCTCCTGCACTTTCAATTGCATAAAATAGCCTTTTAAACTTTGTTATTACACACAACTAACCTCCTTGAACTTTGTTACCAAGCATAACACATCCCTTAGATATTAATAAATTTTAAAATAAAAAAGTATAAAATCAAAAAATTTGAAACAAACTATGGAAATATATATATTTTTTTGGAAAAGTTTGAAAAATTCAATGTTTTTAGAAAATTATTTTTCAGTATTTATTTTTAAAATTTTGAGTTTGAATATTTTTTATTTAAAATTTTAATTTGATCATTGAATTTATTTTTTAAAAAACTTATTATATTTTATCCTATTGTATTTTTTATGAAAATTTAAAAAATATTTTATTGTATTTTAAATTTGTAATATTTTTACTATTAGAAAATTCTCTTATCTTTTACCTAGAAATATAAACCTCCTACTTTTCGTCTAAAAACATAATTTTCTATCTTTTTGTATAGACCTAAAAAATCTTTGATTTTTAATTTGATACAAAGCTCCTACCTTTCATCTTTAAACACATATTCATATATTTTTTATGAAACTAAAAAAATCCTAATTTTTAGTTTGATAATTTTTTTAATTTATATTTATTATTATATTTTTATTAAAGTTAAAAAATGTTATTATATTTTTTTTAAAAGTTTTTCATAATTTGTATTAAATTTTTAGATTTCATATGTTCTTTCAATTTAAAATTTATTAAAGTCTGAGAGGTGATTTATGTTTAGTAACAAAGTTTGAGAAGTGAATTTTGTATAATATCAAAGTTCAGGAAGCTATTTTATAAAATTAAAAGTTTTAGGGTGTGTTGTATTTAATTAATAAATTTAAGAGGCTATTTTATAAAATTAAAAGTACAGAGAGTGTGTTGTATTTAATTGCAAAGTTCAAGAAGCTATTTTTTTGAAATTGAAAGTATAGAGGATGTGTTGTATTTAATTGCAAAGTTCAGAGGAATGTTTTTTAAAATTGAAAATACAGAAGGTGTGTTGTGATTAATTGCAATGTTCATGGGGTCTTCGTATATTTTGCCCCTTTCTTCTTTTAGGGGGGTTGCTTTGAGAAGTACTCATTTTTTTCATTAATAATCATAATTATTTATTTTTTAGAAAATTATTTGTAAAAAAGTCTAAAATTTTTTAATTTAACCATTTTAACTCATTGTTACCTCTTCATTAAATATTATGTGACTTTTATGTAGATTTTAGCTTATTTTTTATTAATTAAATGAAATGTGGGTTGAAAATAATGCAATATAGTCACATGCCTCCTTCTCCCAACTAGATTTAACCCTATTTGGCTTAAAAGAGGTGGAATTTCAGTTTTTGTGGAGGAGGGGTGAAAAATGATATGTTTGGTTAAGAACCTTAAGTCATGCTTAATTGACACTCAAAAATTTATATAGAAGTCACTAATAGATAACGAACAATTAATCGTGCAACTTAAGGTGATTGATTAAAATATTTTAGACTTTTTGGAAGTGATTTTCTGAAAACTTAAAAAGTTATGATAGTTAAGTGAAAACGACAACTTTTCAAGGTAATGTTTTTTTTGTAAAAAACCCTTACATAACTTATACGAGGTTTATATTTGTCAAATTTGTGGTCCAAGTAAATCATATAATGTGAAATTAGAGAGGGTTTTCCCTAATATAAATGAAAATATTTTCTCTTTTCATTAATCATGATTCAATTTTTTTCTCGATAGAGAAATCATGATGCTTATATACCACAAGTTAACGAGTTTTCATAATAAATGACTTCAGATAAACGATTATAAGTCACACAAAGCAAAACACAAATGCAGACTCCATGATCTTAGATCTTAACCTCGAAGAATCGATTTATACAAACCAAGACTGATTACAACAACAAGCAACTTAAATCTAGAACAAATAACCTCAGACTCAAGAACATAAGTAAGAACTTCAGATTCTAAGCTAGAAGCTAGAGAACTAACTCAAAGATAGAAGTATACCTCCTCTAGAAGCAGAATCTTATCAAGGCCTAAACACCTAAGGCTCGAATCAACAAGCAATGAATTGGAATCGACTCCACCAGCCACGAATGAACACCACCAATACGAACGTACCACCAACCACAAACAGAGCACCTCCAAGCTCGAATCGTTCACCAAGAACACGGAATCAACTTGAATCAGGGTCATGAGGCTAGAACCTTCAATATATTAGCTTAGAGGTTCGGGTGTAGGGTTAGGGTTTGGTAGAGAGCCCTAAGGAAGATCAACACCAGAAAAGAGAGGAGAGAAGAAGAAATTGATTAGATTTCTATCTCTCCAAAGCCGCAAGTAACTGCATTTATACTACCCCTAGCTTCAATCCGTGGTTTTAACCTAGACCTCATCATAGCCGTCCGTTAAGAATTGATCTAATGGACAATACTGTCATGTACCTAGGGTTTAGTTGTTATTTCCTTTAATTCTTAGTTCAAGAATATTTAGTTGAACTAAAATTATTGAAATTAATATCTTAAATTACCCTAGTTTCCCTTAAAAATGGATGTAGAAGTTAAAACACATAACTAATTTTTTTTAAAATGGTTTTTGCCTGGAAAATCAGTTGGCAGTTGTTTGAGAGGGGGGGGGGGGGGGGGGGGGGGGGGGGAGCTGCTGTTTTTGGCGCAGCTGTAGTTTTTCAGGTTTTAGCAGATTTTACTCATATTTTTCTGTTTTTACTCCTTCTTCCCTTTTTCCTATGTCTATATAAGGATGGGGAGTGATACTAAACACAACTTTGATGCATGAAAATACAAATTACTACTACAATTTTCTCTCTCCCTCAAACTCTTTCTCCCCCTTACTTTCTTCTTCAATCTCTAACTCTCCCTTAATCTCTCTTCTCTTCCTCTCCCTGTTTCTAATCAACAATTCACTTGGTTTTGACATAGAACTCAATTAGGTCATAACAGATTGTTATCAAAGCATGGTTACCCGATTCACAAAGGCAAAAATGGGTTTAAGAAACCAATCTACTGCTGCAGTGACTCTTCCTGAAGCAGTACCCGAAGAATTACCCCAAAAAATTGAAGATCGGGTTAAATTCTTGTACTGAAGGATCTCATCTTTGGATAATAGGGTCTAAGAATCCAGTTTAAGGCGTGATAAAGCACTCTTACACCTGCAAGCTCAGACGACACAACTAAAGAAACAACTAATTGATGGTATTCAAGAACTCTGGGAGGCATCTAAGCGTCAAGAAGAGACATATAGGCCACAAGAAGAAAGGTGGATGTCTTTTGAAGAAAGAATGGCCAAGAATGATGAACTAAAAGCATCCCTCTTACAAAAGATCTTCGGAAAAGCTACGACCACTGCAAAGGAATGTAGTATCAAAGTCTCTCAAACTCTTAGACAACCCCCAATACTTCAGCATTCAACTAATCATGCTCCCGACAATGATAAAACTCTAATGAAACCATCTTTCTCTCTGAATCAAATCAGTAGAAGCAGTACAATGCAAGAAAATCAACTCGAACCCATAAACCAAGATAAAAAGAGTCAACCACGAATTTCTCAATCACAACTGAAACACGAGTTCCTTGCGTTTTACCTAAGTTGGGAAAAAGATGATGAAGAAACTGATACGGTGTGTCCAAGATTTTGGAGAAATCCAAATGCTTAAATTGGGCAACAATGAAGTTGATCATAATGCTCTTGGTGCTGGAAGAATTTATGCTCAAGTTCTTGGCGAAGCCACAAGTTCGAGAGTGTAGTTGAGGGACAAGAAACTAAGGGAGTAGCCCAATGCTAATGACAAATATTTACCTCCTTTTGTTATTATGGATGACAGCAGAAAGGTTGTTGGTCCAATAGATGCTGTTGTGACTTTCGAATTCCAAGCTGATCGTATGGTTATACTAGCTAAGGCACTTGAATGTGAGAATTTTGATAAATTCGACAGAGTTAGGTATCCCAAAATCCGTTGTGGTGGTATGCTACAATATGTTGGTGAATTGAAGCTTCCCAGCCATTACCCCGTTTCTCCACTAGAAATAGAAAGAACTTCGGACGAATATTTAGTCAAGAATGGCATCCGTACATTTGCTTGCAGTGAGGCTGTCAAATTTAGCCATGTCACCTTTTTCTGGAATGGAGACCGATCATGTTACCTTGACCTTGAAATGAAGGAGATTTCAACAATGAAGCTGATGAAGGTTGGATTCAAGAAGACGAAAAAAAGAAAAAAGAGGGATTAATAAACCAAGCTTGTACAATGTTATAGTTGGTTGATCATGATCGTTAGGCCCCAGTGATTGAAGGTGTGAAGACAATCCTTGAGGACAAGGATTAACCTTTTTTTTTTGGGGGGGGGGGGGGGGGGGGGGGGGTTAATGGCACGTACCTAGGTTTTAGTTGTTAATTCCTTTAATTCTTAGTTCAAGAGTACTTAGCTGAGCTAAAATCATTGGAATTAATACCTTAAATTGCCCTAATTTCCCTTAAAAATGGATTTAGAAGTTAAAACACTTAACTAATTTTTAAAATGGTTTTTTGGCTGGAAAATCAGTTGGTAGCTGTTGGGGGGCTACTGTTTTTGGCATAGCTATATTTTTTTAGTTTTTAGCAGATTTTACTGATATAATTTCTGTTTTTACCCCTTCTTCCCTATTTCCTATGTCTATATTAGGATGGGGGGAGTGATATTGTAAACACAACTTTGATGAATGAAATACAAATTGCTACTACGATTCTCTCTCCCTCAAACTCTCTCTCTCTTTTTTACTTTCTTCTTCAATCTCTAACTCTCCCTTAATCTCTCTTCTCTTCCTCTCCCTCTTTCTCTCAATCTAATCAACAATTCACTTGGTTTTGACCCACAACTCAATTGGGTCATAACAAATACTTACCCATAAGAAACACAAAATGAGGCCCTCATCACATGACACGTGTTGGGATGCCATGAGAGAAGCTTCTCAAAGAAGCTTACCAGACTTCCAACGGGTAGAAAGGATGAAGATAAGGATGGAATGTACTTCACATGTAGCAATTAAAGTTCGGCCAGCACAGTACAAATTTGGGAAGCGTAGTACAATACTAAAGGGCAACAATACACGATTATTTGGTTATTAGTACAATAAAGCAAGAGCAATTTGGACAATACCCCAATTACCCAAATTCAAAATATCTTTACACTTAAAAACTGCTTTTAATATCCTCTTGTACACTAAGTGGCACGTTTTTACACCCATTATTTTTCAACTCATTTTAGCTAATTTTATTTCAAATTTTAAGCCTAATTTATAAGCCCTATTAGGCACATCTAAGTCATTTATTTACCAACTATAACAAACTCTACCTTGATAACTATATGAATAACAATTTCAAAAACATTTTTCACCTAGGTTTGATTCCATTTGGACAAGTTTAATGAACCGTGTAAAGTTCTTCAAAGGAATACTTTTCATGCCATATTAGCAGGGTTATCATCAAGTACTAATTTTCAGCAACTCAATTTGATTTTCTTCTATATTATTTATGATAAAATATCATTTAAATGCTAAGTGTTTAGTTTTATCATGAAATAAAGGGTTCTTATACAGGGCAATGGCGGATTAACTGTACGAGTAGATTTAGGTGATCCTAGGTCAATTTTTATTTCATTCAATAAGTTGTTTAGCCACATAGCTTCCTTAACATCATCAAATATAGCCAGAAATTCTGACTCTAAAGTGGATAAAGAGGTTAAAGTCTGCAACTTTGACCTCTAATTAATAGCTCCACCTGTTAAGGTGAAGATATAAGCTGATGTGTATCGTCTCCTATCTAATCACCCGCAAAATTAGAATCTAAGTAACCATCCAATCTAAGTTCATTTCGTCTCCTATCGAAAAGATGTTTATGCTTGAGACTAACGGTTTGTCTTGATGTGAGAAAGCTTTAGGTGCATTTGATCGGTGGAGTGGTTCGGCATTAATCACTCGTACTTGGCCTCATGTATGGTCGCTTGAGACTCTGGTGCAGATTCTTGTTTTGGTGGAGCGATTTTGGAGTTAAATTGCTCTAGTTTGACCTTGTTGGTAGTCGAATGGGAGTCCTTGCTTTGGATTCTATTTGGTGTTGGTTTGAGCACCCCGGCATGGTGCTGGTGCTACTGTTGTGTGGCTAATTATGCTGTTTAGAAATTGAATTGTGTGCCTTTTTCAATTTTCTATGTGATTTTTGGGTTAATATGTGTTTAATGCTTTAGGTTGATTGTGAACTTGTTGGAATGGAGCCTTGAACCTAGAATTGGCGACTCTTAGGTTAGGCATGTCTAGTTGCACAATCTTGAATCCCTTTGTGTTGGTAGAGCATTGCATATTTGAATGTTTTAACCATGAGATTAGACTTATGTGTGAGATTGATTTTCTTGCGTATTTTGAGTGACCTATTGAAATAAATTGATTCTTGTAAAGGGCTAATATGACTTGTGTGTTTTTGAAAATCTATGTATGATTTAGTGTATTAGCTTCCATGTTGATGTGTCTCATTATTTCCCATGGTTATGTTTGAAGCAAAATGAATATGTTGTTACTTGTAACATGTTTTTTATGGACTGTTTCAAGTTGAATTTGTTGTTGTTTTGGACTGCATTCATGCTGTTATGTATCTAAGGTGCTGTCCATATTGCTTTTATGCAGATTATGCCTATTAGCATGCTGAATTTTTTGCTGTACTGGTTTATTCTTGCTGTTATTTTTGTAAGATGTTGTGTTTTTGCTTTTTTTTTGGGCTGTTCATGCTGAATTTGCTATGCTTTGCTGAATTTTCAGCATGTAGTTGGAAAATCATGATATGTTTGAGTCAAATGTCGGCTTGTGTTGTATTTAGAGACTATTATGCCCTTGGGATAATTGCTTCGTGCCTTCTTTTCTAGTTCTGGTAAAAGAGTAATGTTTAGGTCTAATGTGAACCTTCATTGACAATAGGTATGCTAAGGTTGTGTCTAGACACCTTATTTGATTAATGGTTATAAGCTGTTTGCTCATTTTGGGTTGTTATGGATGTTGTTCATGGTAAAGTCTTGTGATGTAATGTATGAATTGATTTGGCTAACTTGAATTCTTAGTGAATTGTATGTTTTGCTTGGATTTCATGTTTATATTGTGATGGCCTTGATTACCATAATTGTGCTCATGTTATGTTGTGTGAGCATGCTTGGTTTCTTGGTATGAAACTTATTTTCAAATGGTCTCTATTTTTGAAGGAGCACTGTAAGCTAATTTCATGAGACCATGGTGCATATTGTTGGATTATGGTCCCATGAAATTTGATATCCACTATAGGATATAACTTAGGTTTTTAAGTTCATTAATTGTAATAGAGTGAAGTGTCATGATTAAAATAAAAGGTAAAATTGTATGAGAATTTCTATTCAGGAAATTAGGATATCGTTTGCTGGTTTTAGCCACCCTCTTTGTTTAGGCACATTGGAGGCAAACTTGGACGATTAGATTCTAATTTGGGGAATAGAAATTATAGATAATTTTATTGATTTTGTAATTGGATTATTTTTTTTTTTTATAATTGGGTATTTATTTTAAATGGGTAAAAGATTTTGGAAAATATCTTATATTATTTTTGGTAAAATAATATCTGGTTGTTTTAATTACCCAGTGGTTATTTCCCCTACCGCGCTACCCGATGCCAACTGTTTGTGCACCTTATATATGTACCACGTGTTGAGATCTACAATGTTGGATCTGAGTTGTGCCTATTGCTCTATTAAACCCTTTATTTGTTAGGGTTTCGTACACAATAGGGTCATTTTTACATAGATGAGCTTTTTGAGATAGCAAAAATGGTAAATCCATTTTGGGGTTTCTTTGGTGGAACAATCGCAGAGAGAGAAAGAGGAAACATGAAGGAGAGATAGATGACTTTCTAGTGAGAGAAAGCTTAAGGAGAAAGGAAGCATGTAGACTGAGGTTGGAGGGCTAAAGACGAAGAAGATGGTGATCCTTTTCGCTCAGGATGCTTGGTTCAAGGCGGTGACTTGAAGGCGTAGTCCCAGATGAGGTCTTCTTCAAAAATACAGCTCGGGTTTTAGGGCTCTAGGCTGTTCTTCTCTTATATCGCTCGATTATGGGTTTTCTGTCATTCTTTCTCGATTTCTTTCTTTAATTCCTGGAATGGTTTTCGTTTTAGACTTGATGCTCGGTCTGTGTTGGTAACCCTAAATTACTGATAGTGGATTTGACTCCTTTGAAAACGGAGGCCCGTGGAGTAGGACCTCGCTGAAGTGCCGAACCACGTATATCACGTGTTCTTCATCGTTCTTCGTTATCTTTTGATGTTTCTAGTTAATTTCTACATTGTTTCAATTGCGGTTTCTTCATTGCTCGGTGCTTGGACAAGATCCTATTTTTGAGTTGGGTTTGGTCTGATTTAGGGCCCGAATTCGCAACAAGAAAACTATATTCGCATCATGTTTGTAATTTTTGTCATGAAATTATGCATTCTATTGATACAGTCCAAAAAACATTGTTTAAGTGAGAGGTAATTTAGGTATTACTAATTAGGCTAAGTCATTTATTCCAACTATACTCCTTCCCTAACTCTATATAGGAGCCTCAGTGAAGAGAAGGAGTATAAATGAAATGAATTGAGTCTCTCTCCCCTCTCTCACGCAAATTCTCCCCTTCCCCACTTTCTATCTCTAGTCTATTTCTCTCTCGCTTGCTTTCCCCTATCATATGCTTCATACATGTAAATCATATAATGTTGTACAAATTAGCAAGTTCATACTAACATAATTGTTTGGGGATATGGTTCGTAAGAATTGGTATAAGAGCGGTGGCACTAGATATCCATCAAT
This sequence comes from Simmondsia chinensis, assembly GCA_018398585.1. Classification (NCBI taxonomy): domain Eukaryota; kingdom Viridiplantae; phylum Streptophyta; class Magnoliopsida; order Caryophyllales; family Simmondsiaceae; genus Simmondsia; species Simmondsia chinensis. The sequence continues at coordinate 6,917,082 of JAGTTD010000011.1, forward strand.
GGAGGTCACTAGAAAATCATCAATGGGGGTCACCATTGATTCATTGATATTAGTAGAAAAGCAAAGAACAATCGAGAAAGTATCGAAAATGTTAGAAAAATTCAAGAAGGATTTATAGATATGAGAAATCAAGTTAAAGAGGATTGTTCTTTTCTGAACAATCTAATAGAGGAATAATTTGAGAATTACTAGGAGCATTGAGGTGGATGAAGTTGCTAAAGTATTAGAGCCATCGCCTCTGACTGAGAACAAAGTGGTGATGATCGATCTAGCCACCACAAAGGTGCCGGAACCATCGGCACCAACTACGAACTTTTGGTAGCGACGAAAGGCATGATCAAGATGAAGAAATTGGTGACGAAGAGAACCATGGCTGTGGTGCAAAGATCGGAGACAATAAATATAAGGTTCACTGATAGGATTTGAGATGGGATCCTACCTAATTAATCAAATCTAACACCAATACAATGAAGACAATCACTGTCCATGCACAAGATCGAGACAATGAGCTACGGGATAGTTAGATTGCTACCCTGGATTGTATATATTTGTAGTATAATTCTAGATACAAGTATAGAAAGGGGAGAAATTGTAGAAGAAGAAGAAGATGAGGGAGAAATAGAAACAAAATTTAGGGGGGGAGAGAGAAAATATCACACATCACATAAGCATGAGGAACCCTAGGGGAATCCCTCTTATTTATACTATGTAAAGTTAGTTATGATGAGGTAGCAAGAGAGTTGAGGTGGGGGGTAAGAGCCTTGGCTAGGGACTTGGGTTGGTGCGATGGGGAAACGGGTGGAGTAGACCCAAGAGCAGGATCATTCGTAACAATACACCTGCAGGACTTGAACCTTGTCCATAGGGGTCAAAGTATGGAAAGCGAAGATGGAGATAGTAAAGGAACTCCTAAGGGAATCCCTCTTACTTATACTATGAAAAGTTAGTAATGATGAGGTAGCGAGAGAGCTGAGGTGGCGGGTGAGAACCTCGAGTGGGGAGTCGGGTTGGCGTAATGGGGAAACGAGTGGATTAGACCCGAGAGCAGGATCATTCGTAACAATACCCCTGTAGGACTTAACCCTCGTCCACAGGGGCCAAAGTGTGGAAAGAGAGGTTGGAGATCGTAAAGAAACTCCCTAGTGGCATCTTCATTGGGTTGACCCTTCCACTGAACCTGTAATTGAGTAGCAGCGAGGCATTTGTGGTGAACCATCTGGTGATTGAGGATGCGCACAGGCAAAGGTGGAAGGGGTCTTGGCAACCACTCAGTTGGAAGCGGAGTAGAGCTGGTGGGGAAACTGCTGCAACATTTGAGAAGGGAGACGTGCACAGTAGGATGGATGGTGGCATGGGCAGGGAGATCGGGCTTGTAGGCAACTGACCCTACACGATCGTTGATGCAGAAAGGCCCATAGAACCATGGGGAAAACTTCTGGAATTGGTGGCCAGCGACACTGTGTTGCTAGTAAGACTGAAGTTTTAACCACACATAATAGCCAACTTGGAATTCGCGCTTGAAAGGATGACGATTTGCCTATTATTTCATGCGGACTTGGGCGCGATGGAGATGATGTTTGAGATGACTTATAGATTTTTCCCGAGCAGTGAGGGTGCGGCCTACCATGTCGACGGTGGATTCACTGGGAAGATATGGGAGATGGACTAGCAGAGTTTTCCCATAGAGTGTCTCATAAAGAGTTGTCTGAGCAGCGAAATGAAAAGAGGTGTTATACCACCATTCGGCTAATGGAAGCCAGCTTCGCCAATCACGAGGGCATTTGCCAGCCACACAACTCAAATTAAGTTTCAAGGCATCTGCTGAGAACCTCCATTTGACCATTGGACTATGGACGATAAGAAGAGGAAGGGTTCAACTGAGTACTGTGGCTGGTGAAGAGCTCTTGCCAGAGAGTGCTTATAAAGATCGAATCATGATCACTTATTATAGAATCCAGTAACCCATGAATAGTGGCTTGAATAGCTCAACTCGATAAGGAGCTTGAATTAATAACAAGCTTGGCTCGATTATGAGCTTGATTTCGCTTGGTAACTAGCTCAGCTCGGCTTGATAACTAGTTCGAATCAACTCGATTAGCCTAACAAGCCGAACTAAGCCAAATATTGAACATAATAAAATGTTATTGAACCGAGCTCGAACAAAGATTTAAAAGTTTGATAAGAGCTCAGCTCAAACTCAAGCTCGATAAGTCTTCATGAGCTTGAGTCCGAACAATGGGGTGCTCGGCGCGACTCCTCTCGTTTACACTCCTAACTATAAGCAGTTTGGTTGATTATATAATGGCCCGCTCGTTTACACCCCTAGCTGTGAGCAATTGGGTTGATTATGTAATGGTTAAGTTATTCATCCCCCAACATAAGGTCCAATAGGTTTTAATCTCATCCCCTCCCCTCCTCCCTCTAGCCGATGTTGTTAGGCTTTTTTAGAGCATTATTGTACCTCTTTACCATATATGTGTTGTGCCCGTGTTTGTGAGATGTGTTCTGTGTCTTAGTTAAAATTTAATTTTGATGGAACATACCTACATTTACAAAAAAATTATATATCACGTTAGTATTTTTCCACAAAAAGTCACTAAGTTCCGTTGAAGGGTACCTATATGGTATTGAATTAAGGAGTAACGTTAACATTTTCGATAAACATTTATTGAAGTGTGAAAATGGTAGGATAAATGTGTATATTTTCTAAGTGGAGACTAATTTAATTTCTATACCAATCACTTGCTCTTATTGGTTGCTTTGCTAGTTTGTGTCTTTGTGGTCCTTAAAGGCAATGAGAAAAGCAACCTATCCAAAGCAAATATAGAGAAAATATTTAAAGTTAAATTCCTTTATAAGAACATTATATTTATTTGTCAGAAATGGAATAAAGAGGGCATATATAATTAATGTTTCCTATATATGAGAATGATAAGAAAATAACAAACAGAGTACTATGCGTTTAAAAATGAATAAAAAAAAAGCATATTGACTTTGTCACTGGTGCCAATTACTCGCCACATTATCTTTCTAGATGTCATTTACTGATGCAACATAGATAGAAAAATTTGGAGAACGGAAGATTCAATAGCCTTTCTTTAAATTCTTATTGCTAAAACGATTAATAACAAAGGGGAGAATAAGTTTTTTCATAATTCTCACAGCATGAGAATAAGAAAGAGCAAATAAGGGAATAAAATGTATAAGATTTTTAATGACTAAACCCTAGTTCGCCTCCCTCTTTAAATAAAAGAGCTTTTCTAGCTAGACTCAAAATAATAAAAAGTAAAAAAATTCTTATCTAAAGATTAACGGTAGATATTAGCTATTTGTATGCTTTCATCCGTCAATCCGGGTGCTCATCTTTAAATAGATAAGCTATTTCACCTAAAATAAAAGACTAAAATAAAAGATAAATAATTATTTGTACTAATCTAAATTAAGCTTTCATAATTGATGTGAACTCCCAGTGCCTATTCACCCGTTTCCGCATCTTTCTCTCTCTTCCATGTCTCTCTCCCGATTCTGCAAAGCGACCCATCTCGCCAATGCCAATCCGTTCAAATCTATCCGCCGCGTAACCCACTAAAAGCTAAGGTATGGTTGCATCATTCTCCCTGGCTTGGATAGAATTCATCCTCGAATTCGCCAATGGTCATCTGAGTCACTCTCTCGCTAAGTTATGTCCCCCATGGCCCGCATCCATCTCGCCAAGCTCGCTGAGACATGGATTGCTGACCTGATTCGCAAAGACGCGGGTTGTAACTCGTCCTATAGTAATGAGGGCCGCATTGTCCTCCCTGGCTTAGAAAGAATTCGCCCTCAAATTTGACCCGCCAGTCTTATTGACGGGACAAGATGGCAACTGGGAAAACTAAAGGCTCCCAACTTACATGTTGAAGCGCTCAGAGATGGGGTTATATTAATTGGCACTTGTGATGGCTGGATGGATAATGTTCTTGGTGGAGCTAATAGCGTCATTTGCGGCTGGATCAATGAGGGTTCATGGATGGTGGGTAAGGTCAGTGTTTGTGGGTATATTGGTAATGGTGGAGTTAGGTCTTGGATTTCAGTATCCTTAAATTTCTCCTCATCATAGATGGGATCATTGTATATTGGCTCATCAAAAATTAGTGGAGAAAAAAAAGTCAAGAAGAGGCTCATCATCTGTTATATTGTTGACGGGTAAAACAGAGTTGGTGGGTTAGTGGTTGTGGTGGTTGTTAGGCCAAAAGAGGTCGTGGTGATGGTGGTACACAAGTTGAGGAGCTGGCAAAGTGATGACTCACCGGTTTTAACAATGATAGTGATGGTGCTATCGTGGAGAACGATCGATGGTGGTAGTTGTCTAAGCTCTCCTCTATGCATGTCTCGTAACCCTCACATCGGGCACAAGTTCGGGACCGATGACGAAGCCCGATAGCGCTTGCTTTACCTTCAACTCAATACGCCGGAATCTCTCCTCCATCTCCTCTAATCTCCTATCAATCTAACGTTAATGGTCTTTCTCGTAAATGTCTCCAGTAGCGGTGTACCTTTGTCACCCACGGGCCATCATGGGGAATGTTATAAGCTCTGATACCAACTGATGCAACACAGATAAAGAAATTTAGGGAATGAAAGGTTCAACGGTCTTTCTTTAAGTTCTTATTACTAAAACAATTAAGTATAAAGAGGAAACTAAGTCTATTCATAATTCTCACAACTTGTGAATAAGAAAGAGCAAATAAAGGAATAAAATCTGTGAAAATTGAATGACTAAATCCTAGTCAGCCTCCCTCTTTAAATGAAGGAGCTTTCCTCGCTAGACTCAAAATAATAAAAATTAAAATAAAATTTCTATCTAAAGATCAACTATGGATATTAGCTATCCGTATGCTTTTATCCATTAATCCGTGTGCTCATCTATAATAGAGGAGTTATTTCACCTAAAATAAAAGACTAAAATAAAAGATAAATAATTACATTTAATAATCTAAATTAAGCTTCAAAATTGATGTGAACTACTAATGTATGTTCACCTGTTTTCGCAACTCTCTCTTCCACGTCTCCCTTCTGATTCCGCCAAGCAACACATCCTGCCAATGCCAATACATTAAGATCTATCCACCTCATAACCTACCAAAAGCTAAGGTGCAGCTGCATCAATTACTATACATCATCTTTCCAATTTTCTCATTATTATTTTGATTATTTTATTACAAGTTCAATGATTTCCTCATTCTTTTCTTTTTTTTTTGATAATTAAATATAAAATTTATTACACCAAAAATAGTATATAGTACAGAATTAAACCCAACAACACTTCGATACCTACAACCCCCCCCCCCCCCCCCCCCCCAAAAAAAAAAAAAAAAGAAAAAAATTCCCTAAGTTTAAAGCCAAGCAACTAATGGAATACTCTTAGTGTATTCACACTAAACTCAATGTTTAAATATCAGATTATACTAAAAGCACTATCTTCTACAGATTACCCTTTTCTCCCTCTAAACAATGGTAATAATACAGATTACCCACGCGCCGCCAAGGTCCAACGCGTGACGGCATATTACCCCAACATCCAGGCGTCGGAGTTGCATCACTGGGATCATCGCTGCCCCCCAAATCGTGTCATACAACCAGTACTTCCATCCGTCATCATCAACCTCAACCTCTGCTTCGTCTTCCCCAACCGTCTCTGGAAACAACTACCACCAGACTCCGACCTTCAACAACACCAACCACCACCACAAAATGCCTCCATTACTCTATCTCTCCACCACCAACGTTTACCCCCAACAGCATCCCTAAACACTTCTTTCTTTCTCTCTCCACCATTCTGCCTCTCACCATTCCTAACCACCAGAAAACCACCGCCAACGCGACCACCTCCCACCATCTCTCCACCTTAACATCTTTCTTCTCCACACCAATCTTGATCCAACCATCCGTTCTCTCCCTTCTCCCACCACCACCAATAGACCCAACACCAACAAATCCACCACAGCCACCGGCAGACCCAATAGACCCACCAACCGCAACCCAAAATCAGTCACCACCGTCCACCAGTCCAATCCGTCGCCCTCTCTCATTATCCATCAATTCTACACTAGGAGACCAATGCCAATACCCTAAGAAACGGTGTCCATTTTCGTTGATGGCTTACCTGAGAGAACAACAAACTCGTAGCTCAAGTATGTCTTCCATGATTTTAGGTCAATATATGATGCTTTTGTTCCTGCTAAGAGGAGGCCGAGGTCTAGATGCTCGTATGGTTTTGTTCGATTTCATAATCCCAGGGAAGCTACTAGAGCAATTTCATCTATGAATGGTAGATGGCTGGTGGATGCCAAGCTTAGGGTTGAATGGGCTAACCCACCAATAAGATCAACTAAGTCATCAGCCCGGAGCCAGCATCATTCAAGGGTCTTCCAATAGACTAGAACCACTGTCAATATACATGATCGGGATGAGACTCCTCCTACTCAGACCAGAGGATATGTGGGCTCTGACATTCCAAGGATTGTGGTTTCCAACACTAACAAGAATGTGGAGGATTGGCTACAACAGTCTATAATAACGCACATGTCGAGCAAGGTGAGTCTGGATAATATTCTCACCTTTATCATGAAGAACGATCTCCATGGTTTAACCCCTAAAGGGTTAAGCACCAACACTTTCATCCGGGTTTGTAATTCCGCTGAAACTTTGGAGTCCTACCTCGGCCCTCACTGCAAGATTCTTCTTAGGAAATTCAATGAGGTTTCTAAATACTCTAATGAGATCCTTGGCTCACTTAGCAGAAGAGTATGGATCAAGGTTTTTGGACTACCTGTCCAATGCTGGACTAGGGACTGCTTTTCTGACCTCGCAAGATTATAAGAGAAGTTTGTCAAGGTGGACTCGAGAATGTCTGCCATAAGATGCATTGAAGCTGCCAAAATCCTCATTGACAAATTTTTCCCTTCACTTATTTATCGAATGGTACAAGTCCATTTTAATGGGTGACCTGTTTGGTCCTAGTCAAGGAGGGTAGGATAGAGCTGATTCCAGATTACTCTCCTAGTGTTGTTGCTCTGGCAGCACCGGCCAGATTAGCAAGAGAACAGACTTTTTCGTCAATAAATCTGCATCGGAAACATCAGTGCACCACCCTGGCGTGCCATACCACACTGACTCATCATTCTCCTGTTTATAGGATGGCTAACGTGGGAGCTGAGAACCATGGGAGTCGCACTAGTAAGTATGAGGAAGGAAGCATAATCGAGTTGTCACGGGGTTAGTTTGCTTTCCATACTGAAGGTCAGTATGTCGGTAGGTGGTCTGTGGAATGCAGTTGGCCGCATGCTTCTCCTCCTCATCCGTCTCTACAGCGTGATGATCTTATTTAAGTTCAGGAAGTGCGTGGAAACCAGCATCTGTCTCCTTTGCTCTAGTGGGTGGACAGTGACAAAGATAGTTTAACTCAGCCTCATGCTCAGTTATCGCATCTTGAGAATGTAACTCAACACCCCGCCAGTGAAGATGATTCTAGGTCCTCGGGCCCTGTGTTTTCTCCAGGTTTTGAGCCCTCTAATTTGAGCAGGTCAGAGCACTTTATGGAGAGACCCAGTAGAGTTGGGATGAGAAACGAAATGGAGTGATGAAAAAAAGGGAGAGGAAAGCGTTGAAGGACAAGGAAAAAGAGAATGAAAAGTGGGAGCCTCAGGAATTTCTGAAAAATATATCGCTTACGAACAGCATGCTGAAAACAGCCAAGGCCTCAGGCAAGTGGAACAAAGGCAATGAGACAAAGAAGAAAATATCTCGGAAAAAGCGGAATAGGGAGAATGCGTATGATAAGATATCGGAAGCGGAGTATGATGGGATGATCATGTAAGCGGAGCGGGTTATAAAGATGGGGAAAATAGTAGGTTTTAACTTTGATGGTTTCAATCCACCGCTGGTGGCAGACTTGCTTGCTAAATGAGGTAGATGGGTTTGTGGTTGAGGCTCCAGTCCTGCTCCTATGTCTGGCTCTTCTTTCTATGAGTTCCTTGTCTAAGCTGTTTCTTGTGCGTCTCGTCATGCTGATGCATGGTGTCTGTTTGTGTCGTGTTAAGGTGTTTTGTTTTGTTTTGTTTTTGGTGCCTGCTTGTCCTTGGTTTGTTCTGATCTCTTTTGTTCCCACTTCCGTTTACAGGGTGGCTTAGGCCTCGTCTTTTTGAGTTACCTATATATTTTTCGACTTTGTCAATATTTATCAAAAAAAATAAACTGGAATACTCCTATGAGTCCTATTATTTGCTAGCATATCAACATCATTGTTTGCTTTTCTTTTTGTATGGATAAAAAACACTGATTGAAAACACCTTTTCAAAACACTAATCCTATTTAGTCTACCCTCCATCTTCCACGGTCTACTCTTGTCCGTGTTACACCATATCATAGCATTGAATGAACCTGACTCAATAATTAGAGCATTTCCACTGACATTGGGTTTCTTTTGTTATAAAACACATTTTATCTATGTTGCCCTTTTTTCAATAAGGTTGTTGTTCTTAATCTGTTTTTTTTTAAGATATTATGTTTTTCTGTATACCGTAAACATTATAGTCTCTTTTTTTATGTTCTCGAATATGTGCCCTTTCAAGAATAGACCTCACTCATGCTTATAGTGCAGGAATTTAAATATCCAAAATAATAGGATTAGCAATCATAAACATACTATTATCGAAAGCTATTATTGTAATCAATTGAAAGTTGGTTCAATCTGCAAGACAATTACAAATAAAGAACACATCTCTCGATCGCGCTTAAAACTTGATCTTTCTCTCACTTTCCAGTTCTTTACGGTGACTACCCATAAGGCAAGTCATTTCCTTAATTACCTTTTATAACTCGGGTTTTAAGAGGAGAAAAGGGACCAAGTCAAGGGTTAGTAAAATATACAAGCTCTCTATCAAAATCAGTCTTTAATTAGGCCCACACTTTATATGCCACACTATTAATCATGTAATAAGCTCAAACAAACCTAAGTCCATCTTAAGAATTACTTTATCAACTGGCCTTTTACCGGTTTAACATACGACTTGTCTTATAAACAAAAACATAGACCCAGTCAATGCATGCCCACTTTACGAAATAGTTCCAACACTTTTCCACTTGGATAATATTGAATGGACAATGGCTTTTAAAACCTTCTAGTTTAAAATCGATCCTCAAGTTGGCAAACTTATGTGGCCACAAAACATATACATCTCAGTGTTATATCATGTCCATCGAGCACACCAGACAGCCATAGTGCCTATTTCATGACACAAGACCTTTCATGATCATGAACACTAGCTACGTATCGACATGGTTCCCTCAGTGTGGTAAAGTATGTAGTTTAGCGCATAGGATTCAACTTTAATTATGTGTAAACATGCTAAAACCACATTTGGTCATCAATCTCTAAGACGCCCTTTATAGGAAACAATCGCCTTTTCTTTCCTTTATATACTTTAAAGAAATAGTTTTTCCTCTAAATAGAAGCCACCTCAAAATAAGGCGTCTATCCTCTTGTCTTGACACGTTGAATATTGTACCTGCATGAGCTCAATAACAATGTATATCGATATACCAATATATGTGATCCCATAATAATGAGAATTGAACTTTATGACTTTACTAAATCTGGAAATGAGAAAAAACAAAGAGTGATGTATGACATATTGCCTCCCATTAAACAAATACATCAAAAGACTTTAAGAAAATAATTTATTTTGCATTGCTTTGTAAAGTCAACAAGCTGTACTCCCTTTATCGGTGCGTCTGCAGTCATAACCTTAATAGCGATATAAAAATATTCAAACTCATCTTGCTCAACCCACGTCTCCTCTATTTTCTTCCATTTGGTAACTTAAAGGCTTCCGGAAACTAGACCCTTCTAGAGCTATTAGTGAGTTATTATCTTGAATGAATGCATGCATTAAATGATTATTATTAACGAAATTTCAAGCTACTACCAAACTATTATTGATCCTTTAACGAGCTAATATCAACAACTAACGAGTTCTTCAGGAACAATTAATGAGTTTCTAACAAGCCTTTATGAAGTTGTTCACAAAGTTGAGCATCACTTTGAATTCAACTAGTTAAGATTATCGAACATGCTGGAACTTGGCCATTTGCCAATCAAGGCCTCAAATCTAATAAATAATGGTCCTCTATGAATTTCAAGCATAGTAGTTCATTGAATACATGTTTATTTTACAAAATTATAAATCTTTTGTTTAAAACAGATCATAATATTCGTAAATTTGTTTAAATTAGCCTCTTTTTTTTTTTCTTTGTCCAAATAATCTCTAATGTTTGTAAAATTTTAATTTTTATCTAGTAATGGTTACCAAATATAGGACCAATTTGTCATAAAATCAAATCTGAGAGACTATATATTTTGAACCAAAAAAATAAAAAACGAAGGGCAAATTTAAATAAACTTATAACTATTATGAACTATTTTGAATCAGAAGAAATAAAAAATTAATTCAAATAAATTTAAAAACATTAACCAAGAGAATAAATATTGATCTCAAGTCTTCTATTTAAATTTTGTTACACATGATTGCTCATTAAACTATTTCATTTGCGTACTTCAATATCAATTCTGTCGCATGATGTCGTCACAGCAAATCAACATGTAATTAACATTAGTTGAAGTATGATTTGTGGTCCACGGGTTGGTAAATTTTCTATTATATTATTAAGTTTATAAAGTACATACTTTTAGTGTATATATTTATTTTAGGATTCTTTGTCCATTAATTTAATTTGTGGAATAATTGGTTATTCTACATTATATTAAAATCTTTTTTTTTACTGAGATCTCACAAGTTCGAATCTCAGAAGTCTACACTTTTAGTATTAATATAACTGATTCAAAATCCATAAGATGGTCAAATATTTCATATTTCATAGGTTTTTCTAGAATGGCATATTAGAGTATAAAATTATTTACGTGCAGCAGTGGACCCACTTTAATGTTAGCGTGAGCAATTATCAAAATATCTACAATTATACTAATGGTGGAACCACTTTAATGGTTACCAAATGTTAGCATGATGCAAATAGGGACAACAATAACGCGATCGAGACAGGGAAGGGAAAAATTCAACCCGAGAGTGTTGAGGATCAGAATCCAACCACAAGAATTAAGGAATTTCATTAGGGTTTTTTTTTTTTTTTTTTTTTTTTTTTTTTTTTTTAGTTTTCTTAGGTTTCTTGGGTGATTTATGTAAATAGACCATTAGTTATTTATTTTAGAAAGCTTTTGGTTATTTAATAAATTTAATGAATTGTTTTATTTTGAATTGATCTTTATAATTTTTATGTTTAAAGAATTCAGTAAACTTTACATAATTCCTCTTTAGGTTTTCACGGAATCAAAGAGTTTTAGTCAATTCTTCTGAATCCGACATCACTGGGTACGATCGACAGGTTAGAGGCACCCTATCCCTTCCCACTACGCCTATCAAGAGTCGAGGTTGCAGTTCGAATCCTAATAAATGTATTATTGCACCGAAAAAATAATATTTTTGTTTGCTTACCTTTACAGACTGCAGATCCTAACTCCACCACTAACTTTCTCCTATAATTTTAAAATTTTTAAATAATTATTTTCACATATTAAAATCAGACACATTTTGTATTTTAATTTGTACAATTAGATGAGTGGATTTGGGGAAGAATCCTTCTGAATCAAGGGGCGATTCCATGCAAGGACAAAGTTACAAAAGAATTTAATTTAATTAAATTTTCATAAAGAAAATATTATTATGTAAGCGACAACTAGAATCAATCCCTTTCTACCTATTTATTAATTATTTTATTTACACACCGAAACACATGAAGACGGGTTTTGTCCATTCTTACGAGGGGTGAACAAAACCGGTTCGGACTGGCCATTTCGGTCAAGAATCGGACTAGGCCGACTACGTATCAGTTCGGTCTTCGATTTTATTATATGGGCTTAATCGATTTTGGGGTCAATATAGTCCAATTCGTGTTAAATATTTTCAGTACATAATTTTAGCATATAATTGATATATAGTATATGTATCTAAAATTATTAAATCTTAAAAAATTAAAGATTTTTTTTTTTACTATTTAATAATAATAAAAATATCATGTATAATTATCCTTAAATTAGAGTTCATTTACCGGGCACTAAGGCATTGAATCTCATTAGAACTTCAAAGTTAAGCGTGCTTGGGTGAGAGTAGTACCAGGATGGGTGACCTTCCTGAGAAATCCTTATGTTGCCAATCCTATAAGGTTACGGGTCCTCGGAAACAACCTATCGATAGGGTTACACCCCTCAAGGGGTAAGGCTGCGTACATCCACCCCTCCCGGACCCTGCTTATGCGGGAGCCCTTAAGGCACTGAGTCTGTTGTTGTTGTTGTTGTTGAATTATCCTTAAATTTTATATATATATAGGAGTAAATCTTAGTTGTCCATTGTAATAGACGGTCAAAATTAATCCTTTATTTATGGGGTCCTAAAAAAGTAATTAATTTTCTTCCCTTCCTCCCTCTCACTCACCGCCGCCGCCACCTGCTCATCAGCCAAAGTAGCCACCCGCCCACCCATAGTCCCCTGCTTTTTCTCTTTTCCAATGCTTCTTTTTCCTTCCCCATATCCCTTCTATCGGCTACCCCTCCTTTTCTCTCTCATCCAATACCCCCCCCCCCCCCCCCCCCCCCCCCCCCCCCCCCCCCCCCAAAAAAATCCCTTCACCCCTAGCCGTCGTACATGAGGAGATATGGGGGAGAAAGAAAATGGTATTGGAAGAGAGACAAAACGAGGGGTGGCGGATGGGCGGCGGCGGCGGCAAGTGGTGGGGTGAAGGGTTAATTGGGGGGAAGAGAAAGGGATATTGAAATAAAGAGGAAAAGAAGGGACGGCGTCGGTGAGCTAGCACTGGTGGTGGATTAGTGGCAGTGTCGGGGGGGGGGGGGGGGGGGGGGGGGGGGGGGTGTAAGGGATATTGGAAGAGATGGAAAAGAAGGGATAGCAACGGTGGATGGGTAGGGTGAGAGAGAGAAAGCAAGGGGAGGGGGTGGAAGGGGTTGGGGAGATTCCTTTTTTTTTTTTTTTTTTTGATCCCATAAAAAAGGTCAATTTTGACCATCCATTATAATGGATGGCTAAGATCTATAATAAGAAAACTATCTATAAAACAAGAAAACTACCACCCATTTAGAATCTACCAAAACAAGAGAGAAAACTATGAATTCTATAATGCAAACTTCATTGAATGAATGAAACCAACCAATCAATAGACTATCTATAAGGAATCTAAACAAAACCATTAAAGTACAGAATTACAAAATTGCCACTATACCACCTAATCTAAAAGTGGCCAAAAATACACTTAGAGGTCGAATTTGAAGAAAATAAGCGAGGTCAGCAACAAAGTGACTGAAGCTACATAATTCGGTCTATAAGCTTTGATTTGGCATATAATTCACCCCGTTAACTCCTTAAAAATCAAAAGTTATGTCTATTTAAAGTCGCTAGCGTTTCCACCCCACCAATTTGGGTTTCTGGCAGTCCAATTACTCCTTAAACTCCGTGACTACTCACCTTACATCACTCGAAATAATCAAAGTCTCTTAAGCTCTATGGCAAGCCAACCAAAGAGGACTTTTTGAGCCAACTTTGCTCACTTCCGCCCTAAGTACGTGTCTCAAAATTCACATAAATTGGGTCCAGGCGCAATAATAAGTTTCGAAAAAATAGCCATCGACACATCATAAGCTACAAAAAAGCGCATCAGTTTAGATAAAATATCATTAACCGGACAAAATAATAATAAACTTACAATATTTTGATGCCAACATTCTATAACCCAAAAGGCACAAAATTCTAAAACGACATTTTACACAGCACAAAATTGCCTATAAATTTTGCTGAAAATCTCAGGTTGCTGCACTCTTTTTAACAAACCTCTGCAAGGATTTAGGCCACCCGTGTTCCGCCCCGATCCTCTGTCTCTTCTTTCTAGAAAGTTCTTCTTGTTCCTTCATCTTCTGCTCAACGAACGGCCTCTTTGCCTTCTCGATGACCTCTTGCTTCTTCTTTGCCCTCTTGCTTGGCTTGTTCCTCCCCTTCGTCTTCTTCTTCATGTTCATATACTTAACAGCTGCAACCGCAGCCTCCATTTCAGCTTCTCCCTCTTGCTTAGTTGGTTTCTCTCTCTTCCTCAGTTGCCTCACTGTACCGATCTGCTTTGGATTCAGCATTATGGACTCAGGCGGAAGCTTTTCCATCAGAGAGCGTACTTCCTTCTCACTCCTCTGCTTGGATGTTTCGAACGGGTTAGCCACCCATGAATCGAAGTTCGGTTCTCCAGAGCCAGGGATGAGGATGGATGACCAACCCATGGAGTGACCTATCCCAAGTACATCTTCATAGGGCCGAAACGATACCTGCACAAAAGAAGATATTTAATGATTTCACTATACAATGTATTTTATCGGATTAAATTTAGGTAGACAATTTTGATAGGATTAGAATAGAATCTATATCTTTATTTTAGTCCATGGGATATTTATTTTTCAATTTTGAAAGAAATACTATTCAGTTCTATTTTTGAGTAACAAGTTATACTAGATCACCTTGTTTATTTGATAGCCTTTCGCCATGGAATGTGTCATATACCGTTCATATTTCTGGGACCCAGATGCATCTCGCAAAACTTGGACAAATGACCCGGTTGAAGCAGCAAGCAAGCCTCTCTGGCTAAAATTCAAAGATTTAGCGTGGGCCGGGATGGTTTGAATAACCTCGAATTTTCGCAAGTCCCAAAGTTTTATTTTCCTCTCCATGCCTGCAGTTGCCATTAGATGACCGTTGGGGTGGAACGCAACTGATGTTACAGGGCCATGGTGGCAAAGCATCTTGATAAGGGGAGAAGAGGTAGTGGGCTTCCACATGGTGACGGTGCCACATGAATGGCCTAAACCGATTACCCCGTTGTAAGGATTGGCATGCATTACGTCAGTACGACCTAGGTCGGTGCGATGGTTGCCGATCATCACACCCGTTGTAACGTCTTGGTATCGGAGCTGCCCGTATTTATTAATGGTGGCTAATAGGAAGTGGTTCTTCAGGAACTGAAGCTTTAGTACTGGGCCATGTCCCTGTTAAGAAATTAAACGGCTGAAACAGGTTAGCAACCATCATTGGTTCTGAAAGCAACCATCAGACCCAAGCTTGGCTTGACAAACTAAAACGAGTTGACTCAGCTCTGTGTGATTTCGAAATGAGCCAAACTTTTTGAGCTTTATAATAAGCCGGCTAAAGGCTCACAAGCTCAATGCGCTCATTTCACCCCCGCCTTCTGACTGGGCAGTGAACGTTCAATGGGGGATTGAAAGTAAAAATTAAATTAGAAGTAAACGTCGGATCAGGTTGCAGCTCCCTAGGCCAAATAAAATGGTAACTAAATCTGATGTAAAACTTAATTGCCGATACCAGTTATATAGCATGTCTGAATCCAAGCAACGGCAAAATCACGAAATAGAAGGCTTTTGCAAGATTTTAGGGTCAAACGGTCATCTAATTAGAGAAGCAATGTTTACCTTCAGACAGTGAAGCTCTACACCATCTCTGTTATAGATGTATGGATACCTGCCAAAATTTCAAGTGATAGATCTAATCAGAATGCTACGTTCCACACTTCCAGTTCATTATCAAATAAATTAGATTAAGAATATAATGTAAGAATGAATGATGCAACTCCATGCAAGTCAGGTGAGCATATACTCCAACTTTTTTCATTAGATAACTATACAGAAATACATGCTCTACTCAACAAGCAAACGGAAATGTCAACTCATCAAGTAATGTTTGGAAACAATATGCTCAGGCAGTTAAAATACATCCCAATGCCGAAAAACGTGAAAAACAAGAAGACACAAAAAAGGTCATGTCAGTTGATCCGTAGTTTGAATACGGCAGGTGAAAGAAGAAGTAGAAAGAGTAGGAACAGTACAACGAACTTTAAATAAACAGCCTAGTTCGGTACAATAAGATGCCACCAAATGGACCATAAATCAAATCGAAAACATGATGTGACAATCCCTAAGATGTTGAAATGCACAAGTGGGAGAAAGAGGGACATCAACACAAGAGCGACTAACATGCAGAAAATCCTTTAAATTTGGACCAGATAAGACAGTAAACTTGACATAAATACATGTCATACTTGAAGTCATACAAATCTGAAAGCACATAAAGAAGTAATGGTGGTCAAATAGTAACAAACTAGTATTTGTGAGAGCACAGCCAGAACAAGGCCAACAGATGTGAAGATTTAGAAAGATAAAGCTTACCACCTCCCTTATCTCAAGATTCTAGAAAATTCTTTCACAAAATCCCACCAAGATCTGATGATGAGGATACTGATGAATCCTATTAGTTCACACAACTATCATAGGTATTTTGGGGAAAAGAATAGAAAGAGGATACAAAAAGCTCAAACAAAAATTTGAACCCAATCTAGCACTCAACAACGAAAACCACAAGTGATATAACTATATAAGCAGACCTCCTTTGTTTCTTCTCCCCTTTTTTCGTTTGTCTTTTTCTTTTTTTTTGGGAGGGGTTCATATGCAGAGAGTAAATGGATCAAAAACCACAAATAAATATAACTATACAAATACCCCAGAGAGTGCATCATAAAATGCTAGACAAACACACTATTCTAAAGAAGAAATGAAACAGAGGTGAGATCTTACTTTTTCTGAAGAGCAGCAAAAAACAATTCATTGTGCAAGAAAACAACATCGCGAACTGTTTCTCTAACCTGAATAAACAGTAGTTATCACCCATAAAAATCCCAAAAAACAGCTTCTCGACATCAGATGGGTCAGAATGGTAAGAAACATTTTAAGTGTGAATCTATTTATGTAATGCCTTTGGCAATGGAAATTTTTTTTTTTTTTTTTCAATGGATGAAAGTAAAAATTCATCTTTAGAACAAATATGCCTTACAAACCATCAAAACTTATTCATGCGCAGATGGCCGTAAATATTGAATTCGGAAACAACTATAGGCACCAGCTAAAAGTCATTCTTGGCCGTGATGATTAATAGAAACAGAGAAATGAGATCCAAAAAACCTAGTAAATTTTGGCCTCAATACCCGGAATTTAAGACGCAATTGTTTTGGCTCAGTTTTTTAACACACACTCCTACATTTACTTATATGTACAATATCAGGTTTTTCACCAGATAATCATACAAATTTCTGAACTCATACAGGACAAAATGTTAAAAGAAATTTCCTTCAGTGAAGAGAAGGGGAGAGGAATAATCAAGAATTTAACCTTCTAGTGACTATGAAATCAATCAAATAAATCATCTCAGTAGACTAATAATACCTGAAATTCCTTGATTAGATTCATATCTTTCACATCAATGACAACAAGGTGGCCCTTGCGCCCTGCGAGTGCCATATAGCGCCCACTTGAAGTAAAATCAAATGTATAGGGACCAAGATCTGCATGTATAAGTTCACAAATAAAAACAAAAAGGGGAAAATCAGAGCATTCACAATCAATATCCAGGTCTACAAAGTACAGGATAATCATAAAAATTGTATATATCTAAATGATCTGGAGAAAAATAAAAAAAGACACAAGGGATAACCCAATGGAAGTTGATGATTCTTCTACGTATATATTATAATCTATTCCTGGTTCAACAACAAGAAGAACAAAACCCAGTGCCTCAAGGGCTCCCGCTAAGGCAGGGTCTAAGGAGGGTGAGACGTAAGCAACCTTACTCCTATAGGGTGCAATCCAAAAAAGAGGCTATTTCCGAAGGGCCCCCAACCCTATGAAGCAAATAAAGCATTAGTAGACAATATTTATAAATTCAAGTAAAATACAATAGTACCAGAAATGCAAACATGCAAACAACAATAAAGCAGTAATAGTAGACATGTAAGCCTAAAAGAGTTGTGAACTATCGTCCTTGTGCTCCTCTCCCCTAATAACTATGTTGGAAACACATATTTTTAACCGCCACATACCTCTATCTAAGGTCATCTCCTCACTAAGGTCTAGGTAGGTAAGGTCATGTCTTATCGTTTCCACAACTTTTCTTCGACGTGCCCCTACCTCTCCTCCGGTTTTTAATATTATCACATTTTCTAGCACTTAAAAGGTATCTTAGGACACAAGGATTCAATCTTCTTACGTGATTTCTACAAGGATTTGGACCCATTTTGAAGACATGAATTCACATATAACCATATACAGTGGATTTTTACTAGGTTATGTAGAATATTGAATGCCAGTGCAGTTTTACATAGAAGTTTCTTGCAGATCAGAAGATAGTACACAATCCGCAAACAGGTGAGTCTACAGCAGCATGAAATCGCACTTTAGACTTGTCACCAGGAGGAACTAGTTGGCTTATAGCCTGAACAGTCAAGATGACAGGAAGATGTGACGCATTGCCACTGCTAAATGCCATGGTCACGTACACTGCCATAACATGGTAAGCGTACGTGCGCCCCTGTGTCACGTGCACGCGCATCTCAGAACAGGTGGGTCGCATCCTGCGCCTGTGCATGCGTCCCAATGTCATGTCAGCGCCAGTGAGCGTCTCAACACAAGCATATTGGAGCCCGTGAATGAGAGCAACGCCGCGCGCCGCACAAGCGTGGTGTTGCGCTTTGAGTCGGAAGACACGTCCAAGGTTGTAGTAGCCTATGGGATTTTGGGCTTGGACCTTACAAACGAAATTTCCCTTACGATGGAAGACGAAGGTCGGTGAAGTCAGCTTGGGATCTGATGTCATGAACTCCGAATATTGATGCTTCGAGGATTTAGTACCTTATCCTCGACCACCATTATCACAACACTAAGAAGACCTTGTGGAAAAGAAGTATTTCTTGTCAACTAGACGGAAAGCTCCATCAACTCCTTATCCCACTCATGCAAATGGAATGCTCTTGAGAGAGGTAAATTCCACCATCATTACCTTAGTCCCCAAAGTGCCTAATCCTGAAAAAATAGGGGATCTTGCCGCTGCTTTAACTATGAGTACGAGTTGGAGCTATTGGGCTCTCAATTAGTATTCTTCTGTTGCAATTTCTACACCAGCCCCTACATTTACTATAGCCCGGTTAAAGCCCAACTTATAGATTTTCAGTAACCCCTTCAAGTGTGGTAAAATTCCTTTCCTTTATAGATGCACTTGCTTAGCTTGTGGGGAAAGAGTGGGAGAGCTGCTTTGAGCCCTTCCAACTTCACTCGTTCACGCTCATTTCGACCCAACTACTCTCACCTTGTCAAGGCCCGAGTAAAGGTTTTGGTGGGGAAGAAACTTTCCTAAGTCATAGAGTCTTGTAATTTCCATCTGCCGCGCGCACTTCTTTCATTGCCAAAATGCTTGATGGACCAAGCAAGCCAGCTTGGCCATTTACAATCTATGGGATTCGCCTTTGCCTTAGATAAAAGAACAATGGTTGAACAGGATAGGACAACTGAGAAGGGAAGCATGACATAGATATTGATTTGAACAAAGGAACTGAAAGTGGTCCAGAAATTAGAACACATTGATTCCGCTCGTTCCTGTCCTTCGCTTCAAGGCCTGTTCCTCGATGTGGTTACTCTATACTGTCGAGCAGCGAAGCTTACACTTGTTCACTAATTAAGACGGTTCACCAGGGCCTCTTTCCTCCTCCCTTTTCTGCTCACTCATAGGGGTCTAGACCCCCACAAAGGGGGGCCTGGATCGCTCCTCCGAGCCGGGTCGAGCCTTTTAATAAATAGTATTAATAGAACTTCATATACTACTACAAAGGAAGGCCTCAATGAAGCCATGAGGGGAGCATGAGGTCTTCACATGAGTACGTCTCCGTTGACACGGTGTTGGGGCCAAGGCCAACAGAGCGCGTAAATTGTCCAAGTGAGGTTTGTGCCATCGTCTATGCTGAGAGACACATTAAACATCTCTAGTCAGCGAGGTATGACCTTCACATAGCAACGGCCCTTACGGTGCTCGAGGCTCATTGTGAGCAGCGGTGTGCACCAGCCCCATTTACAAGATCTCGTGAGAGGTATGGCATGGTTATGGCGACACAGTACCAGTTGATAATGGAGGAGCAGTTGGACGTGCGCTAACATGCGTCCATGCAGGATTGATGCCAAGAAATGGTTGCCCGCTCGGGTGAGTGGCAAACTACTTGTACACGATCATGTGAACTCCCCACAGGGACAACGATCATTAACACAAAGCCCGCCCAAGGGACTTGGTAGTCTTTGGGTTGGCTCTGAAGCGGGGTTACTCCAGGCTACTTCCAAGAGATAGCCAGCACTATGGAGGACGAGTAGCTTGATGAACAACCTAGGGTCGAGACACGTGGTCAAGACTCGAAGGGTGTTAATGGCGTCTGAAATGAGTGATGGTGTGTGGCAAGTGTGCTAGCTCGATGTTGGCTAAGTACGCAAGTAAACAAAGAGCTTTAGGGACTGATGCAGATGATGAGGTCTTATTGCAAATGTGTACGCCTAAGGGTTATGCTGGCAAGTGAACTTGTTGACGAGTGGTGCCTTAGGACTTAAGGTCTTGGTGTTGGCTGACCATCAATATATGCCACTTAGTGGGTTCGCCTTTCGGGTAAGTGGACTTGGATGAACTTGAGCGGCTTGAAACTCTCGGGTTGAGAAGGGTTGCACTTGAGACATCTTAAATCTAAGCCAAGACTAGCTAAATAACAACTGCACTAACAAAAACCTCCGGCTCCACATACTAGTTAATTGAAAGGTCAACAAACGGCAAACACATCCATTCACCACTATATGTTTCAGACAACCAAACATCATACAACATTGCTTCGCAAAGTTGTTAACAGTAATGCCCCAGTCAACACAACAAATCACATCTATAACCAAAAGGATTCACCCAAGATTTCCTTCTATACTACACTCCAAGATATCAAAACTAGCCCTCACAACATGGACACCTCAAGCACCACTATTCAACCTTCAAGCAAACACACATGCAACCTATGAGCATGTGCCTGTCAACAACATCAAGCTCAAGCCGGGTACAACACCAAATTTATCATCAACTGAACCATGTACCATGTTAGCAACATAGTACACAAAGCACCATCTTTGGTACTAGAGGCCCTCAATACCAAAATCCAAATGGAATAGATTCATAATGCACACATACGCAAACAGGAAAAGCAACTTAATCAGGCTAGTTCATGATCTACAAACAAGAAACTCCAAGCACCACAACGTTAAAACATTCCACAAGATTGCCTAACCTAAGGAAGGGTTCTTTGCAAGGAAGAGCAAGTTCAAGCCTCTGTTTTTCCCTGTTCCAGTTGTTCTGCCCTCCCAAAGAGTGGGGTAAGGGGTATTTATAGGAGGGGCGATGTTGTTCTTAGATGTTATCTTAAGGTGTAAGGATTAGTCTTAGATGTTTCCGTAGGATGCGAGGACTAGATGTTTTCTTGGGGCACAAATAGGACAATCAGTCATGGCCCAATCAACGAGCAAAGTTTGAGCACCGAGAGAGTAGACTTATAGTATTCTCCTCGTGATGGTCATATCTGGGAGGATCCCGCACGAGTGACTTGGTCTTTGAAGAGTATCTTGCTCGAATAAGATCCACCCAACTCAGTGAGTGATAGGCCCCTTGTCCAGGCTTAGCCTTTCCGGCTCGCCCTTACTAGGGGTGAGCAAAAGTACCTGAGAACCCGAAAACCCGAAAAACCGAACCGAAACTGATCTGAAAAATTAGGGTAACCGACTCAAAAATATCCAGTTAGGGTATACCCGACCCGCTGAACTATGGATACCGGTTCGGTTACAAGTATCATTTTGGAAAACTTCCGGGTACCCGATTCGACCCGATATGAATTTTGTATATATTATCCTAAATAAAAAATTTTAATTTATTTAGAATATTAATCATATTATCTTCACTAAACATTAAGGTTGCATGTTTAATTTTAAATCCCAACAAACATTTTTCAAGTTACGTATTTTTTCCGTTTCTTTTTTCAATAAAGTTTACCCTATTTTTATATTAAAGATTTTCAAAGTTTCAGTACAAAAAATAAAGACTAATAGAACTTCATATACTACTACAGATGAAGGCCTCAATGAAGCCATGAGGGGAGCATGAAGTCCTCACATGAGTACGTCTCCGTTGACACTGTGTTGGGGCCAAGGCCAACAGAGCGCGTAAATTGTCCAAGTGAGGTTTGTGCCATCGTCTATGCTGAGAGACACATTAAACATCTCTAGTCAGCGAGGTATGACCTTCACATAGCACCGGCCCTTACGGTGCTCGAGGCTCATTGTGAGCAGCGGTGTGCACCAGCCCCATTTACAAGATCTCGTGAGAGGTGTGGCATGGTTATGGCGACACAGTACCAGTTGATAATGGAGGAGCAGTTGGACGTGCGCTAAAATGCGCCCATGCAGGATTGATGCTAAGAAATGGTTGCCCGCTCGGGTGAGTGGCAAACTACTTGTACACGATCATGTGAACTCCCCACAAGGACAACGATCATTAACACAAACCGCCCAAGGGACTTGGTAGTCTTTGGGTTGGCTCTGAAGCGGGGTTACTCCAGGCTACTTCCAAGAGATAGCCAGCACTATGGAGGACGAGTAGCTTGATGAACAACCAAGGGTCGAGACACGTGGTTAAGACTCGAAGGGTGTTAATGGCGTCTGAAATAAGTGATGGTGTGTGGCAAGTGTGCTAGCTCGATGTTGGCTAAGTACGCAAGTAAACAAAGAGCTTTAGGGACCGATGCAGATGATGAGGTCTTATTGCAAATGTGTACGCTTAAGGGTTATGCTGGCAAGTGAACTTGTTGACGAGTGGTGCTTTAGGACTTAAGGTCTTGGTGTTGGCTGACCATCAATATATGCCACTTAGTGGATTCGCCTTTAGGGTAAGTGGACTTGGATGAACTTGAGCGGCTTGAAACTCTCGGGTTGAGAAGGGTTGCACTTGAGACATCTTAAATCTAAGCCAAGACTGGCTAACTAACAACTGCACTAACAAAAACCTCCGGCTCCACATACTAGTTAATTGAAAGGTCAACAAACGGCAAACACATCCATTCACCACTATATGTTTCAGACAACCAAGCATCATACAACATTGCTTCACAAAGTGCTTAACAGTAATGCCCTAGTCAACACAACAAATCACATCTATAACCAAAAGGATTCACCCAAGATTTCCTTCTATACTACACTCCAAGATATCAAAACTAGCCCTCACAACATGGATACCTCAAGCACCACTATTCAACCTTCAAGCAAACACACATTCGACCTATGAGCATGTGCCTGTCAACAACATCAAGCTCAAGTCGAGTACAACACCAAATTCATCATCATCTGAACCATGTACCATGTTAGCAACATAGTACATCAAAGCACCATCTTTGGTACTAGAGGCCCTCAATACCAAAATCCAAATGGAATAGATTCATAATGCACACATACGCAAACAGGAAAAGCAACTTAATCAGGCTAGTTCATGATCTACAAACAAGAAACTTCAAGCACCACAACGTTAAAACATTCCACAAGATTGCCTAACCTAAGGAAGGGTTCTTTGTAAGGAAGAGCAAGTTCAAGCCTCTGTTTTTCCCTGTTCCAGTTGTTCTGCCCTCCCAAAGAATGGGGTAAGGGGTATTTATAGGAGGGGCGATGCTGTTCTTAGATGTTATCTTGAGGTGTAAGGATTAGTCATAGATGTTTTCGTAGGATGCGAGGACTAGATGTATTCTTTGGGCACAAATAGGACAATCAGTCATGGCCCAATCAACGAGCAAAGTTTGAGCACCGAGAGAGTAGACTTACGGTATTCTCCTCGTGATGGTCATATCTGGGAGGATCCCGCACGAGTGACTTGGTCTTTGAAGAGTATCTTGCTCGAATAAGATCCACCCAACTCGGTGAGGTATAGGCCCCTTGTCTAGGCTTAGCCTTTCCGGCTCCCCCTTGAGCAAAAGTACCTGAGAACCCGAAAACCGAACCGAAACCGATCTGAAAAATTAGGGTAACCGACTCGAAAATATCCAGTTAGGGTATACCCGACCCGCTGAACTATGGATACCGGTTCGGTTACAAGTATCATTTTGGAAAACTTCCGGGTACCCGATCCAACCCTATATGAATTTTGTATATATTATCCTAAATAAAAAATTTTAATTTATTTAGAATATTAATCATATTATCTTCACTAAACATTAAGGTTGCATGTTTAATTTTAAATCCCAACAAACATTTTTCAAGTTATGTATTTTTTCCTTTTCTTTTTTCAATAAAGTTTACCCTATTTTTATATTAAAGATTTTTAAAGTTTCAGTACAAAAAATAAAGACTAATGAATCAGTACTAGTAAATTAGTAGAATATCAATACTTTGTTTCAGTTATGCTCTATTTCTTTGTATATAATCCTTGAACTTTCACATATTTATGAAGCTTTGATTAATATGTCATGGTCATTTAAGATTATTTATAATTTGTTCCCATTAAAGTATGACAATTATGTGTATAATTTTTTTTAATTTTAAATTACGAAGATCAAATGGAATGTTGTTAAAATACTTTTATAGTACATTCCCAAACGAGTTAATATAGATAGTTGTTTGTGTCTTTCATAAAATAGTTTATAAGAAATTTTAATTAAACGGGCGGATACTCGACCCGATGTGATCCGACCCAATCCTTTTGGGTGCCTGATTGATCTGGGTACCCGACTTTTTAGATCACATTATGGGTAATGATTTTGACGCTTTTAGTGTTTTGGATACCCGAATCGATATGCGTTTCGGATAGGGTACCCGATCTATGCTCACCTCTAGCCCTTACTTGGATAAGGTCCTCCAACTCACTGAGTAGCAAGGCACCTTGTCCGAGCTCAGCCCAATTGAACAGCCCTTACTCAGATAACGTCCAACTCAGTGAGCGGCAAGGCACCTTGTCTAGGGTTAGCCCAACAGACTCTCCCATACTCAGATAAGGCCCTCCAACTTGTTCAATGGCAGGGCACCTTGTATGGGCTCAACCCTACGAACTTGCCTTGCTCGAATAAGGTCCTCCAACTCGGTGAGTGACAAGGCACCTTCTCCGGGCTCAGTCCTACTAACTCGCCTGTACTTGGATAAGGTCCTCCAACTCAGTGAGTGGCATGGCACCTTGTCCGGGATACGTTCTGCTAATCATGGGAGGAGGTAACATAATTGATGGCGCGTTATGACAATTTTATCCTTATCACCATTTATGACGCATTTGTATGCTGCCATACCCATAGGATAAATGCTAAATGAAAATAAAGCATATCTGACAATGCAAAGGCCTTGTTACTAGCATTAACGTTCACTACACATTAGCGCACACTGGCTCCAAGTGTCTGTACAGAACCACCGCCTTGTTTAAACTACGCCAACATGAAAGGTCTCTGAAACAAGTCGGACCTTTCTAATTATTTAAGAACAAATGAACCTCTTCCCACTCTCTCCTTTTCTCCCCTCTCCATTTAGAAGGTTTTGATTATATCCAATAGCAGCAGCCTCATGATAAGTGTCTTGTAGACTCCCACTTAAACACTCAAACTTATCATACAAGCAAGGTATAAACTCATAAAACATATCATACTCTGTAACAGGAAACCATTAAGGAAAAAGGAAGACAAAGAAGGTTGACCTGGTAAGACCACATCATATTGGTTCCTTGCGCTTAGGATATCAACTTCTCGGGCAATAGACTCCTGTTTGATCCTCCAAGTCTTTTCTACACCTTCAGCCTCCAGGAAGCCAGCCCCATCTTCTAGAAGCCACTGAACGGTGAAATGGAGAAAATTATCAACAAAATTGCAAATAGAGGACACGTGTGTATGCCTCAGGTATATTCACCTTTTTTAGTAAGAGTATTTTTTAAATCGGGTAAGGATTACATTGCAATGGGCAAATTAAAACTGCCAAAGAGGTGATTGGCGTAGTTACCACTGTGACCACCCCCAAGAGCTTGGTAGTCCCGCAAACAATTAAATCATGCCATTATCATCGAACCAGCTCACACGTCCTCTTTCAGCAACCATTTCCAGTTATAGGCGAAAGGAGGGGTCAACAAACCCAACCCCCCCCCCCCCCTGTCCTCCCCCCAACCACAAAAAAAAAAAAAAAATCTAAAGAAAGCTAAAAAAGAGGTACTTTCTCTCCTGATAGATCCTCCGGTGGTTTTTCATCACTGCGTTCACAAGTCCTATTACAGACAAGGATGAAAGACAGAGGTCAAAGGTCATCACTCCATCCCAGCCCCACCTCCCTCGCCCTAGCTCAAGGTCATCAACTTGATCATATTAGTCAAAAGAGAAGACAGAGATGAAACAAATACAACACTATTCACAAAGTTACTATGGTCAGATGTCAGGAACTCCTTAATGAGTTCGGTCAGAAACATTAATAACAATCACACAACGATCTAATCAGAAGGAAGAACAGCAGTAATTGGGAATTTGGGAGCAAAGTGAACTGTCACAGCAATGACATCCAATGGCAAAACACATTTGAAGCAACAAGCTTTACTCAAATTCTAATAGCATATACAGTGAGCTTAGCTCAGTAACCGAGGGGATGAGACCCGGAAGCACAGAGTGAAAAAGGCCACCTTCTTGTTAAGGTTATCTAATCCACATTAAAAATTTTTCAGGTCATATAAGGTCTGACTATGGTCATTGAACCTGTAAGCGACACAATACAGGCTTATTGCCTTATTCATGCAAAAGAATCTGCAGGTCCAAATATAGTTACCAAAAACATCGGTGCGAAGAGATGGGATTATATGGAGTCTGATTAATAGTCAATGACGTGAAAGACAGATTCAATCCAGCCACTCAGATTCTGGAGCTTCTCCAACTAAAATACAAGCTACCATGGATGATTTCTTAACAGATATTAGACCCTAGGACGCACAAGTAAATTCACTTATTGGAGTTAAAAATAACCACCTCTTACCCAATCACTGTTTCTAAACTCTTCGTATGATGATATTCAAAGAAAGTTAACAATTACAAGGAAGAAAAGGACATGTTCTACAGAGGAACAACAGTAAAATATGCACGAGATCACAAATCATAGAGTGAAGTCTTGCGCTTCAAACAGGATAGGATCACCTAAAGACATTTGGGGAACCACCAGAAGGGAAAAAAACGACGATGCCCTCCACACCAGTGGCAATCACCACTCTCAATTTTGGACCAAGAGGGTGTGGATGTGATATAAATTGCACTTCTATCAACATACAACACAGATTTGAATAATTTGATATCTGGAGATAGCAAGAGATAAGACAAAGGAGAAAATTAAGAAACAGATGTAGGATATACAGTTAATCAAGAAAGTATATAGCTCTGCCTATAATAGCATTTATTATCTGCAACTGATGGCCACTAAAGCAACCTATGCATATCCTATAACACATCAAAATTGATGGAAGTACATGTCTGAGGAAAATACAGAGGACAGGAAATAATACATATACTTGACTAAAAAGCTGTTAGAGTTTAGGCTAAAATCACTAGTAAAATCAACAAAAGGAGAGAAACAAAACATACATGAGATCAAAAGTTATATAGGACCAGTCACCAGTAAAAGCAAACTACATGAACTTTGCAGCAGAAGAATTCAAGTTTATAACTCCTAAATTCAGGAATAAAATTCTGCTGAAAAACATTCAAAAGAATAGAAATTATTTAAAATATCACCTTCTCAACATCTGCAGCAGCTTTTGCAGAACGATTAAATAACTCTTCCTTGACACCAAGTTGTCCCTTCAATTTCTTATCTTGCAAACCCTGTAAATTTGAAAGGTAAATTTCAAACAGGACATCAATGAACTGATGATCTCCACAAGCATAGATACACTACCTCCAAGTTCCTTGTCAACCCAACACATCCCCACCCAACAAACTCAAAATGAAAAACAAAAAGTGAAGAAAATAAAGTACCGTCAAGTTAGCAGCTTCTCCTCTAAGATATTTCTTAACAGTTTCATCCACTTCCTTTGAGTCCTGCAAAAGGGATTTTTTCCACACGACTTCTCAGCATAAAATATGAGATAGAAGAAAGAAATCATCGTTGTATTAGAAGATTGAGAAAATGTCAACATATACACTGATGCAATTGATTGTAATTATCAGTTGTTACGTAGCATAGCTAGGAGGTTTGCTTTAGATATTCCACAAATTCAGGGGGGCAAGGAAAGTTATGACAATGGAATGCCTCCAGAGTCTAAAGCAGTACTACAGGCAAAATGCTTAAATCAAACTGGGTAACAGAGGAGGAGGAGGAGAGAAAAGAGAAGAGAGGGGGGGGGGGGGGGGTTGGGCGGAGATACCAAGAGGAATTCCTCCATTCCTATTGGGATTCTATACGGGGCCATCAGATGGTAACGTATAAATGAACAAATTGCAACCGACAGCAACGGACAAAAGATGGAGGATAACAATCAAAAGAATGCTAGGAAAACAATTTCTAAAATGAAAATGATTCTAAGGTCTTATCTGGCACATTGTAATTGGAGCCTTGAACTGAGGTTGAAACTAGAATTGGGGTCCAGAATTACAATTCGGTTGTTTGGCTCACTTGTTAGAATTGGAATTACGATTCTGCCATTCCATCCAATGGAATTGGCTTTAGCTGAAAAATCATGCATCCGAATTCTTTGAAACGGGGAAAGGAATTACAATTTTATATTTAACTCCATGAACCTGAAATCCTATATTAACCTGAAATCCTATATAAGCCAACCTTGATTGTCCCAAAATAAGATGACTTGAAACCAAAAGATCCAAGTTATCTAAATTTGACTCGAAATTCAAAATGATCCAACCCTAAATGAAACCCCCAACTTAGGCCCGACCTGATCTTACTAAATTCTTTCAAAAAGAAGCCCCTTCATCATGTGCAGCCTATTCCGATTCAATTGGCTAGGATTCAATGGATGGGGATTCAAGAAGAGTCTTCTATCAAAAAGCAAATAAGATCTCTTAATTGCGTTGGGCCTGCCGCTCAGGTCTCATAACTATCATTCCAATCCCACTTTCAAAAGTGAGTACCTACTCCTTACAACAACAACAGTAGCAACAACAACAACAACCCCAGTGCCTCAAGGGCTCCCGGATAAGCAGGGTCTGGGTGGTGGATGTACGCAGCATTCCCCCTTCAGGATGCTACCCTAAAGAAAGGCTGTGTTCAAGGACCCCCAACCTGAGAAACCTCACAACATGGAAGCATGAGAGTAACAAAGGACAAGAGCAAAACATGGCACAAGGCAAACATTAAAAAGCAAAACTCAATTGAAGGTAATTGCAGGCAAATAATAGACAAGTAGACAAATAAACAAATAAGTGCACCAAAGATGGAGACATATACGCCTAGAAACACCAGTGTAGCACTAATAAGCTCCTCTACTCTAAGCCGCCACCTCGGCTACCCTTATGCTAGCCTTCCAGGGAGCTCTATCTAAGGCCATCTCCTCCCACAAGTT
The DNA here is from genome assembly GCA_018398585.1 of Simmondsia chinensis. Taxonomy (NCBI): domain Eukaryota; kingdom Viridiplantae; phylum Streptophyta; class Magnoliopsida; order Caryophyllales; family Simmondsiaceae; genus Simmondsia; species Simmondsia chinensis. The sequence goes on from JAGTTD010000011.1 coordinate 6,946,643, forward strand.
TAGGTGGGTGACGTCATGTAGGATCGCTTCCAACCATCTCTTCTTTGGCTTGCATCTCACTCTCCTGCTAGCGTAGTATAGGGCTATTTGCATCTCCTAACTGGAGCAGCGGTCGGTCTCTCCTAATATGTCCAAACCATCTCAAATGTTGCTCCCTTAATTTATTCTCTATCGAGGCTAAGCCCAATTTGCCTCTTATAACATCGTTCCTGAACCTATCCTTCCTTGTGTGTGCACACATCCACCGCAGCATTCTCATCTCCGCCACCTTCATCTTCTATGTATAATGTTGTTTCATTGGCCAACACTCCGGCCCATATAACATAGCCGATCTCAGTACCGTCTTATAGTATTTTCTCTAAGTACCTACTCCTTATCTAATACGTGGCACGACTCAATTGATCCGAAACACAAGATGGCTCAAACCCAAAAATGACCTACCTAGCTCGAAACCTACCTGAACGTGACCCAACCAAGTTGCCCCAAAACCTAAAACCACCCAACCAATTGACGCGAAATGTAAGATGAGTCAAACCAGAATGACTCGACCTCAAGACAAAAGATCACCCAAAACTTTAAATGATATAACCCGATTGACCCGAACTCAAGATAACCCGATCTCAATATAACCTAATCCAACTCATACCTAACCAGCGATAATCTGAATCATGAAACAATACAACCCCATTAACCAAAAATTCGAGTTAACTCAAAAGAAAATGATCAGATCTAACTAAAAAGCTCGGCCAAAATTGACCTAAAACTCGATATAAGTTGAATTTGAAATGAACCAAGTCGAAACCAAATGTTAGCTGAACCGAAACCCGGAATAATCCAACCCAATTGAACTAAAACGTGGGATAAGTCGAGTTGCTAAGAAATTACAATTCCAACATCTGATTCCTATGATTACCCGAACAATGAAATTTCAATCACATCCTAATTCAAACTCTATTAGAAAAGGGATAACCAAAACTTCTAAACTTAAAGTTCTACATAGACCAGGAAACACTTGAGATTTTACAACTCGGGGAGGATGATGTGAAAGTTGACATTAGGGTGTGTTGATGTGGCAAATTGAAGGCAGATGGAAATGAAGACAGTGGATCCTTCGAGTCTTTTTCCATCAACCAACCCATGCATTTCTATCAATCCAGTGAATCTCTTTCTCCCTGAAGCACACCAAGTTTGCATAAAGAAGGAGTTGACGCTGCCTCCAATTTTGCAAGCTATGAATGACAATGGTATAAGATACCCTAGGTAGACGATAGGCACCAACGCCGCCGCAGCGCCCCCCCCCCCCCCCCCCCCCCCCCACAAAAAACAAAAAAATAAATAAATAAATAAGTAAATAAAACCCAAAACTTCAAACGGGGTGCACACAAAAGAGAAGTGCTAAATATGAGGCTATTCCATCAAATATATTTATAGACGGGAATGAATTTTTTTCCCACGGGCTTCATCAAATATAGGATTTCTTAACCAAACAAATACAAACCAGCTAATGCAGTATAAATTTAAATTAATGCTGATACCTGCTCAATAACGGGAACGATCTTTTCTACTTTTACCACCATCCTAACTGATTTTGATTTGGTTTTTGAGCTGCAAAAATTCAATCAAAGCACAAGTAGAACAACAAAATCACATTAGGAGAGTAATTCACCTTCTTGTTCAAGGCTTACAATTGACAGCATAATCAAATACAGTTCTATGCAAAAAATTAAGGAAACAAGTTGGAAAATAATATGACTAATTTGAACATTCTACAAGACGCAAAAGACAAGAGTGCGAGCGGGAAAAGGAAACAGGGAGGCTTAGTTTTAAAGTTGCTTAATAAAACTCTTCTTCCTAGCTTCTTCTACCTCTGCTTCCACTAATAACTCTCTCGCTCTCTCTTGCACTAAGTACAATGAAAATCAAAAGAAGACAGCTTGGCAACAAGCCACTTTCACCAACTAAAATTTATGAATTATGATGAAAAACTACAAGAAATTAACTATTTTGAAAGCTCTAAGATGAAGGGCCACAAATGGTTTGAGTATTCTCACTTTCTTCACAAAAAACGTTTGTCGGACTTCGGCAATGAAAGTGTCGATATTGCGACTAGGATACAAATATTTGAAAAAATGTTGGCAAAACAAGTTTATACCCCCTCGTTTACAACGAGGATCTAAAATAGTTCCTAAGCAGTATGTAAGAGGTAGTTTAGAATAATATTTAGCAAACTTTTCTTTCATTGCCTTAATCGATTCGAACAACATGGGGTTGCATTTATTACCCGCCATCCAATTTACAATATCAAGCAATCTTGATATTGCTTGAGGCATGGTTGGATAGCAGAAACTCGAAAACAATGTCGTGGCCTCTTTAAACATGCTAAAAAAGTTACAAATTTGATGTATTGTCTCCCAATATATACCGTCCAGGTTGTAATCGCTCCATTCTGAACGATTTTCCCGTGCGAATTCCATCAGAACGTCATTATATAGTAGAATGCGCTCTAACATTTCTACCGTAGACGACCACCTAGTTTGGGAGTCTAATTTGAATTGTATATATTCTATGTTATGCAACCTACATAAATTTCAAAATCTTTTTTTTTCTAGTGCTGGTTGATTTAATAGATATTATTACGGATCTTAAGGTGTTAAGGGATACGTTTACAAGAACTAAACCGTCCATTACCATTAAATGCAAAATGTGACAAACGCAACGAATAGGGAAACACTTCCCACCTAACATGGGTTTAATCTGCCTAATTAAATGTGTAACGGATGCAGTGTTATTGTTAGCATTGTCGAACGTAATACTGAAGATAAGTCACTCTATACCCCAGTCACGGACTGCTGACATAATCGCACCCGTAATTATCTCGGCAGTGTGGGGGCAATCTAAAATACCAAAACGAATTATCCTCTTTTGGAGGATGTAGGAGTCATCGATCCAGTGTGTCATTATGCACATATAAGGTTGGTCGGGTTTCAACTTCCATATGTTCGACATCAACGAGAACATGCTCGTGTTCGTCGCAAAAAGTGTTAAAGACCCCAACTTTCATACTGTGGTACAACGTAAAAGCATCCCGCTTTACAGTGTTCCGAGGAATCCTCACAATGGCGGGGTTCACCCATTGTTGGAGGTAGTCGACGAAATATGGGTTTTCGCCGGCATCGAAAGGCCTTTCACTCAAAATTATATATTTAGCTAGCCCCTTTCGGTTTCCCTCTTAAGAGAACCTAAAATTAGCAAGTGCACCGGCCAGTTGCTGTACTATACGTTGTTGGCTCTTATCTGGGTATTGGTCGGGGTGGCACCTAAGTATATGTCTGTTTAATGTGCACGTCCCACTGCCAGGATGATGACTAAAAGTCCTAGGTGGGTCACATAATTTACAAGTTGCTTTATTAGTTGTCCTATTAAGGGTAAAGTGATTCCATACCCCACTAGTTGTACGCCTACTAGTAGAGGTACTACTTTCAGGCTGGGCTTTAGTGGTGGGCGTGGGTTCCGCATTAGTTTGTGAGTCTCCAACCCCACCACCCGAAGCATGATAATTTTGTTGCTGTGAAAAGTCATAATCTATGCTATCATCAGTGTATGGGGGTGATGGGTCTGGTTGTATAAAAGCTCGTTCTTCCATATTAAGTATGACAATTCTACTCCTTTTAGGGATTCTGGGTGGCCGAAAAGAGCTAGAAGTAGCACAACTGGCTCCAGAGGAAGATGAAGAGCTGTGAGCCATATTAGTATAAGTGATTAGCATTTATAAAATGTAAGTAGAAATGCAAATTAAATAACTAAAAATGCGAACCAAATAAAATTGCGATACTAAAATTACCGAAACGAGAGAACAATAAAATTCGAACTTCAGCCAAACACTTTACGAACTTCGAACTTTAGAGCATAATTTTGCAATTAGCAAAGTTGAAGAAGATGGGAGATGATGAATGTATAGAAAGAGAAGAGAGGATTGAAGATTTGATGAGAAAATGGGCTGGAGAGGATTAAGTACTTATAGGAAAAAATATATAATTTTTTTTTTTATTATTTAGAGCCGTTTTCAACGGCTCATTCAAAAGAGCCGTTGGGGCAACAGCTATACTGGCCGAGCCCCAGCCCGGCCCGGCCCGGCCCGGCCCGTTGGCCACGCCTACTCACACCTTAAGCCTCAATTATATTGATATCATGGGTGGAGGCTATTGTACAACTCCAAAACCACTCAGTCAAAGTGGTTTTTAATACTATGAAAAATGACAAATATCAAAATTCAAAAAGCTTAACCTTGAAACAGTGCATAATTTTAGACTCTAAAAACACCTTATACACAATCTATGATTCTATGATGATTTCGCCTAATTGTTACAAGGTTTTCTAGTAAAGGAGGTATCTCAATCTGTATATTCCCTCAAACTTTTGCAATAGTTGGTAGCAGACTGGATAGATTCTTCAAATTAGTGTCGATCATGATATAAATCTAACGAAGCACACATACACATACATTAATACAGAGGTAGAGACAGAATGCAGACATTACCTGCAATAGGCTTTAAACGGTGGAAGCGACGGTGGCGGCGATGGAAAATAGAAAGATGAGAGAGAGAGAGAGAGAACGGTTGTTGCCGGCGGCGATGGGGGCCGTTTGGGGCTGTCCTTATTAGGCTATGGACTTGGGGTGGGGCGAAGGGTTTTAAGATGAAAGCTGAAAAGGTTTATCATTAATAGCCATTTTCTGTATTATTATTGTTTATTCTTTATAAATTTATTTGGATTAATCCTTTATTTTGTTATTTAAAACAGAGGTTTTTTAACTAAAAATTACTTATATTTTAGGTGCGATTTTAAAAATTTATCTAACTTTTCTAATTTTTAAAAGTTACACCTAATTTTTTTTTTTAAAAATTTCAATATCACACTTAATGCTAACACCCTTAACTTTCCGTCAAATAAAATGCCGTGTTGAGGTATAAATGCATCAAAATATCAATTTAATTTAATTTAACTAAGTTGTATTAAGTAATATATTTTATAGATGATAAGATTATCCTTCACATCTGATTTTGAAAAATTTTTAAGGGTTTGGCGTGTAGTTACAGCCTTTTGCCCAAAAAAAAATTTAGATGTATTTTTCATTTGTAAAATTATTTATAATTCATTAATAAAAAACAAGTTTATTGAGGATAGTTTGGTAATTTTGTATTTATTTTAATAAAAAATTAATGATATCTGCATTAGGTATGACATTAAATAAGTTTTCAAAAGTTTAGGAATGACTTTAAAATATTAGAAAAGTTATATAATTTTCAGAAAATGCACCTAAAATGTACGCAGTTTTCAATAAAAAAAACCCTTAAAATAATTTCTATACTACTCATAAATTAGTTCAAATTGTCATCTTATTTTTAAGTAACGTGAAATAATCATTGAGGCCATTAGGAAAGCAGTAAACAATAATCTTTAAGGCGATAGCTGAAAGTATTTTGTTTCTTTTTTGTTATTCTAAGATTAAGACCATGGCAACTAGGAGAGCAGTAAAATTCAACATTGTCACTACCGAATACGTTGCTGCTCTTACCTCTAAAAATAATCTCATCTTTGTCCTACCATATACGTCAGGCCAACAGGTCCTACTTTTTACGAGAAATCAAATGAGACCCATAGGAACACTTTGATACATTTATAGAGATTTGTAAAACTTATCATTTTAGAGGTGTGTCATATACTACTGTTAAGCTACATCTTTTCTCGGTCTAGCTAAAAGATGCAGCAAACAGTGGCTTCAGTCCTTGCCTAGGGATGAAGCCACAACTTGGAAGGAACTTCTGTCATACGTTATCCTAAGGCTAATACCATGGCCATTAGGAAAGAAAAAAATAATTTTGAATAAAACGATTAGGAACAATTAAACAAGAATTAGGATAAGTTCAAGGGGTTTCTTCAAAGCTATCCCCACCATTGTTCCCATGAATAAGTAGTTTCTAGTAAACTTTTATGATGTGCTGACTGCTTTAAACAAACGAATATTAATGCTTCATGCTATGAGCATTTTAACCAATTGAATAAAAGCGAGGCGTGGATATTATTCGAGCACCTTAGTAACCATTTCCTAAACCAAGTGTCTTTAGATACATTGGAGGATTGAGGTTAGTCATTCCAGGAAGCATTAAACATGCTCGATGTCTTTTTTATTTCAAAACTATCCCCAGTTAAGCGAGTGGACAAGAACCTCAAGCAAAACCACCAACCAGTACTAGAAGGGGCAAAATAGTAGGTAGACTGGGGCGATTACAAGTCATCTGGGTAACTAGTACTAAGTTGCTACTTGAGGGTGATGTTTCAAGTGTGGTGAGATGGGCCAGCATGCTATTGAGTGTCATAAGGATGAGAAATTCAGTAAGAGGCCGGGAAGAGTCTAAAACCGGAGATGGTGAGTTAGCTGAGAAAGAAGTTTAAGAGTTGCACAAACTAAATTGTGAGAAGGCCGCAGTTGGGGACGAAGGGGACTTTTTGTTAGTTAGGCGAGTCTGCCTAGTCCTGTGCGAGGAAGACAGAGTGGTCGGTTAAGAAACACCATCTTCTAAACAACTTGCACAACTTCCTAGAAGGTTGCTTGCCAATTATTTAATTTCGACAACTACAAGGATATTATCTCTTTGAACATGCCATTAAGAAAATGGGTTCAAAGGCAGAGGAACATCCAAATCCATACAATCTCTCTTGGCTAAAGAAGGGGTGCTTGGTCAATTTTTCCATGGGTTGAAGTATCAGGATAGGATTTGGTATGATGTAGTGACCATGGACGCTTACCATTTATTACTTGATTGTCCTTGGTAGTATGACAAAGGAGCCACCCATGGTGGGTGGAGGAACACCTTCAACTTTATGTTTGACGGGAACAAGATAGCATTATTTTCAAAAAAAAAGAGGAGACCCCCCAAGTTGCCAAGAATGCTAAACTTTAGACTAGGGCCGTGCTTGCCAAGGAAGTCGGCAAGACCCGGATTGGATACATATTGCTTGGTAAGAAGAGCTTGGCAGATCAAGAGGAGGTAAGAAAATAGTTGAGGAGCGCGTTGGAAGAATTTGTTGACGTTTTCCCAAAGGAGTTACCAAGTTTCTTGTGGTTAGTAAGGGACATTCAACACTAGATTGATCTAGTGCCCAGAGCCATGTTGTCAAATAGACAACATTTTCAGGTGAGTCTAATGAAGAGCTTAGGCACCAAGTTGAGGAATTGATCACCCAGGGTTTTATTTGAGAAAGCTTGAGTCCATGCGCGATTCCTACTCTCTTAACACCAAAAAGATAGAGCTTGATGAATGTGTGTGAATAGCAGAACCATCAATAAAATCTCAATTTGTTATCAACTCCCCATCACTAGGCAGGATAATTTATTAGATCAATTGAGCAACTCAAAGATATTTAGCAAGTTGGACCTAAAAAGCGTATGCCACCAAATTTATATCTCATCAAGTGATGAGTGGAAGCCAACGTCTAAAGCCTAAGAAGTGTCGTATGAGTGGTTGGTCACATGCCATCTGGGTTTTCCAACACGCCATGTATTCTCATGAGGTTCATGAATCAGGTGCTGCACTCATATATTAGGAAATTTGTAATGGTTTACTTTGATTACAACCTAATCTACAGTATGAGTAGAGAAGAGCTTTTAGGGCACTTTAGAGTGGTATCGGGAACCTTAAGGGAGCAACAATTGCTTGCCTCATCATAGTAGTGTGCACTCATGAGTAATTGGGTTACGTTCTTTGGTTTTGTGATTTTAAATGCAATAGCAGCCAACGAGGGCAAGGTGCCTGCCATTCGAGATTGGGCGACAACTGAGTTCATTGGTAGAAGTTCGTAGTTCCCATGAACTTGCTTCTTCGGTACCATTATGGCACCTATTAGAGATTGCATGAGGGGCTTAAACTTTAAATGGACACCCGAGGCATAGAGTGCCTTTGAGATGATAAAGTAGAAGCTAATCACCACACTTGTCATAGCTCAAACCAACTTTCAAAAGTCATTCGAGCTACATAGCGATGCTTCAAAGGCAGGGATTGACGTTGGGCTTAGTCAGGAAGGGAGGTAGATCACCTATATCAAAGAGAAATTTGGCGGGAGCAAATTGAGGTACTCAGCATATGATGTGTCATGGGCATGACATTGTCAATAACCGTGTCATTGCCAGGGTTCACGTCAGAGGCTACCATGACATTGTCCAGACACTGTGAAGTCCCGACCGAGGGGCGTCCAGCTCGGCGGGTCACTCGATGGGCTCAATTAATTAGGATTACTTTACAAATATTATAGTTAGGTAATTTAGATGTCATTAGAGTATTTTTCTTATCTTGTTTACAAATATTATAGCTTTCATCTTAAAATCCTTCGCCCACCCCAAGTCCATAGCCTAATACGCACAGCCCCAAACGGCCACCGTCGCCGCCGGCAACAACCGTTCTCTCTCTCTCTCTCTCATCTTTCTATTTTCCATAGCCGCCGCCGTCGCTTCCGCCGTTTAAAGCCTGTTGCAGGTAATGTCTGCTTTCTGTCTCTACCTCTGTATTAATGTATGTGTATGTGTGCTTCGTTAGATTTATATCATGATCGACACTAATTTGAAGAATCTATCCAGTCTGCTACCAACTATTGCAAAAGTTTAAGTGGGCAGGCCCAGTGAGGATGATATCGTCAACGTAGAGGAGAAGACATGTGATATGGGAACGAGTTTTATGGATGAAAAGGGAGGGGTCAGCCCGACAACAAGCAAAACCAAGACTAATAAGGAACGTACTGAACCGCTAGAACCATGCCCAGGGAGCCTGTTTCAAACCATACAACGCTTTGCGAAGGCGACATACGTGATTAGGGTATTTCGGATGTATGAAGCCTTGTGGTTGTTTCATATAAACTTCTTCCTTAAGGTGACCATGTAGGAAAGCATTTTTAACGTCCAACTGCTGTATAGGCCAATTGTAAGTGACAGCAAGGGTGAGTATAAAACGTATGTAAAAGTCTCCTTATAATCAAGGCCTTCACGTTGGTGAAAACCCTGAGCAACAAGGCGGGCTTTGAACCGTTCGACCGAACCATCTGCTTTATACTTCACCTTCTATTTCCAAGTACTTCCTACAAGGTTTTTCGAGGGATCATGGGGAACAAGGTCCCAAGTGTGGTTAAGGAGGAGGGCATTAAATTCATCCGCTATGGCTTGTTGCCATTGGGGATTTTTAGCAGCCCGCGAGTAACATGTGGGCTCCTGGATAACTGTAATGGAGGACAGGGAAAGGGGGGTATCGAGGTTTGCGGATTCCGTCCTTATGTCTAGTACGCATAAGGTGTACATTTTGAACCGATGATTCCGGGGAGGGAGGAGGGGCAAGCACAGAGCTTGGGTTGGACACAACACCTGGGATGGATGACGAGGTAGCGTCATCGGTAGGGACGGGGCTCGGGGAAACGGAGGGGGACGGGGTTGTGAGCTCGTGCGAAAGCGGCGCAGGCAAGGGTTGCAAGGGCGACCGGGTTGGAGCCCCAACACCAGCAAGAGGGGGGGGGGGGGGGGGGGGGGGGGGGAGCCGCGGGCAACAGCGATGGTTGCCCAGTGTTGAGCGGTAGGGCCGCGGCGTTGACCTGACTCGAGGTTCCCGAGGCAGAACTCGGGAAGGGGGAAGTATAGATGACCAACGGTGCATTATGGGAGGCATCAGTTACGGGCATGTGAGAGTTAGCAAGTTCAGGGTAAGGGAATCGAGTTTCATCAAATACAACATGCCTACTAACATACATTCGTTTATTTAAAACATCAAAACACAGATAACCTTTGTATCGAGCCGCATACCCAAGAAAAATGCAGGGAATGGAGCGGGGGGCTAATTTATAAGGGGCACGGGATGTGATGTTAGGATAGCATGCACACCCAAAGACTCTAAAACGATTATAATCAGGATTGATGCGAAAAAGCTTTTGGAAAGGAGAAAAATTAGAAAGATTTGGCGTGGGAAGACGGTTTATTGTAAAACATGCCGTGCAGAAGGCGTCATCCCAAAATTCGTAAGGAAGTTGGGAGTGAATTAGAAGAGTCCGTGCCATTTCAGATAAATGTCGATGCTTGCGTTCCACCACCCCATTTTGTTCGGGGGTATCAGGACAGGATAGTCGAAAGTGAACTCCAGCATCCCGGCATAGCGCATTCATGCGCCGATGATCAAATTCACCTCCACCATCACTTTGAAAAACTTTGATTTTCTGGTTAAATTGGTTTTCAACTAAAGTTTTGAAATCGGTGAAAATGTCATAAACCTCATATTTGCGTCGCATCGGATATAGCCGTGTAAAGCGGGAAATATCATCAATGCATAAAACATAGTACTTATATTCGGAATTAGAGTAAACAGACGATTGCCAAACATCAGAATGTATAAGTTGTAAAGGCATGGTTGTATTATGTAGCACACATTCGAAAGAAAGTTTCCTAGATTTACCTAAACAATATGAAGAGCATTTATCCAAAAATCTGACAGAAGGACAAAATTGTTGTTTACATAAAGTATTAAGTATGGAATTCCATAGATGCCCTAGTCGCTGATGCCATAATGCGCCGTGAGTAACCCGAGCAAGAAGCCCAACGTCATGAGCGGAAAAGTTGTATAGCGGTCCATTACTGGGCACTCGTAGAAGCGGTGTCCCCATAGCTTGGTCCTTAACACAAAAAGAGTTGGAGTCAAATTCTACTCGACACTGGTTGTCACGACATAGTTACTTTATTGATAGAAGGTTGTGCGTTAAGGTGGGAACTAGCATGACGTTGTTTAAACGAAGGGAAGTTCTGGGTATTTTGGTAGAGCCCACATGTGTGACAGGCAGTAATGCCCCATTTCCAACAAGCACACTTTTATGACCAGAATAAGGAAGGAGGTTATAGAGGATACCTAGATTAGGCGTCATATGGTTAGAGGCTCCCGAGTCAGGGTACCAGATGTAGTCATGTGGTTCACCTATCGTCATGGCAACAAAGGACTGGCTGGGATCCGGGAACGAGGAATTGTTGAAGCGATGAGGGCAAGCAACGGCAATGTGACCTATCTGGGAGCAGATCTGACAGAATTGAGGAGCGGAACCGAGCATACCTGCAGTAGAGTGAAAAGGGGGACCGACCGGAGGTCGAACAGAATAAGAAGTGTTAGGGGGGTGCGGCCCGGTAGGGGTGCCGTGCGGTGGGCCAGTGGAGGGCGGTCTCCCCCCGCGGCCCCCACGGCCCCCTTTGCCTTTTTGACCACGACCCCGGCCACGGCCACCATGTGGTTGGGTCGGTTGGGGGGGTTGCCCAGAGGCAACCATGGCATGCGCAGGGTCTGGGTTGGTACGTCAATTGTTTCTGTTATGGGCACCTTCCTCATTAAGTCAAGCAGATTTTAACTCATCATACGAATACAGTTTTGAAGTTTGTCGGGTAAAAGTTGCAAAAGAGGCATATTCAGGGGTTAACCCATGAATGGCGAAGTGTTCGAATTCCTTAGCAGACACAAGTGAGTCAATAGCAGCTAAGTCATCGGCAATTGATTTAAGTTCAGAGAGGTATGCATCCATGGTTTTGCCATCTTTTCGCAAGTTTATGAGTTGAGTTCGGAGGTCATACTCCTTAGCCATTGAGTGATCCCGAAAACGCTTAGCCAAGGCATCCCACATGGCTTTAGAGGTCGGATGATAAACAATATCGTTAATAAGAGGGCGGGAGAGTGTGGTGGCTATGCAAGATCGGAGACTTTGATATATGCGGAGCCATGTAATGTAATCCGGGTTAGTATAAGTCGATCCTATGGAGAGTGTTATTTAGGCAGGGGGGCAGGGTAAGACCCATCAATGAACCCTAATAGCTGGTGCGCAAGTAGTAGCATGTTAAATTGTTCTTTCCATGGTGGATAATCGGCAGTGGATTCGAGTTTGATTGTAACAATGTTGGTTATATTTGATAAAGGGAGAACAATTGGAGAAGTAGGATGATTGTAAATATTAGGGTTTAAGTAATTTGGGTTTAAGTAATTAGGGTTGAGATGGTGTGGGGTGGAGGCTGGCAGTACCGCACCATCACCACTGACCGGAGAGAGGGCCGGAGGGAGGAGTGGTGCGGGACCACCATCCACCGGCCGGAAACCGCCAGACAGAAGGTGGCCGGCGAAACCAGCCGTGGATGAGACGAGCGAGGGGAAGGGGTTCAGTAGAGGTGGGATGCCAAGATTAAGTGCTGGGGTCGACAATGACCTCCCAAAGGGTGGTGGGGTACCGGAGATGGCGGCACCGGAACCCACCGACCAAGGGAAAGAAACATTGGTGGTGGTGGTTCCGACAGGATGAGAGTCGGCCATAGAGGTGGCCACCGGGCCGGGCCAGGCCTCGGGCCTATATTTCTAGTGGGCCGAGCCCGGTCCGGGCCCAGTATAAGAGGCAACGGCTCTTTTTTGGCTCTTTATGAAATTATGAGCCGTTCAACGGCTCTTTCATATTTTTTTTTAAAAAAAATTTATATTTTTTTCCTATAAATACTTAAACCTCCCCAACTCATTTTCTCACAAAATCTTCAATTCTCTCTTCTCTCTTTATACATTCATCATCTCTCATCTTCTCTAATTTGCTAATTGCAAAATTGTGCTCTAAAGTTCAAAGTTCGTAAAGTGTTTGGCTGAAGTTCGAATTTCGTTGTTCTCTCGTTTCGATAATTTTAGTATCGCAATTTTTTTTATTCGCATTTTTAGTTATTTAATTTGCATTACTACATGCATTTTATAAATACTAATCATTTATACTAATATGGCACACAACTCTTCATCATCATCTGGAGCCGGTCGTGCTAGTTCTAGCTCTTCTCGGCCACCCAGAATCCCTAAAAGGAGTAGAATTGTCTTACTTGATACTGAAGAACGAGCTTTTTTACAACCAAGCCCAACACCCCAATACATTGATGATAGCATAGATTATAACTTTTCACAATAACAAGATTATCATGAGTCAGGTGGTGGGGTTGGAGACTCACAAACTGATGAGGAACCCACCCCCACCACCGAAGCCCAGCCTGAAACTAGTACCTCTACTAGTAGGCATACAACTAGTGGGGTATGGAAGCACTTTACCCTTAATAAGACAACTAATAGAGCAACCTGTAAATTATGTGACCCACCTAAGGATTTTAGCCATCAACCTGGCAGTGGGACGAGCACATTAAACAAACATATACTTAGGTGCCACCTCAAGCAATTCCCAGAAAAGAGCCAACAACGTATAGTACAGCAAGTAACCGGTGCACTTCCTAATTTTAGGTTCTCTCAGGAGAGCAACCGTAAGTGGCTAGCTAAATATGTAATTTTGAGTGAAAGGCCTTTTAATACCGGCGAAAACCCACATTTCGTCGACTACCTCCAACGAAATGTGAACCCCGCCATTGTGAGGATTCCTCGGAACACCGTAAAGCGGGACGCTTTTACGTTGTACCACGGTATTAAAGCTAGGATCTTAAAACTTTTTGCGACGAACACGAGCATGTTCTCGTTGACGTCGGACGTATGGACGTCGAAACCCGGCCAACCTTATATGTGCATAACGGCTCACTGGACCGATGAATCCTTCATCATCCAGAAGAGGATAATTCATTTTGGACTTTTAGATTGCCCCCACACTGCCGAGGTAATTACGGGTGCGATTATGTCGGCAGTCCGCGATTGGGGCATAGAACAACGTATCTTCAGTATTACGTTTGACAATGCTACCAATAACACTGCATCCTTTACACATTTAATTAGGCAAATGAGACCCATGTTAGGTGGGAAGTGTTTCCATATTCGTTGCATCTGTCACATTTTGCATTTAATGGTAATGGATGGTTTAGATCCTATAAACGTATCCCTTACCACCTTAAGAGCCGTAATAATATCAATTAAATCATCCGGCGCTAGGAAAAAAAAGATTTAAAAATTTATGTAGGTTGCATAACATAGAATATAAACAATTTAAATTAGACTCCAAAACTAGGTGGTCGTCTACCGTAGTAACATTAGAGCGCATTCTACCATACAAAGGCGTTCTGATGGAATTCGCCCAGGAAAATCGTGCAGAATGGCGTGATTACAACCTCGACGGTATACATTAGGAGACAATAGATCAAATTTGTAACTTTTTTAGCATGTTTAAAGAGGCGACGACATTTTTTTCGGGTTGCTACTATCCGACCATGCCTCAAGCAATATCAAGATTGCTTAATATTGTCAAGTGGATGGTGGGTAATGAATCCAATTCTTCTTCTGAACCAAGAGCACCGGAGAAGAAAACGGGCTACAGTTTAGTTGGATTATGGAGGCTGCTAGCATTTCTTTGACTTGTTGCTCAATCTCTTTCTTTTGCCCGTGTGGGTAACGGTAGGGCCTTATGTTCATGGGCTTGGCATCAGGTAGCGTTGGAGCCAATCAACCCTAAGAACCATGTCACTGCCTCGGAGTTCAAGTACCCTCAAGTCATCTGTGAATGTCGTGCCCTGAATCTTCCATTTGACCTTGGAGCACTTTTGATAACTAGCGAGACTCTCCCCATTTGCAACCGTGATAGTCATAACCATTGTGGGCACAGTCTCAAGTTGGAGCTATTGGACTACACTAGCATCAAGGAAGCTGTTTGTGCTTCCGCTGTCAACCAATATGTTCACCTCGGGCTTCTTGATTTGCCCCTTCAATCTTAGAGTGTTATGAGTGATTCATCCCAAGAGTGTGCTAAGGGAGATTTCCATGGCCCCATTTTCATCCTCAAGAGGTTCCTCCTCCCCCGTGTTCTCGTCCTCCAGTTCTTCATCCTCAACCTCCTCACCTTCCATGCTTTGTAATTGCTTGATCTTGCAAACGAGCCCTGGAAAGTACCGTTCATGGCACTTGTAGCACTATCCAGGTTCACGTTTGGGAGTGTTGGACCCAGTATAGGCGCTGGCACCGGACCTGGTTCCCCCGGGCTTAAAGACCGAACCTTGGGACTGTGTGGAGCCTTCGAACGAGACTGAAGGACTTATTCTGGCACTCAAAGCGGGCTTGGTATTGAAACAGGGACTGCTCACGGTTGGCTTGCCCCCGGTAGTGAACTTGATCTCCGCGATGACGATTTCTTGAAGTTTGGCTTGCTCAAAAGCCAAGCTAAGGTCTGCGGGACGGTTGGCCTTAACGTAGGCCTTTATAGCGGGTTTGAGACCGCTAATAAAGCTCGAGACAGAATATGCTTCACTTAAGATTGGATGATAAATCAACACCCAACTCTTTAGCTCTTCAAACTTCATAACATACTCTTCAACCAGTCCATTCTGGGTCATCTTGCTAAATTCCTCTACAACATCTTGTAGGGAGCGGTGTCCGAAGCGCTTGCAAAGTTCATTAATAAGGAACTCCCAAGTCATGTGAGGATGTCTCATCTCGAGGACGTGATACCAGATATCTCCATAGCTGTGGAGATGGCTAGATGCGTACTCCACCCATTCTTCTGCCGGAACTTGGTACCAACGAAAGTAAATGAGGCATTTTCGGATCTAGGCTCTAGGATTGGATCCATTGAACTTCAGTAATTCCAGCTTCGCAGTGTGATTGGACCACGTTCGGTTGCTCCCATTGCTTCGGCTATTATCTCCCTCGTCCATGTCCCGACTTGGGCGCGCTGGTGGTGGAAAGATCCCACTTCCTCCTAATCGGGCATAGTTTCCAGACCCACCAACCTCTGCGTGTGCTGTGAATTTGGGGACATCCTAAGGTAGGGCCTCTGGTTCAACCTCGGACCTCTTTTCTTGGCTTTTAACCAACCAGTTGATAGCCTAGGTTAGTGCCTCAACATTTGTCCCTATCCTTTCAACGGTTGTCTTCAAATCCTTGCTAGTTCGGTTTTGTTGTTCAATTAAGGTATCCAACCGATCCAACCTTTTCTCAACGGAAGCAACCCACTCATTAGACTCAGTGTTATCACCCGATGAAGGCATGCTTGCAGCGGAACAGGAACTCCTTGTAATGGCCAGCTTAGTTGATTGTAAGATGGCTCTGATACCACTTTCTCACGATCCTAAGATACGTGACAATGTCCTTAAGGAAAAGGACCGTGACTTAGATGATGAGATGAGGAAGAAAGTGAAAGTTTTAGATGAGAAAGAGAAGAATAGTTAAAGAAGAGAAGATAGAATATTTCATTGATTTGGAAATTGGATGACAATTACATTGGAAGATCTCATACTTATAGTGCTAAGGCACCAACTACTTACATTTAATACTAAGAGCTAATGCATTGAACTAATGACATTGCTTACTCAAGACAAAAAGCTCACATGTGGAAAACCCAAAGACTAGGCAGGAAAACCCTTCAACTACCCTAGATATTTTCTAAGTAATTTTCTAGAATTCTTCATAAGACTTGGGCCAAGACAAGGGAATTGGGCCGGCAATGACAAGGACCATGACAACGTCCGTGATAACTCATCTCAATGACAAAGTGGGAGACAAACAAGGGCTTTAGGTGCATTCCGACACTCAAACAAAATGACTCATCTTAGAAACTAGTCCAACCTGACAAGAGACAACCAAGAACTTCAAGAAGGTCTAACCAATTAGACCCCTCTAAGGTTCCAAAAGAAAATCAAGTTTACTTAACCGTTCAGGGATATATCCAATGTTCTGAAACGATGATAGTTATCCTCCAACCATCTTTCAAGAAACATCTACCCCAAGCATCGCACCACCCATTCAAATCCAAGATAGGCAGTAAAAGTCTTCAATGCAGGTTAAAAGCAAAGCATCCAACGCCAATGCAGCCCCCAGGTTTGGTTGTAAACCTAAATCTAACTGATAGTGATTTAAATCTTTTCCTTTGGTTTCATATCATACAAATGTTCTTCTTTTTCCAAGCTTTTATTATTCCACCTCAAATATTGAAGTATCCGAAAAACAACATTTAGATTTTTCGAAAAACCAAAAGCCCACTAATCATCTCAAAACACCATATCTGAAAAACAAGACAATCAAACTTAAACCCTCATTCTAGTTTTGTTTCAGTTGTGTTTTCGTGTTCACAATGCCAATGAACTCAAAAACGAAGCTCTGACATCACTTCTTAGTGTTATTTGTGAGTTAGCCTTAGTTAAAAATGGTACAAGTCACGAAAAACAAAATATGAATTACAAACATGAGATGTCAGAAATTTAATGCAAGCATCAATGGGGAACACCAAGATCTACCGAGGTTCAAACCCTAAAATTGGTCATACATCCTCTACTCCCTAATCTTAGTGTGATCTTCACTATTAATGATGATTATTACAAGTTTAGACCGATTACAACACTAATCGAACAAATACAACACATGAACTCAAAATTACAGACTCAAATTTGGATTCTAAGGTAGAAACCTAAAGATCTAACCTTAAATCTTACCAATCTTCTCACCAATAGCTTGAAAATTCAAGAATCTTGGCTCACGAGCTTGGAACCTCCATGAAAATGGCTCAAAGAAAAGATTTTAGGGCTAGGGTTTCACAAGAATAGAAAAAGAGGGAAGAAAACCGGTGAAAAACCGGTGAAAAATGGGAGAAGTCAAAGACGAAAAATGAAGTCTGCCTCTCAACCCTAAAAGTCACGGTTTATATACCTCCTAACCACCTATCCATGTGCTCCCCATCTCTTTACATCAGAGCCGTCCATAATAGCTTCATCCAATGGCTTATAGTGCACAAAAGAAACACAATCTTAGCTGATACTCATGCGACGCGTGCCCAGCCACATTACTCAGATTAAGAGAAGCTTTGGTTAGCAAGGATAATAGGGCAGCAATGGTATAAGGTTGGGCAAGTAAAAAGTATATTTGGGCAGGAGCAAAAGGGACAACATCCATTTAGCCTAATTTTTTAATTTTAGATTGAAAATGCCGCTTTACTTGTGTTTAATTACATAAAATACCATTACTTTAAGCTATAAACATAGTGCTGCGTTTTGAGTTATATATAAACACTAAACATTGCGTTTTAACGTTGTAATAATCACTTAATTCTAGCTAAACTCATTTTAGCTCATTTTACGTAATTTAATCATCATTAGACATTATTTAGGTTATATACTTACCAATTAGGATCTTACAAAAATTATACCATGTCACATATGAATATATGTAGAGATTGGCTTTGATACCAATTTGGAGAATATTTCATGCATATTTCCAAAAAATAAACAAATATGCGCGACAAAAAAATAAATTTTAATTAAAATCATGATCTATACTTTAGTATACTTATGATAACATAAAATATCCAAAAAATAAAGATATACTAAACAAGTAGGAAAATAAAAATTACAGAAAATGCTAAAAGGCTTACTTGAAAAGAAGATCGAAGTGCTTGTAAGAAACGCATGGGATCGTAAAACTTCTTTCACAATCTCCCCCAAAACACCATTGTGTGGACTCCAAAAATATTTAAGTAGGAAAATTTTCATAGAGAATTTCTTCTTTCTTTTATTTTTCGACAAATGAAATTTTTCAAAAAATTCGGATGCTAAACTTAATTACAGAAACCTCTCTATATAATCAGGTTTTGGGTTGAAAAATACCTTAAGAAATGATGTGGGGCACGCAGGTGAAGAAAGAGGGGAAAAAAAAAAAATCAGAACACAACTTTGCAATCCTTTTGATGTGTTGCCTTTGATTGGTCATGTCATCGATCTTCGCGTCCAATGCGGCTTTAGAAAGCTGGGGCATGCGTAGGGTAAAGAAGCGCGGACCAGCACTAGGCATGTGTAGGGTTGCAAATAAGTCAAGCCGAGCTGAGCTCAATTTAATTACAACTACCTCGGCTTAGCTCGTTAACTAAATGAGACTGTCTTGGCTTGGTATCTTTTATTTAATTGAGCCTGTGCTCAGCTTGGTTTGTTAACTAAATGAGACCGGCTCTGTATTGGTATTATTTAGGCTTAATTACTTGGCAAGTTGTCTCGTTGAGCTTTATAGGCTCATTTACACCTCGGCTCATTAGGTTTATTTACCAGCTTATTAGGATCATTTATCAAATTTGTTAGACTCATTTATGATCATTATTACTTAAATTGCTAGAAAAGGGTAATAAATAAATTATGCATAGAAATTAAAATTTAAAAAAAAGTCAATGAAGTTAATTCCACAGTTCTACACAGCGGTAGAAAAAAAAAAAGCAATCAATAGATAATGATTGGTGGGGAAAGTGCCACATGGCACAATCTAAACATAAGAGCTGATAAACGAGCCGACTCATGAATAGATAAACGAGCCGGCTCCTGAGCCTTTCAAGCCAAGTCAACTTCAGTTTCATTTGGCTCATTTATTTAAACGAGCTGCCCTTAAACCAGTCGAGCCGACTCTCAAGTCGACTTGGACGAAATCAAGCTGAGCCCTTAACAAGTCGAGTCAAATCAGCTTGCGAGCCAGCTTGGCTCATTTGCT
Organism: Simmondsia chinensis; assembly: GCA_018398585.1. Lineage (NCBI taxonomy): Eukaryota > Viridiplantae > Streptophyta > Magnoliopsida > Caryophyllales > Simmondsiaceae > Simmondsia > Simmondsia chinensis. The sequence continues at coordinate 6,966,103 of JAGTTD010000011.1, forward strand.
GCCCTAGGCATGCGCATGACCTAGCAATGCATATAAATATATGTTTATTTATTATTTTGTTTCGTTTGTCTTATGAGTATTAGTTAACATTAAATTTATTCATCTCATAAATTCAATTTAAATGTTTCAAATGGTATATTAAAGCTTACGAAAGGACCTTGGGGGCAACTGAATTCTATCTTTAAATGAGTCAAATTTAATTAGCATCATATGATAACATTTGATTATGATTTAACAATATTTAATTCGATAAACAAATGTGATTGCACTCGATAATTAAATATATTTATACAAGAATTCCAATATTTATGTTGGATGCATGACTGACCCCTTTGTAAGATATCCATGAGAAATAATAACTTAAGTTACAATTATTATGTTTCTCACATCTTTTTCTCAAGTCCCCATTTTTGCCCTTTAAAAAATTATATGATACGAAAGCGTTTTTCTTATGCTAAATTTTAGTGACATTTACTTGAAATGCTTTGGCCCAAGATTCAAAATGTTTGAATAATTACAAATCTACTCAAGGGAACTCTATCTCAAGAACAGACTACAGATTCTCCATTGAATATTGTTCCTATCATACTTTATGCTACATCTAACATACAAAGGATATTGGTCACTCTGTGAGATCTCAATTTTAAGACTAGAGATTCTTTTAACTACGTGCATGAGTTCAAGACATTCTTAGGCTTTAGAGTCATCGTCTAATAGCAAAATATGAATTATTTATTTTAAATAGTAGTTGGGAAATAAACAACTCAAGTGGTCATGTTCAGTGTTTCAATCACATTGACAAACACCAATGTGATGTTTTTGAATATCTATCCATACTACTAAGACAAATCATTGCTTATAACATATTATAGTCTGAAAAGATAAGTAGTTCAAGCTTATTAGCGACTATGAACTTAAGATTTCTTTTTGACAAAATATCACTCCTTTTTATTTAAGTCTATCCATTGCTTAATCTTATTGATTACTTAAATCAAATACTGATATATCATCATGGACAACATTTGTCTCAATATAAAGTTTGAAACATAAACACATGCATGTATAACTCGTAAAACATAATCAGATAAAGACTAAAAATTAATTTTATTTATTCATAATTACCAAAACTACATAATTGGATTTTCACGACATTATTCCTAACCTAGCTAATAACCTATCTTACTTGTATATATACGTTAGCAACCATGATAGCAAATAGGGGTGAGAGAATGGCAAAAAAAACAAAATGACCATACTGGTTTAAATGATCAACAATCACGAGAATGATATCCTAAATATGTTATTTTGAAAGTCCTTCAATGAATTTGAGAATGATACTGCTCCAAGTGGTGTCCATGATGGATACTGGTTGGCGAAGTCTTCTAAAGCAGCGGTGCCATACTTACATTTTGGCACACAATCAATGGCGGATCTAGGACATATTTTCACCGGGGGCACTAATGTTGAGTAGACGACAAAATGAAAATCACTAATAACAATGCATTTTAAATTTTAAAAATTAAAAAAAATAAAGATATCGCTCTAAATTTAATATCAAACCTCTATTCATATGTACCATTGCATTCAAAGTCATTTTAAGTTTCTTCCAAATTTCCAAAATTATCAAACTTTTTTATTTCCATAATAGAAAAATAAGAGAAAGAATTAATTATATATTCGTTATAAATAACAAAATATAATCAAATAATATATAGTAAGTAATAAAAAAAAATGTTAAATAACTATGTTTTATAAATTTATCTTATATATATATATATGGAGCTAATGTGATTTATGATTTAATAGAAGAGAATGAGAGAAATGATTAGAAATATGACATGAATGAGGGATGTGACATATGACAGTACATAAATGATGGATATGAAAATCTTTTTTCACCAAAAGGGGGTGCAGTGATTGAGGGAGAGGTGGGATGTGGGCATTTAAGTAAATTTGTAGATTGAACATGGCCTTGCTCAAATATTATGGGCATTGTCCAAAGGTCATTAGGGGGCATGTGCTTCCAGTCAATACACACTAGATCCACCTCTGCACACAATACACTTTTTGATGAAATTAACACTGTCATGCTTTGGGTCCTTCCAATAAAAAGGTGGTTACCCAGTTACAAGTCACTTTACACCTGAATGTAACCCAGACTCAAATGCAGGCTCTACTTGATAATGTAATTCTGTACTGGTCCTGAATGATCAATAACCATCCTGCCTTTTCAAAATGATTGAGTATTTTGCCATGTATAATGCGGCCTTGAATGTGGATTAGATGTAATCTTACCTATGAGCTTTTGGACCACAAGGTTATGCATCTAATCTTGTTGTAATTTGTGCCATGAGGTTGGTTGAGGCTGAAGTCAAGGCCATAGTGAGCAATTCCACCCTAGTAACCTGAGATAATACATCTGCAAAAATATTCTCTTTCCCTTTCTTATAACATATATAAAATATAGGGCAAATTGCATATGAGTACCCTAAGGTTTGATGTATTGATGTTTTCGTCCACATACTATGTGAACTAATTATTTAATCTAAAAGTTACATGTATTTAATAAGATAGTTCAACTAACTGTGTGAAAGGTTTCAAAATTTGTCATTATTTGTTGGTAAGTCCACCATTTCCTCACTATTCGTCTCACCTAATACCTGACACTGTTAATGAAGAAAAGTTGGATGAGATGCCTATTTTACACCTTTATAAATGGTCATGTCGAATATTTTTTTAAATTTATATCACTTTGGACTAAAATATTATTTCCGTAAGCTAATATTATTTCACAAAGCATATAGACAAAAAATTTATATATTAAACCTTAGGTTACTAATGTGTAATTTACCTTAAAATGTATCCCATAAGCTTTGCCAACTAGCGCTGCTGAAAGGGAGTGGAAATGTGCTGTTCTAAAAGGTGTTTAATGATTTTCTAGCTAGTATGGATCCATAAAAGCATATGATAAGATAGTGGTTCATTTCTGTACGACATAAACAACCAACAATTCCCTTTCATAGACGGACTTATGTTGGAGGCAAGGAGACAGAGATTTTTTTAAGTAGACAATTAAGTGGCCATTCTGCAATAGAAACACACCAGTACCAACATTAGATGCATCAATCTTGATTTCAAAGGTAGTGGTAGGAAGCGCAATTGTGCAAGGACCGGGATCATAGTGATGGCTGCATGGAGGCCAACTGAAAGCCTCATCCGCCATAGGGTTCCAGTCCTGCGAGGGTTTTTAAATAACAATCAAGTGTTCCGTCTCCCATTTCTCCTTGGGCATCCTTGGGCCATCACCTTATCTTTTCGCACATGTGGCCTAGCTGTTGATTTTCTCCTATGAGCTATGCCAACAGTTTTTGGATCACTTGGATCAATCGGGCTTCGTGAGTCTCAAATCTCAACTTATGCAGGGTATGAATCAATATTACTATTGTAATTTGTTTTTGGTCAAAAACTATTGTACTTCATGATAGATAAGACAAAAACTTTTCTTACGAAAGGTACTTTACTGATCCTAAAGACTAAATGGAAATTTTATTTTGAAACCAATTTTGATATGCGTCTAAATTGATTTCAACTTTCATTGTACAAATATTATTCAAATTGGACATCCTTGATGTCAATATTAACTAGATGTATTATTTTTTTGGAACAGTGGATGTATTATTTTTGATATGGTAGCAAATTACAAAATGTGTCCTTTCTTTCAAGGGATTGGCCACAAAATTTTCAAAGGACAATTGATTTTAAAACTATGAATAACTAAGCAAATGGTTAAAAGATAACCATCTTACCCGTCCAAAGATGCGTTTCGTTTATAATATAGAAGTTTGAAATATTTAAATATACTATGACCTTGTTTAATTAACCCTGGAATTAATTCTTTTACGAAATTGTATTATTAGGAATTCAATTGATCTGTACACTTCTTAGAAAGTAGGTCAAAATGTTTGGTTGTGAGAATGTTAAATAGAACTTCATTTAATATTTTTTTGATTGGCACAACAATTTCCTCGGAGATAGAATTAAATTAACTACTATACCCATGACCATTCTTCTAACTAGAGGTGTTCAAAACAGTCGGTAATGGATACTGAACCAAATTGTAGAAGTGCCAAACTGAAAATGATGTTAACCATTGAATTTTCGGTTCGGTTAACTGAACCGAATAAATTTGAGGTATTTCGGAACAGTGAAATAGTGATTTTGTCTATTTTGGTTAACCAATTTATTGAAGTAATATACAACATGAATATGTTTTTATATGTTGTTTATATTATATTATTCACTAAAGTATGTTGCTCTAAAATATAAATGAACTATTCCATAAGCTATTCAATTTTGCTCCACATTTCTAATCCATTTGTTTCAAGTAAAGAACAGGCCAGGAAAAACAATTTATAATGCATGACTAATGCTATCTTTTCCCAACTCATTTCCTACCATAGAGTACTCGTGCCACACTGTTATATTTCAAATACTAGCTAAACACTACTTTGCTACAATTATGTACTACTCGATTGCCCATTGTTGGTTAAAATGAGATATCACACATTAGTTTTTTAGAATTTTATTATACGCTCATAATTTTATTGATTCACATTTTATGCATTTTTGGACATTTACAAACCATTAAATAAATGGATCATATAACATGAAAGAGATGTTATATTATTTTTTGGGTTATCGATTAACTAACATAACTGATTTACTGAAAGCCGGTTGTTGGGAAAATCTAAACAATCAAGCACAACGGAAGTGAAAGACATCAAAAATAGCAAAAATCAATCTCTAAACTAGAAGAAAAACCCACAGGACCCAACGGGTGCCTTAATTTACTATGAAATTAAGGATTACAATCTCTAATTGTAACCCCTAACCCATACAAACATTAACCTCATCAATCATCAACATCAGTGTAACTATTGAACTGTAAGTCACTAACCCTCTCCAATTATAACTGTTGCATGGTAGGTCACCAACCCTTTCAAAGTGTAGCTGTTGCATGGTGGGCCACAAACCCTTTCAAAGTGTAACTACTGCATAGCTAGTCACCAACCTTTTTCAATGTAGCTTTTGCACAGCAAGTCACCAACCCTCTCAAAACGTAGCTTTGGAAAGAGGAAGCTACAAAGCTCTCTTATTTCTCAATCAAATATCTCTCCCCCTGCCTGAGTGCCAGCCCGAGTGCCCCCTTTAGGTACCCTTTTACAAAACCTCAATTAGATTAGGTAACTGAATCATATCAAACATCTTCCCAAATTGTATCTAAATCAAATCAAATCAATTCAATTTTAATTTTGAAATAAATAATATCCTAACACCGGTTAACCGGTCTTTTCGATTACAGTAAAGGTTAAATATTTTTGAGTAGTTTTAGTTATGGTTAACCGAACTAAGAAACTCTCCAGTATGGTTAACCGAATACTGAATAGCCCTTCTCATAACCTCATTCATCCAACATTTTTGCCTCATTATTAATTAGGCAAGGGTAGAATTGTCATTATGCATTTAGAACTACACAGTAGAATTGTCATCATGCATTTAAAACTACATAAGAATATAGAATTTATGTAGCCTCCCCAATAAGTTAATTCCTGTATAACAAAGGAATTGTAAATTCTTAAGGAATTTGCACTTCTTATGTTCTATAGATTAAATAATTAACAAACAAGAGGAAAAATCCCACTTTCTGTGAATTTCAAATTCCCGTGTTCCTTCTTGGTAAGCAAACAACCCTCATATCTTGTGTAATATCTTATGAGACACCGGCATTGGTGCATTGCATGTTGTCAGAGTATACAGTTAATATGGCCTTTTAAGCAAATATAAGAAATGCCAGATAGAGTGGACATGTAAGATAAGATATACATTGTATTCTACAATGACAAATGCTACTATTATTTGTAATAGGTCAACTGCTAAGTCATAGATTTCTAGAAGGGTACACCTACAACATTAGATTTCTATCTTTATTCTTGTATATATGGTATGAATGTAGAAACTGTTACAAGCATTTTTAGAAAATCCAATCCACTGAGATATTCTTAGACATTTTGGATTTATTTCACTTGTAGATTTCTCAAAACCTCACTATATATATAGCACTACTTTCTGAATGCAAACTTATTAATAGCACCTCTATTAGAGCTACCATTTATTTCAATACAGCTAGAAGGAAACTGACCCTTACATTCATGAAAAATCACTCTTCAAGAAGAGCAAACTTAAACAAGAGGAAGCAAGGCCTCGTCAAGATGATGCATAGGCTTACCAACACGAACGACGTAGGGGCTTGCGCGATCTCTAAGTTCAGGGCTATGTTTGAGGAAGAGAAAGCGAAGAACATGTACGACCAAGAAGCCCAATTGAAGTGAATGCTTTATAAGACGAATGACATGCTGAAAAAAGAGGAGAAGAAAAATCGAGCACTAAAAATGTTGTTGTCGATGTCTAATTTCTTGCAAGGAAAGGGGTTACCGAATTTGAGTTTGAACGAGATGAAAGAGTTGATTTGTGTTATTGACAAAATGATCAATGATATCAAGGAGAAGATTGATGGCCCAACTAAATTGGAAAATTAGGTATTAATGTAGGGAGATTTTGTGGGCTCGACACAATTTAAGAATTTTATCTTCATATGTTTAAGTCTAAGCGTACTGGGGTTGTAACAATTATGAAATAAATGTCATTTTGGCTTGATCTTTTGGTTAGATGTAGATATTAATGTGATTGTGTGGTTCTTTTTAGTATAATGATTTGCATAATACTTGTACATATGTCGGGTGTTTTAGTTTCACCTTAATTTCAATTACATTTAGATTGTACTTTAAAGGGTGGTGTAAGATTTTGGCTATTGCTCACTATTAGTGGTGGCTAGTGGGCAGGGTTGGCCTATGACCTGGCTCGAACTATCTTGACTGGAACCGGGCCTGCAAAAATAAGAGGGGGGGGGGGGGGAGCTTGGGATGGCAACCCAGCCTGGCCCATACCCGGGCCCCAGGCTAGGCCGGTTTCCCCCTACTTGGCCCATCGTACAAACGGGCTCGGCTCGGACAATCCACTAGTCCACGGGATGGTTCCCCGTTGGCCACCTCTACTAACTATGGAGTTAATAATGAAGTTAATTACATTGAATGAGCATTGGGTGGCTTGGCTCAAGTCGTTTGGGATTGGGTCATCTTGGGTTCAATTCATGGTGATGCTTGACCTGAATTCTTTGAGTTCCGATCAACTCATTAGGTCATAGAGGACAATGAACTTCTAATTTTTTTTGTCTTTTCCATTTGGAAGTTCAATGCTATCACAATTACCTTTTAATTGGTGAGAGATATCAAAATGACAAGCAACCTGAAGAGGATGACTTTCTACAATAATTGCTGACTTGGCTAAATCTAAACCACAATCCGTCAATCATGATTCCCCCATCAATACAGGTAGCAATCGCATGATTGGCACTATAAATCCCATTAACCAAACAAGCATCAATGTCATTCTTGATAACCCCAAGAAGAGGCTTGGACCTAGATCCTTGGACCACAGGGCCTGGTTGACTAGCAATAAAGTATCAAATTTAATAGCTTTTCATTGAGCTTTCTTGGCTACAGACTAGATCGTCCTTAACTCCTTGTATGACAAACCTGCATTGAGATTTCCATAATCACCAACAAACAAAAGCCACCCTAGCCAAAGTGAACGGATCATCAAAAGCATGGCCGAAACATAGCATCAGGGGTAACCCAAAAAACCATCAATCATCGGTTTACAACCGTTGTTAGAGGCTATTAAAACAACTCACAAATGGAAAAGAAATATAATATGGTCTAGTGACAATTCATTCCACACTGTGAATAAAACCATGGCACTGGAATAAGTCTTTTAGCTGAGTTAACATTAGACACCAATGCATCAAACATAAGTTTACGAAGGAAAAATCGAACTTTGGGAGGTACATAAACCCTCCACAAATTGTGGAGTGAGTTTCAGTCAGGGAGGTCGAGAAGGACGCTTGATTCTCCAAACTGGAAAGGGCTGTAGACCAACACCATAACACATGCCTTTGTTTAACCTTAAACACTCCTTTGGAGTTCCACTTCCAAACCAACTTATCATCCACCCTAGGATCCGACACTAGAATTCCTCTAATAACTCTAGAAGTTTCCGAAGAGAAGTATTTCAAATCTACCAATATCCTAACCTCTTGTCACTGGATTAATAAAATTGGAGACATGCAATGGACCTGCATTCAATCCCTCTAGCCGAAGTTGTCTGTTACGAGTACCTGGAATACAATCATCTTTCCGACATTTAATCGTTCTACCATTTTTGACATTTCAACTAGGCCTCTACTTAAGGTAGGGGTGTAATCGAGTCGAGCCAAGCCGAGTATCCCAGTACTTGAACTCGAACTCGAACTCGATTACTACTCGGGTACTCGAATTGGTACTCGAACTCGATTTGAGTAGTAAATTTTGCTCGAACTCGAACTCGATTAACTATTCGAGTACTCGACTCGACTCGACTCAAATACTCGTTTATTTTGCATAGGAACATTCTCAAATTAGCTCCATTATAATATTGTTCCATACACTCGGACATTATTAATACTTACCTATACTATATTTTAACATATACAACCATAAATTACCGATATATTAATAGAAAATACGCATCAAAACCTAAGTTTAAAAAATTACAAGTAATCCAAATATAAGTTCTTTCACTCTACCACAAAGATAACATGTCATCTTTTACAAGGAAGTCAGTCTTCCTTTTTTAATTCTACTATTAATATCACAAGCCATCAATTTCAGAAGAAAATAATATACAAGAACTACTTTATATGAGTCAAGTATTGAGTCGAGTACCACTTCGAGTATCGAGTCGAGTACTTAATCAAGTATTTTGTCGAGTATTTAATTGAGTATCGAGTCGAGTATTTATTCGAGTATCGATTCGAGTATTTAATCAAGTATTGGGCCGAGTAGTCAACTACTCGACTCGTACTCGTTTATTAATCAAGTATCTTTTGATATTCGAACTCGGTTAACTCGAGTTTTATTCGAGCTACTCGCGAGCGGCTTGGATCATTTACACCCCTAACTTAAGGAAATTCCAACTTCGAATCATACTTTTCCATCACTAGGAAGGGGTAGAAACGACCTGAGCACCCAAAAAAATCACCATCCGAAAAGTACATACCTGTACCAAAGCAGGCCCAAAATTCATTTGGATAGTCAAGAAGTCTCCAAGCCTGAATGGCCAACAGGGTAAGGTTTGCTCCTTTGATGTCTCTAAATCCCAAGCCCTATGGCTTTTTTACTTAGCTAACTAATTCCATCCCATTCAATGTATTCGTCTTTTATCATCAATATTTCCTTTCTATGAGAATTTAGCAATTAGATTGTTTAGTTTTATTACAGAAAGTAATGGGAACTTTAAGGCAATGAAATATATACTGGGGCATATATAGAGGGAAATTAGACTATTTAGTTTTATATACTGAAGGTACGATTGCAGCAACTTTAGCAAAGGATCTAATAAAAAAAAAAAAAAACCCATATAAGCTCCATCTACAAACAAGCAATTACCTTTAATTTGAAGCCCTTCATTAGAAGAATATCTTCAAATCGAGCCACCATTTGAACTATGCGATTGAAGCCTATAAACAATGCTCTTGAAAGATTGATCCCAACTGGCATTATCCTCCCTAGAAGGAACAATCAAGAGTCTATGTCCTCTCGCATTAAATTCAGATATCTGTAAAAAAAGCTCCCCTTTGAATTGCATTTGACCTAAATGCAGAATAATCTATCATGTTCTTTACGAGTACCCACCATAATTGATTTCCCCTACTGCTCTTAAGCGTCTCCCAGACTTCTAGTAACTAATTAGCCATCGGTCACTGAAAGAATAGGGAGAGGCAACAATCTTACAGACATCTGTAGCATGAAGGAAATGACCATCAAAATCTAATCGGAAAGTCTTGGATTCAATAAAAATAGTAAAAGGATGGCAATCTACAATGGACAAAGAGTCATAAAAGCCATTTTAAAGCTCAATTGCAAACACACACGCGCGCGCACACACACACACACACAGAGAGAGAGAGAGAGAGAGAGAGAGAGAGTTTTAATATGAAGTGGAAATTCATTCCGTAATTGTGAAAGCGGGTGTCATAAACAATTTGCTTAGATGAAAAGATTAGATCAAGCTCTGGCTATTATGAAGTGGGAATTCATAAATATATATATGAAACAATATTATTTGGTTATTGTTATTGTTAGGGTAATAATTTTTAAGTAATAATGTGATTTACAGTGAATAATTGCCTCATGATTTCACAAAGTTGCTTTGACATTAACGTGTTTACCTTGACAATAACAGTGTAAAAGTTTCTTACAAATTAAGTTGTTTTTGGGGATAATATTTCCAGATTAGTTCCTATCATCCCTTATTTGTTATTAGCGGATCATAGTTTGTTATTTTTTTTTATAGTACATCTTTGGGCATGTTGTAAAATATTTTGAACATATTTTCAAAAATTAATAAATGAGCGCAGAGAAAATTTTAATGTAATTATATTAAGGACCTCTCCAATAGTATGATCATATAGAAAAGCAAAAATTAAACATATGATAAAAAATGTAAAAAAAAAAAAAAAGAAATCATTAAAAAAAAAAAAACTAAACTCTCTTACCTGAAAAGAAGAACAAATGATACCAGCCTAATACTCTTGAGAACAAAAGTCCTTCCTCGCTATTCTCCGTACTAGGAGTATGGGCATAATAAATATTTAACTTAGGAAAAAGTTCAAAAGAAATCATTTCTCTTATTTTTGAAGACCATAGTTTTTTTTTTTAGAAAATGAATGCTAAACTTGATTCCCAAATTTCCTATTTATAATAAAATTTGAGTGGAATACCGATCAATTCAATATGGGCCTCTTAAAAAAAAAAAAAAAAAAAAAACCCGTTTTAAGCCAACTTTAGGCCAACGTCTAGTGATGGAGGTGCACCTAGGTGTTGCAAGGCTTGACGTTGTTTTCTTTTAATTTTAATTTTTCTCTTTTCTCTTTTTTTTCTCTTCCATCATACTCATATTCATCTAATTATGAAAAATTTTTAGCATAAAACTTAATTCATATCATGCATTAATTTGAATATTTTTAGATATTGTATACTTTGAGGCTTACGGAGTGACCTTAGAGATAACTTAATTTTAACTCTAAATGAGTCAAATAGTTATCATCACATTACCATTTAACAATACTTAACTCCATTAAGTAAAAATTTTTACACTCTAGAACTAAATATTTTATTCGAGAAACAATTGCATGAACAAAACCCATGTATTAGATATTTATAAGAAAAGCAACTTAAACTACTATCACTTTATTTCTCACATCTTTTTTTTAACTTCCTAATTTATCCTTTTTAAAAAATTCCATGATATGAAAAATATATTGTCATATTAAATTTGAGTAAAATTCTCTTTAAATATTTTGACCAAAGATTATGAATTTTTGAATACTTGCGAACTTACTCATGGGAATATTTTTATCTCAAGGAAGATAATTCCCTATTGAATGTTCGTTGCCGCGACACTTTGTGCAATCATCATACAAAGGATATGGCCACTATGAGAGACCTTATAATTCTGGGTACATCAATGTGACATATACTACATGCACGAGCTCACGCGATTCTCAGAATTTTAAAGTCATCACTTAATAGCATATTATTCAGAAATAAACAACCCAAGTCGTCCAATTCAGCATTCCAATTTCCTTGACAAGCATTGATGTGATATTTTTGGATCTCTATTCATATGACTAAGACAAATCATCACTAACATTTATTATAGTTTTAACGTCAAATTTGTCCAAACTTACTACTAACTAGGAACTTATTTTTGACAACATTTCACTCATTTTGATCTAAGTCAATTCATGGCGTCATCTCATTGTCCATTTAAACCAAATATTCATATATCATCAAGGATTACATCCATCTTATGGTGCATTTTGATAAATAATCATAGGCATGTAAAGCTCAAAAAACACACTCAGACAATTAAATAAATAGAATAATTTTATTTACTCCTAACTATCTCCGAATGACAATTCAAATCTACCCCATCTACCCCGTACAAATCTACCAAATCACTAGCTACAGCAATTTCAGTGTCAATATCTCACTATGTCATTTTGTCACTTATAAGCTATGGATCCTTTAAGAACTTTCTGAGTTAACAAGCTTATTTCACAACTTTCAAAGCTGCTATGTACTTGGCTCGATAGTGAAGTCAACAATGTAAGATTACTTGATAGTTCTCTATCCAATAGCTCCTTCTCCAAGGTAAAGACATATGCGAAGGTCAAACATTTAGAATTCTTATTAAAACAAGCGGCCTATAATAAATCCAGAATCTTATTTTTCAATCTCGCAAAAGCTTGATCTCAATAATATTGATTGCTTCTTCGAGGTCTTCAATATCAAATTGACCAAATAACCAAATCTTTGTAGCCGATATTGATCTTACATTGTTCTCAATGAGCGGAATGTCATCCACATACAACATTAAGAAAATCACTACCTTCCATTATATTGCTTGTACACATAGGGTTCATCAACCATTTCTTCAAACCAAATATTAAATAGGTTCAGTGAATCAAATTTGCTATGAACAAGATGCTTATTTGAGTTCGTAAATAGACTTCTTCAATTTGCATATCTTATGCTCTTGATTCTGGGCAATAAAATCCATTGAGTTAAATCGTAACTATATCTTCCTTGAGATGACCATTAAAAAAAAAAAAAAGAAGACAACTCTGACATTCATTTTAGCAGCAACATATTGGAGTATTCTAATGGACTTAAGCATAGTGACCGATGACAAGGTATTGTTATAGCTGATTCCCTCCTTTCGAGTATAACTCTTTGCTACTAATCTAACTTTGAAAGGTTTCTACCTTCCTATTGTTTCTTATCTTTCTCTTATAAATCCACTTTGATGCAATGAGCTTAATGCCTTTAGGCACCTATACATGTTCTCATACCTATTCAGATACATTTATTCCATCGTATCAGTTTTCTTCCCAAACATATAGGTCGGTCATCCCTTAGTTTGGAGATATAAAAGCTTTTATCTTATCAATAAATTGCTGTAATTGGTATCTTGGAAACTCCAATTAGATAGTTTTAAATATTCAATAAGTACGATCGTATTAATTATTTATGATCGGATTATGTTTTACAAGTCAAACATGCATTTGATTATTTTCTAAAACAGTCCATGAGATGGACATAGTCTAAGATGACATGTCAAAATTGGTTTAAGTTATCAATAAGATTGAATCCCAGATAGACTTAGATCAAATTAGTGATATGTTGTCAATGTATGTTCATAATCGGTGACAAGTTTGGATAACTTGTCCGATAAGACTATAATATGATACTTTTGATGACTTGTCTTGGTCATGAGGATATGGATCCAAGAGTATTATGTTAGCGTTGTCAATAAGATTGGAACACTAATCAGGATTACCTGAATTATTTGATTCTTAACAGCTATAAGAAATAATTAATTCTGTAAGAAGATAACTCTAAATCCAAGAAATAACCTGAACTTGTGCATGGATTGTTCGTTATTTCGATGTGCTAAAAAAATTAGTAAAATTCATTTACTTGAATCTTATGTGCGTTGGGTAATGGCATGAAGTGTAGTGGGAACACTTGTTTTACATGGAATCTATAGTTTCTAATGAGATAAAGATGTCCCCCTTAGTTGATCGCAAGTATACGAACAAATTCTAAAATCTTTGGCCAAAGTATTTCATATATTTGACATTTGGAATTAATAATTATTTCTGTATTATTGAACTATTTGAGAAGGGCGAGGCGGGAACTATGGCCATAGATGTGATAAAAGTAACAATAGTAGTTCAAGTTACTTTTGCTCATGTATATCTAATAGAGAGGTTAATTGTCCTAATAAAAGTTATTTAAAAAATTCTTGAGTGAATATATTTAACTCTTATCTTAAGCACAGTTTTAAAATATTTAAATTGAATTTATGGGATGAATTATTTATTCATAAGATGAATAAATTAATTTTACTAAATAATATTCATGAGATGTATTTTATACATGTAGGATTTTAAACAAAACAAGACAAAAAAAGAAAAGAAAAAACAAACTGGAACTTGGCCTCAAGCGGGCCTAGTTTCATAAGCATAGCACGTGCCAGCCAAGCTACGAATCCGCGCCAATGTCAGGCTGCCAATAGGCATGCGAAACGTGTCACACGCTAGCGCCGGAGTTGGTGATCCGTGTGCTTGTGGCCTAATCAATTGTAAAGCGACATGTGGCATTTTTTTTTATTTTTATATAAATAGGCGTTGTTTGAGCCATTAGATTTAAGGGTTTTTTGGGTTTTGAAACCTAGTTTTCTCTCACGACTACAAAACAACAACAACAATAGTCCCAGTGCCTTGCGGCTCCCGCAGAACGCAGGGTCTGGGGGGGTGATGTATGCAGCCTTACCCCTTCCGTCAGGAAAGGAGACTGTTTCCGGGGACCCCCAACCTGAAGTAGTTGAGTGCCTGCAGATAAACCACCATTCAATATCATGCATATAGAGGGAAAAGTAGAAGAAGGAGAGAAGAAGAAGAAGAAGAAGAAGAAGAAGAAGAAGTAGGAGAAAGGGCATGATTAGGGACTTAGCTAGGCTAAAAGTGCTACACTAAAGGTTATGCTTACCTAAGAATCTTAGACTACCAGTCACTCCCCTTACTACTCTACTCTGCCATCTCCGCTACCCTAATGCTAGCCCTCCAACGTGTCCTATCTGAGGCCATCTCCTCTCTTAGGTTTAGGTGGGTTAGGTCTTGACGAATCGTCTCCAGCCAACTCTTCTTTGGTCTGCCCCTCCTTCTTCTGCTTATCTCTGTGTTGAGCTGTTCACACCTCCTGACTGGGGCTGAGGTCGGTCTTCTGCTGACATGTCCAAACCATCTTAGGTGGTGCTCCCTCGATTTATCATCGATCGAGGCTACACCCAGCTTACCTCGTATCACATCATTCCTAATCCTATCCTTTTTGTGTAGGCACACATCCATCGTAGCATCCTCATCTCTGCCACCTTCATCCTCTGTGTTTGATTTTGTTTCATTGGTCGAGACTCTGCCCCATATAGCATAGCCGGTCTTACTATCGTCTTATAATATTTTCCCTTTAACTTTAGCGAGAACTTTCTATCACACAGCACCCCGGATGCCATCCTCCACTTCTGCCAGCCTACTTTAATCCTGTTACTGACATCCTCATCTACTTCACCATTCTGTCGTATCATGGATCCCAGATATTTGAAGCTCTCCTTACTTGATACGGCTTCTGCTCCAATCTTAACCTCCTCGGTGCTGGTCGTGGTAGAACAGTCGAATTTGAATTCCACATACTCAGTCTTAGATCTGCTAATCCTTAAACCCCTCTATTCTAGTGCGCCTCTCCATAGCTCTAGCTTCTCGTTTATGTCCGCACGAGATTCCCCTATCAGAACTATGTCGTCTGCAAAAAGCATGCACCAAGGTACCTCCCCTTGGATATGTCTAGTGAGCTCATCCATCACTAGAATGAACAGGAAGGGACTCAAGGCAGAGCCCTGGTGGACCCCTACTGTAATAGGGAAAGTGTCTGTCTCCCCTTCGCCTATTCGCATATTAGTATATGCCTCTTCATACATGTCCCTAATGACCCGAATATGAGGCATCGGGATGCCTCTCCTTCCCAACACTCTCCACAGTACCTCTCTTGGCACTCTGTCATATGCCTTCTCTAGATCGATGAAGACCATGTGGAGGTCCTTTTGTCTCTCCCTGTATTGCTTTATCGTCCGCCGTAAGAGATGAATGGCTTCTATTGTTGATCTCCCAGGTATGAACCCAAACTGGTTTTCGGTCACTTCTGTCTGTTGTCGTATTCTGTTTTCTATGACTATCTCCCACAACTTGAGGGTGTGACTCATCAATTTGATCCCTCGGTAATTGGTGCAGCTCTGGATATCACCCTTGTTCTTGCAGATTGGGACCAGTGTGCTCTTCCGCCATTCTTCCGGCATCTTGTTCCCCATCAAGATTTGGTTAAAGAGTTTTGCTAGCCAGCTGCAACCCCTCTGTCCAAGGCATTTCCATGCCTCAATGGGTATCCTATCTGGACCAACTGCTCTTCCCCTACCCATATGTTTTAGGGCTTCCTTGATCTCCTCTGGGGTAATTCGCTCACAATAGCATTCGTTCTGATCCTCTTCCGTAGTCTGGAGCTCACCTTAATCTATCTCTGTGTTTCCTCGGTTGTTGAACAGATCGTGGAAGTAGGCTTCCCACCTAGCTCTAATTTGATGCCCTTCCACTAGCACCTGCCCATCCACTCCTTAAATGCATTTTACTTGCCCAGGTCCCTCGTCTTCCTCTCTCTTGCTCTGGCTATCTTGTATATATCCCTGGCTCCCTCGTTGGTGTCCAGCCTCTTGTAGAACTCTTCATATGCTCGTGACTTTGCCTCACTAACTGCTTTCTTCATTTCTTTCTTGGCTTGCTGATACTGTAGTCTCTTTTCCTCTTCTCTATTGCGCTCCCACTCCTTAAACCGGTCTCGTTTCACTTTAATCTTCTGTTGGACTTCCTCTCCCCACCACCATGACTCTCTGTGGGTGATTGTCCCACCCTTTGACTCTCCCAAAACTTCGCGTGCCAAACTCCTGATTTTCTGGGCCAATTCATTCCACTTTCGGTTAATATCTCCCTCCTCGCCCCAATTGAGCTCTAAATCCGCTCCTTCCTTATAGACTCTAAGTTTTTCCCCTTTCAAGTCTGTCCAACGGGTGCGTCTCTGCTCGGGTTTCCTGCTTCTTCTGACCCACTTCTTGACCTTTACATCCGCGCACACCACCCGATGTTGTTTAGATTGGTCCTCTCCTCATATGACCTTATAGTCCCTGCGTTGTCTCTGTGCCCTCTTCCTTAGTAGGATGTAGTCGATCTGAGTTTTCGTCTCTCCGCTTTGATACGTGATGAGATGGTCGTCACGCTTTTTGAAAAAGGTGTTGGCAATTGTGAGCTCATAAATGATCGCGAAGTCCGGAAGGGATTTCCCCTCTGCATTCCTAGTTCCAAATCCGAATCCTCCATGGTGTGTCGCGTATCCATCCTCTTTCTCGCCAACATGCCCATTGAAGTCCCCACCAATCACCATTTGTTCATCTTGTGGTATGATTTGCATCGTTCTGTCTAAGTCCTCCCAAAATGCGGCCTTCTTGTTCTCTAGTAGTCCAGTCTGTGGTGCATAGGCACTGATCATGTTAATTATCTCCCCATCTACGTTCATCTTGATGCCTATGATCCTATCCCCAGTTCTTGCCACCTCGACTACTTTATCCTTAAGACTGTTGTCGACTATAAGTCCTACACCATTCCTCGCTCTGGTTTTCCCTGAATACCATAGTTTGTGTCCTAGCATCTCCCTTGCTTTCGAGCCCACCCATTTAGTCTCCTGTAGGGACAGGATATTGATCATTCTTTTCATCATCATTTGGACTACCTCATTGCCCTTCTATTTCAATGTCCCGATATTTAGTGTCCCTATTCTTAGATTTTCCTCCCTCTTTGGCCTCTCTCTCCCCCTCCCCACCCCCTGTAAAGATGGCCTCATGTTTTGAGTTCCATGTCTAGTCACGTTCATACACTTCTATCACTATAGATATATACACTCTTAAGTCCAGATAAACAATGCAAAACAAAAAGGGATTTAAGAGTCGCACTATTATTAGAAGTTAAAAAACGAGAACTTGAAGTAGAAGGATAAGGATTCAAACCTTGGGCCGACCGGTTTTCACTTACCTGGGCCGGTCAGCTTCCCGTTTGGTCTTATGAAGGCGGTGATCGGTGGCGGCCTTGAGGACGGTACTGCCTTTGTGGTCCGGCCCTCTGTACTAGCTTGGACTATTAGTGGCATGTGTGGTGGCGGTGGTGGTGGGTGATTGGGTGCAATTAGGCGATTGTGTGGTGGTGGTGGTGGGTGGGTGATGTTTCGATGTCGGACGGTGGGGGAGGTTCGGTGTCTGTGTCAGTGAGGGTGTGGTGTGTAGGTCGAAGTGGCGTCTGGAGGTGGTGGGTTGTCAGTGTGGTGCGGTGGGTCAAGGTTGGTGCAGTGCTGGGTGGGTCGAAGTGGCGGGTCAGAGGTGGGTCGTCGGTGTGGTGAGGTGGGTCAAAGGTGGTGGTGGGGCACGAGAGTTGGTGGGTCGAGGTCGAGGTGATGGTGGGTCAGGTCGGGCGAGTGGTTGGTGGGTTGTGGTGGGTGGTGGTGGGTTGTGGAGGGTGGTTCGGTCGAGGTCGAAGTGATGGTAGGTCGGGTCGGGCGCGGTCGAGGTTGTGGTGGTGGTGGTGGGTGCGCTTGTCCGGCGGTGGGTCATCGCCGTCACAGTCGCGTCACCGGTGGGTGGAGTCGAGCCGGCGAGGTGGCCGACGGTGGGGTGGGGTGGGTGTCAGTAGACGTTGATAATTGCAGAGCAGAGGAGAGAGAGAGAGCAGAGGAGAGAGAGAGAGAGCGTATCTAGTTTCTATTGACGACTAAAACTTAAAAAATATTTTAGGGGTTTCTAAATTATAGTTTAGCACAATTATTTTGAAAAATTGATTTTCAAAAAGATTGATAGAAAAATTTTGTTCTAAAATTTTTGCGAAGTTAAATATTTATAGGAGTCCACACGCCCGATGCTAGAAAAGGTTATTGCGAAGAAGACCTTGAGGTGTTAAGAATTCTTCTTCTAATTTTAGATCTTCGAGTCGGAGTTAGAATTCGCGCTTTAGGTATATCTAATTAAATATATCTGTTTTTCCTTTATTTTATTTATTCTACATACCATGTTTATGTTTGTTTTATTTGATTTTTTTGTTTGTCATATTATGAAGCCATTATAGTAAGATCTAGATCTAATTAAATAGTTTAATTAGATCAGGGCTTTAGATTTAAAATAGAGAATTTTAAATTAATTTTCTGTCGCGCCCGTTTAGGGAAATATTTTTGAAAAATATTTCCTACATAACTCCCATGTGTTTTAGGAACTAATGTGTATAGAACAAAGTTTACCAGTTAAGCAACTATATAGGACATACCTCTAAAAGAGGATATGTAGAATAACATGACTCATCATGTATACATCTCACTATAACCAAAAGCATAATATTGCTCTTTTTTTTTTACAACACTATTTGCAGTAAGGAAATCTCAAGTCTCCCTAGAAAGGTTTCAACAGATCTCTCTGATTAAAGTAATTTGAAATGTTCACTTAGCTAATTCTCACCTTAAGTCTTAAACTCTTTAAACTTTTCAAATAATTTAATTTTCTGAGTAGGTATACACATCAATACCTTGAGTAATAATCTATAAATATGATGAAATACTCATAACATCCTCTCACTCAAATGTTCACTAGTTCACAAACATCTTCTGTTAACGAGTTCAAGAAACCTGGTAGCTCGTTGCAATTACGTTTAAAGATCTTTTGGTCGCCATTCCTTAAACATGATCTGCAGACTGCCAAACTCTTTGAATCCAATGATCCTATAAATCCATTAAAAATAAGTTTTTAAATCCTATTTAGATTAATGTCACCAAAGTGCAAGTACCACTTATAGGTTATATCTATTTCCGGAGATTCTCTTTTATACGATAAGACAATATTGCTTGCATTATGCACAGAAAATTGCTACTAGTGGAGTTTTGATTTAGAAATAAAGAAACTATCCACCAATGAAGTTTTGCAAAAGAACTTTTTATTTTTCTCTTAATAAATAGGTCATCTAAAAACTAACAAAAAACCCAATATTAACTAAACAAGAAATCAAAACTAATTCTTCAAAATAGCAGATACGTAAATACAATATCTTAAAATCAAAACTTTGCTCCCAAACTTAAATGATTGTCTCCTAGCGTCAATATTGAAACACGTGTACCATATTCCGACATGAGGTACAACTCGCCGTCATGAAGCTTTCTTATTAGCTTAGGACTCTAAAGCATCTTACAGAAAAGATCAATTGATTCCGAGCCCACTCATAGGAAAACTGGTGGACTTATAACCAGTCGCGATTCAAGCAAAAAAGATATTTCATGCCTTGTTCTGATTGCTTGCTAGTTTAGACAATAAGATATATTGAAGCCTGACAATAAAGTTTGGCACCATGATCATGCTTTTGCTCCCAAGGAGAACGAAACACAATGTTTTGAAGTATTTTTCAATAAAATGATAACATTTTTATCTATTTTTAAAAAGCCCCCTGTCACCATATTCTCCAAAATCCCGAGTAAACTAACTTGATTTCTTTTTCAAATCATCAGGCTTCAATATGATGTCATTTTTGTCTTGAAAATTTTTTTCTTTTTAAGTTTCCAACATTAGAATTCACCAGATAGGGTACTTGATTATTGATAAATACAAAAGGTAAGGTTTTAAAACAATAAATCAAAAGGGGGGGGGGGGGGGGGGGGGGGTTATTTCAACAAATGTCAAGTACTAAAAAGGAACAACCCTGTTATTTAAGCTTATTTACTACATTAGCAAACCTGCCTTTCGTTTTCTTTTCATTTTACCTCTAAATCATGTCCAGTCCTTGAGATGGACGCATGAGCCAAATGAATGCTTCTCTTAGCTCTCATGACCCAATTTTACCATTTATAAAGCTAAAAGTTTAAATGAACAATCCTGCTTTAGCTAGGATTCCACATTCTAGAAGGGAAAACAAGAAAAACATGCAAACAAGGCTAAATTTGATTTTTTTCCTAGACTCAAGGCTTATGGAAGGTGTCTTCTCCTGCTAGCCTACATCTTTGTACTCACCAATCCCCCTTACTCGCCAACTCCTCCTATTTGCCAAATGACTTGGTGAGTCCTCCTCTGAACTCATATCTTAGTCTGCATCACTATAACGATGTTGTTCTAAATACCTCCAGTCACCTCCTTCAAAAGATCTGTCACTTCGATTTTGGTTCACCAATTGCACCATATAATCTTGGGATCGGTAGAAGTAGGCTGCAGTCAACTACGACATTGGCCAACTACCTTTGTAAATATGGTAAATGTACCGGGGTTCGTTGACCGTAACTTATATTCACACTAGTCCTGCTATTTTAACTACTTTAAGTAACTTTAGCAATGTGAATAATATTTGGTAGACACCTTGTTATTAAATAACTTTGATCAACTTTACTAATGCACAATTTTTTATTTTATTTATTTATTTAAAACAAAATAATAAAATCATAATCTTATTAGATTCTAATACTTATGCAACCATCTAATCATATTAAATGTTCTACGTGAAAGTATATAACTCCAAATTATTCAACTATTGAATTTATAATCGCATTAGTCATATTTGGAAAATATTCCCACTTAAATAATTGAAATGATCAAGAAATTAGCATAAGTCAAATAGGTTCAAAATTTTATTCACAGCGACGTGCTATTTAATAACTTTAAAAGCCATGAAAGATGCTACTGATTTCTAACAGACAACTAGTTATCAATCTCTTTGAATAACACTAATTAGGTAAAACTCTCTTTTTCATGAAATTATAAATTTTGCATATTCAAAATCTAGCATGTGTTTATTTTATCATGCAAGATATTTATACCATGTCACATATGAATATATATAGAGATTGGCTTTGATACCGATTGTTGGAAAATGTTCCAAGCATATTTCCAGAAAATTAACAAATATGCACAATGAAAAATTAAATTTAAATCGGAATCACGATCTCTACTTTAATATACTCATAATGACATAAAAATATCTAAAAATAATCATATACTAAACAAGCGATGCTAAAAGGCTTACTTGAAAAGAAGAACGAAGTGCCTGCAGAAACGTTTGGGATCGCAAAACTTTTTTCACAATCTCCTCCAAAACACCATTGTGTGGACTCCAAAAATATTTTACTAGGAAAAAGTTTATAGAGAATTTCTTTTTTCTTTTATTTTTTGACAAATGAAAATTTTCAAGAAATTCAGATGCTAAACTTAATTCTCGAAATCCCTCTGTAGAATCAGGTTTTGAATTGAAAAATACCTTAAAAAATAATGTGGGTTACGCAGGTCAAGAAATTGAAAAACAAAAACTTCGTAATCCGCGTGATGCATTGCCTTTGATTGATGATGCCTTCGATCTTGATGTCGCCAATGCGGCTTTAGAAACCTAGGGAATGCATAGGGTCAAGGAGCGTGGCCTAGCAATAGACATCTGCAGGGCTGCAAATGAGCCAAGCCGAGCCGAATCACTACTAGTTCGGCTTGGCTTGGTATCATTTATTTAATTGAGCAGCATATCTGTGCTTGGCTCTGCTTGCTAACTAAATAAGATCGGCTCCGTATCGGTATCATTTTGGCTTGATTACTTGCCAAGCTGGCTCGTTGAGCTTTATACACTCATTTACATGTCAGCTCATTGGGCTTATTTACCAGGCTCATTAGGCTAATTTATCAGGCTTGTTAGACTCATTTATGATTATTATTTCTTGAGTTATTAGAAAAGGGTAATGAAATAAATCATGCATGGAAATTAAAAATAAACAAAAACGTACATGAAGTCAATTCCACAATTCCACATAGTGGTAGAGGAAAAAAAAAAATCCAATCAATAGATAATGATTGGTGGGGAAAGTGCCACATGGCGCAATCTAGACATGTTAGCCAATAAACGAGCCGACTCATTAGATAAACGAGTTGGTTCGTGAGCCTTTAAAGCCGAGTGGACCTCTGTTTGATTTGGTTCATTTGTTTAAACAAGCTGCCCTTAAATAAGTTGAGCTGACTCTCGAGTTGGCTTGGACGAACCTGAGCTGAGTCGAACTTGCTTGTGAGCCAGCTTGGCTCATTTGTACCCCTAGGAATATGACCTAGCAATACATATAAATATATGTATTTATTTATTTCTTAATTTCTTTTGTCTTATGAATATTAGTTAACATAAAATTTATTCATCTCATAAATTCAATTTAAATATTTCAAACAATGTATTAAAGCTTACGAAAGGCCCTTAGGAACAATTGAATTTTATCTCTAAATGGGTCGAATCTAATTAGCATCATATGATAATATTTGATAAATAAATATGAGTGCACTCGATAATTAAATATATTTATAAAAGAAATCCCATATTGGTATTCAATGAATGACCGACCCCTCTATAAGATATCTATGAGAAATAACAACTTAAGTTACAATTATTATTATTATTATTTGACAAAAAAAGTTACAATTATTATATTCCTCACATCTTTTTCTCAAGTCCCAATTTGCCTCTTTTCAAAAATTCTATGCTACGAAAACATTTTTCTTAAATTAAATTTCAATGACATTAATACTTTGGCCCAAGATTCAAAATTTTTGAACACTTACAAATCTACTCAAGGGAATATCTCTATCTCAAGAACAAACTATAGATTCTCTATTGAATATTGTTCTTGCGACATTTTATGCTACCACCTAACATACAAAGAATATTGGTCACTCCGTACGATCTCACTTTTAAGACTATAAATTATTTTAACTATATGCATGAGTTCAATATATTCTTAGGATTTAGAGTCATCGTCTAATAGCAAAATATGAATTATTTATTTTTAATAATAGTTGGAAAATATACAATTCAAGTGGTCCTGTTCAGTGTTTAAATCACATTAACAAACACCAATATTGTGTTTCGAATCTCTACCCACATGACTAAGACAAATAATCGCTTATAACACATTATAGTCTAAACAGATAAACAGTTCAAGCTTATTATCGACTATGAACTTAAAATTTCTTTTTGACACAATATAACTCCTTTTTTTTTTTTGACAAAATAGAACTCCTTTTGATTTAAGTCTATCCATAGCTTAATCTTATTGATGGCTCAAATCAATTACTGATACATCATCATGGACAACATCAGTCTCATTATAAAGTTTTCAAAATAATCATATGCATGTATAACTCATAAAACATAATTAAATAATGGCTAAAAATTAATTTTATTTATTCATAATAACAACAACTATGTAATTGGATTTTCAGGATATTATTCCAAGCAAATGCACTGTGAGTTCTAGTGATTGAGACACGCCTATCGTTTCTATGGACACTGCAACTTCTTTTGGGTCTAATGGGAGTTCAGGGGTTGTGCCCCAGATTGAAGGTCGGGTGACTAGGGCGGCTTCGAAGAAGCTGACTCAAGTCAACAACAAGAAATCAAAGGGCAAGAAGAAATCCTGATTATTCCGGTACTGTTCGCCAAACAGGTAAAATTTGTGGTATTTTGGGAGGTAACGGTTAATGATTTTCTTTATTACGGTTAATCGAATTACTGAAATATGAAATATATATATATATATATATATATATAAATTCAAATCTTCCTATTTATAATTGTTTAAGATTTGAGTTCCACTGGTTTGTTTTTTCCTAACTAATAATTTCATTACTTTAGTTTCTAATAAATTATAAATTTTAAAAAGTCAAATAATAAACTAAGCCCTATCAAAAATTAGTTAGCCAATGAAAATTGAATTCTGCGTCGTCCTTGATCATGCTTCAATCACTTATAGACAGAAAATTGATACTCAAGAATTACGCATAAAAACTATCTTATATTCCTAATGTCTACCATTCTTTATTCCCTTATGTTATTATTTAAAGAAAAAAGTTATCTGTTTGTTGAAAATTATTATAAGTAATTAGTTATTGTCAAGAAATTTTTTTTATTACTTTGGAAATTCATTAATAATTGGTTAGCATATCGATTGAAGCTTTTACACTTTGTATGTGTTTTTTATTCGGTTATTGGTTAACTAGCTTTACCGAACCAATTTATTGAATTACCAAAAAGCTATTAACCGGTGCTTTTTGTAACGGTAACGGTTTGACATTTTTGAGTATTTTGGTCATGGTTAAACATTCCGAAATATCTTTTGGTACGGTTAACCGAACCATGAGCACCCGTAATATTACTTGTATAAACGTGTTAGCAACCATGATAGCAAAATAGGGGTGGGAGAATGGCTACAAGATTACTATACTGGTTTAAACGATCAACAATCACAAGAATGACATCCTTACCATGCTATTTCGAAAGTCCTTCAATGAAGTTAAGGAAGATATTGCTCCAAGTGGTGTCTAGGATGGGTATTGGTTGGAGAAGTTTCATAAAGCAGCTGTGCCGTACTTACATATTGGCACACAATACACTTTTTGATGAAATTAACACTATCATGCTTTGGCCGCTTCCAATAAAAAGGGTGGCTACCCACTTACAAGTCATCGTTACATCTGAATGTACCCCTGGCCCAGATGCATGGTCTACTTGATAATGTAATTTTGTATTGGTCCTGAATGATCAATAACCATCTTGCATTTTCAAAATAATTAGTATTTTTCCATGTATAATGTGGCCTTGAATGCGGATTAGATGTAATCTTGTATATGGGCTTTTGGACCACAAGGTCATGCATCTAATCTTACGGTAATTTGTGCCATGAGGTTGGTCGAGGATGAAGTCAAGGCCATAGTGAGCAGCTCCACCCTAGTAACCTGAGACAATGCATATACAAACATATTCTCTTTCCCTTTCTTATAACATATATAAAATATAGGGTAAATTGCATATGAGTACCCTGAGGTTTGGTGTATTAAAGTCCACATACTATGTGAACTAGTATTTAGTCCAAAAGTTACATATATTTAATAAGATAGCTCAAATGACGGTGTGAAAGGGATAAAAACTTGCTGTTATTTGTTGGTAAGTCCACCGTCCCCTCACTACTCCTCTCACCTAGCACTATGAACTGTAATGCTGTGACGTTATTAATGAAGAAGAGTTGGATGAGATCCCTATTTTACACCTTTGTAAACTGTCATTTGGATTACTTTGTTAAATATATATAACTTTGGACTAAAATATTATTTCTCAAAGCTTGTGGACAAAAAAAATTTATACACTAAACCTTAGGGTACTAATGCATAATTTACCTTAAAGTATATCCCATAAGCTTTGCCAACCTGTACTGCTAAAAGAGAGTAGAAATGTGCCGTTCTAAAAAGTGTGTAATGATTTTCTAGCAAGTATGGATTTGAATAGTGGTTCTATTTCTTTACGCGATAAACAACCAACAATTCCCTTTCATGGACGGGCTTAAGTTGAAGTCGAGGGAATATATTTTTTTTTTTGGTAATTCAGTGAAATATATAGAAAAGAAAGAAATATTTTCACAAGCTACAAGGGGCATATCCCCAGGACACGGCCGAAGCCTACAAGAAAGAACTAACATCAAAACAGAGTCCAGACATAGTTCATACATCAACCAAGAAATACATGGATACAAAGAGGGAACCAAGGCTCAAAGCCCCACTGGCGAAGCGAATCTGCATGGCGATGAGCTCCTATGAACGAGGGAACCGCAAGAAGGCAGCTCCTGACTAAACCTGTAATCTCCTCTTGCATAGTCGCAGCCAATCTGGATTGAGAGCGTTGTACCCAAAGGTTATGCTCATACCAGATAGTGTACACTGTTGCTGAGAAGCAGAATCGAGCAATGATGGTGCCAATTTCTCGACCCCTGAGGTGCTAAGCAGCCCAAGTGACGAGATAATCCCAAGGAAGGGAAGGCCATGCAATAGATGTACGTGGGACGATGAAACTCCAGACAGATGCAGAAAAATCATAAGCAAAGAAGAGGTGCTCATGAGTCTCATCAGGGAGGCCACATAGGACACAAACACCCTGAACTCCAAGTGCTCCAAAGCGTAAAAGACAGTCTCTAGTCCAAAGTCGCTTTTGTGAAGCAATCCATAGAAGAAGGCTCTCGAACCCGGAACAAATGGGGCTCCTCCAAACAAAAAGCAGGACACTCCGGGTCCTCATCCAAGGCTCTCTAACCCAAAGCCCAAACATCACGAGCTGCCTCAACTCGAGCCGAAATATGACTAAAATGATGTGCATTGAGGGCCTTCAGATTGCTCTTCAACAGTTTCAACTTCTGAGTGAGCTGAAACATAGGAGTGCCCTCAATACCAAAGTCCCAGACATGCCTAACGGTAGGGAGAAAGTCCTTGTGATTAGCCCAGAAATTAAAGAACTTAAAAGGAAGACGCTAGGCGCGACACTCCCCAAGCCCTCTGACAACAATGGCACTGTGGTCAGAAACAATATAGCGTGCAAGAATTTGGCTTTGTTTAAGTAGACAATTGAGTGGTCATTCTGCAATAGAAACACACCAATACCAACATTCGACACATCAATCTCGATTTTAAAGGTATTGTAATAAGGAAATGCAACTGTGCACGGACCGGGATCATAGTGATGGTTGTATGGAGACCAATTGAAAGCCTCATCCGCCGCGGGGTTCCAGTCTTGCTAGGGTTTTTAAATAACAAGCAAGTGTTCCATCTCCCTTCTCTCCTTGGGCTTCCTTGGGCCCTCCTCCTGTCCACTCATGCGGCCCATCTGTCAATTTTTGCCTAGGAGAGAGGCTAATTACTTTTGGACCACTTGGATCAATCGGGCCTCATGCATCTCAAATCTCAACCTATGCTGGATGTGAAACAATTTACTAGTGTAACTTTTTTTTGGGTCAAAAACTATTGTAATTCATGACCGATAAGACAAAATTTTTCATATGAAAGGTAATATACCGATCCTGAAGACTAATTGGGAAATCAACTTGGAAACCAATTTTGAAATTTGTTGAGATTGATTTCCATTTTCATTCTTCAAATATTATTAAAATTGGACATCTATGATTGTAACATTAATTGCAAAATTTTAATTCAAGGGATTTGGCCAGGAAATTTTCAAAGGACAAATGATTTTAAAAATATGATTAACTAAGCAAATGGTGAAAGATAACAATCTTACCCGTCCAAAGATGTGTCTAGTATATGATAGAAAAGTTCGAATCATTTAAATATACTATGACCTTGTTTGGTTAACACTGGAATTAATTCTTTTGTGAAATTGTATTTTTAGGAATGCAATTCATTTGCCAACTTCTTAGAATGTAGGTCAAAATGTTTGGTTGTCATAATGTTAAATAGAACTTCATTTATGCTCTGTTTGTTTGCATGGAAAAGTAAATTCTAGGAATAAGTTTTCCACTTTTCCTTTGCTTGTCGTGCATTTGTTGACAGAAAATACATTCCAGTGGAAAAGGTTTTCCATCATTGAGGGGAAAATGACTTCTCTTCTAAAATGGGGGAAGTCATGATTTCGAGTGGTGCAAAAATTTTTGCTATAATCATTGTGCAGTGTAGAAAAATATATAGCACTAAAATAAGAATAAATACTTAGGAAAATTTGAAGAGAATTGGATAATTTTATTCTCTAATTATACTCACAATTTATACAAGTACAAGAAAAAAATCCAAAAGAGTAACCTAACACTTACAATAAAAGGATAAGCAGATAATTACATGACATAAAGGCAAAGAATCAAAACTCTCAAATCATCCTAAATGTACAGTTCAAGCATTTACATGTATATCTTGGTCAAAGATGAAAATTAAATGTACAAATAAAATATGAGAAGATTATATTTTCAATGCTCCCCCTCAAGTTGGAGCATGTAAATTTACAATGCCTAACTTGGGAAGAAATGAAGAAAATAACGGTGAGCCAAGCGCTTTAGTAAACAAATGAAGTTGATATTTCTTTTGCTTATAATTTCTCCCAAATGAAATGACAATCAATCTTTATATGCTTCGTGTGTTCATGAAAAACTAGATTGGATGCTATGTGAAGGGCAGCTTGGTTATCACATAATAAATAGCTGGTTCCTTAACACTGACCACAAGATCAACTAACAAACATCTTAACCAAACCAGCTCGCTAGTAACAACGGCCATGGCATGATATTCTACTTTCGCCAAGGATCGAGAAGCGATGGACTGTTTCTTAGATCGCCAAGAAATAGGAGCTCCTCTATGAAAAACGACAAACCTTGTAGTGGAACGTCTACTAGTAGGACAACCTGCCCAGTCAGTGTCACAATAGACATGAAGGTTAAAATCAGAGTTGTGCGGAAGAAAAATTCCCTGACCTGGTGTCCCTTTTATATACCAGAGGGTATGAAAAGCTGCTTCCAAATGCGCTACCCGTGGATTATGCATGAATTGGCTGACCATACGCATTGCATAACGTATGTCAGGATGAGTAATTGAAAGATAAAGAAGCTTCCCTACAAGCTGTCTCTGTTGACCTGGATCTTCAACTGGATCCCCTATCTTATCACTTAGCTGATGGTTCTGAACAATTGGATTAGAAACAAATTCAGCTCCTAGAAGACCGATTTCACTCAGAATATCAAGAACATATTTTCGTTGATTTAAGGCCAAATTACTCTTAGACCATGCCACTTCTATTCCAAGAAAATATTTAATGGGATCAAGATTTTTAATGCCAAACTTGACATTTAATCTATATTTTACCTCCTCAATGTGACTCAAGTTAAGTAATAACCACATCATCAACATATACTAAAATTGCGGTATACAACGCTCCCTTTCTAAAGGTGAACAATGAATAATCCGATTTAGATTGCGTAATTCCCATAACAACAAGAAAATTTGTGAATTTTTGATTGCAGTTACGAAAGGCATGTTTAAGTCCATAAAGTGACTTACGAAGACGACAGACCTTACCCATATGCTTTCTTTCAAAACCTTGAGGAAATTTCATATAAACTTCTTCATCTAAATCTCCATGGAGAAAGACATTATTTACATCTAATAGATATATTATCCAATTTCTAGTTGCCGTAACTGTAAGCACACAACAAACTGTCAGAAGTTTAGTAACAGGAGCAAAAGTATCATGATAATCGATTCCTTCTACCTGGGTATACCCTTTTGCAACTAATCTCGCTTTATACCATTCTATACTCCCATCGGATTTCTATTTGATCTTGTAGATCCACTTTGAGTCAATTGCACGTTTTTCCGGGGGCAACTCCTCTAGTGTTCAAGTCCTGTTTTGTTCTAATGCTGAAATCTCCTTTTCCATTGCCTTTCTACAATGTGGTGAACCTACTGCCTGAGCAACATTTCTTGGCTCATCACTAGAGGTGATGGCTTGAAGCAAATTACAGTGTGAGTTAGTAAATTGCGCATTAGACACATAGTTTAATAAAGGATAAACCGTACCTGAGTTAGCTGATGAAGGAATATCACGAGGATGGGCTATAGAAGAGGGAACATCAACCACATAAGCTTGGAACTTTGTAGGCATAGAATGAACAGGACTCGGCCTCCCGATCTCAACCTGAACTTGCTCCCCCTTGCTACACTAACTGAACACTATTCGGTCACTGGTCTGCCCGAACAGTGTTCGGTCAGTTATTGCAGCACCGTCATTTAACGGTGCAATTAAATCCCGTAGGGTGCTTGTTCCTCTTTCTTGCAACAAATCCCTATTGTCAACATAACATATTAACCCAAAAATATCATTATGAGAATCATTATCCTTTTTCCTTTCAAGATATGGAAATTCATTTTCATGGAAAATCACATCACGAGACACCACAATTCTTTTGTTATCTAAATTATACACCCTAAAACCTTTCTTTCCTTGAAGATAACCAATAAAAATTCCATGAATAGCCTGGCTAACAAATTTATCCTTACTGCGATCTTTATTATGAACACAGCACAAGGAACCAAAAACACGTAAATGTTTATATGAAGGAACTTTACCGTGTAGCACTTCATAGGAACTCTTGTTCTGTAGGTGAGGGGTAGGCATAAGATTGATTAGATAGGCCTCTGTTAATACACATTCTCCCCAAAACTGGATAGGAAGACCTGCCTCGAACCTAACTGCTCGAGCTACCTCAAGGAGATGATGATGTTTCCTTTCCACCACCCCATTTGGTTGTGGTGTATCATTACATGAATTTTGTACTTGTATGCCTTTTCCTGCATAAAAATCAAGTAACGGCCCAAAGAGAAATTCTGTACCATTATCACTTCGAACTTGTTTAACATGTAAATTGTACTAAGTTTGTACCAATTCACAAAAATCCATAAAAATTAATGAGGCCGAGATTTGTCTCGCATCAAATAAACCCAAGTATATCTACTAAAATCATCAACAATTGTGAGAAAAAAATGAGCTCCTGTCATTGATAAAATACGGTATGGTTCCCAAATGTCAACATGAGGCAACTCAAAACAAGCGACAGATCTACTAACAGAAATGGGAAAAGGCAATTGTGTTTGTTTAGCCCAATGGCATGAATCACCAACATCATCAAGAACAGTACCGATATCCAAATTGGAAAAACTAGATAACTTATTAAAAGTAACATGTCCCAACCGACGATGCCACAAAACAGCCTTTCTAGCAGCACCTACAACTTGAGCGGACTTTCGAACGGCTTGGCTCTCCAACACGTATGGCCCATCTCGTTCTCTACCTGCTCCAATAAGCTTCCTCGATGGTCGGTCCTATATGATAGAAAATTTTGGAAAAAATGTTAATACACAATTTATATCACTAGTCAATTTGCTTACGAATAACAAATTGCAACGAAAACCCGAAATTTTGTAACACATTCTCAAGAATAATATCATCCGTGATCGGGGCACATTAGACATGAGAAACTGGCAAACATGTACCATTTGGTAGTCTAACAGGACGAATCTTGGTATTAACTTGACCATAAAGCAAAACAAAATCGGATGACACTATGTGGTCTGTCGCACCCGTGTCAATAATCCAAAAACTATTATCAAACGAACCCTAACCTGTCAAGTTTACGCAAGGAGCATTATTTTTCGGTATTAATGAAAATTTACCAAATTTTGACATAGGGTATAGCTAAGTGATAAATTTTTATATATAAAGATACCTCATTGGATATATTAAAATACCAGGGCAATTAGGTGATAAATGCTCAAACTTTAAAATACCTATAAGATATAATTTTTCTATTTTATACAGCTTTGATAATTTATTTTTTTGTTTCTGTTACTTCTCATATAAGTTTTATTGTTGCTTATATTATCCTATAATAAGCTATAAGATGATTGATGAAAAATATTTCTTTGAAACCACACAAGAAAACATCACAATGCAGAATCATATTTTCCTCTGAAACAAACAATGGAAAACCTTAATTGGATTTGAATTTTCCTTGGAAAACATTTTCCAAAGAAAAACTAATTTCCAGAATCTACTTGTACCCCTAAACAAATGGAGCCTCAATGTTTGTTTGATTTACACAACAATTTCCTAGGAGATAATATTGAATTGACTATTATACCCTTGACCATTCTTCTAACTAGAGGTGTTCAAAACATTCCATAATTGAAATACCAAATTGAATTTAAGAAGTACTGAACTGAAAATGATGTTAACTATATCAAATTTCGGGTTCGGTTAACTGAATCGAATAAATTTGGGGTATTTCAGGATAATGAAGTAGTGATTTTGTCTATTTCGGTTAACCAATTTACTGAAGTCATATGCAACATGTATGTGTTTTTATATGTTCTTTAAATTATATTATTCACTAAAGTATGTTTTTCTAAAATATAAGTGAATTATTCTATAAACTCTTCAAATTTGCTCCACATTTCCAATCCATTCATTTCAAGTAAAGAAAAGGTCATGAAAAATAATTTACAATGCATGATCGACACTATCTTTTTCCCAACTCATTTCCTACCATAGAGTATTCGTGCCCTACTATTATATTTCAAATGTTAGCTAAACACTACGTTGCTACAATTCTGTGCTACGCGTTGGCCCATGTGTTGGTTAAAGTGAGATATCATACATTAGTTTTTTAGCAGTTAATTATACACTCATAATTTATTGATTCACATTTAATGCATTTTTTGGACATTTACATACCATTAAAGAGATAGATTATATAACATGAAAGAGATGTTTATTATATTTTTTTTTGTTATCGATTAATTGACATAATCAATTTATTGAAAGCCGGTTAACTAGTCTTTTAAATTACTGTAAAGGTTAGAGATTTTTTAGTATTTTAGTTATGGTTAAGTGTACTAAGAAACACCCCTTCTCATAACCTCATTCATCCAACATTTTTGCCTCATCATTAATTAGGTAGGGGTAGAATTGTCATTATGCATTTAAAACTACATAGGAATATAGAATTTATTAGCCTCCCTAATAAGCTAATTCCTATATAACAAAGGAATGGTAAATTTGTAAGGAATTTCTATTTCTTATGTTCTATAGATTAACTAGTTACCAAATAAGAGGGAAAATCCCACTTCCTGTGAATTCCAAATTCCTTTGTTCCTTCCTGGTAAGCAAACAACCCTTTATAAGACACCGGCAATGGTGCATTGCTTGTTGTCAGAGCATACAGTTAATATGGCCTTTTAAGTAAATATAAGATATGCCAGATAGAGTGTACATGTGAGATAAGATATGGATTCTATTCTACAATGATAGTGGCTACTATTATCTATAATAGGTCAACTGCTAAGTCATAGATTTCAAGAAGGGTACACTATGACGCTAGATTTCTATCTTTATTCTCATAAATATAGTATGAATGTAGAAACTGTTACAAACATTTTTAGAAAATCCAATCCATTGAGATATTCTCAGACATTTTGAATTTATTTCACTTGTAGATTTCTCAAAACTTCACTATATATATAGCACTACTTTTTGAATGTAAATTACACCAACACTTATTGATAGCACCTCAATTATAGCTACCATTTATTTCAATATGGCTAGAAAGAAATTGACCTTAACATTCATGAAAAATCACCCTTCAAGAAGAGCAAACTTAAACAAGAGGAAGCAAGGCCTCGTCAAGATGATGCGCAGACTTACCACCACGAATGACGTTGAGGCTTGCACAGTTTCTAAGTTCAGGGCTTTGTCTGAGGAAGAGAAAGCGAAGAACATATATAACCAAGAAGCCCAATTGAAGCAAATGCTTTATAAGACGAATGACCTGCTAAAAAATGAGGAGAAGAAAAATCGAGCACTAAAAATGTTGTTGTCGATGTCTAGTTGCTTGCAAGGAAAGGGGTTACCGAATTTGAGTTTGAACGATATGAAAGATCTGATTTGTGTCATTGACAAAATGATCAATGATATTAAGGAGAAGATTAATGGCCTAACTAAATTGGAAAATTAGGTATTTATGTAGGGAGATTTTGTGGGCATGACACAGTTTATGAATTTTATCTTCATATGTTTAAGTCTAAACGTACTAGGGTTGTAACAATTATGAAATAAATATCATTTTGGCTTGATCTTTTGGTTAGATATAGGTATTAATGTGATTGTGTGGTTCTTTTTAGTATAATAATTTGCATAATATTTGTACATATGTTGGGTGTTTTAGTTTCACCTTAATTTCAATTACATTTAGATTGTACTTTAAAGGGTGGTGTAAGATTTTGGCTATTGCTCACTATTAGTGGTGGCTAGTGGGTAGGGTTGGCCCGTGACCCAGCTCGAACCGTCTTGACTGGAATTGAGCCCGTAAAAATAAGAAAAAAGGGAGGGGGAGAGCTGGGGAGGGCGACTCGGCCTGACCTATACCCAGGCCCCAGGCTAGGCTGGTTTCCCCCCACCGCTCGGCCCATTGCACAAACGAGCCCGGCTCGAACAGTCCAGTAGGCCTGCGGGTTGGGTCCCCGATGGCCACCTCTAATAAGTATGGAGTTAATAATGAAGTTAATTGCGTTGAACGAGCATTGGGTCGCTTGGCTCAAGTCATTTGGGATTGGGTCATTTTGGGTTCAATTCATGGAGATGCTTGACCTAAATTCTTCGAGTTACGATCAACCCAGTTGGTCATAGAGAACAATGAACTTCTAATTTTTGACCTTTTTTCCATTTGAAAATTCAATGCTGTCACAATTACCTTGAGAGACAAGCGACCTGAAGAGAATGACTTTTTACAATAGTTGCTAAGTTGGCTAAATCTGAATAACAATCCCTCAATCACAATGCCCACATCAATACTGGTAGCAATCACATGATTGGCACTGGAAATCCCATAAACCATACAAGTGTCAATATCAATCTTGATAAGCCCTAGAAGAGGCTTGGACCTTGATCCTCGGAATCGCAGGGCTGGGTTGACTGGCCATAAAGTATCAAATTCAATAGCTTCCCATTAAGCTTTCATGGCTACCCAAACTAGATCATCCTTAACTCCTCGCATGACAAACCTACATTGAGATTTCCATAACCACCAACAAACAAAAGCCACCCTAGCCAAAGTGAATGGATCATCAAAAGCATGGCTGAAACACAACATCAAGTGTAACCCAAAAACCCGTCAATCATCAACTTACAACCGACTTTAGGGGCCATTCAAGCCTCTCTCAGTAATGGGAAAAGAAAAATAACATGGTCCAGTGACTATTCATTCCACAATGTGAACAAAACCATAACACAGGATTAAGTCTTTTAGCCGAGTTAACATTAGACACCGATGCATCAAACATAAGTTCCAAAAGAAAAATCAAGCTCTAGGAGGTACATAAACCCCCCACAAACTCTGGAGTAAGTTTTGGTAAGAGAGGTCGAGGAGGACGCCTGACTTGCCAAACTATAAAGGACTTTAGGCCGACACCATAGCCCATACCATTGTTTAACCTTAAACACTCATTTGGAGTTTCGCTTCCAAACCAACTTATCATCCATCCTAGGATCCGACACTAGAATACCTCTAATAACTCTAGAATAGAGGTGGCCACGGGCCGGGCTGGGGTAGGCCCGTGCCCGCTACTGTAGCTGGCCGGGCCGGCCAGGCCGGGTTGGGGGACCGGGTCGGGTCGGGCCGGGCCTGGGACTCGGCCTTGGGGGCTCAGCCCGGCTCGGGCCCGGGTTGAACCCTCCCCCCCTCTTAACAACATGCAAAATTAAAAAAAAATTACAAATCATTTTGTGCAAAAATTATTATAATTAACTGATGAATAATACAAGATACAAATACAATCCATCATAATCACTAATAATGTTAAATATATGTAATAAAATAAAATGTATAACAAATAATAGTAAATAATATAACAAATACAACTACAGTAGTTGAATCCTACTATTTAAAAGTACAAATACAATACAAACAAGATATAGATGTACAACAATAAGAACTTAGTCTACGCTGGCTGGGGGGTTGGTGTGGCACCATTTGACCTATCGGTAATGCTGTCGTCTTCATCCTCGCTCGATGAACCCAGCCTTAGTTCGTTTTGCTCCCTAGCCTTTGCGTGCACCCAATCCTTTAAGCAAACGTACATCTCCAAGCTGGACGGTGATAGCTTCGCCCTCTTCGTTCCAAGCAACCTGCTACCAAGACTAAAAACACACTCCGATGCTACTGAAGACATCGGCCACATTAGTATATCACGTGCCATGATGGAAAGCACGGGATACTGGGTTTGATTTGTACACCATCATTTCAAAATATCAAATTGTGGATTCGCCGGTGTCGTGAAGAACTGGATTAGCGGTGTCCACATATAGTAATCTAACTTGTCACATGACATGGAAGCTTGTGTGGGCGGGAATTGGTCCAACAGCTTCCACGCATATGACATGTGTGCACTACTTCCACTAGATGTGGAAGATCCAACTGTAGTAGAAGTAATATGTGGAAAATCAAATGATTATCTCTGAGAATAATGGGAAAATAATGTGTGTAGGTTTGAACTGACTCGCGCAATGAATTTTTCGGTATCGAAATTAGAATTTAATTGATCGTAAAAATATTTGGCAAACAAGTTTAAACCTGTGAGTTTACAACGGGGATCCAAAATAGTAGCAAAACAGTATGAAAGGGGCAGTTCATAATAATATTTATAAAACTTCATTTTAATTGCCTTAATCGATTCAATCAACACGGGGTTGGATTCATTTTTTGACATCAAAGACATAATATCAATCAATCTAGATATTGCTTGTGGTATGGTCTGATAATAGCAACTGAAAAAAGGTGGCAGCGTCTCTAAAAATGGTAAAAAATTTACAAATTTCGTTAATGGTGTCCCAGTGTACATTGTTCAGATTATAATCACTTGAATCTGAACAAGTATTCTGTACAAATTCTACTAGGACATCCTTGTATGGTAATATGCGCTCTAACATGTCTACGGTTGATGACCACCTAGTTGATGAGTCTAATCTAAATTGTTGATACTCTATCCCATGTGTCCTACAGAGAAGTTCAAATCTTCTCTTTCTGGTGCCGGATGATTTCATTGCTACTGCTATATCTCTTAAAATAGAAAGAGAAGCGTTTATTTGGTCTAAACCATCCATAACCATTAAATGAAGTATATAACAGATGCAACCTAAATGAAAACACCACCCACCTAACACGAGTCTCATATGCCTACTTAGTTGTTTAATAGACGCATTATTACTAGTGGCGTTGTTGAACGTGATACTGGAAACACGACGGTCTACCCCCCACTCGCGGACTGCCTCCATAATCGCACCCCTAATTATGTCGGCTGTGCGGGGATAATCTAAATATGCAAAATGGATTAGTCATTTTTGAATGGTGAAGGAGGAATTGATCTAGTGTGCCGTTACGCACAAGTAAGGCGCACCGGGTTTCAACTTCTAAGTGTCGGACATCAACGAGAACATGCTCGTGTTCGCCCTAAAAATTTTGAAGACCTCAGTTTTCATCTTATGGTATGCTTAAAACGCGTCCCGCTTAAAGTGCTCTGAGGAACCCTTACGATGGCGGGGTTCACCGCTGTTTGGAGATGCTTGACGAATCGAGGGTCATCGCTGGTGCTAAAATACTTTTCAGCCCCAATTACATATTTAGCTAGTTCTCGTCTATTAGCTTCTTGGGAGAACCTAAAGTTAGCAAGCTCACCGATCAGTTGCTGTAATAACTATTGTTGGGCTCTATCTAGGTCTTGTTCGGGGTGGCACCTAATTATATGTCTAGCTAATGTGCATGTACCACTGCCGGGTGGATGACTAAAGGCCTTGGGTGTGTTATATAATTTATAAATCGCTTTATTAGTTTTCTTATCTAAGTTGAAGTGCTTCCATACCCCACTAGTACTACGCCTACTAGTACTAGTTTTTGTGGGTCAGGTTTCGGTGGTAGGTGTGGGTTCCTCTTCAGTCTATTAGTCTCCACCACCACCACCTGACACAGAAAAATCCTGGTCGTTGTAGTACTGTTGTTGTTATTGTTGGAAGTTCCAATTTATAGTGTCAGTGTATGGAGGTGTCATGGTGGCACTGGGTTTGTTGTTGTTGTTGTAGTGTATGGAGGTGTTGGGCCTGGTTCTAAAAATGCTCGTTCATCAGTATCAAGTTCGACAATTCGACCCCTCTTAGATACTTTAGGTGGTCGAGAAGAACTAAAACTAGAGTGATTGGCTCCAGATGAAGATGAGTAGTGTGTCATGGTAGTATTAATGATTAGTATTTAAAAAATGCAACTACTAATGCAAATTAAGTAGATAAAAATGCAAAACAAATGAAATTTTGATGCTAAAATTACCAAAAGTGAATAATAAAATTTGAACTTGACCGAGAATCTATGGGCTAGAGGTGGCCAATTTGTTGCACAATTATTGCAAGTAGAAGGAAGTGGATGAATGTAGAGAAAGAAGGGAGAGTTGGATGAAGATTTGCTGTGAGGAAATGGAATGGGGGGATGGGTATTTATAGATGAATTTTTTTCATTATAAAAAAAGAAGGGGGGAGAAACGGCTCCCCTCTTCTCAATAGCTCTTTAAAAGAGCCGTTAGGGGGCTCAGGCCTGTCCTGTGTGGCAGATCATAGAGGGTCGAGGCCTAAGATATTGGATGTATTAATTGGCATCGAATAAGGAGCAACAATAAAATTTTTTGGCTGTATATAAGGGGAGCTGAGGTATGGCAAAGGGTCCAAAACACTAATCAAAAACTCTTCAATTCTATACAACACACTTTTGCTTGTCCTTTTCTCTTTATCTTAAGAGTAGACATAATTGTTGTTTTGTTTTGCTTTAGGAAATTCAATGGGCTTCCAACGACAATGCTCAAGAAGGTAATTCCTTATGTCCCATCCCATTCAGTGAAGCAAGTCAATGACGTTAATCTAAGGCTTTGATAGTTGAGCCTTGAGCTTGATATCATTGTTCTTAGACGGTGACATGGCTTGCTAAGCCAATTGAATTTAGGTTTGAGTTATTGTTTCAGGGCTTTGATGACCAAGCCTTTAGCTTGATAGCATTAGTCCTAATCTGGTGACCTAAAAATAGTTCACTCCATCCAAATCTTGATAAGTTTGATCTTGACTGAGCTATCTTGAGTCAAGATGTTAGGTTGTGTCTCAAATTCCTTGTATTTATGAGGGGCTTGCCATGGTTTCACCCCCCCCCCCCCGATCGGTCGAGAAGTATGCAGAAAGCATGAGGCTACAGAGAGCGCGCCAATCGATCGGGAGATGTCAATCGACTGGGACCCGATCTACACACGGCATATAAATATGACGTAAGGGTTTCAGCTTTAGGTATCCAAATTAAAGTGAGCGTCGTCATTGAGAGAGAGAGGAGAAGTGAATTGTAATTCCTCTATTATTTCGATCAATAAAGATTCTCCATCTCCACTCGTGGTTTTTTTCCCCTCTCGATTGAAGAGGGGTTTCAACGTCAATCATTGTCTCCTTCGTTTATTCTCTTTTATCCTGTATTTACTTCTAGTATTCGTTATAGTATTTGAATCGAATCCAGTTCTTGGGTATTATTTTCTTCACAAATTGGAATCAGAGCCCTAGTTATATGATTTGGTACTATAACGTTCGTTGTGAATCTGAAGTTGAAAAATTTGATGGTCAAGGGAGTTTTAGTTTATGGCAAATTCATATGAAGGGTCTCTTGACTCAAAAAGGCTTGAAGAAAGCTTTAGACGGGAAAGAGAAGAAGCCAAAAAGTTTTTTAGAAAGACAATGGGAGGAGTTAGATGAAAGGGCTCTCACTTCTATTTAGATGTGTCTTATCGATGATGTTTTGACAGAAGTTTTGGAAGTGAAAACTGCTAAGGAGTTGTGGAAGAAATTGCAGGAGATGTTCTGAACAAACTTGCAGTTAAGCGCCGGTTGTTCACCTTTTGTATGTCAGAAGGTATGTCACTTAAGAATCATATAAATGAATTTAACTTTATTATTCAAAAGTTAAAGGAGCTTGATGATGCTCCTAAGGATGAAGATCAAGCTATGTTATTGGTGTGTTCTTTCTGTACCTCTTATAAAAGATTTGTTGAAAGCATGATTTATGCTAGTAGAAAATCTATCAAGCTAATGAGGTTAAGAGAAACTTACTGAGTAAAGAAATAGTAGATAAGGAGTTGTCCGACTTTGTTTGTGAGAGGAAGAACTGAAATAAGAGGATCTGATAATGGTGGAAACAAGTCTAGGTCTAAGTTTAGACATAAAGACCTATTATGTAATTACTGTCATAAGAAAGGGCACATTAAGAGAAACTGTTATAAGCTTAAGGGAAAACTAAAAAATGATAACAGAAAGGACCAGAAAAGAAATGACAAACCCGCAGAAGCTAGTGTAGTTGAAGATGAGAATGATGTTGATGTTCTATTAGTGACCGAATCTCAATCCAGATCTAAAGATAATTGGATTCTGGATTCGGGTTGCTCCTATCACATTTGTCCCAATAGAGGCTGGTTCACCACATATGAGTCAATTCAGGGTGGAGTCATTCTAATGGGTAGTGATGCAGAATGCAAAGTTTTGGGTATAGGAACAATTCGAGTTAAAATGTTTGATGGCACTGTTAGGATATTGTGTGATGCTCGTCATGTTCTAGATTTAAAGAAGAATCTTATCTCTTTAGGTACCCTTGATTCTCATGGGTACAAGTACACAGCTGAAGGTGGAGTTATGAATGTCAGTAAGGGTGCTTTGATTGTGATGAAAACCAGACGGGTAAGAACCGTATATGATCTTGTTGGTTCCACAGTGATAGGATCAGTAGCGGTTTCTTCATCATCTGTGACAAGTCCAGATATCACTAAGTTATGGCACATGAGGCTTGGCCATATGGGTGATAAGGGGCTGTTTGAGCTCAGTAAAGGAGGCTTATTATGTGGTCAGTCTACAGGACTGATGGAATTCTGTGAGCATTGCATTTATGTGAAGTAGAAGAGAGTCAACTTCAAACAGACAGTGCATAAGACTAAGGGGACGTTAGATTACATCCATTCAGATTTATGGGGACCTTTTAGAGTTGCTTTCAAAAGTGGTTCCAGGTATCTTCTAACATTTACTGATGATTTTTCTAGGAAAGTTTGGGTCTACTTCTTAAAGCAGAAGAATGAAGTGTATGACACTTTCAAGAAATGCAAGGCTTTGCTTAAGAAGTAGACATGGAAGCAGATTAAGAGGTTGAGGACAGACAATGACCTTGAGGGTGACTTCACCAAATTCTGTGAATATCGAGGCATTATCAGGCATAGGACTTGCACTGGTACACCTCAGCAGAACAGAGTTGCAGAAAGGCTGAATAGAACGTTGCTAAAAAGAGCTCGTTGTATGCTTTCAAATGTAGGTTTGGGCAGAGAATTTTGGACAGAGGTAGTGAACATGGCGTGTCAATTGGTGAACCATTCACCTCATTCGTCTCTTCAGATGAAGACTCCAGAAGAGGTATGGTCTGGATCCCCTGTAGATTATTCTCATTTAAGAATTTTCGGTTGCCCAACTTGCGCTTATGTTAATGAAGGAAAGCTTGAGCCTAGAGCCAAGAAGTGCATCTTTCTTGGTTACACTTCAAGTGTGAAGGGATTTCATTTATGGAATTCTAATTCTCATAAATTTCTGACGAGTAAATATGTCACGTTTGATGAGTCTTCACTACTCCATCCACAAAAGAAGTCTTCTGTTATTTGTGATTCTAATCAGGTGCAGATGATAGAGATAGTTAAGATACAGTTGGGTAGTCCAGTTCAGCAGCAAAATGAATCCACAGAAAGTATACAGGCACCTCCAGTATTGATTTCTGAAAGAAATGAAGTTGTTAAAACCAATCAGCAGGTGGAGCAGTACACTATAGCTTGTGGAAGACATAAGAGACAAACTAAAGCACCACAACATTATGGTAACGAAGAGATGGTAGCTTATGCTCTTTCGGTGGCTAAGACTATGGAAGACAGTGAACCTTCCACTTATTCAGGAGCTGTGTTTAGAGCTAATTCAAAAAAGTGGTTGCATGGGAATGCACGAAGAGATTGAATCTTTGCAGAAGAACCAAACTTTGCAATTGTTAAGCCTCAAATAGTGAAGAGGATCATTGGTTCTAAATGGGTCTTCAAAAGAAAGGAAGGCATTCCAGGGGTTGAAGATGCAAGGTATACGGCTCGCTTGGTGGCCAATGGCTACAGTTAGGTACGTGGAGTTGATTTTCATGATATTTTCTCACCTATTATTATACATACTTCCATTCGAGCACTACTTGCTTTAGTAGCCATGCATGATTTAGAGTTACAACAGCTTGATGTGAAAATTGCATTCCTGCATGGTGAGCGAGAAGAAAGTATTTACTTGCATTAGCCTGAAGGCTTTGCTGTTGGAGGAAAAGAAGACCATGTTTGTTTGTTGAAGAGATCTCTTTATGGATTGAGGCAATCTCCAAGACAGTTGTACAAGAGATTTGATCAGTTTATGACCAGTCATGTGTTATTCAGGAGTAAATATGACAGTTGTGTCTATTTTAGACAAATTAGTACAAGTTTATTCATTTATCTTCTGTTATATGTTGATCACATGTTGATTGTAGCTAAAGATATGTCTGAGATCGACGAGTTGAAAGCTATGTTGAAGAGCGAATTCGAGATGAAAGATTTCGGAGCATCCAAGAAGATACTCAGTATGGAAATCAAGAGGGACGGAGTAGCAGGAAAGCTATACTTGTCTCAGGAGAAGTATATTAAAAGATGCAAAACCAGTTAGCACTCTTTTGGCAGCTCATTTCAAGCTTTTAGTATTAGCTTCTCCACAGACAGATGAAGACATAAAAGAGATGTCACATGTCCCATATTCCAGTGCAGTTGGTAGCATCATGTATGCTATGGTGTGCACACGTCTAGATATCGCACATGCTGTTAGCAAGCTAAGCAGATATATGGTGAATCTAGGTAAAGAGCATTGGCAAGCTGTTAAATGGATTCTCAGTTATTTACGTGGCACTTCTAGTACATGTTTGGGGTTTGGAAGGAGTCAAAGCTGTTTAGTTGGTCATGTCGATTCAGACTATGGTGGTGATCTCGATAAGAAGAAGTCGACCTCAGGTTATATCTTTTGCCTTGTTAACTGTGCTATAAGTTGGAAAGCTTGTTTACAGTCAGTTACAGCATAATCAACTACAAAGGTAGAGTATATGGCTTAACCGAGGCATTTAAAAAGCTGTGT
This sequence comes from Simmondsia chinensis, assembly GCA_018398585.1. Taxonomy (NCBI): domain Eukaryota; kingdom Viridiplantae; phylum Streptophyta; class Magnoliopsida; order Caryophyllales; family Simmondsiaceae; genus Simmondsia; species Simmondsia chinensis. The sequence goes on from JAGTTD010000011.1 coordinate 7,009,601, forward strand.
GGTTGAGGGGCTTAATCAGTGAGATAGGTATTTATCAGGGTGCAGTTGCTTTTTATTGTGATAGTCAATCAGTAATTCATTTAGCCAAGGATCAGATGACCCATCATGATAGGACAAAACGTATTGATGTTAAATATCATTTCATTCGGGATCTAATTGAAGAGGGCAAGGTTGAATTGAAGAAGATTGGCACTACTGATAATCGTGCTAATATGCTCACTAAAGTTCTGCCTTGCAGTAAGTTCAAGCATTGCTTGGACTTGGTTGGATTTTGTGTTTTGTTGAGATAAACCCGATCGGGGTTGTTTTGTGGAGAAGGTAGAGAAGTTCTTTTGTTTGAAATTTGAGCCAAGATGGGGATTTGTTAAATTGTGTCTCAAATTCCTTCCATTTATGAGGGGCTTGCCGTGAGTTTATCGATCGTTTGGCGGTATTGCCGATCGGTCGGGAAGTACGCAAAAAGCATGAGGCTATAGAGATTGCGCCGATCGATCGGGAAGTACCGACCAATTGGGGAGCCAATCGATCTGGAGATGCCGATCGATCGGGACGCGATCTACATGCGACATGTAAATATGACATGAGGGTTTTAGCTCTAGGTGTCCAAATCAAAGTGAGCACTATCATTGAGAGGGAGAGGAAATGAACTCTAATTCTTCTATTATTTCAATCAATAAAGATTCTCCATCCTCGCCCGTAGTTTTTCCCCCTCTCAATTGAAGAGGGGTTTCTACGTAAATCATTGTCTCCTTCATTTATCCTCTTTATCCTGTTATTTACTTATCGTATTTGTTATAGTATTTGAATCAAATCCAATTTTTGGGTATTATTTTCTTCACACGAGGTAGTCGAACATAGACATGATTGACTCAGGTTGAAGATAGGCCTCTGACTCTCTTAGCTTATCTCACCCTAGCTCTTAACTTTTGAGCCTATGAGGTAAGGCGTCCAAGGGCTTTGCTTCATCACCCGAATTGCTGCTTGAGCTGAGTTGTTATCCTTTTACTTCTCTTAGCAATATATATACTATAGGATCATACAAATATATAAAGGTCTCTTTAATTTGAGTATTGGCTGAACCCACATAAAGAGTTGCAAACTGAAGTCAGATTCTGCAAAAGTATTAACACACGTATAAATGATTAATTAAGGTCAAATATGTGCGGTTCAAACTTGACTTACCCTCAAGTCATGTTGAGTCATTTAATTACCTTTGTTTTCTAACATTTACAACGAATACTAACACAACACAAAGAAAACGAAACGAAACATTTTTGGAAACCATAGTGGAGACCAAAGTAAGGCTAAAGAAACATACAAATGGTCAGAACAAGGTGAACGATCGCCCTCAAGGGTGAAGCAGTGGAGGAATTTGTTTTAACGAGAACAAACCCCAAGCATACCCCGAGCGTCCACTCAAGCAAGCATAAGCCTTTTGGGATGCAAAGAGTAGTCACAACCGCAAGTTTAATAGTGAAAGTGACGAAAACATCTCAAGGATGAAAAAATTAGATGGTCGTTCCCATAAGAGTTTCATGGACATGCTCAGGAAAGGAATCAAATATATGGAAGATCAAGTCAAAAAGTACATGAACGATTTTACTAAAAGACAACATGCCAAGGCAGAAGGTACATTGGTAGGCCGACACGAGAGTGCGACCACCTTAAGAGATGACTACAGCGACATGGGTGCCTCTATGAAGAAAAAGATGCATAAATAAATGGATAGGCTAATGTTCATGATGAAGGTGCTATCTTCCACTGCAAGCATCATAGCTAAGGATGTTGTAGGGAAGGCAGTCATATGAGTTGAACCTATTTCGTTTAGGTAGTCTAAATCCCATAATGACTTGGTTGAATGGGTAAGAGAAGACAATAGATAGTTAAGGCCAAGCCATCTTAACATTAGACATGAGTCGCCAAGTGGTTACCCCTATAGAGCCTCTTTGAGGACTAGGGTCCCAAATAGAGTCCACATGTGGGCCAAAGAGTCACCTAAAGACCACATGAACCTTCCAAATTATAGGTTTGAGTTGGTAGGTGCTAGTAATATCCAAAGAATGGTTGCCTTGTCTAGCACCTAAACACTAGATAGCATGGACATGCTTCTACTTCTAGGAACCTAAACTTTGCCCCTATGTTTGAGCTGGTGTACAAGGATGGGGGTAGGAGTTATCAAATAAAAGTTTTGGAGGGAACTTTGGATCAAGGGAGGAGCTCAAATCTTGGTATGTAGTCACAACCATGCCCAAACGATGTTGGATCTCAAATTTTACCCACATATCCCTTTGGGATAGGAAAGCTAAGTGTAAACCAAATATCGTTTAGGACTTGAGGACCACAAAAGATATCGAATCCAAATACAACCTATACGAGGAAAGTATCATGTCCTTACCCAGTGATTATTAGAGCTCAAGGGTATGTTATAGATCCTTTGAAAAATGGATTACCTATGGTGGGTAGCTATTTATAGTCAATCAGGCTTCAAATGTTCTCCTTGAAGACCAATTGGCCATCATCATCAAACAAATGTTTGGCATGGCTTTGCAATTTTTCAATAAGCCCGTTTATAGCAAACCATGCCTAGACTATGCGGATCTTATAGTGTATCTTTGACACATTTGGGAATATTTAATTGCTAATGCTAGGAAGCAACAACTACCCTATACTTGAGGATATTCTAGAGCTCTTTAATTGGAACAACCTTCCAATGGTACATAAGTATGCTATCCAACTTCATTTATATATGAGATGAAATAGCCAGGAAATTCCAAATCTAGTTCCCTAATAGGAATGGCAATGAAACCTAGAAAACCCGACTCAACCTGAATCTCAAAAAAAAAAAAAAACCCATTTATTTTATAAAAATTTAACCCAAATCCAAATCCATTAGGTGGAACGGATGCCCAGCCCAAATCCATAATTCATTTAAATCATATAAAAATTATAATATTATAATTCTTTTAGTAATATATATAATAATAATGCAATAATTGTCCCTTAAAAGTCAATATTTGGATTAACATCTTTTCTTTTTTTTTTTTTCATTTAATATGTATAATTATAGTAATATAATATTAGAAAATTATTCAAAAAACTCTTAACCAATAATCTTACACACTAAATATATTTCAGGTCAGATTTGGGTCGGTTCTAGGTTAGATTTGATATCATCCAAATCCAACTTAACCCAAAACTTATTTATCAATATCTAAATCCAAATCCATTTAAAATCTATTTTTCACATCCAAATCCATCATAAATGGATCGAGTTGGATGGTCTAATTGCCATCCCTATTCCCTAGGATGGAGTTGGGCATGTCCATGTCCGGCCTGCCTTAGTCGAGACAAAATCCAAATTGAGACTGCAAAGGACTATATAAACTCTTTCAAGAAAGCTAGGTTGAGGTGTATCTTGGCTTTCCCTCAGACATACTGTGTATGGAACATATGTTCATGCAGTCATAGAAGGAGAGGAAGAACAGCTCTATGAAATTGATGTAGCTAAATAGGTTTAAGGACCTCCAATCATTTGTAAACCCTTAGTGTAAAAGGATTCGAAGGCTAGGAAATCCAACCACACTTGGGCACTACGCTGATATTCATTCGATCTATCTCAAGCTCACATGATTTTTGGTTGACTTGAGGTGAAAATAAACTCAAGTTGAAGGTAAAACAAACTTTCATATCCCAATTCATTAAAGGGTGGATACATTTTAAATGACATGATTCGTTTGCCCACTCCACAAATAATTGTGTGATTTTGAAAAACATAGTTTGAGATGCCATTAAAGCAAAGGGACTCGTCTTTCCTAAAGGAGGCCAAATGGGAGTTGACAAAGACCCCTTGTTGAGTCCAATCAAAAATAACATAGTAGAAGCAATAAGGCGCGATACCCATGTTTCTTACAAATTAGCAAGACAAGTTCTTATAGGGGTATAATGAGCACTATGGAAACTCTATGCTTGAGAACAACACATTGCATGTTAAAAAGGCTGGTTCAAGAAGGGGTCCTAAGGTTCCTTTCTATTGATTGACATCTCGAGGATGAACTTTGCAGATGGCACGTGACTAAGCTACACCACACCTATAAATTCTTAGTCTTCAGAAACTTCTTCTCTGAACTCTAAGGAAGTGAATGGTTAAGCTCAATGATTCTTAGGAGCTGGCAATGTGCCTTAATCTTAGACAGGGCTGGTAGACCATCATATACGGGAAACATAAAAAGTCCAAGAGTTGGGAAATTAACCAACACCACATGCTAAAGCTATGCCTTCTATGTGGGGTGGGGGCTAGTAAAAGTACCACAACTTACCCAAGAAACCTTATTTTCCAAGAGAGTGAGAGAATATTTCTCGAAACATCAAGTCATAATGAGGACAGGACATCGCTGAAGTAAATCGAAGGTTTATGCTGTCAGATTCAAACCTAGCTATAGGCTGCTGCTGGCATAAAACTAACCATCATGATGTACCTTAAGAATGTGAAGAAGCGACCAGATGGGGCGCAATGTCAGCAAGATCAACACTTAGAATGAGGAATCTAGGGTCAAATTGACAAGGACTAAAAAAAAAACAAAGGCGCCAAAGAGGAAGGCACTAGAAAGGTGCACACTATGGGACCAAGAATTTGTACGCAGTGCTCCAAATAAGAGCTAGGAAACAGTTTATGGCATGGTCGCTAGCCCCTAGCCTATGGACCTGGATTATCCTTATACGGGAAAGAATAGTGAGGCTGGTGTCGGCCAATACTTCAAAGAGAAAAGAATAAAAGACCTGAAAGTTGGGGCTGCTTGTCTTGGATGGACAGAGAAGATTATTAGTGGGAGAGGTTCTCCCATAACTTGTGGGTAAAAAGGGGGAATAATTCTAACAATGAGGACTATAGTCCACTTGACCTAGATGACTATAGTCCTTTGGACCTAAATGTGGTATCACTCTTACACGACCAATCCAATCTTCTTGACCAAGTGAATGTGTAAAAGTTTGACACGAGAAGGTGACAATAGAGATCAAGACTCCCCATAGGATGAAACATTGAAGGAACCATGGTAGAAGAAAACCTTCCCTCAAACAATATGCCATAAAGCTAAAATTTAGTTCGGGTCACTTCCCAAACATAGTGACATAAGGACAACCATGTTGCTATCAGCAGATTTCAAAGCCAGAACCAAGTAGACTTGGATCGAGGAGACATCAAAGCTCATGACAAGACGATGAAGGTTGAAATGGTTGCTAAAATTGTGGCCACCAATGAAGATAATCTCAAATCTTGCTTCTTGATTCTAGCTCTAGTGCCCCAAGGGAGGCTAATGAAAATTTGGATGTAATAAGGATGATGTTTAGATTCAATAGGATCTTAGTGAATAAAGTCTTGGTCGCGAATGGCATAATTATAGACTACTTCTTACATACTAGGAGTAATTAGATAATATGAGGATGAGCTTATTACTTCGAATGTGGCAATTTGCGGGTTCTTAGGGGCCACTATAAAAATTGAGGGGATTATCCTGATTCATTTGACTATTGCAAACTCAAGTAGGTTAGATGGGGCTTGCTCAAACTTCATGGAAACCAAGTTCAAACAAAGAATACTTTCGTCATGTATGATTAAACAAGATTGAAAACTCCAAGATGGCAGAAGATGGTAACTAGTTAGGTGGTAGTAACACTATCATTTTTGCAATATAGCTATAAGAGGTCAATGGGGATGAAGTAGACATTAATTCTATGGGCTTCAACATTTGGAACTTTATGAGGTCCCTAATGAGTAAGGATGAGACCCAAGAAATTCGGGGTTCCCAATGGAGGGAGACTGTCACCACCAACTAAAGATCCAATGGGTGGTCTGCTTGGCGATTGTGAGGTTTTTGGCTTTGTAGGCTGAATCCAGGCTTTGCACAGACCATTCAGATTCACTCAAGTATGGTTATGAAGTCCATACCTTCAGGTGAAGGAAATGGCATTAGCCGATCTAAGAGCAAGCCAGCTAAGATGGAAAACTTCAAGGCTTTGATTTAAGAGAAGAGCCTATGCTGCTTTCCTCCTTAAGTTTAAAGACTATTTCACATAGAAGCATCAAGAAATATTGGGTTTGATCAAAGGTTTGTTGAGCATAAGCTTCCAATCAAGCCAAGGGCCAATAGTGTTATCTAAACATAAAGATCTATATCTTAGGAAATTATTGACAAGTTCAAGAAGGAAATGGAGAGACTCCTCAAGGCCAAATTTATCCGAACTACTATGTATACTGAGTGTTTTGCAAACATCAATATGTTGAATAAGAAAAAAAAAATAAAAATAAAGGTAAGACTAGAGTCTGCATTATTTCAGGGACCTAAATGGAGCCACACCAAAGGACTACCAAATTCCCAAAGCCCATGTTTTGATAGATTCAATTTCGAGGCATGAGCTGTTATATTCATGGATGAATATTATGGTTCTTACAAGGAAATGACTGCCTCGGCTGATACCCATAAGACTGCATTTAAATGCCTAAGGTCAATGGGAATTTTTGAGCGGGTAGCCATGTTGTTCAGACTTAAGAATGCTAATGTCACTCACCATAGGGCCATAAACATGATTTTTCATGACCTAATCGGCAACACCATGCAAGTTTAAGGTGATGACATAGCGGTTGATTCAAAAACCGAAATGGAACACTTGGTCAACTTGAGAAACGCATTCTTGAGAATGCAAAGTCATAATATCAAGACAAACCCTTTGAAATGTGTATTTTGAGTATGAGTTGGCTTAGGCTTTTTAGTTCATCAAAGAGGGATCGAGTTAAATCTAAATAAGGATAAAGGTATTCAAGAAGCTAAGTTGTTTTCAAATAAAAAGGAACTCCAGAGGTTTCTTGGTCAGGTCAACTTTCTAAGACATTTTATCTCAAATGTTTGAAGAAAGACTAAAATGTTGTCGCCACTTCTAAAATTGAAATTTGGGGGTGATTACAAGTGGGAAGAGAAACACTAGAATGCATTTAAGAAAATAAGGAGTACTTGACCAAACCAATGATTTGTGCCCAGCTGGGGAAGCCCTTAAAGCTCTATATATTAGCCTCTATTAACTCTTTAGGTTGTCATTTAGCACAAGATAAAAAACAGGGAAAAAAAATACTTTGTTTAATCTTAGCCATTGTCTTAACAATAAAACTGCATCTTTGTATCTCACATATGTTAGATCAAGGCATTATTTTCTCGCCTTCACGATTTATGCCACTTCCCAGATAGATGTTAAATGGAGTGCAGCACTGCTTTAATTTCATTTCGTTAATGTTTCCTAGGAATCAATAAAAGGCTGAACTTTGGCTAGTTTCCCCACAGATCATCCAAACTTGAGTGAGGTGAGCTCCTTCAATAAGAAGGAAGCCTAGTAGTGGAATTTGCACTGTGGAAACTATACTTTGAAAATTCAAGGATCAAGACTAACCCTAGAGCAGGAATTGTTATCAAGTGCTCTATAAGGGTGCTCACTAAGTTAGCAGTTAGCTTAATTGGTGATTGTTTGAATAATGGAGTAGAGTATGAGGCTCTATTGACAAGACTCGAGATTATTCTTGAGATAGGGATAAAAAATCTTGAAATTAAAGCCAATTCATAGTTAGTGATTCACTAGGTAATTGGTGCATTCTAATGTTTATGTGACACTTCCAATAAGTATTTATCAATGGGTTGAGACATACTGAACAGATTTAGCAGACTGACAAATTTATTCCCTGAGTTCAGAATGAGGCAACAAATGACCTTGCCGACTCGCCCTTAGGGCATAATTTACCCAGGATGTGGTTCCAAGAATTCATACTCATCAGAGATAAAATTTCAAGTGATAAGAATTCGAAACCGTTAGCATCACATTTAGAGACTCGAGCGAAGAGTGTATCACCCTTGAATGCCTTGATTAAGCATCAACATTATTAGAAAATAGTACGGACCAGAGGAAACCCATAGTTGAATCCTTCCAAAATCCTCAATGTTTCAGTAAGAGTAGGAAGACGAAGATGAGAGCATACAAGCATCACCCAGATGATTTGGGTGAATTATACCAAAAAAAGCTAATGTGATCCTCCATATTTTTGTATGTCATTTAGCGAGAAATAAGATGTATTAGTTAATCAGGTGCTATGGCTATTATTGGCCATCGATGATGGACAATACATCAAATACACCAAAGTTTATAAAACATGCCTAAAGTATGTGCATGCTCCACAAGTTGTTGCATATGACGTGCACAAAATAGTTAAACCGTGTCCCTTTTGAGGTTGGGGAATGGATATAATGAGGGGTTTTAATTCCCCATTAAGCAAGCAATTCAAGGCAACACAATAGTGCGGTGTTCTGATGAGGTTTGAGTACATCGAAGTCATTTGAGCTGAGATAAAGGCATGTAGAGGTGTAATCCAAGTGAGAGTGTGAAAAGCTCTATATCAATTATGCCCTTGATGAGGCAAGAGTCCAAAGTCGACACTAGTATGTTAAGTGAGGCATTGGGAGGGAGTGGCTTCATGGAGTTGAATCCATGTTAGTAGAGGTGGCCATGGGCCGGTTCGGGCCAGGCCCGCCACTGTAGCTGGCAGGGCGGGCCTGGGTCCCAGCCATTTTGGTTGGGCCCGGCTCGGGCTGGACCAGAGCCCGCCCCATTTTTTAAATAAAAAATATAAAATTAAGGAAATACAAACTCGTTTTGTACAAAAATTATTATAATTCATTGACGAATAATATAAGATACAAATACAATCCATCACAATCATTAATAATGATAAATTATATGGTATAAAATAAAATATATAATAAATAATAGTAAGTAACGGTAAATAATGTAAAAAATATAGCTACAACAGTTGGATCCTACTATTTAAAAATACAAATATATTTATTACAAAATAAAAAAAAGATATAGACGTACAGGTACAACAATATGAAATCAGTTTACCGGGAGAGGGGGGGGGGGGGGGGGATGCTGTGCCACCGTCTAACATATCGGTATGTGTAGTCATCTTCATCCTCGCTCGATGAACCTAGCCTCAAGTTGTTTTGCTCCCTAGAGCCTGCGTGCATCCAGTCCTTTAAGCACATGGACATCTCCAAGCTGGACGGTGATAGCTTTACCCTCTTCATTCTAAGCAACCTGTACCAAGACTAAAAGCACACTCCGATGCTACTGAAGATACCGGACACATTAGTATATCACGTGCATTGTGGAAAGCACGGGATATTGGGTTTGATTTGTACACCACCATTTTAAAATATCAAATTACGGATTTGCCGGTGTCTCGAAGAATTGGATCATCAGCGTCCGCAAATAGTAATCTAGCTCTTCACATGATGTGGGAGCTTCTGCGGGTGTGAATTGGTCCAACAGCTTCCACGCATATGACGTGTGTAAACTACTTCCACCAGATATGGAAGATCCTACTGTAGTAGAAGTAACTTGTGGATCATTAAATGATAATCTCTGGGAATAATGAGAAAATAAAGTGTGTAGGTCCCTATCGACTTGCTCAATGAAAACCGCGGTATTAAAAGCTGGATTTAATTTTCCGTAAAAATATTCGGCAAACAGGTTCAAACCCCTTCGTTTACATTGGGGATCGAAAATATTTGCAAAACAATATAAAAGGGGAAGTTTAGAAAAATATTTACCAAACTTCGTTTTCATTGCCGCAATCGGTGCGGCCAACAAGGGGTTTGATTCATTATCCGAAATCCAATTTATAATATCAATCTATTTTGATATTACTTGTGGTATGGTTGGATAATAGCAACCCGAAAAAAAGTTGGTAGCGTCCCTAAATGTGGTAAAAAATTTACAAATTTCATCAATTGTGTCCCAGTGTATATCATTCAAATTATAATCACTTAAATCTGAACGAGCATCCTGTACAAATTCCAACAGGACATCCTTATATGGTAAAATGCGATCTAACATATATTCCGTTGACGACCACCTAGTTGGTGAGTCTAATTTAAATTGTTTGTACTCTAAGCCATGCACTCTACATAGAGTTCTAAATCTTTTTTTCTTGTTCCGGATGATTTTATAGCTATTGTTATATCTCTTAAGGTGGAAAGAGAAACATTTATTAGACCTAGACATCCATAACCATTAAATGTAGTATGCGACAAATGCAATGTAGATGAAAACACCGCCCACCTAACACGGGTCGCATATGCCTAATTAGTTGTTTAATGAATGCATTGTTACTGGTAGCATTGTCGAATATAATACTAAAAATACGTCACTCTATGCCCCACCTGCGGATTGCCTCCATAATCGCACCCGTGATTATGTTGGCAGTGTGGGCATAATCTAAATTTGCAAAATGGATTATTCTTTTTTGAAGAGTAAAGGAGGAATTGATCCAGTGTGCTGTTACGCATAAGTAAGGCACACCGGGTTTCGACTTCCAAGTGTCGGACGTCAACGAGAACATGCTAGTGTTTGCCCTAAAAAGTTTAAAGACCTCAGTTTTTATCCTTTGGTAATCTTTAAACGTGTCCCACTTTAAGGTGTTCCGAGGAATCCTTACGATGGCCGGGTTCGCTGCTGTTTGGAGATACCTGATGAATCTAGGGTCCTCGCTGGTGCTAAAAGGCTTTTCAGCCCCAATTACGTATCTGACTAGCTCCCATCTATTAGTTTCTTGGGAGAATTTAAAGTTAGCAGGCACACCGGTCGCTTGCTGTACTAACCGTTGTTGGCTCTTTCTGGGTCTTGTTCGGGGAGGGACCTAATTATATGTCTACTTAATGTGCCCGTCCCACTGCCGGGTGGATGACTAAAAGCCTTGGGTGGGTTACATAATTTACAAAACGCTTTATTAGTATCCCTATCTAGATTAAAGTGCTTCCATACCCGACTAGTATTACACCTAGTGGTACTAGTACTAGTTCTGGGGGGCTATGTTTCTGTGGTAGGTGTGGGTTCCTGTTCATTTTGTGAGTCAGGAATATCCTGCTCATTGTAGGACTGTTGTTCAAAGTCCCAATCTATACTGTTAGTGTATGGAGGTGATGGGTCTGGTTCTAAAAAAGCTCGTTCATCAGTATTAAATTCGACAGTTTTGCTCCTCTTTGGTATTATAGGCAATCGTCGAGAAGAAATAGAACCAGAACGACTGGCTCCAGATGATGATGTGTTATGTGCCATGATAGTATTACAGATTAGTATTTTAAAAATGCAACTATTAATGCAAAATTATGAAATTAAGTAGATAAAAATGCGAAACAAATAAAATCTCGATACTAAAATTACCGAAGCAAGCGAACAATGAAATTCAAACTTGACCAAGATTCTACGAGCCTCATGCTTTGTCAACAATGAACTTTCGAAATTTAGAGCATAATATTACAAGTAGAAGTAGATGAATGTATATATAGAGAAGAAAGAGTAAGAGATTTATTTGTGAGAAAAATGAAAAGAATAAGTTAGGTGTTTATAGATAAATATGTATTTTTTATTAATTTAGAAGGGGGAGCAACGGCTCCCCCTCAAAAAAGCCATTGCCAACGGCTCTTTTGAACGGGCCGGGATTGGGGCCCGAGGCCCGACCCACTTGGTGACCGGGCTGGGCCTTAGCCCACGCGGGCCGAGTCGAGCTGGGTTACGGGCCAACCCGGCCCACTGGCTACCTCTACATTTCAGAGATAAACATTGACACAATGTGGCTAGTGTGCAACAAATGCATTGAGAAAGAGAGAGAAGGGTTCTCATTATAAACTCATCTTAGAAAGTTGAATTATTTATGCTTAAAATGAATGTTAGAACCTTGTAGCTTGTGGGTTTGCCCCTTGGCAAGTGTCAAAGCAGCTATAATGTTAATGATACATGGAAGCAATGACACATTGGTCCTTGCTTTGTCATCTTGAAAGCGCAATTTGGGTTAAGTCTTACAAGTGGGAAGCAAGTACAATGTATGAATCGGATGAAGCCTTGATGGTGTAAAAGTCCTCGGTTTGTGAGGAAAACAAAGTCTTTTATAGATCATTTCAAATGTCGCACTAGAGTCTAGTTCGGGAGGAAACTTTGGTAAAGGGACAACGATATGAGAATGGAGCAAATTGACCTAAAGCAGCGGTATGCATCCTGCATTAGTAGAGAGTCAATTTGAATAATGAGTTATGCCTGAGCTTGAATTGAGCCATTGAGAAATCTCTTGTGAATGGAGATAAGAAAGAAACAAATGGTAACCACTTCATCTATGTGATGTGAGCGCAGGTCTTGGTAATCCAAAAAGCAAGTGTTGAATGTATGATGGTGGGGGAGGCTCTTATTCATTGCTTCAATATAATTTCGAAATTGAGGAGTAGTTGCAAGTGATTGTCGAAGCATATGAGCGTTTGAGATTGTTGCAAAGTTAAGTGCACACTCATATTTGATTATAAACAAAGTCAAGATGGGCGTTGTGTTAGGCTGTCAAGTGATATGCTTGAGTAGTGGAACCGATAGAAGCATGCCATGAAGTGGTGGGAGTAAATAATGGCATTGATAAATTGAGTGGGAAAGGATGTCGTGGCTTGATCATGTTCCACAATTTTGGTGACTAAGCACACTGTCCCTGCATGACAGCTCCTCTTCTCATGTCGTGCACTGTACCCATGCATGCAACTCACGTGGCCTATGTCACGGATTGCATCTCATGTTACGTTAACCCTTGACTTGGGATGGAAGATTAGTAATACATTTAGTATGTGAAAAAAAAAAATAAAATAAAAACTTCTACAAGTAATATTGAATATGGATAAATGATTGTGTAATAGTTGGATTTTTAAAAGTCTCCCAAAGGTTATTTTTAACATTCATTATGTTACATTGTCTTCACCGCCACATTTTCTCCCCAATTTTGATATTTTTGAATTCAATTTGAAATTCAAAGTTGTTTGGATTTGAGGGGGGAAAGTTGGTTATACTCTTTCATTAACACATGCTCATGTATTAGAATAAGGCATAATGACATGAATTCTCAACTTCTCTTAATTTCTTCTTTGCTTCTTCTCGTCTATGTTTCTCTTCTTCTCCTCTGTTTCTCTTCTTTCTCTCTTCTTTTCTAAACTACTCGCCCCCTTCTTTCTTGATTCTTATAATTTTTGGTTTGTCAATTGCGGTTTGAGGAAACAAAATGGCGTTAGATTCGTTCATTCCTCGGCTAGATTGGCATAAGGTACTTGACACCACTTTGAAATTCGTTAGATTGAGGCAAGGGTTGATCACATTGAACAATCTTTTATTAGCAATATCGAAGCTAGAATTCAAGAATACGATGTTGCAAATAAGAAGTGGATTTTCGAGCTTATCACCACTTTTCAGGCTGAGCTGACATCATTTAAAGTTGAGGTCTGTATCGAGCAAGGTCGATTGATGGATATGTTTCGAGAAACATTTGCTCAGAGAAATGCGTTGGCAGCTTCGAGTTTTGTAAGGAGGTTCTAATTCAAATACTCCAGTATCATCAGTTGCGCAAGATCAGAGTAATGTTTCTAGTAGATCCACTGAAAATTCTTCTTATTCTTTGGCTACAAGATTAAAAAAGGTAGGTTTTTCTTGTTTTAATGGAAAAAATGTTCATGAATGGTATTGTAAGGTGGAGAAATTTTTTTGGGGTGAGACTTCGGATGATTCCAAAATTCGAATCATCACAATTCATTTGGACGATATTGCACTTGAGTGGCACTGGGCCTATTTTAAATCCCTCCCCCCGAATGGTTCTATTTCTTGGCCGACTTATGTCATCATATTTTACATTGGTTTAGTGGTTTATACGATGATCTTATGGTTGAATTAAAAGCTTTGCGCTAGGATAGCTCTGTTGTTGACTACTTAAACAAATTTGAACGATTATATGTCAAGCTTAATTTGCTGGAAGAATATTTGGTGAGTTGTTTCCTTGGGGGCCTTAAGGATACTATTTAGATTCCTATTTGTATGTTTCAACCACAAATGCGTAAGCATGCCATGACATTAGCTCATCTTCAAGGAGCTTAACTTTCGTTGCCTGCTCGTATTAGTTCTATAGCTCATCCTTCGTTTATGTCCATCTCTACTAGTTCTTCCAGTGTAACCCTGTCATGAGCTTCTTTGGATTCCTCACAGGGTCTTGGTCTACCAAAGAGCGAAGGTCGGATATTGTTGGCGGTGGAAATTGAGGATAAATGTGTCAAGAGCTTTTGTTTTTTCTTTTTTTCCTGTATTGAACCTTTTGTGTTGGGACATCTTCAGGTTTGTAAAGCCAAAAATCCTTAGTTAAAGTTAATTACCATTCTTTTCGAGGATAAGGTGGTCAATGATCCACTATATCAGATTCTGTGGATGATGATGCCATACCTGAAGACTCTTCTCAGGTCTCATTATGTGCACTTATTGGTTCCTTTGGATTTCAGACGATGCAGTTACTATAAAAAATGTCCATTGCATATTCTTGTTGACACCGATAGCACACATGATATTTTGGATCTTTCGAAGGCTGCTCAGCTAGGTTATACAGGTTGGATTATGCCTCCTCTTTTGGTCATAGTGGCTTGTGGCTCTATGATATTGAGCTCCACCTTTTGTTCCAATTTTTCTTGGACTATGTAGGGTCATGATTTTTGTGTGGATATTTTTCTTAACACATTAATGTGTTGTGACATGGTACTTTGTATTCAATAGTTAGCTACTCTTAGGCCTATTTTGTGGGATTTTGAGGGCTTGATGATGTCTTTTATTTGTAATGGCGCACGTGTCTTATTTATCGTTCTAAATTTTGTTAGCTGTCCAATTGCCGGTAAAGGCGTTTTATCTCATTTATTTTCTTCTATATCCTTGCCTTGCACTGTTCAATCTAAATCAAAGTCTATCTCATCCTCAACTTGTCCCATGCTTGTGGCCAATGATGAAAATCGAGAGGGTTTGACAAATCTGTTCCATCACTATTATGTTATTTTCTTGAGCATGTTTTTTTTTGTTTTTTGTTTTTATCATGGTAAGGGGCAGGGTGTAAATCCCTTAAATGCCTCAATTAAGAGGCCCATCATCAAGGCAAGTGGGAATCGAACCCATGACCTCCCGAATGGGTCCTGGCGTTACAAACCACTATGCCGATGCCCTAATGGGCTATTTTCTTGAGCATGTGGGTTTACTGCTATCCTGAGCACATTATGACCACCATATTCCTCTTTAGGCTGGTACTAAACCAATCAACATTCCATCTTACAAGCATCCTTTTGCTTCAAAAGGAGGTGATTGAATGTTTGGTGCAAGAGATCCTCCTCTCCGGTATTATACAGGCTAGTTGTAGCCCCTTCACTTCCTCCTTTGCTCTTGTTAAGAAGAAGGATGGTTCATGGTGCATGTGTGCTGATTATCGGCTATTGAACCGTCATAATATTAAAATAAATTTCACATTCCAATAGTGGATGAACTTTCAAACAAGTTATATGACTCTGTGGTTTTTTTCCAAGTTGGATTTGTGGTTTGGTTACCATAAGCTTTGGATGCATTCTATTGATATACATAAGATGGCTTCTCATACACACCATGGTCCTTATGAGTTTTTGGCTATGCCTTTTGACTTGATCAACACTTTGGTTTCCTTCCAGCGCCTTATGAATGACATCTTTCGCCCTTATTTAAGGCGTTCCATGTTCATCTTTTTTGACGATATTCTTGTGTACAATTGTTCCTCGTTGGATCACCTCAGCATTTGCCGGCTTATTTTTGAGTTGTTGCATTCCAATAATCTTTTTATTAAATTTAGCAAGTGTGCATTCTTCTGGGATGGTATTAAGTACTTGGGCCATTTTATTGGGATTTATTGTGTTTCTACTATAAAACAATTACGTGGCTTTTTGGGTTTGTGTGGATATTACTCACTCTTCAATCAAGATTGCGGCCATATTTCTAAACCCCTCAATATGTATTGCTCATAAATGCATTTTCATTGTCTTCTACTGTGCAATTGGAATCTGACAACCTTAAGCGTGCTCTGACCGGGGCTCCTATGTTAGCCCCTCCGGATATTTCGCAGTCCTTTGTCATAGGGACTGATGCCTTGGTTCATTGTATTGCCTACCTTAATAAATCGTTGTCCCCTCGTAACCAAGCCCGCTCTATTTATGAAAGTGAATTGTTGGTTGTTATGCACGCTATTTGGACTTAGGACAGTATCTTAGGGTAATAATTTCATTGTTCGTGTGGATCAGGAAAGTTTTAAGTTTCTTCTTGAGCGAAAGATTTCAACATCATTTAATTTGCTTGGTTATCCAAGCTCATGGGATATCATTATGACATTTTGTATAAATGGGGAAAGGATAATGTGGCTGTCGATACTTTATCCCGTTACTGACCGCTTTTGTTTGCTTCTTGGTCTTTAGTACGATTTCTTTAAATTTGTTGGCCAAGATTTTATCTTCTTGGGATGCCGATCCTTCTTTACATGCTTTGATCTACTCCCTTCAATATTGCCAGAATATGCATCCTACTTGTTCTTGGACTTAGTCTTAACTGCCCCATTTCAGGAAATTAGTGGTGGGGGCCAATTTGTCTCTTCAATAAGAGATTATTTCTTATTTTCATAGTTCTTCGGTGGGGGTTCATTCCAGGATAGATTCCACTTTATATCATCTTACCCCTTTATTTTATTGGAAGGGTCTTAAGTGGGACATTTATGATTTTATTCAACAATGCTTGGTTTGTCAGAGGTTTAAGACCAATGATTCTCTTTCACTGGGACTTTTCCATCCTCTCCCTATTCCGACTTATGTTTGGTCTGATATTTCCATGGACTTTATCAAGGGACTTTCATTGTCGGCGGGCAAGGATACTATTTTGGTGGGGTTGGATTTCTTGGGTGAAAATGTTCATTTTCGTGCTTTGACTCACACTTTTGCTGCTGCTTAGGTTTCAGAATTGTTCTTGGATCACATTTTGAAGCTTCACCTTAGTCCATTGTCTCAATCATGGTTCGATTTTTCTGAGTTTGTTTCGGGAAGAGCTTTTTCGTATCTAAGGTATTCAGCTTAATTTTTCAACCATTTATCATCCTCAGTGCGACCACCAAACCGAGGTCCTTAATCGTAGTTTGGAATCTTACCTCCATTGCATGTGTTTTGATTCTCTTGCTTGATGGGCTTTGGTTTTACCCTGGGCCAAAAGGTGGTATAAAACCATTTTTCACTCTGCCCTCCATAGTACCCCTTTTGAGGTCTTTTATTGGAAACCTTCCCATTTTCATCTTCCATATTTACAGGGAAAAAGTGTGGTTGAGGCTATTGATTGAAGTCTTCAAGCGCAAGAAAACGCCTTTGCACTTCTAAAGTATACTTGGCCCGTGCATAGCAGCTGATGAAGTTTTTGGCTGACAGACACCGTTTTGACCGTCAACACAATGCTTTTGATTTTGTGTAATTAACGCTGCAGCTTTACCGCTAGGTGTTTGTGGCTCGTCGTTCTTATCAGAAGCTTGTTGCCCGCTACTATGGACCATTTTGAATCACTGCTTGGGTTAGGGTTGCTGCCTATATTGTTGGTCTTCCACCGAAGTCTCGTATTCGCCCTGCATTAATTGTAGCTCAACTTAAGACGCATATAGGTGATTCTTCTCTATCTCCGCTCCTAGCTCTATTACCCAATTTTGATGTGCCTATTTGGGAGCCCGAGGCTGTTCTTGATCGATGCATGGTGTTTTGAGACAATCGGAGTGTCACGCAGTGGCTTATTCATTAGATGGACAAGGCTCGTGAAGAAGCTACCTAGGAAAACTATTATGATTTTGAGCTCAGTTTTCTAGATTTTCATCCTCGAGGGCAAGGACGTTGTCGAGTGGAGGGAATTGTTACACTCTCTTTACCGCCACATTTTCTTACCAATTTTCATATCTTGCAATTGAATTTGAATTCAAAGTTGTTTGGATTTTAGGAGGGAAAGTTGGTTATACTTGTTTATAAATACACGCTTATGTATTGGAATAAGGCATAATGAAATGAATTCTCAACTTCTCCTAATTTCTTCTCGACTTCTTCTCGTCTATGTTTCTCCTCTTCTCCTATGTTTCTGTTTTTTCTTTCTTTTGCCAAACTCCTTGCCCCCTTCTTTTCTTGAATCTTATAATTGTGGTTTGTGAATTGTGGTTTGAGATAGCACAGAAATAATTGTCATATATATAATGTACTTAAAGAAATGGAAAATTACAATTCCAGAGAATTGGATATGATATTTAAACATTTTGTTCCCATCTTAGAGTTCTAACAAAATGTTAGCGGTTAAAAGCTAGCTGCTTTCCTTTTCATTTTCTCTTTTTCTTTCATTATAGTTTTGTCATTTTTGACATAATCTTGACAATTTGCTTGAAGTTGCACTTTCATATGGTGGATCTAGAAGTCCAACGTCACATTATTGATGTTTATAGTATCATTTTTATAAAATTAGGGACATATTATATTCAACAGAACAAGAAGAAAATTACAAACTCAAATGTAATTAAAGAAACAGCAAGTATTTCACTCCACACCTCAAGAAGCTAAATCATCTAATATTCACTCTTAATTTCTTTCTTACGTTTTTCTTCTCAGATGTACATTCCACCTATCTTACAACACACATGTATATATACATGAAATTACATAGGTATGACTCATGCATGAACTTGACACGTAGGTTGGGAAAGTTGTCACCTGCTTTTCATTTTTGATACCTTTTACGTTTAGGTGTCATACATGCTAAACATCCACATGTATACATATATAATATAGGGTTACTTACATTTTAGTGCTTGGACGTTTTTTGAAAAAATAAAAAGGACCCTAATCTTTTTGAATTATTAAAAAGGCCCCTAACTTTTTACTGTATTAACAAAAAGGCCCCTCTCAAGCATGATGACGTTATTTTTCATTGACAGAGTTGATTTGACAACTGCTTTTTATTAATGTTACAATAAAACGACCTAAATTACGTTTTAACTCTCTTATTCTTACTTCATAAGCATAGCATTTAAGATATTATATTATGTAGAAGTTATCTATTTTCGCTTAATTTGTTTCAAAATATGGTTATTAAAGGGTATTTTTATTATTTTAGGGTAGCATTAATAAAAATGCAGCTATCATATCAACGTTGTCGACGAAAAATGACATCATCAAGTCAAAGAGGGGCTATTTTATTAATGCGACAAAAATTTAGGGGTCTTTTTATTAATATGACAAAAACTTAAGGGTCTCTTTAATAATTCAAAAAGGTCAAGGTCCTTTTCATTATTTTCAAAAACGTCGGGGTACTAAAATATAAATAACCCTGTAATATATGTACTTATAAAAATCTTTTACATAATTACTAATATTTTAGGTATTTGATAATATTTTAATATTGACCATAAAAATTGTACCTAAAAATATCTAATATTTTATAACAATAATTTATTTATTTTATTATTATTAATTTAAACTTTTTAAAAAATTTGGGGAGTGCGCATCTCATAGGTGAGATAGATGAGAAGCCTAAAATTTAAATAAAAGAAAATTTATCACTTGAATATCCCTGGGTTTCAACATTTATCACCTCAGTACACAAACATTTTAATATCGATAATGAGATGCCGTGACATTTAATAGCCAATATTAAGGAAAGAATATTGTATTATAGGCAAGTCTAATTAGGGTGAACACTATTGACATTTGTACCCTTCTTGCATAAGTATAGCCTAAGGGCTATCCTGGTCTTTTACCTTCCTTATATGCTCTATATATAGAGCCCTTCATTGTCTTTTATCATCATTCAATAACAATTGTACTTTCCGCTCTATTGTTTTCTCATATGGTATCAGAGCCTTGCTAATGGGATATATAGATGGTACCTACTCTTGCCCCCCTGCAACTTTAACTTACCCTAATGGTTCCACTTTCTCTAATCCTGACCACTTAAATTGGATTCAAATTGATTAAAGCCTTCGCTTGTGTATTGCTGCTACCCTCTCTCACCCTCTCATTAATGACATTGTCCGACAACCTACATCTAAAGCTATGTGAGATGCCCGTGTCAAACGATTTAGAGATCATTCACTGGCCAAGGAATTTGAACTACGAACCCATATTGTTAATAGTCGAAAAGATCGCAAAACAATGGAAAACTATCTTTCTGAGTTAAAATCCATAGCTAATGGCCTAGTTGCCATAGATTGCCCCGTATCTAACAGAGAACTAGTTCACTATGCTCTTTTGGGCCTTCCAATTGTGTACACTACCATTGGCACTCTTACTAGAAATACCTCCCCAACTCCCGACTTCGAAAGACTCAAAACTGCCCTCCTAAATGAAGAGAGGGCCCAAAACCGTTACCAAGGGTGTACACTACCATTGGCACTCTTACTAGAAATACCTCCCCAACTCCCGACTTTGAAAGACTCAAAACTGCCCTCCTAAATGAAAAGAGGGCCCAAAACCGTTACCAAGGGTGTACACCCCCCCCAGGAAGAAACTCACTCTCTTATGGCTGCAAGTACAAATAACCAAGGATCCAATACAGGTCGAGGTGGTAGCGGTCAGGGTAACAAAGGCCGTGGCAACCGAGGGGGCCGCAATGGGGGACAAAATCCGCAGCCTACTTTGGGTCAACATGGGTTGTCTCATACCCCAACCCCACCATCCTATTACCATGGCCAAGCACCGCCTCCACCTGCCAATACTCCCGGTATCCTTGGACCCGCTCCTTAATTCTGTCAGATCTGCTCTCACACCTGGCACAGTACCATCTCGTGCCCTCACCGCTACGACCAACACTCCTTCCGAGATCCTTCTCCTTCCCTGACTGTCATGACTCTCAATGACGGTCATGAATACAGCTGGTATCCAGACTCAGGCACCTCCAATCACATGACTTCAAACTCAGGTATCATCTATAATCCTCTTCCCTATAATGGTCAAAAACGTGTTTTAGTTGGAAATGGTACTTTACTCTCAATTTCACACATTGGCTCCTCTACACTTAAAACTCAATCTAAAACATTGCATCGTAAAGACGTTATGGTTGTTCCAAACTTAACTCATAATCTCTTATCTATTAAGTGTCTTTGTCATGGCAATAATTGCTTTGACTCAAAATTTTTTTCCATAAAGGACAAGGCTATGGGGACCCCACTACTTCAAGTTCACAGTAATGATCCACTCTATAGCTTCTCGCCTCACTCACTTGGACTGGTCACGCAAACCCAACTCGGTGATCTTTAGCACTGTCGTTTAGGTCATCTAGGTCACCTTGCTATGGACACTTTGTGTAAACCCAACCTCATACCCCCTTCCCGTTTTTTAGGTTTATGTCAACTATGTTGTTTAGGTAAGTCTCACCGCCTACCATTTCAACGCGTTTTATATTCATGTACTGCTCCATTACAATTATTACACTCTGATGTATGGCAATCTCTGATTGCTTCTAGTTCGTGCAATAAATACTATGCTGCTTTTGTTGATGACTTTACTTGCTTCCCTTGGATCTATCCCATGCAACATAAATTAGAGTCTATACAATTTATGAAATGTTCAAGGCCCTTGTTGAAAATCAATTTTCCACAAAAATCAAAATCTTTCAAAACGATGGGGGTCACGAATTTGACCACAAACGAATGAACGCTCTATGTAAACAACACGGCATACACTTCCGACTCTCGTTTCCCGATACCCCACAACAAAATGGGGTGGCGGAATGCAAACATCACCACATAATTGAAACGTCACGCACACTTTTACTGCAATCAAAACTACCATACACTTTTTGGGAGGATGCGGCTTGCACTGCTTGTTTTCTAATCAACCAACTTCCAACTCCGACTCTTCAAAATTTTTCACCTTTTGAAAAACTTTTCAATAAATATCCAAACTACTCCGGTTTTCGTGTTTTCGGATGTCTATGCTTCCCTAACCTAACACCACGGCCCCCCCATAAGCTAGCCCCAAGGTCCATTCCTTGCATCTTCTTGGGCTATGCTCCCCGTTACAAAGGCTATCAGTGTCTTGACCCCTTAACTAGAAAAATATACATTAATCGTCATGTCCAATTTGATGAAACTACATTTCCCTACCCTGACTTTGTTCGTCTAGTCAACCCATCACCCAGTAGCACCATGTCCATGGTCGACTTACCCATCCCTCTCCCATTACACCCGGCACCTAACCCCCATGGTCCATACTAGGAGCCAACGGCACTACCGCAACCATCTTCCTCCACCTGGACCGCACCAAGCCCAGCACCGCACTGCGGTGGTGGCTCACGGTTGCCACCCCCTCCTTCAGTTGGATCGAAACTAGTCCATCACCGCACTGCAGTGGTGGCCCACCGCTGCTACAACCCCCCCCCCCCCCCCCCCCCCCACCCCTCAGTCTCTGCCCTCCTCGACACCGGTGCATGGCGACTCTGTCACTCCGCTGCCCCACCCAACTGAAGCCCAGTCACCTGAGGCCGAACACCTAACCACCCACCCTGAGCCTGTCTTACCCGAATCACCACACCTGGACATGTCTCCCGGCCCTCACCTCTCACCCGAACCACCAGGCCATTCTAGCCCCTCCCCCACTACTGAACTAATAGACGTAGGTGGCCCTCCTTGTCTTGTTCAAAATACTCACCATATGCAAACACTCTTAAAAGATGGAATTCGAAAACCTGAATATCCACTTTCCCTTTCCTCTATAACTGTAATATAGGAACCTTCATGTTTTTCATAGGCTGTAAAGAACCCTAAGTGGCAGGAAGCCATGGTTGATGAGTTTAATGCCCTTCTCCGAAACAACACATGGGACCTTGTCCCATATGACCACACTAAGAACACTGTAGGAAGCACTTGGAAATACAACGTCAAATATACGGCGGATGGCTCTGTAGAACGGTTTAAAGCTAGACTTGTAGCTCAAGGCTTTCACTAACGTGAAGGTATTGACTTCAAGGAGAATTTTAGCCCTGTTAGTAAACCCTCTACAATCCGCTTCATACTTTCCCTTGCCGTCACTAAAGACTGGCCCATCTGCCTACTTGACGTTAAAAATGCTTTCCTACATGGTTCTCTCAAGGAAGAGGTTTATCTGCGCCAACCTAAAGGGTTCATGCACCCAAAATTCCCAAATCATGTTTGTCGGTTGTGCAAGGCCCTCTATGGCCTCAAATAGATGCCTCGAGCTTGGTTTCAGCGTTTTAGTTCTTTCCTTTACAGTCTTGGTTTTACACATTGTCGTGCTGACCCATCTCTCTTTTTGTTTCACAACTCTGGTGAGGTTATTTGTCTCCAACTCTATGTTGATGATATGCTTATCACAGGCTCTAATCCTTGCTCCATAGATAACTTAATACATCAACTCTCACACCAATTTGCTACGAAGGATCTTGGCCCGCTTCACTATGTCCTAGGTATTGAGGCCAAACGAAATAAAACTGAACTTTTTCTTTCTCAACACAAATACACTATTAATCTTCTTACTAAACACAACATGCATGAGTACAAGCCAATTAAAACGTCCCTTCTCGCCCTCACGCATCTCTCTCTAACGGAAGGGGAACTCTTGCCTAACCCTACCGAATACCGTAGTGCTGTAGGCGCCCTCCAATACCTCACTATGACCCGACCCTATATATGTTATGCTGTTAATCTTGTCAAATGGATCCTCAGGTACCTCAAAAGCACCCCTGATCATGGATTGTCCATCCTTCCCGGTTCTTGTACCTCGGTCATTGCTTATGCTTACGCTGACTGGGGAGGGTTCCCCGATACTTGCCGCTCTACTACTGGCTATGCTTTGTTCCTTGGCCCAAATCTCATCTCATTGCATGCAAAGAAACAGGCCACTGTTTTCAAGTCGTCTAGTGAATCCGAATACCGGGTTGTTGCACAAGCTGTTGCTGAAAGTGACTGGATTCACTAAATCATGCGTGACATTGGTCTTCGTCACTCTGGACAAATCATCATATTCTGTGACAACGTTTCTGCTTCCTACCTTGCTTCCAATCCTGTATCTAATGATCGAAGTAAGCATGTTGATGTTGATTTCTACTATGTCTGGGCAAAAGTTCTCAAAGGTGATCTTCAAGTTCACTACACTCCCACGACAAAACAAATCGCTGATATCTTCACCCAAGGTCTCGCTCCAGATCTCTTCCACTACCACAAAGCCAATCTTCACGTGCAAGCTCCCCGTTCAGATTGAGGGGGCCTGTTAAGGAAAGAATATTGTATTATAAGCAAGTCCAATTAGGGTGAACACTATTGACATTTCTACCCTTCTTGCATAAGTATAGCCTAAGGGCTATCCTGGCCTTTTACCTTCCTTGTATGCTTTATATATAGAGTCCTTCATTGTCTTTCATCATCATTCAATAACAATTACACTTTCCGCTCTATTGTTTTCTCGTAGCCCAGCATCTTAACCATAAGATTGAAGCTCATTTTTGAGTTTGAACCTTCTCTTTGTTCTATATGTCTATTCTTTAAGGATTATGGTAAAAATGTGTTATCTACGCATCCCACTTCCTTGATCGCAAGTTCGCCAATTGATTGAGGGAGGGAGGGAGGGTGGGTTTGTGCATATAGCAAGAATTATGAATAATTTTGGGAACAATCTATAAATTAGGAAAGTATTCAAAAACCTAAAACATTATCTAATATATAATAATCAATCGTTCCTTTTAATTTTTATAATATATTTTAGGTGAATCTAGCAAGTGTTGTAATTTTCTAAAAGTCATATAGATAAATAAAATGCTTAATATCATATGAAACTTCTAAAATAAATTTAAATTTTACCTGCTTCTTCTTGAATGCATTGCATTACATAGGTTATGGATATTAGAACAAGCTAAGAATAATTTCTGGAAAAATCATAAACATAGTCCAACCTTTAATAGATACTTCTACATTTATAAATTTATAAAAGATATGAGATATATCTAACAACTGTCATCATTACATTTATAAGTTCATTTTTCCTCTTCCTTAAACGGATTGATGGATTTACGTGATTGCCCAATTGGCAGTGCATTGTGGTATGGTTTATGTTAACCCATGACTTTGGAACCTTACCCTTGGGGTTCTAGGACCTTCTTAGGATGCTCTAAGATGTGCATGAAGCTCTTAGCAGATTGCAAGGTTCAAATAGGAACCCAACAAAGGAGTGCCAGTGCATGCAAGACAAAAAAATTGGGCATGTGTGAGTTCACCGAGCAACTTTGAGAATTTGTTCTCAGGGCCAATAGCTCAAAGTTCCCTTGTGTTGCATAAAGAGAGCTGGTAAACTTGGCCTGTGTGGGTTCATTGAGCAACTTTGAGGATTTTTTCTCAGGACCAATGGCTCAAAGCTTCCTTGTGTTGTATAAAGAGGGCTTAGTGGCTTTGGCATGTGTACCCCAAAATTAGAGAAAATGACCAGATGATTAGATCTTGACAATCGTAGGTGCTAGTTATAATTTAGATAAAATTTGTCTAGTTCTTCAACGCCCTGGATGACATGGTGCTGTGATGGCTTCAGAGGCACCTAGCATATTAAAAAAATTGCTTGATTAGTGAATCCTGACAGTCAAAGATGCTAGTTATGCTCTGCACACAATGTGTTAAGTGAGCTTCCTGAAAATACTGTGGGATCTTGGAATGCCACAAGGGCCAAATGGGGTCTCCACTTTAGTAAGATCGAGTCATAGGGGTCCAAAAACAATGCGCTTCATGGGATGATGAGAGTTAGTACCCTTGTCCGCCTTTTAGTACTAACATTTTTCACGCCTTTAACACTAAACTAACATACGGGTCTATGACGGTAAATTGGACCATAATTTCTTAGATACCATAAACCAATATAAAGGAGTTCTCCATAAATAAGTCTTATAATCTCGAGGAAAGAAATAGAAAAATACAATCTCGCGGAGGAATGATAGACATTCAAAATGCTTAATGTCAAAATTTTATAATTTTAACAACTATAAGAAAGTCTAAAATAGAGAACTTGTCCAAGTCATATAGTATACAGTATGGTGGCTAATACCATGGGTCCCCGCATAAGACACGCCTCGCCTTGCCTAAGAATGACAAGCAATAAGGTGCATATAAAAATCAGCCAATGACAAATCCGCTCACAAAAAAAGGATCAAACACTCTTAGAAAGACATAAGACCAATTTCAAAAAAGCAGATGAAGTAGAATATGAAAAATCACTCACAATTTGAAGTAGACTATTAAAAATCACTCACAAATACTTAAAAAAACAATTGAACTTTTAGGCCTTAAGGCCCTAGGTTGTGGTTGCATATAATCTCTTAATCTAAGCTCGGAATTGGCTACCATAAATGAGTCCCCGTCCAACTTCGGGTTCAGAGGAACTTTCCAAACACTGCATTTCTAAACGGAGATGCTATAAATCACCATCGAAGGCTCAAAGATGTCTTTTCCGGTCATCATAGGGCACAACCTACAAAACAAAGCATAAAAATGCATTCCAAATTTGCTCATCATAAAGCATGAATCAAATCATATTTTCGAAGTACCAAAAACCAAAAAAATATAACCATAACCAATGTCAAACTCTATATACCACATACTTTGATATACTTTCTTTTTATCAAACTTTCATGTACTTGATCCCAGTTATTTTTGAACATACAGAGGGGTAAACTTATGGTTTGTCCAAAGAAACATATAAAATTTCTACGAAAACATGGAATTTTGATACAAAAATAAGTATATCAGAATCAATTGAAGGTTTTAGTCAAAAGAACAAAACAATTAATAGATAAATCACTTACTATTGAAAATAAAGAAGTGACATGAATATGAACTCTCGCTCTAAATCTTGAATTCCTAGAGTACTCTTTCAAAAAGACTTGTCCTCTTCTTTCCTTCAACTCTTCCTCTTTCATACAAAATGTAAATTGTGTATGATGAGAGTTTGGCTAGGAGGGCATTGTTTATAGAAGAGGAGGATAGGTGAAAGACTAAGTGTACTAAATGGGGGGTAGGCTAAGGGTTGCATAGGTTCTAACAATTATAAGTATTAACTCTAATAATATGACTAATAATTAGATGCTAAAATGGGGTTTCAACTAACCAAAGATTATCCTATATTAAAGGGTGAGCATGTTGAAATTTATAATAATAACTAGGTAGGTCAAAAGATCATAATAAATATTATTACATGTGTAAATAAATGATGCTTGAGGTGAGTTAGAATAAAACATTTCTGGAAACTTAAAGATCATAGCAAGGAAATAACTTTACAATTTCAAAAGTGCAGTTCCTTACAATTTTTCACTGGCTAACGCAAGGTACATCCTTCGTAGGATGAGAGAATTTGCGGTGCTTGAGCCTAATATGGGTTCTGGCCTCCAAGGGCCACACTAACGAGATCTTGAGGGCATTGTGGCATGAGTTATCAAACACCGTGCATGTTGGACACGAGAGCTTGTTGGCTGGGGGGCGTCTCATCTATTTATTTTGTTCAAACGCACTACATCATCGCCATCGTTCATCACCAAAATAACCAAACCATAACGTCCATTCACTACTCCACCATCTCCACCGCCTTACCACAAATTTCAGCGATTCCGTTTTCCTCCGGTGCCAACATCTCTGCCAGAACCACCAATACCATCACCAAGCTTCCCTTGTCATCCCTGGTCGTCGCTACTGTGCGGAAAAAAGGAACAAACTGATATACTTTGATACCAATTTGTTAGGGAAGTCTTGATACGGAAGCGTAAACCCTAATCACTTGAGTCGATTCAAATAATATGACTCACATAAACGAGAGGTAAACAAATATATGGAGAAAGAAAGAACAAACATGAACACACAATATTTACGTGGAAACCCCTTTACAATCGAGAGGGGAGAAAACCACTGGCGGAGATGGAGATTCTTTATTGATACTGAACGGAAGAATTACAACGACACTTCTTCTGAATGAGATCTATGAAAGAATTACAATCACTTTCTCTTAACTCTCGAAGCACTCAAAATCTAAATTAGAGGAATTACAAAATCACCTTCCTCTCAATGGCAGCGCCTCACACTTTAATTGGATACATTATGACGTAAACCCTAAGTCCTAATTTATAGACCCGTGTCCGGGAGGTCCCGATCGATTGGCCTTCTTACGACCCAAAAATCCCGAAACTTTCCTTAAATCACCCGGTCGATCGGGCTTCCCTCCCGATCGATCGGTGACCCCATGGCAACCCCATAAACTTAAAACAAGTAATTTGAGATATAAACCTAACAAATCTCCATATTGGCTCAAATTATGTACATAAAAGAATTTCCTCCACCTTCTCCACTAAACACCCCACACACAGGGTTTATCTCAACAAAACACGAAACCTAACTGAGTCCGAGCGAAGCTTGAACTTCTTGCTAAGTAGCAACTTAGTGATAATATCTGAGAGGTTATCAGCAATGCCAATCTTCTTCTTCTCTGAATTGGCTCTTGACACATTATCTGAAACAGCCACCTGCTGCTGAACTGTGTTACTCAACTGAAACTGAACTCCCTCTGGCTTACTCACCTTACCTGAATCACAAATAACTGATGACATCTTCTGTGGAGACAATAACGAAGACTCGCCAAACGTAACACGTATACTCGTCAGGAATTGCTTGTAGAGAAAACCTTTCTGCTTCCTATAAAGCCCTTGTTCACATAATATCAGTTCTGTTGACTGACCACACAAAGAGCCCCTTACACTGTGCTTAGAAAGACCCCTATCACCTGAATGATCCTGGATCTGTCAACAACAAGGATGATGAAGATGCTGCAACAGATCTAACAACTGTGGAACCGACAAGCTCATATAGAGTACCTACCCTTCTACCTTTCATGACTGTCAAAGCACCCTTAACGACTTTCAAAACTTCACCTTCAGCTGTGTATCTGTACCCTTTAGACTCAAGAGTACCTAAAGAGATGAGATTCTTCTTCAAATCAGGAACATGGCGAACATTACTCAGAACCCTGATAATACCATCGAACATCCTAAAACAAATTGTTCCTATGCCCAGAACTTTGCATGAAGTATCATTACCCATCAAAGCAACTCCACCTCGAACTGACCCGTATGTGGAAAACTAATCGTGATTGGGACAGACATGATAGGAGCAACCCGAATCCAAAATCCAACTATCTTTCAAATTGGACTGAGGTTCAGACACAGACATAGAAGGTCATCATTCTCACCATCCACAACACTAGCTACTATGGATCTCTGGTCAGACCTGTTATCTGCTTCAAGTTTTCTTTTAAGCTTGTAACAGTTGTTCTTAATGTGCCCTTTCTTATGACAGTAGTTACAGGTTAGGTCTTGATACCTAGACTTAGACTGGTTTCGACTATGATCATTCTCAGTTCTCCCTCTCACAAATAAACCACTACCTGAGTTATAAACAGAATCAGATAATTCTCTATCTACTCGTTCTTGACTCAGTAGGTTTCTCTTAACTTCATCAACAGATATGGTTTGTCTACCACTATAAATCATGCTTTGAACAAAACCCTTATATGAAGTAGAGAGAGAACATAACAACAACATTGCCAGATCTTCATCTTTAGGAACATCATCCAATTCTTTCAAATCTTGAATAATTGAATTAAATTCATTGACGTGATTCGTAAGTGACGTACCTTCTGACATATGAAACGTGAATAATCGGCGCTTAACTGCGAGTTTGTTGGAGACGGACTTGAAACAGAACATATCCTGCAATTTCTCCCACAACTCCTTAGTGGTCTTCACTTCCAGAACTTCTATCAAAACGTCATCGGTAAGACACATCTGAATTGCCGTGAGTGCCTTCTCATCTAACCCCTCCCGTTGTGTTCCTGTCAAATTCTGTGATTTCTTCTCTTTCTTATCTAAAGCTTTCTTCAAGCCACTCTGAGTCAAGAGGCCCTTAATGCGAACCTGCCATAAACTAAAGCTCCCTTGACCACCAAACTTCTCAACTTCGGTCTTAACTGCGGACGTCATATTACCAAATCAAAATAAACAGGACTCTGATACCAATTTGTGTGGATAAAACTGGAACAAACTGATATACTTTGATACCAATATGTTAGGAAAATCTTGATGCGGAAGCGTAAACCCTAATCACTTGATTCGATTCAAATAATATGACTCACACAAACGAGAAGTAAATAAATATATACAGAAGGAAAGAACAAACACGAACACATAATATTTACGTGGAAACCCCTCTACAATCGAGAGATAAAAAAACCACAAGCATAAATGGAGATTCTTTATTGATACTGAACGGAAGAATTACAACGACCCTTCCTCTGAACGAGATCTATGAAAGAATTAGAATCACTTTCTCTTAACTCTCGTAGCGCTCAAAATCTGAATTAGAGGAATTACAAAATCACCTCTTTCTCAATGGCGGCGCCTTACACTTTAATTAGATACATTATGACATAAACCCTACGTCCTAATTTATAGACCCGTGTTTGGGAGGTCCCGATCGATTGGAACCGGCCGATCGTTCGGCCCTCTTACTGCCCAAAAATCTTGAAACTTTTCTTAAATCACCCGATCGATTGGGCTTCCCTCCCGATCGATCGGTGACCCCACAGCAACCCCATAAACTTAAAATAAGTAATTTGAGACATAAACCTAACAGCTGCCATCTTTTTTTTCTCTTTTCCTTTTTTCACCTCCGCTTTTTGACGCTAACCGTGACAAAATCGTTGCTCTACCATTTTTCCTATCTTAACAACGACCCGTATAACACCACCGATCATCCACTCTTTCCTTTGGGTTACTCGACATGTTTGGCTGTAAATAGGCGGTCTCCATTTTCTATTGATGGGTTACCAGAGAGAATGACAAATAACTGGCTTAAGGTTGTTTTCCATGGCTTTAAATCAATTTATGATGTCTCCACTCTTTTAAAGAGAAGAGTAATTAATCATCTCTCCTATGGATTTTTTAGGTTTTTCTGATGAGGTGAAGCTGCTAGGGCTATTGATAGTTTGAATGGTAAATAGGTCATGGGCTTTCGGATCAGAGTGGAATAGGTTAAGCAAAATGAAAGATTTAGCCCTGCACATCATCGGGCTTGGCCAACTCATGGGTTCCCAGATATGATGGATCTGGTGGTTCCGGTACATTATGGGCCAATAATGTTTCGGTGGATGTTGCCCCAAGGTCTCAAATCAGGGATGTCATTTTTTGAGCTATCCAAAGATCATGATGACTAATACCAACAAGAGTGCGGTAGCCTGGCTAAACAGGTCAATAAATGCACATTCTTTCGAGGCTGACACCTTTGATAATGTCCTCACATTCATTACAAAGAATAATCTTCAAGGTTTGATCCCTAGAGGATTAAGCTCAGACAAGATCATCATGACTTGCGAGTCTGCTGAGTCTTTGACTTCATACCTCCAACCTCGTAGGTTGTTGCTGGTCTGGAAATTCAGGGACGTGCATAGATACTCAGGTCAAGCCCTTGGTTCCTTGAGCAGAAGAGTTGGGATTAAGATCCATGGACTGCCCATCCAATGCTAGTCCAAAGAATGCTTGACATATTTTGCTAACATTTGGGGCAAATTTATTCGAGTAGACGCTAGAAATTATGGGATGAGATGCAATAACCACCAAGTCACGAAAATGCTCTCTTTTCTCTCCTAAAATAAGGACCCCAACGGTCAAAAAGGCCTCACACGTGCCACCCATTCCCGGCGCATGTGGGTGCGTGGGTTGCGTCTCGGGTGCCGGAGTCACAGCCAAGGACTCGAGGTCGTCCTGCCTACCTGATCGTACAACTCTCGCCGCAGTCCGTCAATGATCGGGTGGCCATCGAGGGATCTCCACCTCCCTCCTCAACAACCTGGTGCGTCAACACCGCGCCACCACCATGCCTCAACCTTCCGGTATTCTCTCTCCACCTTTCCCACGAACCTACTCCAACACGCTACACGTCTAATTTCTACCATGTACCACCAAATCCATCAACCACCAGCGCATCTTCGATTTCCCCAAACACCCACCAAAACCTCCACCAAACCTCCAATTTCATCACCGACCACCACCACCACCAACTCCAGCAACAGAATCCACCACCGACCACAACAGAGCATGGCTAGTACAGGGGCATCCACCATCTCCAGCAGCAAAACCCACCAGTATCTCCAACGAAGCTTTTCTTTCTCTGCTGAGTTTAACTGGGGACGGGCTGGGTGAATTTTGGTGTGGTAATCCAAAGTACCTCTTCAATCATTGCAAATGTCGCACGCTGGTACAGGGGCATCTATCTTCGTTGATGGTTTACCTGAAAGAACGACAAATTCATGGCTTAGGGTTTTTTTCCGCACATTCAAATCTATTTATGACACATTTGTCCCGATGAAAAGAAGGCTGAGAACTACAGAGTCGTATGGATTTGTTCGATTTCGTGACTTGAATGAAGCTACAAGGGCTATCAAGTCCATGAACGGGAGATGGGTTACGGGTGTGAAACTCAGGGTGCAATGGGCAACTCCAGTCAGAAGTGTAATACCTACATCCACTCGAGGCCAACCACAGCAGAGCACGGCCCAGCAGGACAGAACCACAAGTACGACCCAAGACAGGGGGAACGAATCAACTAATCAAAGTGGGGTACATGCTAGCACAGATATTCCGAGGATTACAGTGTCAAATTCTAACAAGAGTGTTAAGGCATGGCTCAAGTGGTCAATAATTGTCCGGTCCATTGTTGAGGTCAGTCTTGATGATGTTCTTACATTTATCACCTATAATGACCTTTACGGGCTTACACCTAAGGCTTCAGCAACAATTCCTTTATCCTGGTTTGTGATTCGATTGACACTATGGATGCCTACCTC
Source organism: Simmondsia chinensis (assembly GCA_018398585.1). NCBI lineage: Eukaryota > Viridiplantae > Streptophyta > Magnoliopsida > Caryophyllales > Simmondsiaceae > Simmondsia > Simmondsia chinensis. Next base: position 7,042,411 of record JAGTTD010000011.1, read on the forward strand.
GGCCCCCGCAAGGAGATCCTCCTACTAATGTTCGTAGAAGTATATAAGTACTCGGGAGAGACACTTGGGTCCCTTAACAGAAGGGTTTGGCTTGAGATCCACGGGTTGCCTATCCAGTGTTGGTCAAATGAATGCTTTGCCAATATCGCCAAACTCTGGGGGAAGTTCACTAGGGTCGATCCCATAACATCCACTATGAGGTGCGTTGAAGTTGCAAGGATTCTGGTTGACACTTGCCACACAACATGTATCCACCAGATAGTCCCGGTGCACCACAGTGGGGGAACCGGTTTGATTTTCGTTAAAGAAGGAAGCTCTATATTGATACCAGACTACTCTCCCAATGTTGTGTCCAGAGCCGCATCTGCTAGATTGGCGAGGGAGCAGGCCTATATCACATCACATCCCCCCTAAGGAAACGAATGCACGACCATGATAAGGCATTCTTCACAGGTTCAACCTTCTCTGCACCTGGTACCTGAACACTCAATTATTAGTGAGGAGATTAGAATTCCTGCCCCGCTGTTGGAAAATGAAGGAACGGAAGTTGCTTGGCAGCCGTCTGGACAGGTTTCCCACTGCAACTGCCAAATCATTGGAAGATGGGCCTTGCAGCCATTGATCATGCATGCCAGGCCTTACGCTTCACAGCAGGTGGTGCATCCTCCTCTTCTATTGCCATGGGTTGAGCATGGTGAAGATCCAGCTATTCAACATTATGCCCAGATAACTGCACCTGATACCGACACTCGGGGAAGTAACAGTGATGATGATTCAACAACATCTGGGCCTGAGTTCCCCCCAGGATTCGAGCCCACAGCAGCAATGGGTAACTTCTAAGCTGAGGATAGTATGCCGTGGCGTCAGCAAGAATCAGATCCGTCCATGGGAGGGCCTAGCTCGGGCTGGAGAATGAAGGAAAAATTACACACAACAAGAAGACAAAGAAAAGCGATCAAGTACAAGATGAAGGATGGAGAGAAGCGAGAGCTGCAAGACTTCCTCAAGGATATGTCTCCTAGAAGTAATGTTGGAAAATCATCTAAGTCAGCCGCAAAGAGGAAAAAATGAAATAGGGGTAATCGAATCCATAAGATCACAGAAGAAGAATATGATGAGAGGATCCTGAGTGCGGAGCGGGTTATAGAGATAGGTGAAAAGGTGAGCATCAACTTTGATGGTTTCGACCCAGTTAGGGTGGCAGACATTCTTGCCCATTAACATGGGTAAAGTGGGAGGTTGGGTCTTCAGGTTCTTTCACGGTTCATGTGTCGGCTTTTTGGCTCCTCTTCAGTTTTGTTCCCTGTTTGTATTGTTTCTGCGCGCGCTTTTGTTTCTTGTCCCTGTGTCTTTTCTGGTCCTGTTTTCGTAGTCTGCTGTGTCGTGTTTTGTGAATTTTTTCTTGTTTTGTGTTGGCTTCTTTTTGGTCCCCGTGCTGTTGCGGTTGGACTTCTAGCTAGTGGCCGACTTGTTTTGCGATTTTGTCGTAATTTATCAAAAAAAAAAAAAAAATTGCGATGAGATGCAATAACATTGCAAGGGTCCTTATTGACACTTGTTTCCCATCAATAATCCAACAAGCAGTACAAGTGCACTTCAACAAGGGTCCTCGCTTGGTATTTGTTAAGGAAGGTAACTCCTAAGTGATCCCAAATTCCTCTCCAAAAGCAATCACCCTCGTCGCCTCTACTAGACTTTCTTGGGAGCAGGTTACATCTTCCTAGCATGATTCAGACATTAAAGCTTGCATCACTCCAAGATTGCTTCCTTTTGCTGGTCTCCCCTTACATGAGAATTTGGTGGGGGTATGAGACATTAAGGGAATCGTTAAGGCTCCATCTGAGGTTTGTTATTGACGCGAGGCCTGGCCAGCTTGGTATGGGTCAACTATTCTTCACGTTGACGATTAGGTTATAGGTACATGGGAAACATATTACTTTTGCCCACGTTTGATCCTTCTACATCCCTCTCTCTAGTCAGGCGCACGATCAACAAACCAAGAAGCTCATCTTCCTCTTGTGTTGTCTTGGCCTGTGGACGCTCTAGATTAATCAACCAAGCCTTTGGACTCTTCTGAAATCAAAGCTTGGGATGCCATAAGTGATAATGACTCTGAGTCCTCATGGCTTGAATGCTGACTAGGTTTTGAGCCCTTTCCCTATTGATGAGAGTTCTTCAAGATGTGTCTGAGTGCTGAGTATGTTAGAGGGCAGTAAGGCGGGGGAGAAAAAGGGGAAGGCGGTGGCTGAATATCAGACCACTAATTTTGTGTCATCAAAGAAGAGTCAGAAGTCCCAAAAGCGAGGGTTTAAAGAACAATCAATGGGGACCTGCAAGAATTTTTGAAGGATATGTCACACGAGAGTACCATAAGGAGATCAGCACCCCTATTGCTAAACATTAAAAAGAAGAAGAAAAGAAGTTGGCTAAGAAGGGTTAAAGTGTTGTAGATGCTGATAAATGTTTTGATGCATGACATGCATGGGAGACCGGGAAAAAGCTGAGCCTGAGTTTTGGTGGTCATGAATCGACTGTGATTGAGTGCATTGTGATGATGGATTTGGGTATTGGTCGATTTGATTCCCTATTAACTTTAGTCCCAGTTTTAGTACATTGGATCTTTCCCTTATTCTCGGTCTGTACTGTCCAGTGCTGGTGTTAGTGAAATAGCATCTGTTAGTTTTTTACATGTGTTTTGTCCTATAATTTTATTTTCCTAGCCTGTTGTATGTTTTTTTGTCTTTATTTTGATCCCTGTTTCGTGATGGGTTTGACTTAGGTCTTGTTTGTACAAGGTGCCTATTTTTTACAGCGACGTTGTTGCTAATTATTGAAAAAAAAAAAAAAAAACAACCCATGAGCACAAGGAACCATAATTATAGAGCATGATAGCCCTTGGGTTACTAGGTGCTTCCATAATATCAAGGGACAAGCGAGAAAATCGCCATGGTTGAGAGGTTGATATGGAAGAGGGTGACCACACGGTAAGTGTAGTTGACACTGAGGATAAGTGTCTTGTGTGTAAGGTATACACAATAGCGGAATGGTTAGCATGATGAACTATGATGTGGTCATGGAGTTAGACGAGACCTAGTGGATATAAATTGGGTGACATCGGTATCCAAATGATGCATATGAATACCCTGATGTTTTGCAACATGCATAAGTAAAATGTCACGATGATAAAGAGCCGTCATGGTACGATTGAGGATAGTAGTCATAGCAAGTGTATATGAATCTGCAGTTCGATAGTGTGCACAAGCGAGATGTGGCACTGTGGAGAACTAGCACATGTAATCAGGCCTTATGTAAGGATTCAACAATGTGTTATGTTGGAAATGTAAGCTATCATAGATCGTCCAAACTTAAGGCCTCGATGGCGAGGAGAGGTCAATATGCCACTTGGTGGAGCTTAATCTAGATGGAAAACTTAGGGTAGGTTGTGACATGACTCAAGTTGCATTGGACATGTCATATGTATCAGTCGTCTAGGGATGAGTAAGGGGCTAACGGAGCTTTCCTATTTTCCATATTAACACTTTTTTATAGTTAGAGGTGAAGCAATGTGCCTAGTTGACTTTCACCAAGTTCAATGTTACTCATTAGGGGTATCAATAAGAAGTTAATCCATTGGTACCTTGTGATGTGAACCAATCTCAAAGACACGAAGCAGTATACTAGCGAGTTTTCCCATGTGGGACTAGGATATGTTATTTCCATGAATGATGTTAAGGCAGGTGTTGGTAGAAGAACTTTGCTATGTTGACTGTGCATAAGTTTTAGTGGTTCTAGAGTTGTGCTTTGTAGAACGAATTTTTAAACTTCATGGTTGAGGTTCATTGATTGGCAAATCTAAAATGTCGGCATTAGACAGGGCAAGGCTAATAGTAGGACATTTACATCGATATGATAAACACAATATGGTTGATAGTGAGAAAGAGCACTTGAGCCATAAGTACCTTACAACAACAACAACATACCCAGTACCTCAAGGGCTCCCGCTCCAGCAGGGTCTGGGAGGGGTAACATGTATGCAGTCTTACCCCATCAGGGTGAGACCCTGATGGGAGACTGTTTTCGAGGAACCCCAACTTGACCCAATTTGGGTGAGTGCTTATGTATGCCCGCAACTGTGCAATCACTCAACCCTAATGAGGACACAAGTACCTTATAGTTCTATAATGTAAGGTTTAAGTGTATGAGACCTCTATGTCAATTAAACAAGACATTGAGGTTTGCAGTTGACATACACCGAATTAGTTGGAGTTAAGATGAAGGCATGTAGAAGTGTAATGCTAAAAGAGTCCAAATGAACTCTACGAGAAGCAAGAAATTGATGAGACAAGGTCCAAACCCAACACAAGTTTGTTGGGAGAGGCACCTCATGAACAACTGACCTCATTGAGTGGAATCCACACCAGAGATGGATGTTGTCACATTGTTTCTAGTGTGCAACACATGCATAGAAAAAAAGAAAGAGGAGTGCTCATGATAGTCATCTAGAAAAGTTGGAAATTTGTGCTTAAAATGGATGTTACCATGGCGTAGGTTATGGGTGTACTATTGGAAGAGTGTCATGTAACCCATCATGTTGGTGACGTAGTGAAGTAGCATCATACTAATCCTTTCTTTGTCATCTTGAAAGTGTTCAAGGAAGTGATGGTCAAAGGTCCTTAGAGTGTGAGGCAAACCAAGTTCTTTGTGGAACATTCCCAGTGTAGCAAGAGGATCTAGTTGATAAGGAAACTTTAACAAAGGGATAGTAAGATGGAAATTGAGGTAATTAGATAGGATTTATGGTGTATCTTACATGATAAGAGTGCTGATTCATCTAGTGGGTTGTGTTAGAAATTGAGATGAATATCTGAACAAAGTAAGAAAATAAGTTCAAACCGAAATTCTTACAAAATTGAAGATACCGTGCCGTGGCAAAAGCTACTATCCTAAAGACGATTTCGCTGCTGCTCCATTTGACTCTTAACGTGTATTAGTTAATTGCCAGGTAGGAGAGCCTAAGAACTTTGCCCAAGAAATTTCGTAGAGAGAGAGAGAGAGTGGCGAAGAGGAGAAGAGAGGAAGAGGAGATTGTTGTTGTTGTTGATCCAACATAAGCCAAAACTTCCTTTATATAGGTAGGGAGGTGACCCATTGAACGGGTGCGAAGAGCTCCAATAGTCACCTCCATCAATGACGTTGGTTGGGAAATAAGAACGGCCGTAATGAGGCTCCAGGAGCAACAACGAGGTGTAGTGGGATAAGCACACCGCTCTTTGGTTAGAGGCATATTAAGCACGTTTTTCTTAAGTATTTTTCTTAAAAATAAAATACTTGTAATGGAAAAGAACACCCACACCCACACCTTCGCCCGAACACAGAACCGTGGGCGGGTGCCGTGCGAACACACGTGTGGTCCTCACCATTCTTTCACCCTTAACTTAATTCAAAGACCTGAATAATATAGCTATATTTAAAGTGAATAATCCTTTCTTCTTTTTTCTATGTGGTGAGTTTTGCAATTACTTAGCTTGTATCTTCTTTTTTTTTTTTTTTTTTTTTTTTTAACAATTGTTTGTATCATTTTTCTAAGAATCCCCCACAAAGGATACAAGCATGGAAAAGGAAAGAAGAAAGATTGGGCAAAGGAAGTTTAGCCTTTCAGTGCCGATTTCTTACAACTTGAATCATCACCTAGTGTAACCCAAGTTAAGGACCAACAGCTTGCAAAGTGGCTTTCGTCTTGAACCTTACAAGGAGTTGTATTGTCTATGACTTGGACACATTTTAAACTCCAGATCTCGAGAACTCATGCGGTTTGGCATGTTTTATCAGCCATGCGCTTGTCCTGGATATTCATAGGTGCTCCAGAAGGCAAGTCTCAAACCTTAATAGCAAGCGGCCACACTCCCTGCTCTACATAGGTGGATCCCATCAAGTGTGTGTGTTACCGCATACTACCAAACATATGGCTATGGGTCCATTAAGAGCTAAAACTCAACCTCGTCCCTTGGTGACATATCGATAGTGTCCATCAAGTGCCAGCTTTACTTACACCACCAAACATAAGGTTATGGACCCATCTCAGCACTATGAACATCATAGGGGTGAAAACAGTAAATAAAGTGCATTCCTTGAATTAAACTATGACTTTTCACCCGATCCGTTGACAAAAGGTCTTTGTCGTAAAATGATTGTAGAAACATCAAGGGGGATGGGACTAAAGTCTATATATGAATAAATTGTGATGTATCCAACCTAGTTTTAATATAATCCAGTGATATCACTTTACTTTTTAGAAGGTCCTTCATGATCTTGTGGCTGAGACGAATATGTCTCTTCTTGCCATTATACACTTTGTTCTTTGCCACAGCGATTGCAGCTTGACTGTCATAATGTAGTGATACTAACGGAGCTAGTATCCCCCACAATGGCACGTCTCCTAGTGAGCTTCTCAACCATTCGCCTTCATGACCTGCCAACTCAAGAGAAATGAACTCAGATTCCATAGTAGATGTGGCAGTACGAGATTGCTTAGAGGATTTCCAGGATATAGCACCTTCAGCTAGTGTAAACACATATTCACTAGTGGAGTTAATTTCATAATTATCAGACACCCAATTGGCATCACAATATCCTTCTAATACAGCGGGAAACTTTCTGAAGTGAAGTCCTCAGTCCATAGTTCCTTTCAAATATTTACACAATTTTTTTTAATGCATTCCAATGCTCTTGATTAGGATTATATGTGTATCTACTGAGTCCACTTACTGCATATGCAATGTCAGATCTAGAGTAGTTCATCATGAACATAATACTACCAATTATTTTAACTTATTAAGATTGGCACATAGCAATACCTTTATGTTTAGTTAAATGTATACTGGGATCATAAGGTGTTCTTATAGGATCGACATTATACATGTCAAACCTTCTAAGTATTTTTTTCAAGGTAGTGCGACTGGTTCAGGCATATGCCTTTGGGAGTTTTCACAATCTAAACTCCTAAAATCACGTCTGCCTCACCCGGATCTTTCATATCAAATTTAGAGCTTAGAGAGTTTTTAATTCTCATTCACAATATTTAAGTTTGTGCCAAATATCAACATATCAACAAACAATAACGCATCCAATAGAGTCAGACTTAGAATGCACACACGAGTCACCATCATTCACTAGAAAGTTAGTAGTAATTAACATGCTATTAAATTACTCATGCCACTGTTTTGGAGCCTGTTTGAGACCGCATAGCGATTTTACAAGTTTATAAACTTTCTTTTCGTTACCAGGGACAACAAAACCTTCAAGTTATTCTATATAAATCTCTTCGTCTAGGTCACCATTAAGGAATGCTGTTTAACGTCCAATTGATGCACTATGAAATCATGAATGGAAGAAAGGCCAAACAAGGTTCTAATTGTGGCTATTTTAGTGACAGGTGAATATGTGCCAAAATAATCAGCGCCCAATTTTTGGGTATAACCCTTAGCCACTGACCTTGCCCTAAATTTGTCTATAGAACCATCAACCTTCATTTTTCTTTTGAAAACCCACTTACAACCTATTACTTTATATCCTCTAGGAAGATCTACCAATTTCCATAAGCGAATGTTTAGGATTGATTCAAGTTTACTATTAATAGCCTCTTTCTAGAAAGTCGAATGAACTGACCTCATAGCCTCTTCATAGGTTTTGGGGTCTTCTTCTAACATATAGACACTTACGATTTCTTCATTTATGAACTTATCTTCCGTTAAGAAAGTAGTGATAAGATCAGGACTGAAGTTGGTTTCTTTCCTATCTCTTTTACTTATTTGAATTTCAGCAGTACCTATGTCATTAGTGCAAGTGTGATCATGATTAATGGTCACCACATGAGAAGGCAGATTAATGGGTTGTGCATCATTAGTTTCCAAGGGAAATATATGTATAAAGAATTTAGCATCCCTAAATTCAACGATACTACCACTTGCTTATGAATTATTAGATCCCTTGATTAAAAATGATAAGCAACACTATGATAAGCATATCCAATAATGATTGAATGAATAGTCTTAGATCCAATTTTTCTTCATTTAAAGTCTGGTAATCCTATCTTGGCTAAACACCCCCACACTTTAAAGCATTTTATATTAGGGGCATGACCTTCCCACATTTCATCAGGGGTCTTATCCATTTTTGATGAGGAACTCTATTTAGCACATGACTTGCAGATAGTATCGCTTCCCCTACATGTTATCAGGTGGTATAGAACTTATAAGCATAGCATTCATCATGTTCTGTAAGGTTCTATTTTTTCTTTTGGAAATACCGTTAGATTGTGGTCAATGAGGAGGAGTTCGTTCATGTATTATCCCATTTTCTTCACAAAATCTTTCTAGTAAAGTTGTGTCATATTCTCTCCCTTTATCTGAGCTAAGCCTTTTTATTTTTCTTCCTAGTTGATTTTCAATTTTAGCTTTATATTTTAAAAATATTTCTTCTGCATCATCTTTAGTTCTTAGAAGGTATACCGTCAAGTATCTTGAGTAATCATCTACAAAGGTGATGTAATATCTTTTTCCACTTTTACTCACTTGGCTTTTAAAGTCTCCCAAGTCACTGTGAACTAGCTCAAGGAGTTCAGATTGTCTCTCAATTGACTTAAAGGGTTTTTTTAGCATGTTCAGCTTCTACACATACTTCACATTTATTAAAGTTGGTATTACTGAAGTTAGGAATCATATTCATTTTCTTAAGTCGTTTAATAGACTCAACATTTATGTGTCCTAAGCGAGCATGCCATAGCTCAAGAGATTCAACAAGGTAAGCAAAAGAGGTACTAGCATAGTCATTTATGCAAACAGTGTCAAGGATAAACAGACCCGCATTACAAAATTTCTTGCCCATAAATTCCCCGTTCCTAGTTAGGATAAGTCTGTCTGAGTCAATGCATAGCTTTAAACTAGCTTTAATTAAAAGACTACCCAATATTAGATTCCTATACATTTTAGACACATGCAGCATATTTGTTAAAGTAAGAAATTTTCCAGAAATGAGTTTTAAAAAAAATTTCCCTTTTCCAAGGATAGGCGCTGCTGCAGAATTGCCAATGTAAACTACTTCTCCATCGATCACTCTTTGGTATTCCTTGAACATGCCTTGGTTTGTGCAGATGTGCCTGGTAGCCCCGGTGTCCATTATTCATTCAGCCATATTGTTCACCAGGTTCACCTATGAAATAACAGTAACAATGTTTCCGTCTCTACAAGGTGGGCTTTGTTCTTCGAATCCTTAGGCTGGTTCTTGTTGCTTCTGCAGTCTTTCGCCTTATGTCCACGTTTTCTGTAATGGTAGCATTCTCCTTGAAATTTGCTGTTTAGCTTTTGAATTTTTACCCAGGCTTGAGATTAGAATGATGCCTTTTCCCTTGACTCTTGAACTTGTCAGATGCACCAGTCCTAGCTTTGGTGATATTAGCTTTAGTAAAGTCAGAGTATGAGTGCCCCTTATCCTTGAGTCTATTTTCCTCCTCAATTTTTATGTGCCCCACCAACTCTTCTAAGGTCAGGTCCTTTTTTTTATATATAAGCTGATTTCTATAGTCCTTCTAGGAAGGTGCAAGTTTTTCAATCAAAATGTAAGCTAGTGTAATTTCACTGATTTTAAGGCCTTTCGACAAAAGAGTGTTTACTATGTTTTCAATTATCTGTTTATCATCCACGAATTTGAAATCTAGCCATTTACTAATAACGTATTTCCTAATCCCTGCATCATCACCCCCATATTTTTCTGAAGAGAGTCCCAAAATTTTTTTGACGAGTCCATTTTTACATAGTTATCAAAAAGCCCGTCACTTATGTAATGTAGCAAATTACCCCTACAGGTTTAGTTATCCGAGATGAATTTTTCTTCATATGCCACTTTTTCATTTTCACCCTCAGGTATGCTTTTCTCATAAAGTAAGTAATAGATGTTAGCTTGCTGTAGATAGAATAGCATTTCTTGTGACCCCTTTTTATAATTCTTCCCGTTAAGAGGTTCGATTTTAAACATATCAGGAAGAGGTAATTTTGTTGCCATGTTTAAATATAGATATATAAATCATGTTTTAGATTGTTAAAAATTAAGATGAAAATCTAAACACAGCAAGAAAATAAGTTTAAGCCGAAATTCTTACAAAACTGAAGACATCGTACCGTGGCAAAATCCAATATCCTAAAAGACGATTTTGCCACTGCTTCAGTGCATACAGTACTATCGGCAACCGTCCTCGGAGATTAACATGATCCGACTCTTAACATGCACTCATTAATTGCTAGGTAGGAGAGCCTAAGAACTTTTTCCAAGAAATTTCGTAGAAAGAGACAGTGGCGAAAAGGAGAAGAGAGGAAGAGGAGATTGTTGTTGTTGTTGATCCAGCATAAGCCAAAATTGCCTTTATTAGAGGTGGCCACGTGCCGGGCCAGGCTAGGACAAGTTTTTGACTGGGCCCGGCGGCGCCCCCACCCCCTAATTTGTTTTTTAATATCACGAAAATTGGACACTAAAATGCCACTAATGGGATTTGAATCCCATGCCTCTAACATGTAAGCCTTACCAATTACTACGTGAGCTCCAATTTTTTTTATTTTATTAGTTAAACAAGCTATATAAGGCATACTTGTACCTAATACAGCTGCCTCTGTGTTTAATTCAATATTTTGAAATATTTTTTTATAAACATATATATCTCAAAATATTTTTTATAAACAAACTATATAAAACCCGGATGGTCACTTCCGTTTTTGAGCTATATATATAATTTAATATTTTTTTACCCTAACACATCACAAAAAGATTGTAGCTCATATGGTGGGGCTTTGCTTAACACGCTAGAGGTCTGGGGCCCGAATCCTCCCACCCTCATAGTGGAAAACTTAATTTTGGGGGGGTTTTTACCTCCCAATGGGCCAGGCTTGGGCCGGGCCCACTGGCCACCTTTAGCCTTTATATAGGTAGGGAGGTGACTCATTCAAGAGTTGTGAATAGCTCCAATAGGCACCTCCATCAATGACGTCAGTTAGGAAATAAGAATGGCAATAATGAGGCTCCGGGAGCAACAACGAGGTGGATTGGGACAAGCGCATAGCTCTTTGGTTAGAGGCATATTAAGCACATTTTTCTTAAGTATTTTTTTAGAAAATAAAATAATTGCAAGGAAAAAGAACACCCATACCCACACCCTTGCCTGAGCATAGCACAACGGGCAGGCGGCGTGCATGCACTTGTGATCTACCATTCTTTCACCCTTAGCTTAATTCAAAGACTTGAATAACAGAGGTATATTTAAAGTGAAACATCCTTTCCTCTTTTTCTACGTGGGATATGACTTTTGCAATTACTTGGCTAGTATCATTTTATTATTATTATTTTTTTAACAATTGCTTGTATCATTTTTCCAATAGGTTGTACCCAAGTTAGCATTTCAATCCATGACATAACTCTTGTGAAAAGGGCCAAGGAAGAGCTAGATGGAAACCATTGGGTTTGTGTGATGATGATGGGTCTTAGCAATCCAAAAGGCATGCTTTTAGAGTACAATGTTAAGAGAGCCTTTTATTCAGTGATTTTATAGACTTCCAATGTTGAGGAGCAGCTTCACATGAATCCTTAGAATAGATGAGAGTTTGAGATATTCGAAAAGTTAAGGAGATGCAACTTTGGCTTTAATTCTAGGCCAATTCTAGAGGGGTTTCATGTTAGGCTATTCATGGAGGTGATCTATTGAGATAGCGGGATAAAGGGAAACATGCCACGGGTGAAGTGAGTCGACAAGGGTGTCGACAGATTAAGCGGAGAAGGATGTCATGGCACGATTCTATGGCATGCTTGGTCGCAGAGCACACTATTTGTGGATGACAATGCCTCATTCTTGGTTTTTTGTGGTGTTTGCACACCCTAGTGTCCAGGGGCTACATGAGCGCCCCAGAACCCATCCATTACCCTTGCACCCAACATCCATCAACTGAGTCAGAAGCTGTACCCTTAGTCTTGTTAAACATTGACTTTGGATAGGAGATTAGTAATAAATTTATTTAGACGTGAAAAGAATAATTCTATAAAAATTACTAAAAGGAATAAATGATTGTGTAATGGTTGGATATTATTTTAGATTTCCCGAAGGTTATTTTGACGCTCATTAATATCCATTACATTTGTAATACATTAAGGGGATGTAAAAAAATAAAAAATAATTCGGAAAAGTTGGTTACGAAGTTGAATGTTTTCTATCCATCTTAGATTTTTCAAAAGTTCATGGCAACAGTTGGAATTCATTGTTTTTCTTTTCATTTTTCTATCATGTTTTCTTTCTTTAAATTTGTACATTTTTTTCGGTATTCAGTGATGGCGGATTGTGAAATTCAACCTCATAGGGTTAATATTTGTAATACAATAATTTCATTATTTTTAATTCAAAAGTTTTTGAAAACTTTTGGGGATCGATGGTGCGAGGCATAGATAGACTGGACGCCCTAAATGTAAATAGGAGCAAATTTATCGCTTGGATATCCTCGGTTTCAATATTTATGACCTAGGTATATACAATTTAATATCTATAATTAAATAACTCGAGGTTTAATAGTCAAGCTTAACCATTAGACTAGAGGTCATTTTTAGACGTAAGTTAGCCAATTGTGATAGAAAGAACGTGCATGCACGTGTATACGCACATAGCAAGCATTACGAATAATTTGGAGAAAAGTCTATACATTAAGAAAATATCCAAAACCCCAAAATATTGTATGAGGTAAATCTAGAACTGTTGCTTACAATTTCAAAAAATTTTAAAGATAAAAAAAAAGAAAAGAAAATCTTTCAATGTCATATCGAACTTTTGGAATTAATTTTGCTTTTTACCCCTTTCACCTTGAGGTTATTAGGTTATATAGATAATGCATATAAATTCGTCATAATAATAAGTTTTGAAAAATCATAAATAATAATATCCTATCTTTAATAGCTATTTTTACATTTATAAATCCATTACAGATATGAAGTGTATCTAGCATCAATCATCATTACATTTATTAATTAATTTTTTTCTCTTTTCCTTAAAAGTATGGACGGATTTTAGCCGAGCGTTACAAATAATTTTTAAGAAAGAAATAAAATTGGAAAAGTATCAAAGTTGTTGCCATTTTTCTAAAATTCATTCATGCACCACACCCTTACCAATCACCATAAATAGCACCATCTCTGAAGCCTCTTTCACCAACCTTAGCCCTTAGGATTCAACACAATGGTTGAAAACAACATAAGCCATACAAAAATCCCTAATAACTATACAAAAAAAAAAGTTTTCAACCAGCGAAAGAAGAGTTTTTTCAAGGAGCTCGAGAGGTTCAAAGCCCGATACAATGTCGAGGCATGTGCGATTGTCTATGGCCCTGACAAGGCTAGTCCTGAGGTGTGGCCAAGTCCTTGTGTAGCCCGCGACTTGGCCTCGAGGTTTCGGTCCATGCAAGGGGGACAAACAAACCAGGGCATAGAAAAAGAAGATGAAGAAATAGAGTTCCTTAAGGAGCAAATCCGAAAGAAAACAGAGGAGATAGAGAGGGTGAAGATGGAAAACCATGAGGCGGAAATGTTTATGGTGCTCAGTGACTGGATGGCTGGAAAAGGACTTCCAAACATGAACTTGGCACAAGCCGAAGAGCTAATTGCAGCTATTAATCAGAAGACGGCTGAGATTGAAAGGCTGTTGGAGAAGCAAGAGGAGAACTAGATCTAAGGGAAAATGTGTAAGGGCAAAGGCTCCATCCACAGGAATAAGAGTTTATTTATAAAGTGTCCCTATTGTCCTTATGCTTAAATAAATCAATGAATATTAACTTCAAAATGACTAATAATTTAAAATTTTAAAGTTACTACTTACAAAAGTTTATCATAAAATTTTTAAAAGTCTAACAACAACACTACCTATGGCACGTGCATACTGGTGAGATGCTTAAAATGATTACTAATCGAATAAAGTTTCTAATATTTATCAAAAACACCATATTGATAGAAAAATATAAGGAAAAAAATTCCCATGCTAGAAAAAAAAGAAATTTATAGGACACAGGAAGTGCAGCAAATTTAGGCTCCGTTTGTTTCGTAGGAAAAGTGAATTTTAGGAACATATTTTTCTTTGGAAAAGGTTTTCCAAGAAAATTGAAATCTAATTGAGGTTTTCCTTTATTTGTTTCAAAGGAAAACTTGCTTCCACATTCATGTTTTCATATATAGTTTAAAAGAAATATTTTTCATAAATTATCCTACATCTTATTATAGGATAATATGAGTAGTAATTCAACATATATAAAAGGTAATAGAAAAATAAAATTAACTACCAAAGCTATATAAAATAGAAAAATTATCTATCACATATCCTAAAGTTTGAGCATTTATTACCTAAGTATCATATCATTTTAATATATGTAATAAGGTACATTGGAACACGAAATTTTATCACCTAAATATAACATGCGTTCAAATCTTGTGAATTTTCGTTAACTTGTTATGCTAGCATTTTCTTACAAAAGAAATCACTGGTGTATGATAGAGATATATATATATATATATATGTATGTATTATTGAAACTCCTATTCCACATCAACAAATTTTATTTATAATCTACCAAATTTTGGCAAAAAATCACCTTATTTATAAAATTTTTAAACTTCAGAGCACTTGAGTGATAAAACTTTTAAACTTTACGGTACATCATTGTATATTAACAAAACATCAGAGTACCCGTGTGTTAGACGTTCAAATCCCAAGGTACCTAATTGATAACTTCTCTATATAATACTATATAGTAATTCAAAATGATAAAAATTGTTTCTTTTAAAATCATGATAAAGTAACATCTGGCCTTGTTTGATTATTCAGTCAAATTCCTATTCAGCACTATGACGTCAAAGTTTATGTTCCAATTCGGTTAATTTCGCTTCGATCCGTATCTGCATGATAATTACCGCAAAGGCTCTTGTGCCACTTGGAATTGTGACTTCCTTTATTTTACAAAGGAAGTCATTTTCCCTCCATTGGGGGAAAACATTTTCCGTCACAAAAGCTTTTCCGTCAAAGAAAGCGCGCCAAACGAAGGAAATTATGAAAACCAATTTCTAAAATCACATTTTCATCCGAAGCAAACAGAGCCTTAGAGTTCTAATATTTCAATATCCATCTTCACATTGTAGCTATAGAGAAGAAAATAAAAACTTAGAATAAATTACGTATTGATACTGTGAGATTTGTTATATTTGTTAGGTTTATGCCTCAAATTCTTAAGTTCTAAGAGAAAGCGTGCAAAGAGTCCCCCTATCGATCGGGAGAAGGGGCCGATCGATCGGGAATGTTACGTAAACAATCCTGCCTGCAGAGAGAGCACCGATCAATCGATGAACTACGGATAGATAGGGACCCCCCCGATCGATCGGGAGTCTGATTTTATATGGGGCTATAAATACAGCCCTAGGTTTCATGTGTAAGGTATCCATTTCAAAGCGAGGGCCATCGTCATCATAGAGAGAGAGAGAGAGAGAAGTGATTGTAATTCTTCTATTCTCAAATCAATAAAAGTCTCCATTTCAGCTCGTGGTTTTCTCCCCTCTCGATTGTAGATGGGTTTCCATGTAAATCATTGTGTGTTTTGTTTTCGTATATCTTTTATCCATATTTGCTTCTCGTTTGTCGTAGTATTTGATTCGAATTAAGTACTTGGGATTCCGCATTTCCTTATAAATTGGTATCAGAGCCCTTATTGTTCTTTTTGGTACTATGACGTCAGCAATTAGATCTGAAGTAGAGAAGTTTGGTTGTCAAGGGAGTTTCAGTTTGTGGCAAGTCAGCGTTAAAGGGCTTCTGAAACAGAATGGCTTGAAGAAAGTACTGGATGGAAAAGAGAAGAAGCCGGAGAGTTTATCCGAAGCACAATGGGAGGAGTTAGATGAGAAGGCACTTACAGCTATTCAGATGTGTCTTACAGATGATGTTCTAATAGAAGTCTTAGAGGTGAAAACCGATAAGGAGTTGTGGGAGAAGCTGCAGGAGATGTTCTACTTCAAATTGGTTTCTAATAAACTTGCAGTCAAGCACCTGTTGTTCGTGTTTCGTATGTCGGAAGGTACATCTCTTAAGAATCATCTTAGCGAGTTTAATTCTATAACAAGAATTGAAAGAATTGGATGATACCCCTAAGGATGAGGATCAGGCCATGTTGTTATTGTGTTCACTCTCAAATTCTTATAAAGGCTTTGTAGAAAGCATGATATATGGTGGTAGGCCAACTATCACTGTTGATGAGGTTAAAAGAAACCTAGTAAGTAAAGAGAGAGTTGATAATGAACTGTCTGACTCTATAAATAACTCTCGTAATGGCTTGTTTATGAGAGGTAGGACTAAGATTAGCAGGTCTGAAGGTGGAAAGAAGTCTAGGTCTAAATCTAGACATAATAACCTGTCATGTAACTTTTGTCACAAGAAGGGGCATATAAAGAAAAACAATTATAAGCTTAAGAATAAGCAGAAAGAAGATAACAGGAATGACCATAATAGAGGTGATAAGTCCGCTGAGGCTAGTGTAGTTGAAGATGAGGGAGATGCTGATGTCCTACTAGTAACCAAGTCACAGGCCAGGTCTAGAGATAAGTGGATCATGGATTCGGGTTGTTCTTATCATGTTTGTCCAAACAGAGACTGGCTCGCCACTTATAGTCAATTCAGGACAGGGTAGTCTTGATGGGCAACGAAGCCGCATGTAAGGTGATGGGTATTGGAACAGTTCCTGTGAAGATGTTTAATGGTACTATCAGGACACTTAACGATGTGAGACACGTTCCAGACTTGAAAAGAACCTTATCTCTTTAGGTACCCTTGAGTCCAATGGGTACAGGTACACAACTGAAGGTGGAGCTATAAGGGTTAGTAAAGGTGCATTAATTGTGATGAAGGGTAGAAGGATAGGAACCTTGTATGAGCTGGTAAGTTCTACCGTGACAGGGTCAGTAGCTGTTTCCACACCGTCTATGATAGATACAGAGAGCACTAAGATGTGGCACATGAGATTGGGTCATATGAGTGATAAAGGGCTGTCAGAGTTGAGTAAGAGGGGTTTGTTATGTGGTCAGTCAACTGGACTGATGAATTTCTGTGAGCACGATATATATGGGAAGCAAATGAGAGTCAGCTTCAAGCAGATAGTGCATCAGAATAAAGGAATGTTGGACTATATACATTCAAATTTGTGGGGACCATCCAGAGTTGCTTCCAAATGAGGTTCCAGGTACTTACTAATGTTCATTGATGATTTTTCAAGAAACATTTTGGTCTATTTTCTTAACTAGAAAAACCAAGTTTATGAAGTCTTCAAGAAGTGAAAGACACTGCTCGAAAAATAGATAGGGAAGCAAATAAATAGGTTGAGGACAGATAATGGTCTTGAGTTTGTTGAGGGTGATTTCCTCATATTCTGTGAGAACCAAGGCATTTTCAGACACAGGACTTGTACAGATCGACCTCAATAGAACGGATTGGCAGAAAGAATGAATAGGACATTACTGGAGAAGGCTCAGTGTATGCTTTCAAATGCAGGCTTAGGGAGAGAATGGTGGGCAGATGCAGTTAACATGGCTTGTTATCTAGTGAATCGATCTCCTCATTCATCGCTTCAGTTGAAGATTCAAGAAGAGGAATGGTCTAATTCTCCTGCTGATTATCCTTATTTAAAGATATTTGGTTATCCTACTTATGCTTATGTTAATGATAGAAAGCTAGAGCCTAGGGCCAAGAAATGTATCTTTCTTGGTTATATGTCAGGTATGAAGGGATATCGTTTATGGGATCTAAAATCTCATAAATTTCTGACTAGTAGAGATGTTACATTTGATGAGTCTACTCTACAACATCCGCCACACACGCCCTCCTTAGTTCGTGAATCAGTTCAGGTGCAGAAGCATGATGAAAGTCAGATACAGTCAAAAAGTTCTAATCAGTAGTAGGTAGTTCAGCTTGAGAGTATACAGGCACCTCTAGTACAGGTTTCTGAGGATGGTGAAACAGAAACAGGTCAACAGATCGAGCAGCATACAATTGTAGGTGGTAGGCAGAAAAGACAGATTAGGCCACCACAGAGATATGGGTGTGAGGAGATGATAGCCCATGCCCTTACTACAGCTGAAACAGTGGAAGACAGTGAACCGTCTTCATATTCAGAGACTATATCGAGATGTGACTCAGATAAGTGGCTTATGGCCATGCATGAAGAGATGGAGTCTCTGAAGAAGAACCAGACTCGGCAACTAGTCAAGCCTCAAACAGGAAAAAGAGCCATTGAGTGCAAATGGGCCTTCAAATGAAAAGAAGGCGTTCTTGGAGTGGAAAATGCAAGGTACAAGGCTCGGTTAGTAGCTAAAGGCTACACTCAAGTACACGGTACTGATTTTCATGATATTTTCTCACCTGTTGTTAGACATTGTTCCATACGAGCGATACTTGCTTTAGTAGCTATGCATGATTTAGAGCTTGAGTAGTTAGATGTGAAAACTGCATTTTTGCATGGTAAGCAAGAGGAGAGTATTTACACGCATCAGCCTGAAGGCTTTGTTGTTGAGGATAAGGAAGGTCATGTTTGTTTATTGAAAAGATCTTTGTATGGTTTGATGCAATTGCCAAGGTAGTAGTATAATAGGTTTGATCAGTTTATGATCGGTCACGGGTTCTTCAGAAGCAAGTATTACAGTTATGTGTACTTCAGGAAGACAGATTCAGCCTCTTTTGTTTATCTTCTATTATACGTTGATGATATGTTAATTGCAGCTAAGGACATGACAGATGTTGATGATTTGAAAGCAATGTTGAAAAGCAAGTTCGAGATGAAGGACTTAGAAGCAGCTAAGAAGATTCTTGGCATGCAGATCAGTAGGGACAGAAAAGCAGAAAAGTTCTACTTGTCTCGGGAGAAGTACATTGAGGAGGCTCTGGACCGATTTCACATGAAGGATACTAAACCTATTAGCACTCCATTAGCAGCTCACTTCAGGCTTTCAGCATTGGATTCACCTCAGACTGAGGAGGATGTCAGGTACATGTCACAGGTCCCTTATTCTAGTGCCGTTGGTAGTATTATGTATGCTATGGTATGTATTCGTCCAGATATTGCTTATGTTGTGAGCAAAGTGAGTAGATACATGGCGAATCCAGGAAAGGAGCATTGGCACGCTGTCAGATGGATTCTCAGATACTTACATGGCACTTTTGATGTTTGTTTGGAATTTGGGAAGAGTAAATGCTATTTAGTAGGATATGTTGACTTAGACTATGGTGGAGACCTTGATAAGAGGAAATCTACTTCGGGTTATGCGTTTTGTTTGGGAGACGGTGCTATCAGTTGGAGAGCTTGTCGACAATCAGTTACTGCACAGTCGAGTACCGAGGCCAAGTATATGGCAGTTACAGAAGCATTTAAGGAAGCTGTTTGGTTGAGAGGTTTAATTAGTGAGATCAGTGTTGATCAGGGTACTGTTTGAGTTTACTATGATAACCAGTAAGTGATTCACCTAGCTAAAGATTAGATGATGCATCATGACAGAATGAAGCACATTGATGTCAAGCATCATTTTATTAGAGATCTAATTGATGAGCGGAATGTGGAGTTGAAGAAGATTGGTACTAAAGATAATCCAGTAGACATGTTCACTAAAGTTCTTCCCGGCAGGAAATTCGAGCATTGCTCGAATTTTTGGACTTACAGTTTCAATTTGTTAACCCCGATGTGGGGGTGTTATTAGAGAAGGAGGAGATATTTTATTTCAGTGATCGAATTTGAGTCAAGGTGGAGATTTGTTAGGTTTATGCCTCAAATTCTTAAGTTCTAAGAGGAGGCATGCAGGGAGTCCCCCGATTGATTGAGAGAAGGGGTCGATCGATCGGTCGGGAATGTTGCGTAAACGATCCCGCCTGCAAAGAGCGCACCGATTGATCGGTTCTGATTTTACACGGGGTTATAAATACAGCCCTAGGTTTCACGTGTAGGGTATCCAATTCAAAGTGAGCGCCGCCGTCATCATAGAGAGAGAGAGAGAGAAGTGATTGTAATTCTTCTATTCTCAAAACAATAAAAGTCTTTGTTTCCACAAGTGGTTTTCTCCCCTCTCGATTGTAAAGGGGTTTCCACATAAATCATTGTGTGTTTTGCTTTTGTATCTCTTTTATCCGTATTTGCTTCTCGTTTGTCGTAATATTTGATTCGAATTAAGTATTTGGGATTCTGTATTTCCTCACAATATTAATCTTTTAGTTCATAAATTTGTGAAATAATATTTTCGTCCAAACATTACGTGTATATTATAAAATAGTCCAAATGAAATGATAGTGTAAAAGGGTATAAAACTTACTGTTATTTTTTGGTAAACCTATTACAACGAGTGAACAAATATCAGCAAGGAAAGATTTACTAAATGGGACAGGCAATTTTGGTCAGGGACTGGATCAGACCAACTATGTTAATCTTTTCTTCAATCCAGGCACATGAGCATAATCAGTCTTCATCCAGTTGATCCAAGATGCAAGAAGACAGATTAACACTAATTTGTTAGTAAATATTCTGGGTATACAATTTTAATATGTAATTAAACTTATATGCATAAGAATAGTATAATTTAATGACCATGTATATATATTTAATGTATGGTTATCCTTAATTATACAATACAAATCTATTCTATTCTATTATAGTAAAACCTCCCCTTTCCCAATATCCACCAAAACAATATTCTCAAAAATCTAAAGCATTTGCTCTATTATTTTCAAAAAAAATAAAATAAAATAAACTCTTTCTATTATATTATTACCAAATAAAAAAAAATGATGAAGAATAATTATGTCTCGTATGATATTATTTATATGTATTTGATAATTAAATGATTTTACTTAACATATCTCTCTAATATGTTTCTTAGTAAAGAGACATGTCTTTTAGCGAAGAAACATATTTACTAATGAAGAGACATGTCTATAAACAAGAAGATGTGCCTACTAACGAAAAGACATGACCATTGGTGTTTTGCTGAAAGACACCACTTTTTCCTCTACAATTAAGTGTCCAATCTTCTTTCCACACAAGAACATGAAAGATGATTAAAAGTACGATAATTCATCTTATATCGTACATTAAAGAAAGTGGTTAAGAGGGAGAAATCATATTTTTTCAGTATCCATACTCAACGATTTATAAAGGATTGGTATTAATTAAGGTATGCTCTAAATTTTAATGTATAAAAATCATAAAGTTCAATATCTATGGGAATTATAATTTTATGCACTAATGTTTATGCATATAATTAAGTTTTACATATTCATAGTATAATATAAAATTTATAAAATAAATGCAATTAATAAAATAAAAAAAAGGAAATAACAAAACTTAATACAATTGCAGAGTAATAATGTAAAAATTACAAAATACAAATACCTCCGTACATCGCATGGGATAACACTCATTGTGTATATTATTTTTAAGTTTCTAGTTTCTATTTGGAAAAAATTGTTTCTTTTAATTATGCACGCCAGCTTGAAAGTTGGTCTAAACTGGTCAAGTCCGATCCAGTCAGGTTCCAACTGGTCTTGGACCAGACTAACCCACTTTTAATCGGTGTGTTCCATGTCCTTATGATATGCAATAATTCGGTCTTTGGTCTGCACTGGTCCGATTCCGTTCGATCCCGTTTGATCTAGTCTTGCATTGATATGTCTCCTATTTTTATATGTTTTATGGCACAGTCCTACACTATTTTTGGCTATTACATGTGTAGTATGGCATAATTTATGTTTAGTTAGGCTTAGAACAAATCCGAGCAAGGACATCTTAAAAGGCGGTAAAAAAGGAGCTAAATTGGACAAATTTGAAGATTATGTTTAGAAACATGACCACGTGTGGAAAAACAGAACACATCAGGAAAATAATTCGGCCTCACAATTCTTCACAGTATATAATCTATATCATATATATAGACTTTGCTGAATCGAGTAGGGCAGAGTGCCATTAGGGCATGCCTTCACTATAAATGTACGAGGGGAGGACTTATATTGCATTTTTTGCATATTTTCTCTTCTCCTCCTTTCCTGAGCCTCCAAGAGAGACTAAGATTTTCTTAAAAGCTGAAGCGCAAGTGGTCAGAGTACTAGGGATTAAAGCAAGAGTCACATCAACATTGATCGAGACAGTCTTTAATCTATGAGTTTTTCTTCACTTTTTTCTTTTGATTTTGTTGTGTATAAAACTACTATGAAGGAGTAGACTCGTAGTTTAGGGGGTGAAGGATGGGTAGCCATTCGCATCCTGGATTTATATTTTATTTTCAATAATGACTTTTGTGATACTATTTTCCACACCCTTGTGGGGAATTCTTCATTTTAGATTGGTTTTCTTTTTATGTGTGTGCAGCCATGATTTGTTTTACTAATTTATTTGCACGTTATTTTATGCTTGTAGCCTAGACTATAGTATAAGAGGTTCTACATGAGTGGCTAGGGTTGTGGTTGTACCCAACTCTGAACACAATCTTTACACAAATTAATATTAAATTAGGATTGACAAAGGAGTTTGTTAGTGCTATTGAGATAATCCTTGCTATACCTATAATGATAAGATGGGTTATGTCCTTAGACTAGATCATTACCCTAAGCTCTAACTTAAGTATTAGTTTAGGTTTTACATGAAATTGGGCATGATAAAAGAATTTAGTAGTGGTATTGAGATAATCCATGCTGCACCTCTAATAATAAGATATGTAATCCCCTTAGACTAATTCATTGCTCTAAGCTCTAGTTTAATGTTAATATAAGGTTAGAGCTTGTAGCCTAAATCTTTAAAAGTCATTGTTGTAATAAAATATAAAGAAGGGATTCGATTTCGGCTAACCTAAATTCATACCCTAAAATAACCTTTGATTGATTGGACAATTTGATTTGCTGCTTAAGTCTTTTCATTCCATTAATTGCTCAACTTTTCCGACACAAAATCAATTCAAACTGCTCATTAATTACTGAATTCAACTTTATACTTATCCTTGTGGATACGACAACCATATACCCAACTTAATTGCGATGAACTCGTACGTTTTCGAGTAGACAGTTTTAAAACATGTATAAAACTCAATCAAGATTTTGGAGTCGTTGCCGGGGAATCAGTAGTCAAAGTTCGATTTACCAATTGACAAGTTTTTTTAAATTATTTTTAAGTGATTACCAAGTTTTTTTTCCCCCTTTTTCGCTTCATTATATTTATTTTGTTATGTTGTTGATTTCGTATACCGTGAGTCTTTCAATTCTAATTTTATTTTATTTTACTTATTTATTTCGTAATTTTGTTTGTTTACCTATTTACCATACATTGTTTTTTTTCTTTTTTTTCTTTTTTCATTTTTTTGTCTAATGGCTAACAATGCTCCATGTAGGATTGGGGATCATGATGTTCCCCAAATTTACATTGCACTAGTTGGAGTTGTGTTACCTACCATGGATAACACAAACTTCGAGATAAATTCCAAGACCATCAACATGCTTCCCACCTTATTATGGAAAACTGAATGAGAGCCTGTATGAGCACCTTGGTGCTTTTCTCAAAATTTGCGAAACATGTCATTATTAAGGTGTCTCGTACATCTTTTTCCATTCTCGCTAAAAGACAAACCTAAATAATTGCTTCTGTCCTTGTCTGGGGGTGAAGTCACAACTTGGCTAGATCTAAAACAATTGTTTTTGATCAAGTTTTACCCTAAGGCCAAAACTATGGCTATTAGGCGAGCCAAAAGTATTTTGAACAGAACCATCAAGAATAATTTCACGAGAGTTGGGATAGGCTCAAGGACCTCCTTCAAAGCAGTCCCCCCCATGGAACTCCTATGTGGATTCTAGTTAAGAACTTTTATAATGGTCTGACTGCGTTGAATAAAAGGATGGTTAATGCTTCATGTGGGAGAGCATTTAACACCTTGGATGAGGACAAGGCATGGATGCTATTTGAGCACCTTAGTGGACACTCCTTGGACCAACCCTCTTTGGCTAGGGAAGTTAAGGGGAACACACACACAGTGTCTATGAGGTGGCACCATGTGATGATTTAGCTTTCAAAATTTGAGCACTTAGTAGGACGATTGACCAAACGTTGATTTTTCAAGCAAATCCTACTAATGTTTATGCAGTTAATGCTACTGAGTCATCAAATGATAGCAACCCCTGTGGTATTTGCTCTAGCACTAATCATGTCATGTTGGAATGTTCATATTGCCTCATAATGCGGTGAAGGGATACTCGAAAACCCATGACCCCATACTCGAGCACATACAACCCAAGATGGAAAAGTCATCGTAACTTCTCGTAGAAACAAAACGATAATCAGAACCAGCCGATGAGACATCAAACACTTAGGTTTGTAAGTAATGCACACCTCTTGTTTTTAAGGGAAGCAAAGGTATGATGCTCAACCTTACTCTACTACTACTCATGTTAACCCCCTCCCCCACCTTGAAGATATACTTCAGAGTTCGAGGAGTGTATGTTCTACTTTATGGAGGACACTACATAATTGATTCGGTCTTACTCTCAGTCCATTGTCAAATTAGAAAACTAGATAGGACAGTTAGCCCAAGCACTTAATAGGAGAGAGAAAGGGAGATTACCCTCCCAAACACTCATAAACCTAGCAGGGTTGACTAGTTCTGACCCTAGCTTGCCCACTTGCGAGCAAGTTAAGGTTGTGTCAATTTTAGGAGAGGAGGCCCTTAGGGAAGTTGAGGCCGAGGTCGAGAAGGATGTCGCTTGCCCACCTACTACTGATGGAGACGGATCATGAGATAAGGTTTATGAACTCGTTGTTCCTTTCCCTTTGGCCCTTGTAGCACCGAAGGAAAAGAAAGACTCAAAGAGAGTTTAGCTCATAGACTTGTTTAAAGACGTGAAAATTAACATGCCGTTGATTGATGCTATTAAACACATTCCTATGTATGGCAAGTTCCTCAAGGTCCTCTGTTTGAAAAAGAAGCACGCACAAGCGCACACTTCAAAGAAGGTCCAACTCACTAAAAATAAGTTGCATTCTGGCTTTTGGCACCCCTCCTAAGTTTAAAGATTTCGGGGCCTTTACAGTCCCATGTGTCATTGGGGAGAGTTACACTAGTCGAGCCCTTTTAGATCTAGGAGCGAGTGTAAACCTCATACCTTACTCAGTTTTTTTAGAAATTTGGTATAGGAAACCTTAAGCCAACTAGTGTTACACTTCAGTTGGCTAATATGTCAAAGCATGTATCTCGCAGGGTGTTGGAAGATGCAGTTATTAATGTTGACAAGTTTGCCTTCCCAATTGATTTTTTTTTTTTTTTTTTTTTTAAGTTATGGACCCTATCCCTAGGCAAAAGAATAACACACCTGTCATTCTCGGTCAACCATTCTTAGTAACAGCCAACGTAGTAATTCATTGTAGGATGGGAGTGTTAGAGTTTTCTTTTGGAAACCTCAATGGGAAATTGAATGTCTCGAATATTGCTCGCAATCCTGAAGCTGATGACAAGGTAGAATGTTGTAGGGTTGATGATATTTGACCATTTGGTAGAGTTGGTGCGCCCGATTCTATTAAAAGTGCTGACTGGATTACTGTCCCTGTCTATGTCGATAATTGTGCGTTAATGGGCAGGTCATCACCTAAGCATGATAGGATAGAGATTCGAGACCCCAATGCTGACCATATTCCTCTCCTTGATAGCCACAGTTCTAGAAACACTGTTGGGTTTGAGGATTGTCCTTATAAGCTCAACATGATTTATTTATAAGACATCGCACGAGATTTTGGTTACCTATGAGTTCTACACCATGTCTGGCTTAAGATGTTAAACTTAGCGCTCTTGGAAGGCAACCCAACCCAGTTTTGGTTTCATAGTTTAGTTTGATTTCTAGATTGATCTCCCTTTACTTTTTATGGCTCTTTGATTTCTTTTTTTCCATCCACTTATTTACCCTGTTTCTCTACTATATAGAGCCTTGGAGTATGAAATTTTTTCCTAATGCTTTTAAAAAGTTTGCTTGGTTAGTCTGTCTTTGTTTGTCTTATCTTTTAGCTGTGTTTCTTCAACCTTCCTTTTGGAATGTTCTTTTCTACACCAGGCCAAGCCGATTTTATTCAATTAGGGTACCCAACTACTTAGATCTTCTTTTTCCTTCCCTTGCCTTCATTTATTTCTATATTTGAGGACAATGCTAGGTGTGGGTTTGGGCTTGGGGATGGCATTAGTAGTTTGGAATTTTGCTTATCTTTTTAACATTATTTGATTGAAACTAGTTGAACTTTTGCATGGTTAGCTGTGAATTGGTGTAAATAAAATTGAGTTCAAATTGGAGAAGTTTCAAGAACTTTTAAACTTTACGTATTGCGGTAATTCCTGGATTCTATTGTTGTTTTCACTATTTTTGTCTTTAACCAGTTTGAGAGTTTAATTCATTCCCTCTAATCTTGCACAAATCTTACATATTAAGTTGTATTAGTAGAAATAATTTTACGAATTGAAACTGAGAACTTTACTCGTAACAATGTTGAAATCACCAGTCTATCTCTTTTTCGTTAATTCATTCTTGGAAAAAAAAAGGAAAAAGATAAAAAAATTAAAAAAAAAAATAATGAAGTACCAATGCCTATTTAATCTGGAAAGTACCCATGACTTATTAGTTCTTGTGGCGCCTGTGTCTCAAGCAAGTAAGCCCATAGGAGTGTTTTAACACTTCGTACCCTAAGCCATCTAGATCAGGAGCTGCATGTTGAAAGCTCAAGAAGAACTAACTTCTATAAGTCACCTTGATAAGCACCAATGCCTAATTTGAGTTAGATATTCTTCTAAGGCATGTGCTAGTAACGACTTAGGTTTTGAATTCCTTTAACTCGATCTATTTGGTCGGAGGAGTGCTCTTCACTCCATGTTTTGAGCTAACTAGATCAGCATTCACCAACTGAAACTCGCCACATGGGTCTTGGGGTGACACGCCTGACCATAAGTTACTTCAAACAAATAGAAGAAAAAAAAGAAAAGACTTGAAATTCCTACTCTGTTTAGAGGTAATTTGTCAAGGATATGCATTCCTTTATCTATTCTCACTAATTGTGCTAGATATGTAAAGTTTGGAGTAAGATAGGGAGAGAAATTTTTAAACTTACTTACTCGTAGGAAGACTTAAGTGGCGAAGACTCTAGCCAACAATGCAATAATATCATTATGTGAGGATTTTTTTCTTTAGTTTCCTTTTCAATGTGTGTAGAAAATATTTTTTACAATCAATTCATGCAACCACATGCCTGATTGAATTTTTTCTCTTTGATTCTTCCTTGAGGACAAGCAAGGTCTGGGTTTAGGGATGTGATGTGTTTTGTATTTTTATACATTTTATCACAAATTCCTATGATATTTCAGTTATTACATGTGTAGTATGGCATAACCTATGTGTATTTAGGCTTGGAAGGTATTAGAGGAAGGACATCCTGAAAAGCGGTAAAAAATGAGCTAAATTGGACAAATTTGAAGACTACGTTGAGAAATCCAACCATGTGTTAAAAAAAAAAAAAAAAAAAAAAAAAAAAAGCCCATCCGGGCAAAAATTGGTGTTACAATTCTACTCGGTAGCCCCTAATCTATTGAAGCAATATGCTCAATTATAATCGATTCATCACCATCCAATTTATGCCCTAGCCTTTTCCAAATCTTCAACTAGTGCTCCGCAGCAAGAAGCTTATTGGCATCCTTAACATTATTACCCCTTTTCACCAAATTCCTCTTCTTTTGTTTGCCAGAGGCTTTGGTTGATCTCTTGACGCTATTCTCAGATGACATATCCGTTAGCAAATCTCGTAGGTCTTGCTTAGCTTACTCTTTCATCCTATACTTCAACTCTTTCCTACCCAGTTTTGACGCACCCAAATTGAGGACCTAACATCCCACCATCACTTTTTTCCTTCTCTGCCTTACTTTGCTGAACTCCTCCATAAACAACATCGACACTGGGACATTTCTGGGTGAATTTTCATCCGCATGTGGAGGCCTTGCAAAGGCAGGTGGCACGAAACCTCTCAGAGGAGTCATTATCACTTATGGTGTCTCGGGCTTCGTTCTGTTAAAAAGATGTTTAATCATGAGGCCCAGCTGTTTCGGCCTTATCTTTCTCAAACCATGGTAGGGGAAGAGACAGGTGTTGGTTTACTCGAGCTTACTGGACTAGTGATTAAGAAACACGCTAGCGAAAGGAGGTAGAAGAGATAAGCATGGGCAATGACAACCCTTGGTCCATTGCGCTTGATAATCTTGAACACAATAGGTGACTTGGGAGTTTGTGGGTACCCTCTAGTACCTCGTTTAAGCTTAGTCAGAACACAACTGCAAAGGGAGAATTCAGAGCGGCACTGGTGAGTGGTTGGTAAAGACGGTGGAAGTTAGAGATGAGATGGAGGAAGGTGAAGGGTCAATGTTGGTGTTGGATGGTAGAGGCAGGGTGGTGGTGGAAGATGAAGGGTTAGTGGAGGTGTTGGTGGAGGTTAGGACAAATGGTTGGGGCAGTGGTGGAGATGGGGGAGAAAGACAAAGGGGCAAATGGTGGGGCAATGGTGGCGGCTGCGACAGTGGAGGTGGTGCAAGGGAAAAGACTGGGAGATGAAGGGGCAGAGGTCATGTTTGAGAGCTTTTTTCTATCATATTTTTCTTCTTTTAATATTTTTTCTTGATAATTATTTACTGTATAAAAATGTAATCCAATATATTTTCTTACTATCAATTTAAAATTTTTAAAAATTGTTGGGGACAAGGCTAGAAATAGGTAAGACAGATGGGAAGCCTAAAATTTAAATAGAAGAAAATCTATACTTTCACACTATGAATTTGAATATTTATTGTCTAAGTAAATTGACAAATTAATATCTATAATCAAATACCCTAGGGTATAATAGTCAAGCTTAACCATTAGACTAAAGGTTACTTTTGACTTTGAAATTAATTGTTTTTTTTATATCTATCCGTTAAAGACTTTATGGTAACGAAGCTGATGTGTCTCGTATTTTATATATTTTATAACATATTATTATAATATTTTTAGCTATTACGTGTATGGTATAGCATAATTTATGTGTATTTAGGCTTGAAACGAGTAGGAGGAAGGAGATCTTCAAAAGCTGTGAAGGAGGTAAAACGAACAAATTTGAAGACTATGTTGAGAAACCTAATCATGTGTGGAGAAAAAGGCTCATCTGGTTAAGATTCGATTTTCAAAGCAAGCAATTTTAGGTTTACAAGCCAATCAATCGGCACTTGTTTTTAACGGCCACTTAGAAAACCAGCAGTTTTGGTTTCTATAAGTGGCCGATCAATCAACCACAAGTGCCGATCGATCGATCCTGGTCCACAGTGTGCCCAATAGGATGGGGAAATTTTTTTTACCTTTTGGTATTTTTTTCCTAGTTTTCTCTTCTCCGCCTTTCCCGAGCTACCAAGAGAGACCGGGATTTTCTTAAAGGGCGAAGTACAAGTGCTTGGAGTAGCAGAGACTAAATCAAGAGTCATGCCAACATTGATTGAGGGAGTCCTCAATCTAGGAGTTTGTTTTTACTCTTATCTTTTGATTTTGTGATGTATAAAACTTTTAAAGATGAGTACACTCATAGTTGAGGGGGTGAAGGACAGGTAATCGTCCAGATCCTATATTTATATTTTATTTGGGACAATGACTTGTGTTATACTATTTTCACACCTCTACAAGGAATTCTTTATTGAGATTGGTTTTTGATTCATGTGCTTGTAGCCATGGCTAAATTTCAAGTATATTTTCGATTCGTTTTGTACTTGTAGCTTAGATCATAATACAATAGGTTTTCATGTGTGGTCAGAGTTGAGATTGTAACCAACCCTGATCACAATCTTTATATAAATTCATAATAAATTAAGAGTGAAAAAAGAATTGAGTAGTACTATTTAGATTACCTATTTAACATCTAGAGTGATTATATGGATTCTGCCCTTAGACTCGTTCATTACCCTAAGCCATTAACGTCATTATTATGGAAAAATATAATGATGGGATCCGAGTTAGACTAACCTGTTTTAATACCCTAAACTATCCGTGATTGATTGGACAATTCAATTTATTGTTAATTCCATTAATTGTTCAACCCTTCCAACAAAAACCCAAATTCAAACCGCTCATTAGTTACTAAATTAAACTATATAACAATATACTATAGATACGAGACCCCTATACCCACTAAAGCTATGACTTGCTCTTACGCTTGTAAGTAGACAGCTTTATACATACATTAAAACCACATTAGAAGCCCGGTCTACCCCATCCCACTTCCTTCAACGTCAGTTTGTCAATTGAGAAAGACAGTGTGTTTGCACGCACGTACCTATGCACATAACGATCATTAAAGCTAATTTGGAGAAACATATATACATTAGAAAAATATCCAAAACCTCTGATACAAGTGTTTGAATGTAATAAGGATTTTAGTATAAATGCTTGAATGTAATAAAGGTCTTAGTATAAATACTTGTAAACGATTTGTTTTGGGGTATCAATAAACAACTATTCTCTCTCTCTCCTCTCTCCTCTTCCTCTCCCTCTCTCTCTCTCTCTCCTCTTTCTCTCTCCTCCTTCTCGACCCCAATCTCCTTCCCCTTACTGAATCTCTAACCCTAATCTTCTTCTCTTCCTCTTGCAACTGCGTTTCTTGCATTAATTTGTGGTGAATCTCAATTGATTACATCATTTGGTATCAAATTTAGGTTCGTGCTGTGCCGATTTGATCCATGGCTGAAGGAACTCGTGCCGCGTCCTATTTGAGGCGTCTGGAGACTCGTATTGAAGACACGGAGTCACGGCTCCAGCGCTCCATGGATGAACGCTTGCAGATCTTCAAAGATCGTGTCCAATTGGATATCTCTTCGCTTAAATAGGAACAAAGCAAAATCATGGAGATCTTGTGCGAGATTCAGAGCCAACAGCGTCCAATCACCTCTCGTCCGGCCGATTCGCGTTCCGGCGATGGTCCATTGGGCTGTCCTTCGGAGCCGCCTCTTGCTCCGGCAGCCGCCTCGAGTTCCGGTACTGGTATATCTTCTTCGGCTTCGTCTCCGTATCATTTTCATACTCGCTTGTCGAAAATTGATTTTCCACGATATTCTGGTGGTACTGCTGTTAAAAATTAGGTGTGGAAAGTTGAACAATTTTTCAACATTGATCTCACTCCTAAATTAGTTAAAACAAAACTAGCTTCAATGCAGCTTGAGGATAAGGCCCTTGAGTGGCATCGTTCCTTTCTTAAAACATCTAATCGGCCTATTGAGGATGTTGCTTGGTCCGATTATGCGGCCCTATTAATTCAACCATTCGGTAACGTTTACGAAAATCCCATGGCGGATTTGATGACATTGCGTCAGGTTGGCAGTGTCTTAGAATATCCATCAGACCTTGAACGCCTAGTGCCTCGGTTGAGTCTCTCCGAGTCATACTTAGTCTCGTGCTTTATTACCGTCCTTAAAGATTCCATTCGATATCCGGTCCTTATGCTTCAGCCTAGTACGTTAGTTCAGGCTATGAACTTAGCCTGATTACAGGAGGCCAATCTGTCCTCGACTTCCAAATTGTCCACTAATGGTTCTTCTCGGTCTGGTGGTTTTCGTAATCCTTCGGGTTCCTCAGCCTACTCTTCTATACCGGGGTCGATTGCTCGCTCTTCCACGGACTCCTCGGGGTTGGGATCCCATCCCTTAAAATGTGAAGGTCGCACAATTTCAGCAGCGGAAATTGAGGACCGCCGAGAGAAGGGTCTTTGTTTCTTCTGTAATGAATCCTTCACTCCGGGGCATATGAAGGTGTGTAAGGTCAAGAATCCTCAGTTGAAAATGATTTCCGGCATTAGCTCTGATACCGAGGACCTTGATCCAGATGATTTGTTGTTGGATCCCGGTGCTTCGATGGTGGACGATGTTCCACATATATCTTGTCATGCTTTGGCGGGCGCTTCTTCATATAGCACTATGAGGATAACGGGTTTTCATCACCATAAGCCACTTCACATCCTCATCGATAGTGGTAGTATGCATAATTTCCTCGATATAACTAAAGCTCGCTGGTTGGGGTGCACGATTTCTTCCATTCCTGTGCTGTCAGTGGTGGTTGCTGACGAGGGCCGTCTCCAATGCTCGGAGATATGCCACGATTTTCGTTGGAGTGCTCAAGGTCATGATTATAGTAGTGACGTATTGTTGCTTGCGTTAGGTGGCTACGATATGGTTCTTGGGATCTAATGGCTGTCCACTTTGGGGCCGATTCTTTGGGACTTCAACCGATTACAGATGCAATTCACGTGGAACTTGGAGACCCGCATGCTACACGGCTCAATTCCCTCTGTTCGTACCGCTGGTAAGAAATCCTTTCACCGCTTACATGTTATGAGTTCCTCTATTCATGTTGCTCTTCTTCCATACAATTCGTTAATGACTATTTGTGCAGCGGAGTGTTCTCTGCCCTCTGTTTTGGTGACTGACAGTGAGTGGACTGAGCTCAACTCACTGTTACATGAATTTGCTTTGATTTTTGAGGACCCTCGAGGTTTGCCGCCTCGTCGGTTGCACTTTGACCATCGTATTGTGCTTAAGCAAGGTGAAGGTCCGGTTAATATGAGGCCTTATCGTTATCCCTTAGTCCAAAAGGATGCCATTGAACGTATGATTCAGGAAATGCTTGAAACCGGGATAATCCGTAATAGTAATAGCCCTTTTTCATCACCCGTTATTCTTATAAAGAAAAAGGACGGTACATAGCGTATGTGTGTCGACTATAGGGAATTGAATTGTAAGACGGTCAAAGATAAATTTCCGATTCCGGTGGTGGAAGAACTATTAGACGAAGTATATGGGTCCGTGATTTTCTCCAAACTCGATCTCTGTAGTGGGTATCATCAGGTACGTGTTTGTGAGGAAGATGTATATAAGACAGCATTTCACACTCATCTCGATCACTACGAATTTCTTGTGATGCCGTTCGGTTTGACAAATGCCCCGGCCACTTTCCAGAGCCTGATGAACACGGTATTTCAGCCCTATTTACGACGTTTCGTACTTGTGTTCTTCGACGACATTTTGATCTATATTCGGGATGTGTCCTCACACTTATATCATTTTACGCCTGGTGTTCCAAGCGATGCAAGACCATCACTTATTTGCCAAAGGTTCCAAATGTGCTTTTTTCTTGGAACAAATCGATTATTTGGGGCATCGTATTTCTTCGCACGGGGTTTTTACGGACAGCGCCAAGATTGAGGCCGTGCGATCTTGGCCCCTCCCTTCTACATTGAAACAACTTCGGGGTTTTTTGGGCTTAGCGGGATACTACCGCCGTTTTATATGCCATTTTGGAGCTATCAACCGCCCCTTAACCGACCTATTAAAGCGAGATTCTTTTATATGGACACCCGCAGCAGAGAAGGCTTTCTCGGTTCTTAAGGAGGCACTCACAGCTGCTCCGGTGCTTGCCTTACCGGATTTTTCGAGACCATTTATCGTAGAGACAGATGCTTCGGGTACGGGTTTGGGTGCCGTCCTTATGCAAGACAATCATCCTATTGCTTATTTAAGCAAAGCTCTCGCTCCCTCACATCAAGGACTCTTGGTTTATGAACGGGAATTAATGGCCGTGGTCATGGCGGTTCGGAAATGGGAGCATTATCTCTCTCATCGTCCCTTTAGTTTGCGCATCGATCAACAAAGCTTAAACTTTTTGCTTGAACAAAAGGTGAATACTCCTTTACAACGTGCTTGGTTAGCAAAATTGATGGGGTTTTCTTACACTATCGAGTACAAACGGGGCTGCGAAAATAAAGCTGCGGACGCCCTTTCCCGAATGCCACATTCCGATGTTGAGCTGCGCTCTTTACTACTTGACCTGTCATCACCTTTACTCGCTGAAATTGCAGACTCTGTATGCTTTGATCCCTCTCTGGCACAGCTTATCTCTGCGCTGCAGTAGCACCCGGCTGCACACCCAACATTTTCCTAGGTAAATGGTGAGCTGCGACGCTTCGGGCGATTGGTTGTGGGTCCAGATATTGCTCTCCGTCGCCGAATTTTCAATCTATACCATGGTTCGGTGGTGGGCGGTCACTCTGGAGTTGATGTTACTTTCCGTAAGTTGAGTAGTTTTTTTTATTGGCGTGGATTACGTCGTGATGTTTACAAATTTATTTTCGAATGTACTACATGTCAACGCTGTAAGTCCGATAACGCCGCGTATCCTGGCCTCCTCGAACCATTACCTATCCCAGAAACGGTTTGGACTTCGATCTCGATGGATTTCATCGAGGGTTTACCCAGCTCCAACGGGAAAAACACCATTTTTGTTGTGGTCGATCGGTTGAGTAAGTATGCGTATTTCACGCTACTTACACATCCGTACTCGGCCGAGACCTTGGCACAAGTCTTCTTGGATACCGTGTTTCGTCTCCACAGACTGCCTCAAAGCATCGTTTCGGACCGTGGTTCTATTTTTCTTAGCCTTTTCTGGAAGGAGTTGTTTCGTGTGCTTGGGGTAGACCTCCTTATGTCTTCAGGGTATCATCCCCAAACCGATGGTCAAACGGAGGTGGTTAATCGTAGTTTGGAAACTTATCTTCGGTGTTTTTGTTGTGATATGCCCACTTCGTGGTCACAATTTTTAGCTCTTGCGGTATAATACATCATTTCACTCCGCTATACAATCCACCCCATACGAGATACTTTGTGGGCAACAACCTCCACTTCATATTCCGTACGTCCCGAGGAACCGAGGTTGTTGTTGCAGATTGCAGTCTCGCAGCAAGGGAAGAGGCAATACAGCTGCTCAAACATCACTTACAGCGTGCCCAGGTCCGGATGAAACAAATGGCTGATGCTTGTTGCTCGGAACGTCAGTTCGCAGTTGGGGATTGGGTGTATCTCAAGCTCCAGCCATATCACACTAATATGAAGCTCCCCGCTAAATACCACGGGCCGTATCTTATCATCGCTAAAGTCGGGGAGGTTGCTTATACCCTTAAATTTCCTCTGGAAATTAAAATTCATAATACTTTTCATGTTTCGCAGCTTCGCCGGCACTTCGGTTCTGTCACTCGTGGGGTTCCAGCACTGTCGCCCCATCTAGAGGCTTTCAGGTGGATTCCTCCAGCAGTGCTCGATCGTAGGCTCGTCAAGCGTCGCAACGCTGCAGCAACGCAAATCCTGGTGCATTGGAAGGACCGCCCTCTCGAGGACGCAACATGGGAGGACTACTCTAAAATGTGCCTTCGTTTTCCGGATTTTCTTCCTTGTGGGCAAGAAATGTCTGGGGGGGGGGGGGGGGTAATGATTCAAGTGTTTGAATGTAATAAGGATTTTAGTATAAATGCTCGAATGTAATAAAGGTCTTAGTATAATACTTGTAAACGATTTGTTTTGGGGTATCAATAAACAACTATTCTTTCTCTTTCCTCTCTCCTCTCTCTCTCTCTCTCTCTCCCCTCTTTCTCTCTCCTCCTTCTCGACCCCAATCTCCTTTCCCTTACTGAATCTCTAACCCTAATCTTCTTCTCTTCCTCTTGCAACTACGTTTCTTGCATTAATTCATGGTGAATCTCAATTGATTACATCAACCTCAAAACCTATAATGATCATTCATTTCAATATTTGTAATGTATGTTAGGTGAATCTAACAATGTTGATTACAAATTTCAAAAATTCTTAGATTTAAAGGAAATCTTCAATATTATATCCAATTTTTGAAATTATTTTAACTTTTACCTCCTCCTTGAATGTATTACACTGTATAGGTAACGCATATTACTTAGGAGTGCACACAGTCCGATTTGGCGGTTTATGGTTACAAAATCGAACCAAACCGTAAAAATACGGTTTTATAATTTTACAATCCAAAACCAAACCGTTTTGTCTCACAAACCAAACTGGATGAAACCGTAATTATTGAGCAGTCTCGTCCGCATTTTGGTTTTAACCACTATGATAGAAAAATTGTTATTAACACTATTATGAACATAATGTGATCAATATTAAAATCATTATTAACTACAAAAACATCCCAAAATACAAAAACTTTACTTCTCTTCCTAATTCATAATATAAAACATGTTTATACTATATACTACATAAACAAAAATTACAAATAATATATAAAATGAGTCTATTAAATTTAGTAGTAATGTTTTTTGGATAAATTCAGTAGTACATTGGGTCTGTTAAAATTCTTATTAAGTTAATAAAATATTTAGTAGTTCAGTCACAAATTGGGTTAAATGAATCAATGAATAGATTTTACTTGCATTTAATACGATTCTGCCGTTAAAAATTACATCATTACCTTAAGTTAAATTTGACCAAATGATTAAATTGACATAATATAAATTCTAAAGGGATTAAATTAACATAATTAAAAGTATAAGAGCTAAGTTGACACGATCGAAAAGAGCCATTTCCCAAAATAGCACGAAAACAAAAAATATTTTCTAAACTAGCTTTTTTTAAAAAATATTTCCCCAAATGGAATCCATGTCATCATTTTTTAGTTTTTTTATTTTTTACTATATTTATATTTTTTAAATTTATAATATTTTATGTATTAAGAAATAAATTAAACTTAATTATTTATTAAATTTTAAATAAAATTATTTATACACAAATTTAATCTAAATATTTAATAAATAATTTAATTTAATTTAATTTATTTGTTGTGATTAAGAAAGTATTATAAAGTAAAAAAATTATATATATATATATTAAAAATAAAATAAGAAAGTAAAAAAAAGTAAAACTAAAAAATAAAAAAGTCAAATGATGACATGGATGCCATTTGGGGAAATATTTTTTTAAAAAAGCTAGTTTAGGAAATATCTTTTATTTTTGTACTATTTTGGGTAATGGCTCATCAAAAAACCACAAAGACCTTTAGTGTACGTGACCTTAATTATTTTTATCGGATTATTAAGTAAAATCTTTCTACTAACATAACTTGTTATGATTTGAATGATGTAAATAATAATTGAATTCTTTAATTTATGGTTTAAATTTGGTTTTAAACCAAACCTAAACCGTAAATCTTAATAACTAAAGTTTTTTAAACCAAGCCATAATTTTTTAAACCATTAACCAAATCAACCAAACCAAACTATAATTTACGGTTTTGTCCAGATTGGACTACGGTTTAAACCATTTTTTATGCACCCCTAATATTAGTGCATGTTTATAGAAACTTTTTGGCAAAATCATAAATAATATCCAACCTTTAATAGCTATATTTAAATTTTTAATTTCATAACAGATATGAAATCTATCCAGTACCTGTCATCAGTACTTATACAAATTTATTTTCTTGTTTTCCGTAAATGTATTAATAGATTTAGCAGAGCTTTAAGAATAATTTATGAGAAAGAAATAAGAATAATTTTTTAGCAAGAAATAAAATTGGAAAAGTATCAAAATTGTTGCCATTCTAAAATTCATTCATGCCCCAAGTGATGGCAATTGGACGGGTCGGATATACCCATTCCCATCCCATTACCCGCCATAGGTAAGAAATAGATGCCATACCCACCCGGGTCAATACAACCCGTACCCATATCCATCCTACTATGGGTCCCAAATCATTATCTGTGCTTGCCCGTATTAATTATTTAATGTTATTTTTAAGAACTCAGTTATATGTTTTTTTAAGTTTGATAAATAGTTTAGGTAATTAAATTTAAGCACGTATCTTTTAATTTGAAAGTTAATAATAACTTTCAATGATATTGATAAATAGTTTAGGCAGATTATATTTTTGGCAGTTTATAGGCCTTCTACTCACAGTGTTGAGAATCTCAATGGATGGATAAAATTTATACTTTTCATGAGTAGGAATGAACAACCTTTATATAAAAAAGATCTAGAGTCTGCCCATCAAAGACTATTAGAGTTTGTCTCGAACTTGTACCTAACTATATAAGTCCAAGATAACCCTCTTCCTAGTTACTTTAAGAGTTGTTCACAGCTAGGAGTCTAAGGATTTATCTTTGAATAAGCAACTTAAGAAACACACTTACTAGGAAACCAAGATTTTTGGTGCAACTGAAACATTGGTTCACACATCCACAAACTTTTCAACATTCTCCTACTTAAACCCAATGTGCAATCAAGTTTGAAAAGTTCAAATTTGAAAAACATAGTTCAAGAAAGTCATTGTGGCCGCAGTACTTATGGTTGCTCATTCGGTGTCATCTCGGGATCAAACAGCTGACCCAACAAGAATTTACATTTAGATTCATGCAACAGTACACATATGTAAAACGTGTATGCCTTTGAGATCATAAAGTGAAACCTAGTGTTGGCCAAACTGCTTCCAATTTGAAGTCAAACAAAAACCACTTATAGATCATTCAGATTTGTGAACTTTGATCGAGCATACAATGGTCTTCTTATGATTTCTAGAGAGACTTTAGATACAAAACTTATGCATGAAACTTCAAATACTTAGAGCTCCCACCGGAGCTTGTAACTTATGGTTCCTTATTAGTTAACGATTCGCGCAAGTGACATTTATGCATGGAGCTTGAAATATTTAGGGCCTCCTTTGGAGCATGAATCTTAGATCCATGTTAGTTAACTGATCACACAAGTGACACTTATGCATAGAACTTGAAATACGTAGGGGTCTCATTGAAACTTAAAATTTAGGGTTCCATGTTAGTTAGCAAATCACACAAGTGACACTTATGCATGGAACTTGAAAAACTTAGGGTTCCCACTGGAGCATTAAACTTAGGATTCCATGTTAGTTAACTAATCACACAACTAACACTTGTGAATGGAAATTGAAATACTTAGAGCTCTCACTAGAGCTTGAAACTTAGGGCTCCCTGTTAGTTAACCATTCACCCAAACTCTCACAAAAATCCACTTAAGAAATCACACATGAAGCACATACCAATGTGTATAACTGTCATTGAAGGTTAGCCATGTTACGGAATTGGCATAACTCAAATCAATACCTCAATCATATTCAATTGTCAAACTCTTTCATAATCCAACAGTAACATCAAATTAAGGAAGAGGTAACGAATAGTAAATACAATTTCTTGAATTGTTTTTTTTTTTTTTTTTTTTGATAATTAGAGACAAAGTTGCGTTACAAAGCAAGCCACTCGACTAAGGCTTGAGTCCACCTGTAAAAGAATGGGGGCCACAAAAGATAACAAAAAAGCAGGAAGACAATCCAAAACAAGCAAAACATGAGCCACAAACATGACTCCTCAAGACATCGAAAACGTGATCAACCTGACGGCAGGAAACTGGAAACAAACGATGCACTAAAAACATTGAAGCAAGGGACTTAAGGAAGGTGAATCAAAGCCATTGCCATAGTTCAGATCAATCACAACTGGCGTCACTCCGCTAGGCACCTAGTGATCATTATCGGACCATCACAACCTTCTATGGAGCAAAGCACTTACTATAGGCGGGTCGAAGCCATCAAAATTCAGACCTAGTCTTTTTTCCATTTCTATTACGTGGACATCCTCCTCGATTTTACCAGCATCAATAACATTGTCACCCCGATTTGCCATATTCTTCTTTTTCTTTTTGCCATGGGCCTTAACCGGTTTATGCGCCCTTCCCCCGAGTGACATGTCCTTCAATAAATCTTGTAGCTTTTGCTTCGCCTTCTCTTTCATCTTGCATTTGAGAGCTCACCTACCCATTTTTGACGTCTGCATCTTTTCCTTCTTCCTTCGAGTTGTACTAGTCCCCTCCATAAGCGGCACCGTCACATGGTAGTTCTCAGGTATACTGTCCTCTGTATGCTGGTATCTAAGCAATTCAAGGGGCCCGAAGCTTGGTGGGAATTCAGGACCGGAGGTTGTAGAGTCATTGTCACTAATGGTGTCCCGACCTTCGTTCTCCTACGGTGATGTCTGAGCATGATGTTGTACTATTTCGGCATTATCCTTCTCAACCCACGCTAGAAGAATAGGGAGATGTTGATATTCTCGAACATCCTGAAGTGGTATTCGAGCAAAAGGCTGGGGGAAATAAGGGGGCAGTGGGGTGCGCGGGCCAGAGCATCCCAAGGCCCAACTCCTGAAGCACTAGCCATCAATATGAATAGATACATGACCCAACATATGCCCTAAGACACTCACGCCTCCATTCGCGGACATAGGAGGACGAGTTTCAGAATCCTCACAGGCCTCCAAGACATTCGTCACCTGCTCGAGAAGAGGTTGAACCCATGGGGAATGCCGTGCCAGTGTGGTGCAGTAACTGTCTTGTTGTGACATCGATGGAAAAGAGGCCTGCTCCATTGCCAATCTAGCCGAGGCTGCGAGGGCAACAACTCTGGGCGAGTAGTCTGGAATCAACACTGAATTGCCCTCTTTGGCCAGAACCAAACGTGATCCTCCGTTAAACTGAATTTGACTCATCCGGTGAAAGCATGTTGTAGAGCAGGTATCGTTTGAATAAGGGCAAATAGTGAGAGCATCTACTAGCATATCTTCACTTGCATATATATTACATCAGTTATGACCATCTTTAACTCATAGTACTTCATCTCATTCATTTGATGGAAGATGATGAGTTATTATTTTTGGTTAAAAGACAGAGGTCGTTGGAAAATTACCACAGTAAGTTATTGTTGGTCAGGAGATCCAATCCTTATTTCTTAACATCATGATAGAACATATCAATCCTACTCTGCTAGTACCAATAGGCAGCATAGTGGAACCTTATATGGATTGGGACTAACAAGAATGGTTGGGACAACAAACATCCATCTCATTTGTACTTACCCCCAAAAATAATTCATGACTTCTAAAATAAGAATTAGGGTATCCACTAATCTCCAAATTTTCTACTTTCTATATATCAACATGTCAAAACTTTATAAATGGATACTTTTCCTTGCAAACCAAAACACTTTTGGCCATAATGTGTTGCATATAAATGTCAAGGACAAAAGATACATTATGTTAAACAATTTATCATAATATTATATGATGGGAACTCTTGGTTTTGGCTAGTAACCAAGATCATTAGATGCCAACTGTATATATTATTACATATAAACTAGGACTTCTCTAAATTAAATAAGTAGCTAAAGCATAGGCTTCTATATATATATATATATATATATATATATATATATATATATATATATATATATATATATATTTTGTTCTTTAGAAAGATTTTTTTTATAACCAACTTCTTTTTGGGTGAAATTCATGAGCCAACAATATGGCATTATATTTTCCACATCATCTTAGAATTCCTTTTAATTTTTCCACTTTCACTCAAAATGCTTGTGTCCCTTAGGGAGTGCACCCAAATCTTAAGACATAGTATCAGCTATGAATGACATGAGGACAATCTATTTTTCACTGTATAAACTCTATATACCTTGTGGATATGCTAGTGAATAACTCTCATAACCCATACCAAACTAGTTTCAAGTAAATTCTTATAATGGTCATTACTAAGGGCTAACCTCCTTATCTTTTAAGACTGTCTCAACGGTTATCGTCACTCACAAATATCACAACAAAATGATGTTATTTTCGAACTACAAACTTGTGGATGCACATAATGAAGTTGCTCTACTCCTTACCTTTGGCACGTCATATCCCTATTATCCCATGTTAATGTATCCTTCATTGGAACACGATGTGGCGAAGTCATTGGATTTTTAGCATCAATGAGGGGATAAGAGACAAAGATATCCTAAGTGGTTTAAAAATTGCAAAAATTCCCTAGTTTTCAAAAACTCATATATTCATTAAGGCTTGGTCAATTTTTAAAGATGCTCATCATTCCCTAAAAAAGTAGCAATATCTATTTTTATGATCTAGGGGTCTTGTCAAGCTAATGAAATTAGAAATATTTTGAGTGTTTCATACTTCCCATAATGCTCTATTTCATTATATAAACTGACATTTTTAATAGTGGTATCTAGTTACTCTTCAACTTTCGTCTTGATAGACCTTAACTTTCTACAATGCATAAATTTTTTACCTTTACCAAGAAGCATAAACACGGTGAGAAAAACCATCAATCAAAGTAATGAAGTAACATTCACCACCAATAGTATAAGGTACTATAACTATCCATATGCACAATTTCCAATAACTTTGTTATTCACCCCTTATATAATAAACTCCAAGGCCATTAATTCAAATTTGGATAGGTCACCTTTAGTTAAGCTTTCCATATATCTTTGGTAATAGATGACAAACATTTATTCCATATATGAGCAAGACACCAAAACTCGCTCCTTCTTTTCCTCGTCTCCAAATTCATCACATCATCATGATTAATACAATTCATGAGCGAGATAACTAGGCCCGACAAGAGCATAACTATGACACAAAAATTATCCATCATATTAATCAATAACAGATGTCTTTGGTCTGATCAGTGAACATTTTCTTTTAGTTGAAGGAACATAATGAAAGTTTTCTATATTAAAGTGAATCCAACAAATTCGATGTTATTCTTTCAATTAGCCTAATAACTATCCTTTCTCCATTCTCCATATAAATCCATTTTTCTCTTCAAGTGGCTCCTTTGAATTTTTTATTACAAATAAGCATAATGGATTTTTGTAAAAGTACTGAGAGTTAGGACCACTTGATAAATAAGACGAGAAGGAACTCAACATTTCTTTTTTCTTTCGATAATTAAAGACATAGTCGCAATACAAAATAGTGACTTAAGCAAGCGAGGCCTAAGAGAACCTAAATAAATTGGGAAAATAAACATGAAAATAGGAAAGCATGGCAGAAACAAAAAAAAAAAAGTACAAAAGAACAACAATAGGCACCACATGTCTAAAATTGCACTAAAAGCGATGGCCTCGGAACAGGGTCAAGGACTCATTGACAGAGCATGAGAAGAAAAGACAGGGGACCTGCCCTAAAACTGACTTACTCCATCCTTACAAAAAGCTCAATCATATTCGATTCGTCTCCATCATACGCCAAACTGAGTCTTTTCCCAAACTTCCATCTTTTGAGCCTTTTCAGAATAGAAAGCTCGCCATCATCCTAGGACTTGTCACCCTTCCTTACAAACTTCCCCATTTTATGTTTGCTAGAGGGTTTGGTCTACTTCTTTGCATTGCTCCCAGGAGACATATCCTTAATGAATTCCTTCTAATCCTGCTTACCTTGTTGTGTTTAACTTACGCTTGTGAGCTCTTCGACTTTTCTTTGACAACACAAAGCTAGAAGCTTGATGGCCTGGAATCCTCTAACTTCTCTGCTTCACTTTGTCACTAGACTCAGCAACAAGTGGTCCCGTTATTGGAGGTGGTTCAAAACCCAATGGGTACTCAGGCCCAGAAGAATCAAAATCATTATCACTACCTGCATTCCAATTCTGAACCTGGTTAGTAAAAGTAAAAACAAGCCCTTGGGGCATCGTTGCATCATCCCGACCGGCTTCGATCCATGGTAAGGTAAGAGAAGCCTGAGATGTCAAAACTGGAAGTTGGGAATTTGACTGCTGAATGGTAGATAGAATTTCCGAGCATAGGCATAAAGGATCTGAGATCCACTTCCCAATTAGTTGTCCCCTGTCACGCTCCATACACCTCACCACAATAGCAGCCAAACTTGAACGTGGACTCAAAGAAGCCTGATAGCCACTCGACCCAGCCAACATAAACTCAAGCGTGGAGAGACCAACTAGAGGGTGTGATTCTTGAGTGAAGCATGTTCTGGTGACAGTACCATATTGAGGAGATGAGGCCATTTAAAACCCATCTTTTTTCAAGTTTATCCTTCTTAATACTTCACTTGCCTCAAATACTAATAGTAAAAGCATCTAACAATATTCTCTTATGGATTTTGAATTTATTGATTTGGACCATGAAATTTCTTTTCACAAAACTATTCTTCAGTTTATTTTGTTTATTCTAGCGATTCCTATAATTGATATCTTTGGACTGGAGACAAGATGGATAGATTAAATCTCCTTTTTAAGCTTTTTCTTACCTCTTAAACACATGTAAAAGTGAACTCAACAAATTTCATGTTTACTTTGGGAATATTGTAGAATTTTTCTCAAGAATTAGGAAGTGACACCATTGCTAGTTGAACGAGAATTGACCATTCCAAACCTGCTTTCATGGGATGTGAGTTTAGCATTTATGTTGGTCATTTTGGTTAAGCGCTCCTAATATCTTTTTTTTTTTTGGTAAGTAGCTTCTAATGTTCCTTTCACTAAATTGTTACTATGTCTTGGGTAGTTGATTCACAAGCTCACTGAACTCTAACTTTTTATAGGTAACAAGAATAGTGTCATTGGCATCAAGAAATTATATGGTTGTTTCACGAGGAAATAAATCTTCATGATATTCATTAAATAAGTGGAATTTTCCAAAACATTTTGACTAAGATGATTAAATCTTTCCCA
Source organism: Simmondsia chinensis (assembly GCA_018398585.1). NCBI lineage: Eukaryota > Viridiplantae > Streptophyta > Magnoliopsida > Caryophyllales > Simmondsiaceae > Simmondsia > Simmondsia chinensis. The sequence goes on from JAGTTD010000011.1 coordinate 7,086,904, forward strand.
CTAATCAAAGTCGGTCTTTTCTTCATGGGAACTTTTTTTGACATAGACTTAGGTTATGGTTCTCTTAAGGTAATACCAAATTCAAAACTCTTAAGTATCTTCTTTGGTTTGTTGCCATCTCTAATAGATAATGCTATTCAAAGGCTCCATTGAGAACACGTAAGACACCAAAGGAAGATTGAACATTATAACAAGCAATATAAAATAAGTGAATAGAGTATATGTCAATAATAAATTACAAAAGTTCAGTTGACTTTGGTATGAGAGTTAGATCACTGCGAGACATATATATTTTTCTTATGTGCATGCCATCAAGAAGGAAACCTGGCTTTAGTATAGGTGTTCCTTCTCAAAGTACACCATGTGAATTTGAAATAAACTTAATGATTAATAACTCAACTATGATATGATGTCAAAATCATCATAGGACATATACTAATGTGTTACATGCATCCCAATAAGAAAGAAATTCGGCTTTGTTATGGATATTGTTTCTTACCATGCACTTAGTCACATTATAAGAAACTTACTCAGTGAACAATCCCTTAGCCTTCTTGTAAGGCCTAGATCATCATGAGACATATACGAATGTTAGACCTAGCAATCAGGTCGGGTTGGGTCGGGTTAATGTCACATTGGGTCTATCTCAGGTCGGGTCGACCTTGGGTCAGGTTAGTCACAGGTTGGGTCGACATTGGGTTCAGTTAACCTCGGGTTGCGTCATCCTTGAGTCAGGTTGGATATCATGTTGATTAATTAGGTTATATTGATAATATATTTATTCAACCTATAAAATTATAACTAAAATGGTAGAATAAATTACTATAATTGGTTTGTTGTTTAGATTCTATGATAATTTGGATTTCTATTTGGATCATTTAAGGTTACAGGATAGGTCTGGTTTAGGTTTCAAATGATCATAGATCGAGTCAAACTTGGGTTAGATCTAATTCGGGTAAAATCATTTCAAGTCTCGGGTTAGCTGAGGTCGGGTCAAGTTCAAGTCAGGTTAAATTCAGGTTAGTTCAATTTCGGGTTCGGGTCCCAATAAATTTAAAATTTTTCGGGTCAAGGTCGAGTCGGGTAGTGGGGCAAATGGGTCGGATCACATTTTGCCAGCTCTAGCCAATGTCATAGATGCAATCTAACAAGAAAGAAAACGGGTTTTCTTATGGATTTTCTTCCATGCCATGCATTTAAACAAATAAGATAAATTGCAGACACATTTTCAAGTTAATACAGTTAAAATTTGTTCTAGACTTGAATACTTATCAAGCATAAATTAGTTTTTTTGTGAGATATTAACGTAAATAATTTTGTTAGGTATATGACTCACACAAAGTTTGGTTACATGTTGGTTGGGTAAAACAATCATAGAGCAGTGGCAGATCAAGGATTTGTGACCACTGGGGGGCACAATGCAATGAAGATATATGTGTGTGTGTGTCAACAATCTAGCATAGTAACGGGCAATGACGAATTTCGAAATTCAATTAATAGGAGCAACTAACAATTACAAATTATGTTCTAAACATAATAAATAAATTATAATCAGCTACTAAATTGCGCATATTTACAAAATTAATCAAAATCAAGAAATATAAAAACTAAAAAGTAATTAACTACAAAAAAAAAAAAATGCAAGTGGGACTAAAAATTAATAGTATACAATATTTATAACTTTGCTAGAAACTTTATGAATGATCATAAACAGAAAATTAATTAGTTCATAAATTAAGAGCCATGATAGTGGGTAACTTTTAATAATATGGGGTCCATAAGTCAAAAAAATTTATTATATAAGTAATTAAATAAAATTAAATATATAATTATTGAAATAAACATATAACAAAATATTAATAAAACTTAGAGATGCTATAATATTAAAAAATATATATATATATATATATATATATATATATATATATATATATATATATATATTAAATAATGGTTATTTCATAAGTCCATAAATTTGTTCAATGTATTTGATCAATTAAAAATTTAAACAATGTAAAATAAGGCTTTTTATGCAGGATAGAGGACCCAAAAAAAAAAAAAAAAAAAGGCTTAAGAAAAAATGAATAGAAAGAGAGGGGCCACTTGCCAACCATACTGTGTCACTCAAGCACGCATCAATATATATATATATATATATATATATATATATATATATATATAGTTTTATGATCATTGACTAGGGGCATGTGCCCCCAATGCTCAAAGGTTTGATCCACCCCTGTCATTGAGGAAGAATGCACATAAATTTTGAAAAAGACACTCGATGAAGTAAAGAAGTAATCATAACTCCAACAACATGATAATGAATTTCCAGCTCTGTTTTTCTAATGCGGAATTTGATGATAACTTAGGTTTCTTTGTTTTGAGGGAAAGTCATATTATGGGGATCTGTTTTCCCCTTTTTTGTTGTTTGGCATGCATTTTCTAGTGGAAGGGGTTCGCTTTTCCCTCAAATGGGGAAAAATAGTTTCCCTTTCAAAAGGAAAAAAGTCATCTTTCCAAGCGATCCAAAAAATTAGAAGGTATATATTGGTCCGAATATGGATTAGACAAAAATGAATTTGGAGGTATCTTAGATCTCAAGGTGACCATGTGGGACAAGAATTGGATGAAATAATGATCAGTCAGCTCCAAATCCTAGAGAGAATTATGTGGCTCTGTTTGATTTTCGTTCTTAACTAGTATTTTCTATTTGAAACATCTTTCCTAATTCATGCTATGTTAAATATAATGATTAGAAAATAATATTTACTTCAAGCCAACCACTAAAAAGATGTTTGTGTATTATAATTTTTTTAGAAAATGATTTCTTTTGGTATATGCATTTTAGGAAAATTATCCTTTGAGTACCTTGACGTTTGACTATTTATCACCTAAATACCCTAAATTTTAATGCATACAATTGGTACCTTGAGATTTAACTATTTTATAATTTAGATACCTTAATTTTTAAACTTTTATTAGTTAGGTGCCTTTTGTTGAAATTTCTAAAAATGTGATTTCGACAACATATTAGTAGTCTCATTAGAATTTAATGGTTTTATGGTAGAAAAACTTACATGATGTCATCTCAGCCATATTTGGGTAGTTTACATCAATGTATGATGAACCTTTAATCATAATGTTCCGAAAATAATGACATGACTTGTACATATCAACATAATTATGTATTATATTTGCATTTTTATATAAAATTGGTTAGATTCTTCAAAGTATTCATCAAAATTTGACATAAAGTACATAAGTAATAAAATATTTAACTGCAAGATACCTCATTGTATATGTTGAACTGTCATGTATAATAAATATTTAAATCTCGGGGTACCTTAGTAATATTTTCACAACCACACTAAATCCAAATAATTTCAAATATAATGTTTCTCTACTTATATTGTCCTATGATAAGGCATAATATGATTGATGAAAGACGATTCCTTTAAAACAAACAAGGAATATGGCATGGTGAGAACATAATTTCCGTTGAAACAAACAACAGAAAACCTCAACGTGAATTACATTTTCAATGGAAATCCTTTTTCAAAGGAAAATGTTTTACTGGGGTAGTGTACTTTCCTTGAAACAAACAGAGCCTTAGATATGTGAGAAATCAACAAGCAACACCCATAAATTAGGTAAAATTGAGCATTTTGGTATCTAATACGAATGCCCATGTATGACGCCACATCAACATCGAGTGCCACATCACTCTCCGTTGCCACCTCATCTTAGAAACTGCTTACTTAATATAAATAAAGGTTAAACGATTAGGTTAGGGTATGTGATGAGTGATTGATTATCTATCATCTCCCTCCTAATTTTCTTCTATTTCTTCTCCCTTTCCCTTACAGTTACTCTACTTGCATAGTGAGTATACTTCAATACTATATGAATCAATACTAGAGGTCTTTCCCATTTGGTTGGTTGAGTCATAACTCCCTTAAATTGATTTTGAATTGTTGATTATTGTTCTATTACTTCGAGATCTATATCATTTGGTATTAGAGCATTCGTTCCTTGGCTCGTATCACTGTTCATAAGCACACAAGAAGCTCTAGCAATGGTAGATGGCACAAGATCCCAGATTTACATGAGAGACCTTAAGGAAGCACTCCATTGAAGATGTGCTACACTTGATCGAACCATGGGGTAATGTAGAAAATAGTGAGTGGGTTATTGCTACCGATAACAATGGTCGCTTCCATCATCCATTAGTGGTCAGCACCTCTTGCTCTGGATGACTCATTCCATAGTTCCAATTTACGATAGCCATCTCTAACACCAATCATGGGCCAACAATGAGGTAACTATTAATTTCCAACCCATCTTATAAAGATTGATTTTCGTAGATCTAAAGGATGTGATATTGTGCGTTGGTTGCATAGTGTGAGAGGAATTTTACACTTAATCACACTCCTGATGATTCCAACTTGATGTTAGCCAGTATAGCTCAAGAGGGTGAAGCCCTAGGCTAGCATGATGCAGATGAAGAGTCCTGGCCCTAAGAGGCAATATTTCCCTGGGACATTTGTTTGCTTTATTTTCATTGTTGTTGAGTGTGGTATGGCTGCTGTAAAATGATAAACAAGACAAACGTGCAAAAGGGACTACAGCAACTAGGGTGTGAGCCTAATTACGAACCGTACATCTTTGATCTCAACCACCCATCGTTTTCAGATTAAAGACTGTGATATGTTGGTGTATCTGACTTCAATTATACCGCAAGTTCTGCTTATGCTCCAATTAAGAAAATTTTTGTTTAATATTTTTGTGGATTTTTATAAACATATTGACAGAAAATAAAAAGATATGCACCTAATTCAAGTAGAAGTTGCAGTGATAAAGCAAGGCCCACATACGCCTTTTCTCGTACACTTAAAAGTCAGGAACTGGGGTGGAGAAAAATTCAAGAGCTCAGCAGTCCACTTACAAGCCCGAGTCAATTAAGCTTTTAAGCCTAACACCCTTGGCTTATAATAACTCAAATGAGTTAAGGTATTATAAGATTAAGATGGAGCAAATCGTATTAAGGTCACTGAGTTAGGACCAAAGCAATCAACACCAAGCCTTGGCTGTCAAAGCCCTAAACAATGGCGTGAACCTAAGCTCACCTGACGTATTAAGCTTTGATGGTAGTGTTAATACCAATGCAATAAAGATCAAGCCTTGGCCATCAAAGCCTTAAATTAAAGCCTTAATTCTCAACTTGTCAAAATTAGGGAACAGATTAAAACTGGAGAGTCATACCTGAAACCCTACAAACTGTATTATTAATGAAACAAGTACAACAAGTTCTATGTTAATCTACGCTAAGCTAAGTTATGTTACTCCTAAGGAAAAAGCGCAAGCGTACTGTAAAGAAAACTTGAAGAAGTTTTATATTGAGTGTGTGCACTACTTTGGACTGATATAGAGTCCTTTATTTATAGAAAATAAAAAATAACAGCTACTCCTATTTCTGCGGCAACTTCACCCATGTCTCGCCATTAAGCTTCTTCTTTGCACGCGCAAATATTTGATATATGTGTTCTGGATTCAATATTGAATGAAAATCTTTGGTGCCCACGTCTGTAATATTAGCAGAAGTCCTTTCTAGAAACCCCATGTCCTCTTGGATTAAGCTTAGTACCCCAAACATCTAAGATTGCGCTCCAAGTGACCACCTTGATCCTAAAAACCACCTGTCATGTAGCCTTCTTGGCAAACCCTTGAACTCGAGCTACTTTCACACTTCAACCATCTCGAGTCCTCGAGTATTTGATAACCTTGTCAGGATGACCATCTCCTTAGAATACTAAGTTAGAGACGCCATTACTTCAGCACCTAAAGGCTTGAATTAGTGTGTAAACAAATGCCCTTTCTTAATTAGGAACTGCGCTCATGTGTTAAGCATGTGGAACCGTGCTCAAGATGACGTCATCCCTACCCTTTCTTAATTAGGGTGTAAACAAATGCCCCCGAGCCGTTGGTAAACTAAAATTTACAATGGGTAAAAAGTCTGTCTGGTTTGACCTTTAACGATTACAAGGAGCCCGAGAGAACAATGTGCATCGCTTACTCTAGAGGCTCGTTTTCTGGGTCAACCCCCGGGGTTTGAGGCTCCTCCATTGGTAGGGGAAGTTCTCTTGGAAATCATTCTCTATATCAGACCATGTTAGGTTAACATGGACTTGAGGTTCTACTAAATTAATGCTAAGAGGGGAGTATTCCTCATCTTCATGAGCTGCACCCTAAGCTAAGGAATTCTTGGCAAGTTGATCTCACCAAGACTCTTGCCCAACTCTCACCCTTCAGAGGATGAGAGGCTAGCCCATCTCTCGAGCTTCTTGTGTCTGCCCTTTGTCGGTAGTAGTAAAAGGCTTTTACTTAGTTGTTGGATCCTCGAGAAACATTTGCTTAGTTTGCTTGCCTTTAAGGACTCTGGCCTCCTCCTAGGAGAGCCTAGTTAAGCAAGTCTCAAGCAAAGCCCTCCGCTGAGCAGTTTTCTTTTGCACCTACCTTCTCTTTTGAGTCATAGTAAGGTTAGATGGACTAACCTCTCTTTGTCCAAGGTGATTTCTCCTCCAAACATTACCAAATCGGACCCCAGAAGGTTGGTGTCCTAAATGTCGTGGTGTCTGGCTGGTGTCCATGTCTAGTAGGTGGTAATTCAGATTTTTCTTTGGATGCCTAGTTCTCATGATAGTTTGGGTCTTTGAAGCAAGACCAAGAGGAGGTCCTGCAAGTGGTGTTTTTGTCGAGAGAGATGGTTTCTTCTTCAGGTAAAGACTCAACTTCTTCATTTCTGCCACTAACTTGTGCCACAACCTCTACAAAGGTCATATGTGACACGCAGAGTTTCCTCAACACAAGTTTCTTAGAAGTGAAGACTGTCTGCCAGGGATCATTGGCAAGGATACTCATGGCTAACTCTTCTTCCTTGGAGAGAAGAATAATTCCTTCTTTTAGTTGCTTCTCTACGAACCTTTTGAACGTAACAAAACTGTGTGTTGAATGTTCAGCCGTGATGTGCCACTTGCAATCCTCTGGCAATCTCAACAAAGCTCTGCACAACCTAAGTGTCCTAGATTCTAGTAGTTTGTCAAACAAAGCATTGACCACGACCAGTCTATCTTTATCGGTATCCATCCTGCATAAAGAGCTGCCATTAGTTTGGCTGTTATGAGAATCACGAGGCTTTGCTACCTCAATTATATTGACTTGGACAGGACAAGGGAAGGGTCTTTATCAACACATATATGTTCTTCTCTTAGAAAGATTAATTTCCTTGCTTCTATGGCATTCTGAACCACATTCCTGAAGATGATGTCGTTCTTTGTTGAATGGGTTAACGAGTCAAGCCATTTACAATATAACTTCCCCTTATTAGAATTGGGGTTAGATTTTTTATGTTTTTCCCTGATCTTAAGTTTTTTATTTGCCTCAAGCCAATTAAATATTACATCGGCCCTTAAGAGGTCAAATGAGTATTTTCTGAAGTCTTGGGGGCCTTGGTGTACTCAACAACATCAATCTCATAAATAGGATCTTCATTCTCTTGGATTAGATCATATATGTAAGTCCTATACATGTTATATTTCTTCAGGCTTTCTTCTCTCAAGACAACCTCATATCTAGCGGCACATTATGCTAGCTGTAGGTGCATCGTGAAGTTAGAGCTTCCAAATTTCTTCCTAAATTCAATATCCAAGCCACTTAAGGCTAGCTTGGCCTATTCAACTTCATGAAGAGCTACTGTGCACTTTAACCTGGCTCTCTTGAACCGGTTAATGTATTCTTCCATAGATTCGCCTGGATTTTGTCTCATTCAAGCCAAGTCAGACAAGCAAGTTCCTAATTCCATTCTCGAAAATTGGGCCTGAAATTGCTTTGCCATGTCATCCCAACAATAGATGGAATCAGATGGTAGGCTAAAGTGCCACTGAAAAGTCATCCCAGTTAAGGAGCTGGGGAACAACCTAAGCTTGAGATACTAAATGTTAGCTACTTCCCTACAGTGGAAATTAAGCCTTACCAAGTGCTCAAGGGAAGAAACAATCCCATCCCCTGACAAGAGGGTAAACTCGGGGATTTTATATCCTCGAGGAAAATGTAACTAGGGTAAGGTTTACTGTACACAGCACTGACCATTCTAAGGCCTGGCCCATAAATCTGCTCGATGAGGGCAGCCAGTTGGTCCTAGAGGGTTAGGTTAGGCAAATGGTTATGCGCCTGCCATTTCCCTCTAAGTGGTTGAGGATCTCAAGGGGGATCTACAAGATACCCTTGAGCACCCATCACGATTGGGTGTGGGAACGGATGTTGTTGCCGAAACCTAGGATAGCTACCTGATCAATATAGCCATGCTCTTGGTTGGCCACGAAGTATGTTCCAACAAGACCTAGGTTATATGGCATGCCTGGGAGCACACCTATATTAGTAGGCTGTTGGTTCACCCTTGCTTGATTAGTCCCCAAGTCATGTTCTTGAGGAAGTGGGTGGTGAACTTGCCTCCCAATATAATAAGTACGGCGAGGTATAGGAAGGAGAGGCTAGTTCCCGAGAGTGGGTATCTTTCCTTACTTTCCTACTTCAAGGTCTCGAGTGGGCCTCGAGGTCACCTCTACTACCTGAGGAGGGTATGAATGGTTTTACCCCCTTATCCCAAGGAGAGGTAACACTGGCACATTGGCGTTGAGATCCCTCGAGGCCAGAGAAAAACTCTGATTCGAAGGGCCAACAACCCCAAGGGGCACATTGTTCCCATGGCTAGGTTTCAAGTGTGTCTCTCAAGGGACTCTCTCAATGATTGTTGAATTCTTTGGTCAAGGATTTCTAAACGGCGTTTAAGCATGGCCATGAAACTCTTGCAAGAAAAGCCACCTATTTATTTACTTATCCTCCAGGATGTCATCATCACCACCGCTCTGACAACTGTGGGTATGACTTGGTTCATCCCTTTGTGTTATAGGGCTCTGTTTAACAAGATGCTCAAGCGAGGATCCAATCAAGGCTAATCCCTTTGGCTCCTCAAGCTCCAGAGTACTGGACCTCCTAGTTCTAACCATTGGTGAATGATCTAAAACTACATTATGGTAATCCACAATGGGCTAGAAACGATGAAGTTTCGTTCCAAGCCTCCCACTATGGTCGCCAAAAGGCGTGCTTACTTTATTTTTTTGTTATTTAGTGTGATGTGGTCACCATAAAATAATATTAAAAAAAAAGCATGCAAAAGGGACTCATTGCAACTAGGGAGCGAGCCTAAGTACGAGCTGAACGTCTATATCTCAACCACTCACCATTTTTGAAGAAAAGGTTGTGATATGTTTATGTATCTGACTTCAATTACACCGCGAGTTTTCTTATGCTTTAATTAAGAAGACTTTAGTTAAGTATTTTTTAGGATTTATATATATATGTTGATAGAAAATAAAAGGATATAGACCTAACTCAAGTGGCAGTTACAGTGACGGAGCAAAGTCCACAAAGACCTTTCCTCGTATACTGAAAAGTCAGGAACTGGGGTGGAGAAAAACCCAAGAGCTCAGCAGTCTACTTACAAGCTCAAGTCAATTAGGTTTTTAAGCCTGACACCCTTGACTTATAATAACTTGAATGCGTTAAGATCTTACAAGATTAAGGTGGAGCAAACCGTATTCAAGTCACTGAGTTAAAACCAACGCAATCAAGGTCAAGCCGTGGCCGTCAAATCCATAAACAATGGCATGAAACTAAGTTCACCGACTTATTAAGCAATGACAGTAGTGTTAAGACCAATGCAATCAAGGTCAAGCCTTAGCCATCAAAGCCTTAAATTAAAGCCTTAATTCTCAACTTGTTGAAATTTGGGAACAGATTAAAACTGAAAAGCCATACCTGAACACCGAGAAACTGCATTACCAATGAAGCAAATACAGGAAGTTCTACATTAATTTATGCTAAGCTAAGTTACACTACTCCTAAAGAAAAGGCACAAGTGTGCTATAAAAAAAACTTGAAGAAGTATTGTATTGATTGCATGTACCACTTTGGATTGACACAAAGTTCTTTTATTTATGAAAAATGAAAAATAATGGCTGCTCCTACTTCTGTGGCAACTTCACCATGTATGGCAAGTAAGCTTCTTCATTGTGGGCGCAAATCTTCAATGAACATGTCCTAAACTCAGTATTGGTGGAAAATCCTAGGTGAAAACAATAGTAATCTTCGCGAAAGTGCCCCCACTTCCTCTTAGATTAAGCTTAATGCCCAAGCATCTGAGATTGTACTCCAAATAACCACCTCAAGCCTAGAAACCAACTGTCTTGCAGCCTTCTTGGCGATCCCTTGAACTCGAGCTCCTTTCACCCTTCAACCATCTCGAGTCCTCGAGTGGTTGATACCCTTGTCAGGGTGATAATCTTCTCAGGATACTAGGCTCTAGACATATTACTTCAGCACCTAAATGCTCGATTCTCCTCGAGGGAGGCCTCATATGTTAAGCATATGGCACTTTGCTCAAAACAGCATCGTCCATCCCTTTCAAAATTAGGGTGTAAACAACATTTATTCTCGACAGATCAGGGCCTGCTTTTATTACAATCTACATAATCCTTTAATCGAGCTTTAGGGTTAAACAAATGCCCCCCTTTTAGTCGTTGGTAATTTCAAATTTCCAATGAGTAAAAAAATCTTCATGATTTGAGCTCCAACGGCTACAGGGAGCTCGAGAGAGCACTGTTTAAACTTTTAACTTTTCTTCATTCTTGCATGTCTATAAAATTACATTTAGGGCTTCGAAGCTTCACTTTTCGCTCTTTGCTCTCTTTCCATTGCGATTAAGCACTCTAAACACTTGCTCTCAGCTTATGATTTTTCATTCTCCATTGCTGATTTGACTTTAGCACCCTAAGATTCCTTCAAATCACTGAACATGGCTCAAAACTCTTCTGCTATTTCTGCTCCGATCCCCAAGGGTTATAGCCCTATGGGGCAGTTGACATGTCTGGTTCAATTAGATGTTTTAATGGTTTCTAATAGGCATCGAAGCCCTATTGATCTTAGTACCATCGAGGAGGATCTTTTTGGATGTCTGAGAATGATCCCTAAATGGGTGGAACGCTTAACTCTCATTTATGTGGAAAATGGAAGAATCTCCATATCTACGACGCCATCATATTGTCCAAGATTTCCCTTAGATATGATTATCCCATCATGATAGCTCTCACCTATTGCTAAAACATTCGTTATAACTTTGTCCATTCTAAGGGCTTTCTAGGGATCACCTTGGAAGACATAGCGACTTCGACAGGTCTCCAGGGCGAGATGAATTTCCTCTTGATTCTTTTATTTCTAAATAGGTTGAAACCTATGCCTCTTCTTTTCTTATAACCAACTTACCCACTGGTTATGAAACTCTTGTTAAGTTCTTTGCCACAAAGGGTCACAATTATGGACGAGGTTCCTAGGAAGAAGAGGTTTTTTTCGACTTATTTTGCCTGGACAATTTCTTCTTTGCTAATTCTTCTAACACTGTGCTTAAATGTTTTAGGACAATGGGAATAAACCTAGCTTCAATACTAATCCTTTGGCTTTAGGACCATTATTTTTAGCCCAAGTATATGGGAATTAAAAATATGATGTCCAGCTACGAGGACCCTTATGGCTGTTACAACTGTGGGCCCAAGCCTATTTGCCCAAGCTTTGCCATAGAGGACCCTTTGCCTCCACAGATGACGCGGTAACCTGTTATGGAGAGCAATTTGCTCATACAGAGGTTCTTTTACCCCCAAGATAGTTCTTTGACCAATGCCTTGAATAGCTTATGTCTCCTGAGGACCGGTCATGGTCCAATGCACTCCCTTTAAGGAGAGGAGACTTGGTCCCATTTGGTTCAGAAAACTGGACTTCCATTATGATGTCTTTGTGGGTGTAAATGCTCAAGTTTGGCAGCCAATCCTGTGCCCCCAAAATCTCTTCTTCTACGACCAGACTCGACTTGGTGCAGATACTTACATGCCTGAGTTATTTGCCAGGCAATTTGGAATGGTCTAGGACATTGCTTTCCCAAACCTGAGGCAAGAACTTATGGTAGGCTACGAGGAACTCTGTTTAGCTCTCTTGGTATGAGGAGCTCCACGAGTCCAACTCAGAGATTAGTTCATCCTATGGGTACCTTGTTCCTTACAGACAGGTCCCACGTAGTATTTTACACCTTCCTTTGAGCTTGTAGGTCCTAGCTCGATAAGAGCTCAGCCAGTCAGAGTAAGACAAACCCTGAAGAAAGCACTACTAGGTAAACTACCATCCTCAAAGCTTTGGGACTTTCTTTAGATGGCTTAAACAAAGGCTAACCCCTATTCTTTTCTTTACAGCCTCAGCTACTCAGGAGACTTCTAGGAACACCTAGAGTTTCACTAGAATGCTTTTGGAAAAGCCTCCTCTAGAAGCTTCTACATCAGCCCGTAAAGCTGGTGGCTCGAGGAAAGAACTAGGGGAAGGGTTCCTCCTAGTCTTCCATCCAAGGCCATTTAGGTAGCAAAAGAAGATGAAGAAGAAGTACCAATCTCACAGTTCGTGAGGAAATGAAGAGCCAAATTCTCTTAACCAGAGGTATTGGCCTTTCTTGACTAGTTTTTCCTTACTTATCTTTTGCTAAAGCTGTCTTGATTTGCCCTTATATAATTACTGGCAACGACAACTCCAATCATAATGGAACCCCCAAATTCTCCATAGTAACATGTGCTCTTCTCAAGAAACTGAGTCTCTAGGTTCAAGTGCTGGTGAAGGGGGAGATAGGGTCAAACCAATCCTTGAGTCCCTCATATGTAAATTACCTAGGGAAGCTTCTCCTCTAGTCCCTTTGAGATAAACCTCATTTAAGCTCCATTCCTCCTTCTAGGAATGCCCTCAATTACCATTGAAGAGATTCATGAAGGTATCACCTCTTCCTTATGGATCCCTAATGTCTAAAAACATTATTTAGTTATTATATGTAAGTATCATCTATTTCCAAAAATTCCTTGTCAAGAAGGAAATCCAATGCCTGAGGTACCAACACCAGTCCTCTCTACTCCTCCTGCTGAACTCCTAGAGGTAAGCATTGATCATTTTTCTGAAAATTCTACATATTAATAGAAAAACGTTAGGATATATTTGAAAAAAAAAAAAATTTTTCCATTAAGTGAGAAAAACATTTATATTAAGATATAGGAAGTGTATCAATTTTCAAATCTCATATTTCAATCTCCATCTCCATATTCTAGCTATAGAAAACAAATGAAAAACTTAGAGTAAATTATATATTACTACCCTGAGATTTAGTATATTAACCTTTTAGTCCGGAAACATTGTTAAACATGATTTTAGTCCAAAATTAACATGCATTCAATAAAATAGTCCATATGACGATGTAAAAATGTGTAAAACTTACTTTGTCGTTTGTTGGGAAACCTACCATCCTGTTGCCGTACCCCCAATCCCACATGCGAACTGTAATATTGTGACATTACTAATGAAGAAGAGTTGAATGATGAACCAATTTTATACCCTTCCACACTAAAGTTTAAACTATTTTATTAGATATGTGTAACTTTTAGACTTAAATATTATTTCAAAAATTTAGTGAATTGAAAAAATTAATATATACATACGAATAACATACCAAAAAACTTAAGTCCAATATCCCGTCCATAAACTCAAATGCAATACTGTGAAAACTCATATTTCACCCATGTACACAATGACAATGACAACATTGTTGTAAATATTGGATATTTTTCGAGTGCAATTTTTATGGTCGGATTTGGATATTATTGAATATCCTAGAAAATTAGAAATTATGTATAAGACTTTTGTTTATACATATACAATATATGTATACGTACATGTCAGAAATTTGCATGTAGCTACAAGTGCCAGCCTATAAAGGAAATATTATAACTCATTTAGCTACAGGTGTAAACTAAACACAAGGAAAAGAATGACTCCTACGATTTCACTCTTCGTATATAAATAGAGCTGCAAAAGACAAGAAAAGAGTGAGAAGACAAAAAGGAAAACAGAAAGAGTGAAGAAAATTGAAATTGAAAGGCGTGAGTGATATTTGAGATATAGAAAATTTTCTTTAGTTCATGAGTTCTTAGATAAAATACTGTAATGATTCAAGTTGAATCTTGAATCAATACCTAGGTGAGAGATAGGAGATAGAGATTGAGAGAAGAAGAGAGTAAGAGAATAGTGAGAATTAGGGAAAGAATAGAATCTTTTCATTGAATGTCTTTCCAATACAAGAGTTAAGCTACTTATACTCTTTACAATCAATCAAGAATATCTAACCAATCTCTAACTAACTAACTGACTTGATTACAATTTAACTAAACTTTCCCGCCAATGCTCTCGGTACACAACAGTCCAATTACAAGTGAATTACAATGAAATCAAGACTTAACAAGTAATACAAGACAATTCACTACATTCATTACAATACTCCTCCCTTAAAGAAACGATTCTTGCCTCAAGAGTCAAGCTTCGAAAACTAGCTTTTGAGAAACTTGAGCTCTTCCAACGATGCTGCAGAGTGCTCCAAATTGGCCCATTGGACCAAGACTTGCCGGTCCTTTTTTCCTTGCTGCTGTACTATTCTGGAATCCAGAATAGCAATGGGCTCCTAAAGTAATATGCCATGGAAAAAAGCACTGGGAGGGCTTGCAGAACATGATTTTCCTGCTGCAAAATGCTTCTTCAATAAGGAAACATGGAACACGGGGTGAATGGCTGCATCAGGCGGGAGATCTAATCGATATGCCACTTCTCCAACTTTGTGCAATACCATGTATGGACCAAAGTACCTTGCACTGAGTTTAATATTTTGCAAAAATCCACTGAAGACTTCCTATAAGGCTGTAATTTCAAGTACACCATGTCCCCAACCTCAAAGGATCGTTCAACCCTCCTTTTATCAACAAAGAATTTCTGTCTGGCCTGTGCTAGCTGCAGATTGTCCTTCAACTGCTGGACTATGTGTTTCCTTTGCTGTATCAGATCCTCAAATTCAGTCTCATGTGTGTTATAACATTGAGATACTACTGGAAATGGTGGTTCATACACATATAAGGCTTGGATAGGGGTGGTACCCAAAGATGAGTGGGCATGAGTGTTGTACCAGTACTCTGCCAGTGAAAGCCATTTGCACAATTACTTAGGATTGTTGAAAGTCATGCTTCTCAAGTATTGTTCTATACTTTGATTCAATCTCCTAGTTTGGCCATCGGTTTGGGGATGGTATGCTAAACTCAAGGACAATGAGGATCCCAAATTTGAACAATTCCTTCCAAAATGTACTTGAGAACAAACAATCTCTATCAGATAAAATGACTTGTGGCAAGCCCTGGAGCTCATAGATGTTATCCAAGAACACCTTAGCAAGCTTCTTAGCACAAATAGGGTGAGTAAGTGCTATGGAATGACCGTACTTCGTAAAGCGATCAATCACTACCCAAATAATCTCTTTTTCCTCTGATTTTGGCAGCCCTTCAATGAAATCCATACTAATTTGCTGCCAGGCACCATCCGGAATTGGTAGGGGCTATAACAACCTAGGGTAGGGAGTGTGAGTACTCTTGATACACTGACAAGCTTCACAACTCTGCACCATTTCCATCACATCACGCTTCATACCTTGCCAAGCGAAATTCTGCTTCAACCTTTGGTAGGAGCCTTCAATACCGGAGTGGCCACCCAATGCTAAAGCATTGAAGGCTAACATAATCTGTCTTCTGAGCTCAGTAGCACTCCCAATATAGATCTTTCCCTTGATTCTCAAAATGCCATTAACCAAGGTTACATCATTAGCTGTTGAACCTGCTGCAGGTTCTTGAATGCTGAGTGTTGTCAAGTGCTCTTAAGCAAACTGGTCATTCTCATATGACTTGAAAATTTCCTCCATCCAAGCAGGGATGACAGTGGTGATGGCCAAGCATGAAGCCTCAACTGCTTCCTCTTGCCTTCTTGACAAAGCATCCGCTGCCAAATTTTCCCTCCCTTTTCTGTATTCAATTGCATAGTCCAGACCTAACATCTTTATAAGGCCTTTCTTCTGAACTCTTGTTGTTATCCTTTGCTCCAACAAGAACTTCAAACTTCAGTGATCTATTTTGATCACAAAATGGTGCCCTTGCAAATATTGCCTCCATTTTTGCACAGCTAGGAGGATGGCTAAGTATTCCTTTTCATATATAGACAAGCTCATGTGACATGAACTAAGAGCTTGGCTCAAGAAAACAATTGGTCTTCCTTGTTGGGACAACACAGCCCCCACTCGACTACTACATGCATCAATCTCAATGTCAAATGGTTGAGTGAAATCAGGCATTCTCAATACTGGAGCTGCACAAATTGCAAGCTTTAGGCTATCAAATGCCTCCTGTGCTGTAGCAGTCCAACAAAAGGAATTTTTCTTAAGAAGATAATTCGAGGGTTTAGCAAGGACCCCATAACCTTGAATAAACTTCCTGTAATAACATGTTAAGCCCAAAAAACTTCTCAATTGCTTAATTGTAGTGGGACTTGGCCATTGTTTCATAGCTTGAACCTTAGATGCATCGGTTGCTACCCCTTCATAGGAGATTGCATGACCCAAATATTCTACTTGAGTTTGAGCAAATGAGCATTTGGATAGTTTAGCATAGAGTTTGTGTTTGCACATGGTAAGGAATATGAGATTCAAATGCTTAACATGTTCTTGCAAATTGGGACTATAAACTAGAATGTCGTTAAAAAACACAAGGACAAATTTCCTGAGAAAAGGCTAAAAAACTGAATTCATTAGAGCTTGAAAGGTGGCAGGAGCGTTTGATAATCTAAATGGCATAACCAGAAACTCAAAATGGCCATGGTGGGTTCTAAAAGTTGTTTTGTATATGTCTGATTCAACCACTCTTATTTGAGGATATCCTTGCCTCAAGTTAAGTTTTGAGAAGTAAACCACACCACGTAATTCATTTAATAGGTCATCAATGATTGGAATGGGAAATTTATCTTTGATGGTTAGGGAATTTGATTGCCTATAGTCTATACACATGCGAGATGATCCATCTTCCTTTTTAACAAGAATGACTGGTGAAGCAAATGGACTATAGCTATGCCTTATAAAATTGGTTCTCAATAGCACCTCTACTTGTTTTTCAATCTCATTCTTTTGGGAATGTGAGTATTTGTATGATCTTAAGTTGATTGGATTAGAATTAGCTATGAGTGGAATGGCAAGGTCAAGATCTCTTTTAGGAGGTAAGGAAGTAGGTAACTCAAATAAATCTTCAAAGTCATGTAATAACTGCCCAATAGAGGGGTTAGATACAACCTGAGCTTCATCCAGTTCTGCACTAATAGAGAACAATTGGCCAACCCATTGCGCCTTGCCCTTCTTCAGCACCCCTTGCAACTTCTTACAACTCATAACTTGCAGGCTTCCTTGCTCAAACGACCCTTGCAGCTACACTGTTTTGCCCTCTCTTTTAAATGAGACAGTAAGCTGCACAAAATCAAAGATGATAGGACTAAACATTTTCATCCAATCCACCCCCAATACCATGTCACAACCTCCAAGCTTCAAGATTCTGAAATCATAAGAGAATGAATGACCTAGCATATCCCATTTGAACTCTTTGCACTTCACAACATGGGATTACCATTTGCTACTGTTATAGCCAAGGGAGATGTCTTGATGAGTTCATGCCCCACTAATCTAGCTATCTTTGGATCCATGAAGCTGTAGGTGCTTCCACTATCAATCAGGATTAATAAGGACTTGCGGTTTGCAACCCCTATGATTCTAATGGTGTTGTGGGTTCCTCCACCAGTTAAGGCTCTAACCGAGATCTCTCCTCATCCTCATCTTCCTCCACTTCTTAAGTCTCTACTAATTCATCCTGATCCTGATCCTAATCCTCATCTATGTCTTCACTGCCAGTCACAGTCATGAGCTGCTTTGGAGTGCACTTATGCCCAAAAATACTTCTGATTACATTTGAAGCACAACTTGTGTGCTTTCTTTTCTTTAATGCTCAAAGGTCCGGATGAATTTGGTCCTATCTGTTGCAATGGAACCACCGCTCTTGCCTTCTGTCTAAAATCATAAGAGGTTGCAGCAGAGGATTCAAAAAATCGAGTTTTAGAATAAGCCTTAGACACTGTGGGAGGATTTAGGGCCTTAACCAGCTTCTTGATCTTGGGTTTTACCCCCACTAATGAACAAGAAACATAGTACTCCTCATTTGCTCCTAGATGAAATGCCATCATCCTTGCTTTCAAATTTTCAAACCAAGACATGTACTCTTTAACACTTCCTACTTGTGACACCTTGTTGAACTTGTCAATCACATCTCCCGTGTCCTCATCCCCATATCTATCAAAAAAAACTCATTCACAAATTCCATTCCAAGATACATTCGGATTACCTAAGATCAACCCATAGTACCAAACCTCATAATCACCCTGCAAATGTACAGCAGCTAATTCTACCTTTTGAGAATCGACAATTGCATAAAATCTGAAGTACTAGTCACACCTTCTTATCCAAGATTGTGGATGTGTTCCATCAAAGGTGTCAATCTCCACCATGGGCTATCGAAACCCTGAATTCTTCGCCGGTACCACCTCTTCTTGATCACTTATATCCAGAAGTCTTCCTTAGGAAGGGACTTGAGGAATCACCCCAGCACCCGGTGGTAAGGATCAATTATAGATTTGGTCCTGCATTCCATCCAGCCTTTGTTCCATCTTTTGCTATGACTAAACTAGCTGTTGATGATTGGCACTCATAACTAGAAGCATGTCCTACATCTGTTGCTGTAGTAATGCCAATTGATCATTCTAACCAACCTCAGCAGATGAATTGGTAGCCATTGAAGCTTGTTTCTTGTTCTTAGCCAGTGTGATCACTTGGATTGCACCAACCGAATGCAATTACAAGCTCTGATACTACCTGTAATGATTCAAGTTCAATTTTAAATCAATACCTAGGTGAGAGATAGGAGATAGAGATTGGGAGAAGAAGAGAGTAAGAGAATAGTGAGAATTAGGGAAAGAAGTGAGTCTTTTTCATTGAATGCCTTTCCAATACAAGAGTTAAGTTACTTATAATCTTTACAGTCAATCAAGAATATCTAACCAAGCTCTAACTAACTAACTAACTTGATTACAATTGAACTAAACTTTCCCGCGAATGCTCTCGATACACAATAGTCCAATTACAAGTGAATTACAATGAAAAACAATGAAATCAAGACTTAACAAGTAATACAAGATAATTCACTACATTCATTACAAATATTTGCTATTTTCTTTAGATATATTTGAGTTTGTATTTTTGTTCTCTTCCTTTTGAGTATAATGTATCCCTAGTTTTATAACACATTATCTGCACGAGTCTCTAACCAGCTAAGGATTATCCCAAGCTTGAGGTAAAGTTATCATTCCGTAATCTTTGTAATTTTTAATGGCAAATCTAACTAAGCTTGAGTTTACTGCTCTTGATATAAGTGGCAAAAATTATTTGCCCAGGGCCCTTGATGCTGAGATTCACCTTGATGCTATGAATCTCGGAGATACAATTAAAAGGGGTAATAGTGCATCCCTACAGGATTGGGCAAAAAAATGATATTTCTCAGGCATCATATCCATGAAGGATTGAAAGCCGAGTATCTTACTACAAAGGACCCGCTTGTCCTTTGGATGAATTTAAAGGAGATATTTGATCATCAAAAGTACGTGATCCTCCCTAAAACTCGCTATGAGTGGATTCACCTGCGATTGCAGGATTGTAAAACTGTCAGCGAGTATAACTCTGCGGTGTTTAGTATTACCTCCTGACTAAAATTATATGGAGAAAATATTATTGAGGAGGATATATTAGAGAAAACATTCTCTACTTTTCATGTCTCAAATATGCTCCTGTAGTAGTAATATCAAGAACAAAATTTTAAAAAATACTTAGAGTTAATATCATGTCTTCTTGTTACTGAACAAAACAATGAATTGTAAATGAAAAATCCTCAGTCACAACCAACTGGGTCAAAGCCATTCCCTAAAGTGAATGCTGCATCCCATGAAAATGATACAAATAGCTGTGGACATGGTCGTGATTGCGGACGTGTCCATACTCATGGATGCAATTGTGGTTGTGGATGAGGTTATAGCCATGATCATGATAACTGGCACCATGGTAATCAAAATGGACCAAAATTTAAGAAGTTCGGCAACAATAAAGAGAATGGTCACTGGTCGCGTACCTGTCGTACGGCTGAACATCTAGGGAACCTCTTTCAAGCATGGTTGAAAAAGAAAGGCAAAACATGCAAAAATAAATTTTGCTGAAGATCATTCTCTAATTAATGTGACGCATCTTGATATTTCTGATTTCTTTGAGGATGCTAATGAGAGAATTGATCATTTGATAGGCGATGAAAATGTTAAACTAGACTGAAATTTTTTTTTCAGTTATATCTTTTGTGCTAAAGTTTGTTTTACTTTTAATGTAATAATATTGTTTTGGTATGTGTACTTTAATACAATATTATATTTTTGATATTTCATCTTAATGAATTATTTCCAATAAAATCAAGCTTAATCAACCATATTTATAAAGTAAAATTCAAAGGTATTGTTATATTATAGTCACATTGAAATACTTTATTCATTACGCTTTTGTAATTTTATTAATTGGCAATGTAAATAGAGTTCCCCTAATACACATGTATTTTATATTTGAAGAAACATGGATTTGATTAAAGATGGAGATTTATGTTAGCAGCTAGTTCAACAACACACACTATCTTCAAAAGCAAAATATATTTTTCTCAGCTACGATTAGCTAAAACGAATGTCAATACAATATCGGGTGTTTCAAATTTAGTCGAACGCTCCGAAAGAGCACATGTTATGTTTCTTGAAGGAACAAAACTAAACATAGCGATGCTCTGTTTTTCAATAGATCGCAGAGAAACTTGATTAATTTTTGAGATATTCGTCACAATGGTTATCATATTAAGAGATTAAATGAGGGCGATAAATAATTTCTTTATATCAGATCGCTTACTTCAGGAAGAAAGAAAATAGTGAAAAAATTGTCAGTACTTTCTTCTAGGTTATATTATACTTATATAAACACGATTGAATCAAATACAGTGGTTAACCAGAAGTTAACTGATTGTAAAACATTCACCTTATGACATGACCGTTTGGCCCATTCAGATGTAACGATGATGAGAAAAAATAATTGAAAGTTCTCATGGGCACTCATTAAAGAACCAGAAGATTCTTTCGCCTGATAAGAGTTCATGTACTGCTTGTGCTCGAGATAAAATGATTACTAGGCCATCGGGGTTGAATCTCCTACATTTTGGAAAGAATATAAGGAGACATATGTGGACCTATTATAACGTCATGTGGACCATTTCGATATTTTATGGTGTTGATAGATGCCACAACATGTTGGCCCCATGTATGTCTATTATCCACTCACAATGTGGCATTTGTGAGACTCCTTGCATAGATAAACCGATTACAAGCTCAATTTTCGGATTACACGAGCAAAAAGATCTGTCTTGATAATGCAAGAAAATTTACATCCCAAGCTTTTAATGACTATTGTATGTCAATTGGGATTACAGTTAAGCACCCTATGACTCACCAGCATACACAAAATTGTCTTGCAGAATCTCTTATTAAACATCTGCAACTAATCACTAGACCATTACTTATGAAAACAAAGCTGCCTAGTTCTCCGAGGGGGCACGCTATATTACATGCTACAACATTGATATGAATGAGAAAATCTCGATAAACTATGCGATTACTGGCACATGATAGAATCGAAATAAAACGATTATTGATCAAGTATTTGCATATACTGTGGCAATTGATTTGACCATAGAAGATGAAAATCTTGAACCTAATTTTGTTCAAGTATATCAAAGAAGAAATCATTGGCCAAAATGGTAAAAAGCAATCCAGATGGAATTAAATTCACTTACGAAACGTTCAGTTTTTGGACTTATAGTCCAAACGCCTGAAAATACAAACCCATAGGCTACAAGTAGGTATTTGTACGGAAAAGAAATGAAAAGAATAAAGTGGTCCGATATAAAGCATGACTTATAACTCTAAGTTTCTCACAAAGGCCAGGAATTGATTATGAAGAGACATATTCTCCAGTGATGGACGCAATTACATTTAGATTCTTAATAAGCTTGACAGTCTCCGAAAGACTCCACATGCTTCTTATGGATGTAGTGACAGCTTATCTATGTGGATCACTTGGTAATGATATTTATATAAAAGTCCCTGAAGGACTTCAAATGCCAGATACATATAGCTCAAAACCTCAAGAGTTGTGTTCAATCAAATTACAGAGATCGTGAAACAATCAAGGCGAATGTGATACAATCGTCTTAGTATATATCGTCTGAGAAAGGGATATGTTAACAATCCCATGAACCCATGCGTTTTTATTAAGAAATTAAATTTTGGATTTGCTATAATCACAGTATATGTTGATGATTTAAACATCATAGGAACTCCTGAAGCGATTTAACAAGCTGTTGCATATCTGAGTAAGGAGTTTGAAATGAAAGATCTCGGAAAGACAAAATATTGTCTTAGCCTGCAAATAGAGAACTTATATGATGGAATTTTAGTCCATCAATCTACCTATACAAAAGAAGTGCTAAAACGTTTTAATATGGATAAGGCACGCCCGTTGAGTATCCCAATGATCATCCGATCTCTTGATGTAAATAAGGACCCTTTTCAACCTCGAGGGAATAATGAAAAAATTCTTGGCCCTGAAGTGCCATATCTAAGTGCGATAGGTGCACTAATGTATCTTGCTAACTACACGAGACTAGATATAGCCTTTTCAGTTAACTTATTAGCAAGATATAGCTCAACTCCTACCCAAAGAAGTTGGAATGGGATTAAACATGTATTTCAGTATCTCCGTGGTACATTTGATATGGGATTATTCTATCTAAGACAACCAATCTAAGATTGGTTAGATATGTAGATGTTGGATATTTGTTTGATCCATATAAAGGTCACTCACAAGCATGATATTTATTTACCTTTGGTGATACTTGCTATATCTTAGCGATCCACCAAACAAACAACAGTAGCAACTTCTTCGAATCATGCTGAAATACTTGCATTTCATGAAACAAGTAGGGAATGTTTATGGTTGAGATCCCTTATTCAACATATTCAATGTTCTAATGATCAAGGAGAGTCCAAGAATACTGTATGAAGGTAATGCTGCATGTATTACTCATATCAAAGGTTGATACATCAAAGGCGGCAAAGCTAAACATATCTCACCAAAGTTCTTCTTTACACACGAGCTCCAGAAGATGGGTGAAATAAATGTTCATTAAGTTCGTTCAAGTGAGAACCTAGCAGATTTGTTCACAAAAGCATTGCCAACATCAACTTTTGAGAAATTAGTTTATAAGATTATGTGAACTCTCTCTATCCCTTTGTAATGAAGGAATTTCCAATGCCTGGTGGTGTGCCAGTCAGGAGCACCCCTTACTAATATATTTACATAAGGGGGAGTTAAATACGTGCTATACTCTTTTTTCCCTTCGATATGGTTTTTGTTCCACTGGGTTTTTCCTAGCAAGGTTTTAGACATATCTATCTTGGACACTATACACTTTCAAAAGTATTATGTCTCGTAATATTTTTTAATGGAAAATAACGAAAGGGGGAGTGCTGTAAATATTAGATATTTTTTAGTACAATCTTTATGGTCGGATGCGGATATTATTAAATATCCTAAAAAGTTAGAAATTATGTATAAGACTTTTAGTTATACACGTACATATATATATATATATATACACACACATGTCAAATTTGCATGTACCTATAGGTGTCAGCTTACAAAGGAAATATGATGACTTGTGTAACTACAGGTGTAAACTAGATAACAGGAAAAAAATGACTCATACAATTTCACTCCTTGTATATAAATGGAGCTACAAAAAAACAAGAAAAGAGTGAGAAGACAAAAAAGGAAAAATAGAAAGAGTAGAAAGAATTGAAATTGAAAGGCGTGAGTGATATTTGAGATATAGAAAAATTTCTCTGGTTCCTGAGTTCTGAGATAAAATACTTGCTATTTTCTTTAGATATATTTGAGTTTGTATTTATATTCTCTTTCTTTTGAATATAATATGTCCCTAGTTTTATAATAAATGCATATTTAACAACAATTGCGAATTTTTTACTTTCTATAGATCCACAAGGAATCGGTTATTCAAAGGTCGAACCTAGGAAAAACTACGATACCTTATTATAATCTTTGATATTTGGTCTAGTCCTTAGTCCTTAATTTCGATTAATAATTTTTCTGCTTATCTAATCTAACTTTGAATTTGTAGTTATTGATTTAGCGCAAGTTACTATTTCCTAAAATAAGATTAGATAAAACAAAACTAAAATTAATTGAGATTGTACTACATCATTCTCCCCATCTTGAAAAAATAGTCCGTCCTTAAACGAGAAGAAGGATTGCACAAGCGACATCGTGAAGTGGCTGAGACTTAAGGGTTTCTCCCTAAGATGATATCATAATCAAGAAGGTCACACACAAAAACGGGAGCTGGAAAAGCCAAGTTCCCCAGTTTCAAATCAATCTTCGCTATAAAGTGTACTATCTTCCCAATATCATCATGTTGCAAACCAAAGAGTTGAATAGGGTGGGAACGTTCCCGAAGTAACCCCAGTTCTTTTACTACTTGTATAGAGATCAAATTAAAAGCATCTCTTATTTAACAATTACATGCACGTTTGTTTCACGTCCACCCCAAGCAACTATCCCTACAAGTTTAAGACCACCAATATAACTTATGATGTATTGGTGCTCATATTCCTCAAACAAGCAACAAGCAACAAGTTTCTAAAGCTCATGTATGTATATGACTACATCTTTATCTGTGATCTTCAAATAACATAATTCAGAATATAATTATAGAACATAATCAAAAGAACAAACTTTCTAACCATGACTTCCTTTAAATGGTTCCAAGTCAAAATCAGGGCTTGTAAACCTGGGTGAGTTTAATTATAAATCCACTAACTACAAACATATCCCTTGAAAACAGTTACAACAAAATTAACTTGATCTTCTTTTTGAACCCCTTTATACGTAAAAATATTTTCTATGTGACAGTCATGAAGTTCTTCAAGGTCCCCTTCCCCATTAAATTTCGGTAATTCCCATTTCCATTCATAATCTAACTTATGAGTGGAATTAAGATTGCTCGAATTAAAGTCCAAGGGTCTTTCTATTTTTGGAGTCGTGTGTAATTTCGCTTGAAGTGCCAACAATCTGGCAATCTATTTTTGGTATCAAAGCTGCGAATCTTGGCACCTGAGCTGACAATCTGGCACGAGGGAAGAAGCAATCAGCAATGGCAACCTCGAGCAATGTTGTAGCCTCCACCGAGCAAATGCCTCAGTTGCAATAGCAACTCGCAAACTTGGTATCTGCCATCAGAAATCTGAATCAAACTCAAGAGGTGATGCAGCAATAGTTACAAGCTGTTCAGGCAAAACTGAATAGCAGTACTGGATCTAAATCAGCTACAGATGCTCCAAACATTTAACCTAATGTAAGGCCTCCCAAACCTTTAATTCTTATGTCAAGATGGAAACACTATGCTCACACAGACTCGGTGCAAACAATTCAAAAGGGAAATGCAAGGCAACATGTTCGTTTATGATTTTAGAGTCCTTAAGTTGGGGGATTATGACATGGTACTTGGAGTAGATTGGATGAAAACTATCAGCCCCATAATTTTTGACTCTGCCAATCTATCAATGTCTTTTGAAAAAGGAGGTCATACAGTTAAACTTCAAGGAGTAAGAGAGCAGGGTACTTTGCGGTTGATGGACTTTAAGGAGTTGAGGAAAGCTTTGTAGAAAAACAGTCGTGATTGGATTGGCCATTTGTCTTCTATTTAAGCTGAGCTATAGTCACCTATAGCTGAAGTGAAGGAGTTGATTCAGTTCAGAGCTCATCTCAATAAACAATTGCAGGATCAATTGCAGATTGCTCAATCCCGAATGAAATTTTTTGCTGATGCCAAATGGTCTAAGAGATCACTTCAGGGGGGAGGGGACTTGGTATACTTGAAGTTGCAATTGTATATGCAGATCTCTGTGGCTGTTCTAAGGAAAGTGAAGCTCTTAGCTAAGTACTGTGGGCCATATCCAATTCTACAGAGGATTGGTTCAGTCGCTTACAAACTGGACTTGCCTCCTGGCTCCAATATCCACCCGATTTTTCATGTACTACTGCTGAAGCGTAAGATTGGGAAAGAGGTTGTTTCATAGTATCAACCTCCTCTCACTGCTCCTAGTGGTCATGTTCTAGCTGAACTAGGGGCTATCCTTGCTAGGCGCATGGTTCCTAGAAATAATGTCGATGTAACCCAAGTTCTTGTCCAGTGGTGAAATTTAAGTGAGGATGAGGCTACTTGGGAAGATTATTCGTTCCTCAAGAGTCAATTTCCAAACTTTGATTCTTGAGACAAGAATCTTTTTGATGGGAGGGGTACTTGTCATGATTCCTCATGATCCTAAGAAAAATAAGTGTTTTTTGTAATGTTTGGTTCTGGCGGGAAAGGCAGTTGCTGGTGGTTAGGTGTTTTGGCGGGAAAGGCAGTTGGTTCTCATCTCAACTCTCTCTTTCTCTACTCATTCCCAATTCTCTCTATCCAAACCCTAGTTGTGATCTTTGATCACAACATTATCAAAGGAAAATCGTGGTTCTAGGATTCAAATTGTGGGGTTTCAAATTCTAGGGTTTGAAGCTAGGTTCGAATAGAAGTAGAGTGTCGTGTAGGACGATGGCAATGGTGTTTCATGGGTGGTGCGGACTGAGGTTTGTGGAGATGGAGCTTCAATGGTGGGCAGTAAGTGAATCGAAGGTAATTTGTGACCTAGGTTCTAGACTAGCTTAAACACGAACCCTCAAAGCTACTTTTGAATGGGGGTTAGAGTTTCATCTTGGAATGATGGTGTTACGTTTTCTAGGGTGGTAGTAGTGGAGGTTCGATGGTTGGATATTGGTGGTGTCGGTGGTCAAGTGGTAGCCCTAGGGTTTCAAATTTTTTTTTAGGACAACTAAGGGGTTTTTTTTTTTTTTTTGGGTGGGAGGGGAGCTAGTTTTAGTTGTTAGGGATGAACCACTACACTGTGGCGATAGCAAGGAAGATTTACTACTCTTTGGCAGTATCGGCACTTAAGCAACGACACTGGGGTGGCGGCTATGGTGCCTCTATGGCGGTGGTCTACAACTTGGGCTCTGATACCAAACAAATGTTGCATAGCTTGCTAATCAAAAACAAAACACAAATTTATTTCTCCAAAACATCCAACTAATGAATTAAAAAGATCTATTTATAGAAAAAAAACTAAACCTTAAGATATTATTGAATTAAATAAAATAAGTCCTAATTTAACTAGGAAACTACATTCCTAAAATAAGATAAAATAAAAAATTAAATTAAATAAAAATGTGCTACATTAGTTATGCATCCTTAAGACAATGAAATACAAACCCTAACTGGAAAATTCAATCCAACATTGTGTCGGACCAGTTGTTATTTGACGCAGTCCTCAACTTATTGTTAAGACCTTGACATTGTCTCGTCATTGGCAACTAAGGGTAAATAGGGGGTAATGAGAGTTAATCCCCAATTCGGGTGGTTGGGGGGGGGGGAGATATTGTTACAAAAAATTTTGGATAATTTTTTTCCTATTTTAATTATAACTCTTTTATCTTTGTGCCTTTACTTAATTGTCAAATAAAAATAACTTATTTATCCCTCTTTATTAAACATATATAAATAAATATAAGATATAATCTCTTACCCTCCGCTGTTTTACCCTCTTTACTTTACCCTCCTCTACCCACTCACCAAACAAAGCAAAAGGTATAGTTCAATCTCGTGTAACCCATTTAGAACCAAAGAACACCCTTAATGAAGAAGGAAATGTCTAACAATAGTTAAATTAGGGGAGAAACAAATTTCCCCCTTTGATGATATCAAGGGAACCTACTAGTTGCATTGGGAATAATTAATATAGATAGATAGTAATGTGAATTTCAAGTAGCAGAGCTCTAAATCTAAAACAGTAGATACGTAGTCAACACTAAATCCTTGGTCAAAAAATGTTTCAAGTAGGACAAGAAAAAGCTGAAACTCTGGGAAGTTTATATACCTCAAGAGTTTAGCTACCCTCTGACATAAAGATGGTGCTATCATTTGCTGCACATATTGATTAGACACAAATCCTGAGCCTTAAAACTACATAAAACAAAAGAAGAGAATATAAACATTCCTGATAAGGAAACATGTAAGGGATAGATTCTACAATTTACAATGCCCAAGCGTCGTTAAATATGTTCGCAAGCTTTCCCCTTTACCCTCAAATTTCAACTTAAATACTCTAATTTGGGTAGAAAGACACACCATGGCCGTTTAGAGTTACTGCAACTCATGAATAGTTATACATTGTTAACATGACAAATATATCGAATTTTAAAAGGTCGTGATAGAATAATTATTCCCAAATTATCAGTTAACCGAGTAAAATAGGAAACAAGAATGCATAGAGCCTGGTTTTATACTGTTATGGGCCAAATCAAATAGAATGGAGGATTGGCCCTAGGTCAAAGTTTAGGCCCATGTTAGTGACTTCAGCTGAAAATCTAGGATTTTATGCATGCGCCTATATAAACTCAGTTCTAAGGTTTGAGAGAGTAGTGTGAATCTATAACAATTCCAAAGTAATAAAATCTCCCTGCAACTTAGTGGACAAAGGCAATTTTCATTGTGTTTAGTTGTTTGTTGGATATTCCCTCCAATTAGAGAATGAAGCCCAAATTTTATTTGGGCTTGCATTCTTATATTGGCCCAACTTTATACCAAAAGAAAAAAATAAATAAATAAATAAGGGGTTTTTAGGATAAAAATTTCTACAGAAAAAACAGCACCAAGAACGCGTAGAGAGAGAAAAATCGCAGGAGAGAGAGAGCTGCACAAATCTTTCCCGGCCCCGATCGATGCTCAAACGTTCTCCGATCAGGATGAAATTTTAGTATGTTGTTCCTGCCATCTTGATATTCATATCCAAAAGTCGGATTGTCATTTTGCCTCTCCAAAGTCGGTATTTCGCTCAACCCTTTCTCCTATATGATTTGTTTATGTTTTCCACCTTAGGGTGAGATTGTTGGGAGATTTGTTGTTCCAAGATTTTTTTGCAATATTGTATGCCTCTAGCTTGGCCTAGATAAGATAAATTGGTGTACCCACTTGTGATTTAGTAATAGTGGAAGAAGGTACCGTTTATTGATGGTCCTGTGGTTTTTACCCTTCACATCGGAGGGGTTTTCCATGTAAAAATCGTGTGTCTCTTTCTTTTGTTTTTGTGGGTTGATTTGTTTGATTGTTGTTCCATTCTTGATTGTGAATTGTGGTGGTTTATGTGATTTCCCATTTGATTAACACAGAAAGGGAAATAAGTCGTTTTTCCCAACAATTGCTATCAGAGCATAAGTTAGGCCTTTGGTGATTTCTTGTGTTGATTAAGATGGAAGAGAATCAAGGAAATAGTGAAAATAATGCTTTGATGCCTGATGTGATTTCAAAGTGTGTTTTAAAACCGTCTACTCGCAAGCATACGAGATCGTCGTAGCTGTGTTGGGTATTCGGGTTGTATCCACAGGGAATCGTGTTAAGTTAGACTTAATGATTAACAAGTGATTTGAATTTTTAGGCTTTTGTTATTTGAATAAATTGTTGGCTAAATTAATAAAACTGAATATAAAGTAAATGTGTTAATTCAATTAAGATCAGTTTAAGAAGTGAATTTAGGGCAGCTTAACACGTATCTCGTCATTATGTTTTACTTAGGACGATGATTTGAAGGACCTAGGCTACAAGCTCCAAGCCTGGGTTAATATATAAATTAGGGCTTAGTGTAATGAACTAGTCGAAAGGCATATCCTATCTTAGCACCCTAGATGTAGCATAGGTTATCGCATTAGTACTACTAAATTTCTTTGTTACTCCTAATTCAATATTAATTTATATAAAAGATTGGGTTCAGGGTTGGGTACAACCTCAACCCTGACCACGCATAAATTCCTGTTATGTTATGGTCTAGGCTACAAGCACAAGACTAATCGCTGCAAAGTTGGAGATCTAGTCGTGGCTACAAGCACACATACAAAAATATCCAACAATTATGAAGAACTCCCCACAGGGGTGCGAATATAATATAACCTAACCAATCATCAAAAGTATAATATAAATTAGAGATACAGACGGCTACCTGCGCTTCATCCCTAAACTAAAAGTCTACTTCTCCATAGGAGTTATGAACATCATGAAATTCGAGAAAGAAAATAACAATAATAAAACTAAGGATTTGAAGATTCCCCCAATAGCTGTTGACTTTGATTTTTGCTTTAATTCCCCCAGTACTCTGACCACCTGCGCTTCGGCGTTTGAGAACCCTTTGGATCTCGTAGCGGCTTCGGGTTTGAGAGAAAGGGGAGGACGTGCGGCGAGAAAAGCGTGACAAAGGCTGACTTCCCCTTCTCTATTTATAGACGCAGGAGCAGTTAGGGTTCCGTACGGAACCATCCCGATCGATCGGCGAGCTCACGCAAAGCTCCAGATCGATCAGTACTTTTGGCCGATCGATCGGCAGGCTCTCGGTTAGTTTCCTAACCGAAAGTTGCTGATCGATCTGTTCTCTGAGCCCCCTTTTCTCGATTAAGCACCGAAGCGCTATGGGATGTACTCCGTTCACCGAATTATGATCCAATGGGTCTTTCTTCTACACAAATGGTTGGGTTTCTCCAATTAGTATTCAAAAATGCCTCAATAATGCTTGATTTTGCCAGAATTCTTCTTTCGCCCGCTTTGATGTGTTCCACATGAAAATGTACCTAAATAACAACCGAACACACATGTAGAGGCCGAATATATGACAGAAATGGGAAATAAAATATGTAAAAACCACGCGTATCAACATCCCCAAACCCACACATTGCTTCTCCTCAAGCAAGATTCTATGTAAACGAGCTACTGGCGGAAAAGTCGAGTCAGGCATTTAACCGCAAAGGTCACTTGTGAAAATTATTGTTCAGCCATACTTGAGAGTGCACTTGAGAGTAGCAAATCCTTATGTGACGTTATTATTGCACTAGTTCCGACTTAAGTTTCTGTTATTAAGGTCTTTTTACTAGTGAGTGATCTTAGAACTTCTCTCCTCTTCGTCTTACTTCAAAACCCTCTGACTTAAAGAAGAAATAAAGGTAATAAGTAAAGGAACAAGTCACCCTAACACTTCATCACTAATCAATAGTGAAATTAAAAGGCTTCTCTTTTCTCTCCTGTTTTCCCTTCTTCCCTTTTTTTTTTTTTTTTTTTTTTTTATTTAGTTAGGTGTGTCTCCCTCAGACCCATGTAACGAGTTTTCGACTGGCAGCTCTCGATACGGTTGGTTCAAGGTACCAGGTTTTAAGAGACCCCTACGAACCAAATGGCTTGAGTCTTAAGGATCCACAACCTAACCTGTTAGCACATACCCCCTTTTTTTCCTTTTTTTAGTGCTTATTTTGGTAACTATAACGTTGATTCTTCTTAAGCTTTCCCTGTGGCCCATGTAGCGAGCTTTCAACCGACAGCTCCCGACCCAGTTGGCTCAAGGTACAAGGTTTTAAGATACCCCTACGGGCTTACTTGCTCGAGACACAGGGGCTACAAGAACCAACCAGTCACCTTTTTTTTTTTTTTTTTTAAAGGGTTATCTAAGATAAAGAAGTGTACAATTGATTTCCACATTGTTAGGAGTAGAAAAATGGATTCCTACTCCGAAAATTATTACCATTATTTCGACCCAAACAGTAGGATATGTCACAAGATTAAGGGTGAAAAGTAATAATCTCACTAACTAGTTAAAAGACAAAAATATGGATTCAAAAGTCTGATCCAGCAATAATCTCGTCTCATAATTATTCTAATCATCAAAATACATCACAGAACTGGGCTACGATAATGGTCACAAACAACCTCATACTCATTTATGCCTTCCAAAAAAAAATGTAGCTAATTTATGCCAAATTAAGCTTAAAGGACAAACAAAGTTGACTCTTATCTGTCATCCCCAAACCCAAACCTTGCATTATTCGCAATGCACCGTAATTAAAATAGAGGCAAGAAATGGAGAGAGACGACTTGAGATCATGAATGGGCAGCCACATATGTCGAGCAAATCCCAGAGGTTGAAGACAGACAAAAGCAAGCTACAAAAAAAATTAAAAAACAGAGAAGACTGTGGACTAAAATAAGTTGTTAATAAAAGGAAAAGAAAGTTATACATAACAAATGTTTAGTACAAGAGTAACATAAATATCTCAGGGAGGGGGGTAAGGTGCAGGAGAACCACCCGTCTGCAGTTGATAGAGTTCGGCGACCAAAGACTGAATGTGATCCAGACGGTCCATAATATTCGTAACATATGGCGAGACGTGGCCAGAATCAGCAAAAGCAGGTGGCGTGGGTGGGCGTCCCCCGCGGCGCGATGCTCGGGCAGGAGTAGGGGCCCGGGCCGGGGCATCCTCCATGTCCGACTCCTCCCCCCGCGCGTCAGCCGGGGCAAGTGAAAGGAAGGTCCGACGATGCTGGGTGGGATCAAAGTGGCAGAGCGGTGCGCAAGCTCGATCAGGAGCGATCGGTATGCACACCCAAGCATGCCGTACAAGCCTCGTGATTAAACGAGGAAAGTACAGAGAACCACCGCCAACAGAGAAGCGTTGAGCCTGTAGCAGACAGCGGTAAAACATTGTAGGTAAGTGGCCCCCACATCCATCCATACACCCTGGTAGAACTTCCAAAGAAGATCTAGAATAGGGCCGGTACGCTCCTGGGCATGACCGGTAGGCCATAGATTGGCTTTAATAATGGTGTCCAGGAGCCACATGTGTGATGGAAGGGCAAAGCGGAATGTGGTGGATGGACGATCTCTCGCACATTGGCCGCCACATAACTCAGTAATAATGTCCACGGCCTTTGGCGGGTTAACAAGAGGGTGCCAAATAGATTCGTCAACATATTAGGGATAACCTATAGCCTCGGCGACGTCCATGGCATCAAATCGGATGGTCTTGCCACGAATAGTGATGTCACCGTAGGTCCGACCCCCTTCTTGTTGGAGAGCATAGGAGGAATAAAATTTCCTCACTAAAGAGGGAAAAACAGGGTCTTCCTCCAACTCTTGACCATGAAGGTAGGCAAGATCCCTATGTTGGCAAAAGAGAATGGCCCAAGCGCCCTCCCTCTCATCTTTAAGATCCTCACCAAACACTGTCTCCCCAGATATAGGGGCAGCACTGACTCGAGCAAGAATGTCGGTCTGTTGGGAGCTTCTGCCCTCCTCAGTGCAGCTCCGCTTGGCATGCGGCATAATCTAGAAATAAGAACAAGAGCAAATGAACCCGAAGATAAGCGAGAGAAAGAAACATAAAAATAAAAATAAAAAAAAAATCAACAAGAACAACACCCCAATCTTGACCCACAATTAAAAAATAAATAAATAAAAATAAAATAAAAATGACGAAAACCCTAGATCGGAACCAAAAAAAAAAAAAAAAAAAACACATCCCAAACCCATAAATCCAGCAACCACAAGTATCAAAGGGCGAAATTAAGTCACTGATAACCTATATAAACGTGGTTCGTGAACAAAGGTGTAAACATGGCACAATATCAAGAAATTCAAAAGTTATCCACAACTAAGACATAAATCAGGACTAAGCCACTTTAATAAAGCAGGATCACAACAAAAGAACGGCCTAGACATGCTCTCTTGAAGTAAAAACAAGGTAAAGTGAAAGATAAAAGAGAGGGGAAACACATACCTTGCAATAGATGGGAAAAACGAAGAGAAATTGGTGCCAGGGTCAGCCTTGGTGTTTGGAACGGTGATTGTCGGAGGCGGAGGCCCGAGATTGGGGGTCGTGGGTTAGGGTTTGGGGGTGGGGGAAATAAAAGTAAGGGGGAAGGGGCGACAGATCAGGGAGGCGTTTTAAAAAAGGAATTTGTATGGAGAGCTCCCCGATAGATAGGGTTTTCCTGATTGATCGGGGTTTTAAGGCGAAAAGCCCGAAGCCGTAGTGCTCCCGATCGATCGGAGTTAAACCCGATCGATAGGGGATGCTACGGTATGCCCTGTACGAAAAATTTTTAGTTTTGAAACTTTTTCATAAAAAAAATAAATAATAAAAATAAAAATAATGGAATAATGTAAAGATAATAATAAAACTAATAATAAAAATACGACATAAACTACGAAACATAAATAAATTGGGCTGCCTTCCAAGGGCGCTAAGTTTAACGTCTTCAGCCAGACGCGGTATTTTCTACGACGCTAGGCTGATCCCGGCGTGGGGTCCCTAAGATAAATTTCTTCAAACTCGTGTGGTCTATCCCCTAACCCAATAGCGTGTTTAAGACGATGGTCATTGACTGTAAGAAGGTGACCATCATTGCTATCTAAAATTTTAATTGCCCCAGAAGGGTATACATGGACCACTTCATAAGGTCCATCCCATCGTGAACGTAGTTTTTCGGGATAGAACCGAAGCTTGGAGTTGTAAAGCCAAACCTTTTGACCAACTTCAAAACTTTTGCGCGAAATTCTTTTGTCATGAAAAGCTTTGGTTCTTTCTTTGTATAGTTTGGCGTTTTCATATGCCTCATATCGCATCTCATCCAACTCTCTGAGTTGAAGTCGTCGGTGCGACCCAATGCTGTGCATGTCATGATTAAATTGCTTAATGGCCCAATATGCACGGTGCTCAAGCTCCATGGGCAAATGGCATTCCTTCCTGAAAACTAAGTGATAGGGAGACATGCCTATTGGAGTCTTGAAGGCTGTACGATAAGCCCAAAGAGCGTTGTTCAACCTTAAAGACCAATCTTTACGGTCCGGTCTAACGGCCTTCTCAAGGATAGACTTTATTTCCCGGTTCGAGACTTCAACTTGGCCACTAGTTTGAGGGTGATATAGGGCAGCTAATTTGTGAGTGATGGAGTACTTTTTAAGAAGTGATTCAACCGAACGATGGGTGAAGTGTGTCCCCCCCATCACTAATTATCACCCTAGGAACACCAAAACGTGATAAAATATTATCTTTAACAAACTCAATGATCACCTTGTGGTCGTTCGTCCTAGATGCAATGGCCTTGACCCATTTCGAAACATAATCAATAGCTACCAGAATATAAACACAACCATGTGAATTAGGAAACGGCCCCATGAAATCAATGCCCCAAACGTCAAAAATTTCGCAAACTAAAATGGGATGCTGAGGCATCTCATCACATTTTGTGAGGGTGCCTGTGCGTTGACAGCGATCGCACGCCCTACAAAAATCACGAGCGTCCCGAAAAAGAGTCGACTAAAAGAAGCCACTTTGAAAGACTTTAGCCGCTGTACGTCGTCCCCCAAAGTGTCCTCCACAGGCTAAACTATGACAAAATCGTAATACACTCTCATGCTCATTCTCCGGGACACAACGGCGTAGTACCTGATCAGAACATACCTTAAACAAATCCAGATCATCCCAGAAAAAATGCCTTGCTTGAGAAAGGAAGCGGTCCCGCTCTTGTTTAGGCCAATGGGTAGGCAACTTCCCCGTCGCCAAATAGTTAACGATGTAGGCATACCATGGGGGTCGACTTCCTGCAATAGAAAATAACTGTTCGTTAGGAAAACAGTCATCAATGGGACCAGTAATGGCATCAGATGGGAAAATAATCCTTGAAAGGTGATCGGCCACGACGTTATCTGAGCCTTTCCTATCTCGTATTTCTAAGTTAAATTCCTGGAGTAATAAAACCCAGCGAATTAACCTAGGTTTCGTTTCCTTAATAAGAAGAAAACGAATGGCAACATGGTCAGAAAAGACTATTACTCTCAAGCCCAAGACATAAGATCGAAACTTGTCAAGTGCGAACACTATAGCTAGTAATTCCTTTTCAGTGGTGGTACAATTCTTTTGGGCTTCATCCAACGATTTACTAGCATAGTAAACAACGACAGGCTTACGATCCTTCCGTTGATCGAGCACAGCTCCTACAGCATAATTAGAGACTTCACACATATTCTCAAAAAGTAATGAGTAGTCGAGAGGTTGAATAATGGGGGTTGTAGACAATAAAGTTTTCAACTTAGTAAACGCTGCTAAACAGTCATTATCAAAAACAAAAGGTACATCATTAGCAAGCAAATTTGACAACGGTTTAGCAATTTTACTGAAGTTGGCGATGAAACGCCGGTAGAACCCAGCGTGGCCAAGGAAAGATCGAACTTCCTCCACCGAGGTCAGTGGAGGGAGATTGGCAATTATGTCCACCTTGGCCTTGTCTACAGTAATACCCTCTTTAGACACTACATGTCCTAAAACTATGCCCTGTTGAACCATAAAATGACTCTTCTCCCAACTGAGTACCAAATTATACTCCTCGCAACGCTGCAAAACAAGATCTAAGTGAGATAAGCATTCATCAAAAGACAATCCAAACATTGAAAAATCATCCATAAACACTTCTAGGTAGTCGTCCAACATATCCGAAAAAATGGACATCATACACCGCTGAAATGTAGCAAATGCGTTGCACAGACCGAAGGGCATCCTTCGGTATGCAAACGTACCGAAGGGGCAAGTAAACGTTGTTTTCTCTTGGTCCTCAGGGTGAAACGGGACTTGGTTATACCCAATGTAGCCATCCAAGAAACAATAGTACGCTTGACCTGCTACTTTATCTAGGATCTGATCCAAAAAGGGTAACGAAAAATGGTCCTTACGCATTACCGAGTTCAACTTACGATAATTGATACACATTTTCCACCCTATAGTGGCTCGTGTAGGGACCAATTCACCTTGGGCATTCGCAACGACCGTGATCCCTGACTTCTTAAGAACTACCTGAACTGGACTGATCCAGGGGCTATCAGAGATGGGGTATATAATACCCGCGTCTAGCAACTTCATGACCTCTTTCTTAACTACCTCCCTCATATTAGGGTTAAGCCTCCTTTGCATTTTCCTAGAAGGCTTAACGTTGTCCTCTAAATGTATCCTATGCATGCACACAAAGGGGTTAATTCCTTTCAGATCAGCGACCAACCACCCTATGGCTTGTTTGTGGTTTTGTAGGACAACTAACAACCTAGATTCCTGACTCTCAGGTAGGTCAGACGCGATAATCACAGGAAGGGTTTCATCTTGTCCTAAAAATGCATATTTCAAGGTGGTCAGGAGAGGTTTGAGCTCCAACACCGATGGACACTCAATAGATGGTTTAACAGGTTCACTAAGTAGGCCAATTAGGGGTTCAAACATCGGACCCCTAGCCTCAATTCTCATTAGCTCCTGCATGTCGAGCAAATTATCAGCATCAGTACTCATATCGAAATCAACAAAAGTGAGCGAATCAGATGGTTCGTCTTCCTTGATTAAGTCAGAAGATACTGACTCAACCAAAGGATCAATAACATCAACCATGAAGCAATCAAGGTCATCCTCATTAACAGGAAACTTAGAAGCATTTAACACATTCAGTTTAACCTTAAGATTCCCAAAGGACACTTCTAACACCCCAGTTTAACAATGAATGATACCATCGGCTGTTGCCAAGAACGGTTGCCCTAAAATGACAGGGGTGTGGTTCCTCTGATGAGGAGTAGGGTCCATGTCCAACACGATAAAATCGACGGGGAAGATAAGCTTATCAACTTTGACAAGAACATCTTCCAAAATACCTCTAGGTAAACACTCTAATCTATCCGCAAACTATAGGGTAACACTAGTTGGTTTGAGATCTCCCATCCCCAATTCCTAAAAAATTGAGTATGGGATGAGGTTCACGCTTGCCCCTAAATCCAAAAGAGCCAGACTCGTATAGCTCTCTCCTATGACGCACGGGGACTGT
The DNA here is from genome assembly GCA_018398585.1 of Simmondsia chinensis. Taxonomy (NCBI): domain Eukaryota; kingdom Viridiplantae; phylum Streptophyta; class Magnoliopsida; order Caryophyllales; family Simmondsiaceae; genus Simmondsia; species Simmondsia chinensis. The sequence goes on from JAGTTD010000011.1 coordinate 7,124,958, forward strand.
GAAAGCTCCTAGATCTCTACACTTAGGTGGGATACCTGACATTAAGATGCTACTCACTTTTTCAGTGAGTCGGACCTTCCTAGGGACATGAGCTTGGGCTCTCTTCTTTTTAGCACATAGGTCCTTAAGAAATTTAGCATACATGGGGACATGTTTAATGGCGTCAATCAATGGTAGGTTAATCTTGACGTCCTTAAACAAGTTCAGTAACTCATCTCTCTTCGGGTCATCCTTCCCTTTCGGTCCTAATAGGGCCATAGGAAAAGGAACAATTGGTTCGGAAGATGAGCCCAGTAAAGGTGTGGGCACTCCATCCTTATCAGCAATAGGGTTTGGAGTCCCATCCTCCCGCTCAACTTCTATCTCTACTTCTCTCAAATCATCCTCACCCGTGGCTAAGACAACCTTATCCTGCTCATGAGTGACCTGGCTAAGGTCAGGATTAGTTGTTCCTCTAGGATTAGCGAGAGGTTAGGAGGGTAACCTCCCTTCCTCTCTCCTATTCATGGCCTGAGCTAACTATCCTAGTTGGTTCTCTAACTTAGAAATCAACTGTGAATGAGAGTGGACCAACTGTTGGTTTTCCTCCATAAAGCGGAGCATACATTCCTCAAACTGAGAAGTGTAGCTCCGAGATTGGGGTGGTGGATTAGCATTAGGAACTGGAAGATGTGAAGAAGAGCCATACCTTTGCCCTCCGTGGAAACCAGGAGGGTGTGTCTTACCTGTAAATCCTAGTGCTGGTTGTCTCATGGCTGGGTTCTAATTTGTGTTCTACTTCCATGAGAAATTGGGATGGTTGCGCCACCCTGGATTATAGGTCTGCGACGGATTGCTGAAGTACTCCAACGCTGCTTAAGCCTGGTCCTGCACATACTCGGAAAACTATGAGGCACATAAACACTCAAAAATAGAATGATCCTCTCCTGAACAAATACTGCACGGAGTAATACCCTCAAATGATGATTCAGCTGCATTAACTGGATGAACATTAGTGGGATTTGCATTTAAACTCATCATCTTATCAATCTTTCTACTAAGTGCATCTAGTCTTAAATTAACATCATCTAGGGATGCTACCTCATAGACACCACGCGTGTTTCCCCTAACTACCCTCGTGGAAGAGGCCTGGTCAAGGGAATGTTCATTGAGGCACTCGAAAAGCGTCCAGGCCTCGTCCTCGTCTTGCTGGTTAAATGCTCCCCCACATGAAGCATTTACCATTTGCTTGTTTGACGCACTGAGACCATCGTTGAAGTTTTGGACAAGAGCCCACTTGGGTGACCCGTGGCGGGGATAGCTTCTAAGAAGTTCCTTGAACCTCTCCCAACACTCGTGAAACTGCTCTTGGTCTTTTTGTTCAAAACTGTTTATAGCGCACCTAACAGCCATCGTTATGGCTTTAGGGTAAAACTTGACCAAGAAGCGCTGTTGAAGGTCATTCCAAGTGGTGATTTCACCCCTGGGTAGGGACTGAAACCACCTCTTAGCCACGTCTTTTAAGGAGAGCGGAAAAAGACGTAGTCTAATCACATCATTCGAGACACTTGATAATGACAGGTTTCACATATTTCGAGGAATGCGTCAAGGTGCTCGTATGGGCTCTCATTTGGCTTCCCACAAAATGTGGGAAGCATGTTGATAATCCCAGGTTTAAGTTCGAAGTTGGCGTTACCCACAGCAGGTAACGCAACTCCGGCGGGCGCAACGTACGTTTGGGGGATGAAATGATCCCCAATCGTACGTGGTTCGTTATTAGCCATGGTTCGTTGTGTACTCTCTCTCGCTTCTGATCTACTGTGTGTGCAATGTTGAAGCTGTGATAGATCCACATTGACCTCGACTAATGACTCAAGCAAAAGAAAAATAACTATGAAAAATAACTCAAAGCAATAAATAAAAAGCAAACAAAACAAAGTCCATTAATCTTAAATTCCAACTTAGCAAACCGATTCCCCGGCAACGGCGCCAAAAACTTTATGTGATTTTAAAGTGTGTTTAAAACCGTTTACTCACAAGCATACGAGATCGTCGTAGCTGTGTCGGGTATACGGGTCGTATCCATAGGGAATCGTGTTAAGTTAGACTTCGTGATTAACAAGTGATTTGAATTTTTAGGCTTTTGTTAGTTGAATAAATTGTTGGCTAAATTATTAAAACTGACTATAAAGTAAATGTGTTAATTCAATTGAGGTTAGTTTAGAGAGTGAATTTAGGATAGCTTAACACGTATCCTGTCATTATATTTTACTTAGGACAATGATTTGAAGGACCTAGGCTACAAGCTCCAAGCCTAGGTTAATATATAAATTAGGGCTTAGGGCAATGAACTAGTCTAAAGACATAACCTATCTTAGCACCCTAGATGTAGCATAGGTTATCTCATTAGCACTACTTAATTTCTTTGTTACTCCTAATTCTATATTAACTTATATAAAAGATTGGGTTCAGGGTTGGGTACAACTTCAACCCTGACCACGTGTGAATTCCTATTATGTTATGGTCTAGGCTATAAGCACAAGACTAATCGCTGCAAAGTTGCAGATCTAGCCATGGCTACAAGCACACATACAAAAATATCCAACAATTATGAAGAACTCCCCACAGGAGTGCGAATATAACATAACTAAACCAATCGTCAAAAGTATAATATAAATCAGGGATATGGGCGGCTACCCGCCCTTCATCCCTAAACTAAAATTCTACTCCTTCATAGGAGTTCTGAACATCATGAAATCCAAGAAAGAAAACAACAATGATAAAACTAAGGATTTAAAGACTCCCCCAATTATGTTGACGTTGATCCTTGCTTTAATTCCCCCAGTACTCCGACCACCTGCGCTTTGGCGTTTGAGAACCCTTTAGATCTCATAGCGGCTTCGGGTTTGAGAGAAAGTGGAGGACGTACGGTGAGAAAAGCATGACAAAGGCCAACTTCCCCTTCTCTATTTATAGGCATAGGAGCAGTTAGGGTTCCGTACGGAACTATCCCGTTCGATGGGGAATAATGCCCGATCGATCGGCGAGCTCACGGAAAGCCCTCGATTGATCGGTACTTTTGGCCGATCGATCGGCATACTCTCAGTTAGTTTCCTAATCGAGAGCTACTAATCGATTGGTTCTCTGAGCCCCCTATTCTCGATTAAGCACCGAAGCGCTATGGGATGTACTTGGTTCACCGAATTATGATCCATTGGGTCTTTCTTCTGCACAAGTGGTTGGGTTTCTCCAATCAGTCTTTAAAAATGCCTCAATATTGCTTGACTTCGCCAGAATTCTTCTTTCGTCCTCTTTGATGTGTTCCACATGAAAATGTACATAAATAACAACCGAACACACATGTAGAGGCTAAACATATGACAGAAATGGGAAATAAAATATGTAAAAACCACGCGTATCAATGCCCATACTAAAATCTAATAATTATGAATATTGGAAAAGTCGTATGAAAGACCACCTGTTTGTTAAAGAATTGCATGAAGCAGTCTTCAGTAACACTAAGCCCGATGCAAAAAGTGAAGATGAATGGAAATTGTTGAACAGAAAGACCGTAGGAATGATTCGACGATTCATTGCCTCGTCTGTTTACTAGTCTGTGCGTTATGAGACTGATGCGGCCAAGCTATGGGATAGGCTTGAGTCAATGTTTGAGTGAAAAACAGCTTTGACTAAAGCCTCTGTAGTGAAGAAACTTGCTAAGCTTCAATATAGCAATGGAAACAGTGTCGTAGAACATTTGAATGTTTTTTAGGGTCTTGTTAATCAACTGTCTTATATGAACTTTAAACTTGATGATGAGTTACAAGCTCTTTTGTTGTTGAGTTCTATGCCAGATAGTTGGGAGACATTGCAGGTATCTTTGAGTAATTCTGCTCCTAGTGGCAAGCTCACTTTAGATATGGTCAGAACTGCCTTGATTGATGAAGAAGATAGACGAAAAGAGAAGAAGCATAATTCATCCGATTCTTCAGATGTAAATACTGCAGAGAATCAAAACAGGGGCAGAAATCAGAACGGAAGTTCTCAGAATAGAGATAAATCCGGGGGGAGATTGAAATCAAGAGGTGGGATTATCTGTCATTACTGTAAGAAGCCGGATCATATACAAAAATTTTGCAAAAAAATGAAGCGTGAAAAGTCTAGAGAGAAGAACGATAAAGATGGCCATTCAGAGAAACAGTTAGATAAGAAGAACACAACAGCCATTGCAGCTGATGATGATTTGCTTTTTTTTTTTTTTTTTTTTTTTTTTGGTGATCAGGGTTCCCTGAACATTGCATGTGATGACTGCACCTGGGTGATTGATTCCGGTGCATCTTATCATTTGCCTTCACATGCCGAGTACTTCTCGTCCTACACCTGTAGTGACTTTGGTTATGTAAGGATGGGGAATAATGGTTCATGCAAGATCACCTGTATGGGTACTGTTTGTTTGGATACTTCCACCAGTTGCAGGCTAGTCCTCAGGGATGTTAGACATGTTCCTAATATTTGGTTGAACCTTATTTCGACTGGGATGCTTGATGATGATGGTTATGCTAACCACTTCCGTGATGGAAAGTGGAAACTCTCTAGAGAAAACTTGATAGTGGCTCGAGGTCAAAAACAGAGATCCCTTTATGTGATGCAAGTAAAGTTGTTCAGAGGAGAGGTAAACATTGCTGATGGTTCCTCCATTGATTTGTGGCACCAGAGACTTGGCCCTATGAGTGAGAAGGCCATGCATATGCTCGCTAGAAAGCAGCTCCTCCCTAATGTGAAAGGTATACCTCTAAAACCTTGTATTGATTGTTTGGCTGGAAAGCAACATTGAGCTGCATTTCATACATTACCCCCATCTAGAAGAAAATATGTGTTAGATCTTGTTCATACCGATGTTTGCTTTATGAAAGAAAGATCACATGGTGGTGCATACTATATTGTCACTTTTATTGATGACCATTCTAGAAAAGTGTGGGTTTTTGTGTTGAAAAGCAAAGACCGGGTTCTAGAAGCATTCAAGCAGTTTCAGGCCAGAGTTGAAAGGGAAACTGGTAGAAAGTTGAAGTATGTCAAAGCGGATAATGGTGAAAAGTACAGGGGGCCCGTTTCAAGAATACCGCAAAAAGAGTGGGATCAAGCTTCAGAAAATGGTTCCAAAAACTCCTCGGCTGAATGGAGTTGCAGAGAGAATGAATAAAACAATTAAAGAGAGGATTCGTTGCATGCTCTCTCATGCAAAGCTGCCAAAGTCGTTTTGGGCAGAGGCTATGATGACTGCTGTGTACCTGATTAACCTTTCTCCTTTAGTTCCACTTGAAGGTGATGTTCCTCAGAGAGTGTGGACAGGAAAAGATGTTTCATACAGGCATTTGAGAGTCTTTGGGTGCAAAGCCTTTGTGCATATACCTAGAGATGAGAGATCCAAGCTTGATAGCAAGACGAAGCAATGCATTTTCTTAGGGTACTCAGAAGATGAGTTTGGGTACAAATTATGGGATCTAGTTGACAGAAAAGTGATCAGAAGCAAAGATGTTAGTTTTTGTGAAAAGGAAATAATTGAAGACTGTGAGAAGACAAAGCAGTCAGAGTCTTCTTCAGGTGTCAGAGTCAACTCAGATCCTGTGCTTCCTCCTACTGAGTGTGTTGATGATAGGATATTTGTTCAAGAAAATGATGATGATACAGATCCTGTTGATGTTGATGATAGTGGTGATGATAATCCACCACAGGTTCCTACAAAACCACCAGTACAGACTTAGTTGAGAAGATCCACCAGAGATAGAAAACCTTCTTCCAGATATTCAGTATATGAGTATGTAATGTTGACTGATAGGGGAGAACCAGAGAGCTATAAGGAGGCTATGTCACATGTGAACTGTGATGAGTGGTATAGCACCATAGAAGATGAGATGAAGTCCTTGCATGATAATCACACTTTTGACCTGGTGAAGTTGCCTAAAGGCAAGAGAGCACTCAAGAACAAGTGGGTGTTCAAATTTAAAACTGAAGAGAATAGCTCACAACCAAGGTACAAGGCACGATTGCTTGTGAAGGGTTTTAGTCAGAAAAAAGGCATTGACTTTGATGAGATCTTTACTTTAGTAGTAAAGATGTCTTCAATCAGAGTTGTTCTCAATTTGGCTACCAGTATGGATCTAGAGGTCGAACAACTTGATGTGAAGACTACATTTCTGCACGGTGACCTAGAGGAAGAGATCTACATGGAGCAACCTGAGGGTTTTCAGGTTAAGGGGAAGAAGAATCTTGTATGCTAGTTGAAGAAGAGCTTGTATGGATTAAAACAAGCACCTCGGCAGTGGTACAGGAAATTTGAGTCATTCATGGTTGATCATGACTTCCACAAGACACATGCTGATCATTGTGTGTTTGTGAAGAACTATGCTGAGGGTGATTTTCTTATTCTCCTACTTTATGTTGATGATATGCTGATTATAGGTCGTGATGCTAAAAAGATTGCAAATCCGAAGAGTGCATTGAGTAAGTCCTTTGCAATGAAGGACCTTGGCCCTTCAAAGCAAATCTTAAGCATGAAGATCTTTCGTGATAGGAGAGATAAGAAGTTGTGGCTATCACAAGGGAGATACATCGAGAAGTGGCTAGAGAGATTTAGCATGAGCATGGCTAAACCTGTGAGTTCTCCACTTGCAGGTCATATGAGATTGAGTTCGGATCAATGTCCTACAAGTTAGAAAGACAAAGAAGAGATGATGAAAGTTCCCTATGCATCTGCTGTGGGAAGCTCGATGTATGCCATGGTATGCGCTAGACCGAACATCGCACATGCCGTTGGGGTTGTTAGCCGCTTTATGTCAAATCCGGGTAAAGATTATTGGGCAACTGTGAAATGGATCCTTCGGTATCTTCGAGGGACTTCTGGTGTGTGTTTATGTTTTGGCCCGGGAAAGCCTGTGTTAGTTGGTTACACAGATGCAGATATGTCTAGAGATATTAATTCCTATAAGTCTACTTCGGGGTACCTGATGACATTTGCAGGGGGAGCCATGTCTTGGCAATCACAATTGCAGAAATGTGTTGCATTATCAACTACTAAGGTTGAGTATATCGCAGCAGTAGAAGCTAATAAAGAGTTGATATGGATGATGAATTTCTTGTAGGAACTGGGTGTGAAGCATGAAAAATATGTTTTATATTGTAACAGTCAGAGTGCCAACCACCTTGCCAAGAATGCGACTTATCATTATCGAACCAAGCACATTGGTCGAAGATATCATTAGATTCGAGATATGCTATAATCCAAGTCGTTTAATCTTGAGAGGATCCACACCAAGGACAATGGTGCGGACATGTTTACGAAGGCCTTACCAAAGGAGAGTCTCGTTGCTTGCAAAAAGAGAGCTAGTTTGGTCGATCCTCCTAAGATGGAGTGAGGGGGAGGTTTGTTCGGTATTCCCTCCAATTAGAGGATGAAGCCAAATTTTTATTTGGGCTTGCTTTCTTGCTTTGGCCCAACTTTATACCAAAAATAAATAAATAAATAAATAAGGGGGTTTTTAGGGTAAAAATTTCTGCAAAAAAAACCGTACCAAGTACGCAGAGAGAGAGAGAGAGAAAAATCGCAGGAGAGAGAGAGAGCTGCGCAGGTCTTTCCCAGACCCGATCGATGCTCAAACGTTCTTCGACCGGGATGAAATTTTAGTATGTTGTTCCTGCCATCTTAATCTTCATATCCAACGATCAGATTGTCATTTTGCCTCTCCAAAGTCGGTATTTGGCTCAGCCCTTTCTTCTATACGATTTTTTGATATTTTCCACCTTAGGGTGAGATTGTTGGGAGATTTATTGTTCCAAGACAATTCTTGATGTATTGTATGCCTCTAGCTTGGCCTAGAGAAGACAAATTGGTGTACCCACTTGTGATTTAGTGATAGTGGAAGAAGGTACCATTTATTAACAATCCCGTGGTTTTTACCCTTCACAATGGATGGGTTTTCCACGTAAAAATCGTGTTTCTCTTTCTTTTGTTTTTGTGGGTTGATTTTTTTTATTGTTGTTCCATTCTTGATTGTGATTTGTAGTGGTTTATGTGATTGCCCATTTGATTAACACAAAGAGGGAAATAAGTCGTTTTCCCCAACAGTTGCATTTCCTAACACTTGAAGCGTTGATATTGAACAGGCCCACCTCATAACATTTCCTTAAATTATGGTAATATTGAAAGCAAAGGCTATTGAGATTCAAGCATGTGACATCTTAGTCAATGATGCTTTGATATCATATCAAGCAGCCAACTTTCCCAAAACCTTAAGCTAATAGGTGAAGGGCCAAGAGTGATTATATACTTTAATAGAGCACTTGAGCCACAAGTACCCTAGAATTGCATTGTTTAAGTTTTAAGTATACAAGACCTCTTGGAACATTGAGAAGAAGAGTCTGGGTTGAAATCCATGGGTTGCCATTAGAATGCTAGTCAAAGGAATGCTTTACTGATTTTGCCAATATCTGAGGAAAATTTATTCGAGTGGATTCCAGAACATCTACCATGAGATGTGTGGGCATTGCAAGGGTTCTTATTGGCACATGCTCCCTATCAATTATTCAACAAGCTATCCAAGTCAGGTTCAGTGGGGGAGCCAGAATGGTTCTTGTGAAAGAAGGCAATTTTGAATTAATCCCTAACTACTCTTCCAACATAGTCGCTTTCGCCACTTCTGCTAGATTAAACAGGGAACGAGCTTTAACTCCTCGACAAGATCAAAGTGATAGAGCTTGCATCAATCCAAGATCTCTTTCTCATGGGTTTCACCCATTGCTGGATGGTTTTCCACAATCTCGCATTAGGATTGGTAACGTTGATGTGAGGATCGATAAGTAGAGCACAGGTTGTATTGTGTTACATGCTGACGGCCATTTTATTGGAAGATGGCCTTGGGTTCTCCACAGCCCATGCTCGACTAGTCCGCATCCTTCTACTCAGTTTGTAATCCAACCACCAGTAACATCTATCCAGGAAAATCAAGACATTAATTCAGTGTCTTCGGGACCTGAATTCCCACCAAGTTTTGAGCCCCATGCCCTTGAAAATCAAACGTATGATGATGGAAACTCCTTAGGAGTTACTTTGGTGCAGTGTATGGAGGAGTCTAGCAAGACTGGGGAGAGGAGAAGAGTGGGGTCGGGTCAGCAAGACTCCAATGTTGGCTTGTCAAAAGGGGCCACAAAGCTTTTAAGCACAGGAGAAAAGAGCAAACTAAGTGAGCCCTAAAAGAATTTATCAAAGATATGTCACCTGGTAGCAGTGTGAAGAGGCATCCTGAGCCTTTGATTAAAGAAAGAAGAAAGAGGAAGACTAGAAAAACGGTCGAAAAGGTTCTACGGCTAAGAAACTTCTTCAGGGGAAGAGTACGTGGAGGACTAGGAAGAAGCTCAGATTGAGCTTTGATGGTGATGATTCTATTATGATTGAGTGATTTGCTATGATAGATTAGGGTGGCTTTTGACTTGAATATCTGCCTTCCTTCTTAACTCTAATTATGTGCTCGCATCTCCCATGCTGATCTTGCACTCCTTATTTTATTTTCCGGTGTCTATAATCTTTTAGCGCCTGTTGGCCCTATTTGCATCTCTTTTTGCATTTCTATTGCTTTTCAATTTTGTCCTGTTGTTTTTGCTTATCCTTTTTTTTAATCTTCGTTTCCTAACTGGTGTTCTAAGCCTAGCTTTTGTCGAGTGGCTTGCTATGTATTGCGACCTTGTTGCTAATTATTGGGAAAAAAAAGTTATACAAGACCTCTATTTCAAGGCAACAAATCAAATTCGTTGGAGTTGATATGAAGGCATGCAGAGGTATAATCATAGAAAAAGTCAAGGAACCCTGCAGCAAGCAGGTTGTTAATGAGGCAGGGGTCCAAACCAAACACTAGTTTGTTAGAGCATGTTAGGAGTGTTCATGAGTGTGGGTAAACTCAAGACATGTAGAGGTATAATCATAGGCAGAGTCAAGGAACATGTTAGGACATGTAAAGGTATAATCATAGACAGGGTCAAGGAACCCTGCAGCAAGCAGATTGTTGATGAGGCAAGGGTCCAAACCAAACACTACTTTGTTAGGACATGTTAGGAGTGTTCATGAGTGTGGGTAAACTCAAGACCCGCCTAACCCACTTAATTTGGGCTGAGTTGGGTTGGGTTGGGTTTATAATTTTCTTTTGGTTCTTGTTGGGTAGAGTTAAATTTACCCATAGGTTTTATGGGTTTTTATGGATCAACTCATAAAACCCATAAAAGAAGAGTTAAATTTACCCAACCCAATATTAATGCAATTTCATTAAAAGAAGAGTTATTTACATTAGGGATCTATTTACTTTTTTCAATGTATCAATGTAGTCCCTTACTTTAATTATATCAATTTAGTTCAAGTACAAATATGGTGCTAATTTGATCCTTGAGTAAAATATATGTTAATCAGGTGATGAAATTTTCAATGCAATGGTCATAGATTGATTTTAATTGCGTAAACGAGTGCTTTTGTAATGGGTTACTTGTGTCTAACATGATTGTACCGTCTAAGTTTACGCCATCGACTTAATTTTTGTTGGATTAATTTTTGTTGGATTAAAAGACTAAATTAATACAATTAAAATTATCATCAACTGAATTGACATAATTAAACATAAGAAAAATTATGACTTAGATATCCCGAGGTTTGATTATTTATCATACAGGTACCTTGCTGTTTCAAAATATATAATGGAATACCTTGAGGTTTAAAAATTTTATCACTTAGATACTCCGAAGTTTTACAATTTTATCAATTAGGTACCATTATTCCAAAATTTGATAGATTTTTGTTGAAAAATGCTAAAATAAAACATGATTCCGATAATATACAAGTATATTCGTTAGAATTTAAAGAATTTTTTAACAAAAATAGGTGATATATGGCATGATTCTAACACTATATTGACAGTTTGCACCCAAATTTATTATAACTTTTTATTGTAATTCATTAAATTTTATTGAAAATATTGACACAATTTATATATACTATAATAATCATACACTATATTAGCATCTGCAATATAACATTGATGTGATTCTCACAAAAATTCATCAAATTTTAACACAGGTTACCTAAGTGATAAAATATACCCATTTATACATTGAACGTCAGGGTAACTAAGTGATAAATGGTCAAACCTTATGGTACCTAAGTGATAACTTCCTTAAAAAAGGGATTAAATTGACATAGTGGATATAGTAAAGAGAACTTTAGTGTCAATAATACAAAAAACAAATTGGAGGTCAACCGAAACAAGTGGGTCTTAAAGGAACTAAATTTTTAATTATTTTGGATCGCCATGGGTTACCCATGACCCATAGAAACCAAAACCATATTTTTAAAGCTTTTTATATGAGTATAGGTGGGTCTTGGACCCAAAACTAGTGGGTCTTAGTGGGTTGGCCCCAAGCCCAGCCCAATCCACCCATTGAACACCCCTAGGGCATGCCACGAGCAAGTGGCCTCCAGGAGTTGAATACGTGTCAAAGATGGACGTTGCCACGTTGTGGCCAGTCTATCATAAAGTGCATTAGAAAGAGAAAGAGGGGTACTCATAATAGTCGTCTCTTAAATTGAATTATTTGTGCTTGAAATGGACGTTACCATAGCATACCTTGTAGGTTTGCTATTGGCAGAGTGCCTATTAGAAAATACAACAATTAAACACAACGAAAATTTAATGAGAAAATAAATAACAAACACAAATATTTACGTCGTTAGCCCAAAATTGCCTACGTCCATGGAGTTCCAAGAAAATTTTATTGCTTTGGAATTGTTACAGAGAGAGGGTAAAAATACGCAAGCACCGGATCCCATTAGAATTCTAAAGTTAAGCATGCTTTGATGAGAGTAGTATCAAGACGGGTGACCTCCAGGGAAGTCTTCATGATGCACCCCTCAGGTTATGGGTTCTCGGAAACAGCCTCTCTTCGAGGTAACACCCTGAAGGAGGACGGCTGCGTACATCCACTCCCCCCCCCCCCCCCCCCCCCCCCCCCCCCCCCCCCCCCCCCCCCCCCCCCCCCCCCCCCCCCCCGACCCTGCTTAGACAGGAACCCTTAGGGCACTGGAATGTTGCTTTAATTTGCTCTACTCCCTCATACCATAGAACTGAGTTTATATAGGCCCACACACGTAACACTAGTTTTTCAGCTGAAGTCACCAACACGTGCCTGAACCTCAACCTAGGCACAAATCAAGGCCAATCAGCTCATCCTCCACTCCACTGGGACTTGGCCTATAACAGTATAAAACCAGACTCCATACTAAAAGCCCAACAGCGTCAAAGCAACCATAGTGTTGCTAATATAGAGGAGCATCGATATATTGATCCTACTTTGTCATCATGCAAGCTTTGATGATTGTAGTGTGATGCCAATGAACTCGATTCCAAGCTCACACACACGAACCAATAGCACAACAACCCAATTAGTTCTATGGGACAGTAATATATGCCCCGGATTTGTATTATATATGTATGTAGTACCTCCAAATGGAGTGATTACAATAGGATAGATAATAGGGAAAGGGGGGAGGAAGAAGAAGAAGACTAGAGGGAGGGAGGGAGAGAAAGATGAGCTCACAATTCATTCATGCCTAACTAACTTCCCCTAGCAAGATATTTCTAAGATATTTTCTAGGGCGGTTATGATGAAGTGGTATGGTGAGGTGGTATGGTGAGGTGGCATGGGGAGGGGATGAAATATTTGTATCAATACCCCCCTTCGGGTCTGACCCTTGACCGCAAGGGTCAAAAGAAGGAAAAAGTTGTAAGAGATCGTATAGGAATTCCAATGTAGTGTCCTCCACAATCTGACCGGTCCATTGTACCGAAACTTGCATAGCTAAAATTCGCCTACGCTTGACAACTCAATTGTCTAAGATGGCGAGGGGAGTGAAAATAAGCAAGGGCGAGGATATGGGCCAAACTACTGGGAGAGGAACAGATGTGGCAGGAACTGAGTAGCACGACTCAAGGATGGAGACATGACCGTGTGATGGATGGCGGCGTGAGCTGGGAGATTCAGTTGCAAGTTGATAGGGCCTACATGATCAAGAATGCGGAAGAGCCTGAAGTAGTGGGGTGAAAGCTTGTTGTAACGGCGAGACTCTATGCTGTGTTGGTGGTAAGGCTAAAGCTCAGCCAAACGAAGTCGCCAATCTGGAATTCACGCTCTGCATGATGACGATCAGCTAATTGCTTCATAGGGTTTTGTGCTCGAAAAAGATGACAAGTGAGACGAGCTATGGCAGCTTCTCGAGCTGTCAAATTGCGGTCAGCGACATCGACAGCTGACTCTCCCGAGAGATAGGGAAGGTGTATTAGCGGGGACTATCCATATAGAACTTCATAAGGTGTGGACTGAGGGGCTGACTGGAACGTAGTGTTGTACCACCATTCGGCAAGCAGCAACAAACGAACCTAGTGCCTCACTCATCATGCACCGCAGATAAGTTTTAAGGCACCAGTTAAGAACTTCAGTCTAGCCATCGGATGGAGGGTGGTAAGACGATGGCAAGTTCAACTGTGTGCCTAGCCAAGAGAAAAGTTCTTGCCAAAAGGTGCTTGTGAAAATCAGATCCTGATCGTTGATGATGGAGTCCGACATCCCATGAAGGCGATATATCTGGTCAAGGAATAGTTGGGCGACACTGGCTGCCATGTAAGAGTGTTTAAGGGCACTAAAATGGGCATATTTATGTAGACAATCGACTACCACGAAAATAACCGTATGCCCTGATGATGGTGGTAGCCCTTCAATGAAGTCCATTGATAAACTGCTCCAAACAAAAAAAGGAAACAGCAATGGTTGGAGTAATCCAGGTGAGGTTTCATATTTGTGCTGTTGATAGACCACACAACGGCGAACAAAGTCCAGTATATCGGAACGGAGGCCCTTCCAATAGAGTTTGGACACGGCGGTATGCACCCTCAGTATCAGAATGCCCTCCTTGGGCGGAGTCATGAAGCCATGTTAGAATAGCCAGGTGTGATGCTAAGTCGATGCCGATGACCAGGCGACCACCATGGCGTAACTGATTTTGACGCCAAGAGAAACGTGGGCACGATAGACGATCTTGGCAGCTATAATTGAAGTGAGATACAGATCTAAATGCCAAGATTAGCAGATCTGATCGTACAGATCAGAGGAGATGGTGAAGAAGGCAAAGCATAGGATCTCAGATCCCGGCATGCATGATAGCGCATCAGTAGCACAATTTTCAGACCCCTTTTTGTAGATGACGTGTAATCATACCCAATAAGCCGCTAGAGCCAAAACAGCTGGTGTTCGGTGGATACTTTCTGCTTGAGTAAGTATTTAAGGCTCTATTGATCAGTTTGGATAATGAAGTGCCTTCCATTTAGATACTGCTGCCACTTATCTATGGTGAAGACAACCGTCAGCAACTCCCGCTCATAAATAGACATTGACTGATGGTGTGAAGTCAAAGCTCGGCTGATAAAGGCAAGGGGCTTTACATCTTACATCAATACAACACCAATTCCGGAACATGGAGCATTTGTCTCAACTATGAAGGGCGGAGAAAAGTTGGGTAATGCGAGCACCGGAGCTGATGTCAAGGCGGCTTTCAATCTAATAAAAGATAACTCAACTTCCTCATGCCAGGTGAAGGCGTCTTTCCTAAGAAGGGCTGTGAGAGGCCGCGCAATTTCGTCATAGTGAGCGATAAACTGGCGGTAATACCCGAAAAGACCTAAGAAGCCGCTGAGGTGTTTAAGATTCTGAGGTCGGGGCCACAAGGCTACTGCTTGAACCTTACATGTGTCATCCTCGACGCCTTATTCAAAGATGACGTGTCCTAGATACTCAATCCGGCGTGCCCAAAAAGAGCACTTGTCACGGTTGGCGGTAATACTATTGGTGTACGGCACAAACAAGGCTTGGCAAAGATGCCCCAGATGACCGTCCCACGTCTTACTGTAAATGAGTATATCGTCAAAAAAGACTAGGATAAAAAACCGTAAGTAAGGCCAAAGATGTCGTTCATTACACTTTGAAATGTGGACGGAGCATTCGACAACACAAACGGCATATGACGGTCAATTCGTAGTAGCCAGAATGAGTTCAAAAGGCAATTTTGTGAACATCACTTGGCACCATGCGAATTTGCCAAAACCTGATTTGAGATCAACCTTCGAAAAATATGAAGCGCCGCCTAATTCATCCAAGAATTCCTCAACCACCGGATTCGGATATTTATCCTTGATTGTTAACTTGTTTAAGGCACGATAATCCATGCACAAATTCCACAAGCCATCTTTCTTCTTCACCAAGACTACTGGTGAAGCAAAAGGAGATGAACTGTTTTCAATGATGCCAACTTGTAGCATTTTGCCAATCTGGCGCTCAAGAGTGTCCTTCTGGAAATGCGGATAGCAATAAGGTCTAAGATTGACAGGGTTACTTCCCTCCTTTAGAGCAATTCTGTGATGGAAGCCGTGGCAAAAAGGAGGCAGGCAAGGTGACTCAGAGAACACATCGCCAAATTACACGAGTAGATCTATCATCTCGATTTTACTGCCAACACTATTTTCATTATTGGCGAGTAGCAAGCTGAAGGCTGATGGATTAGATGGTGTAGACACTTGTAGAGCAAAGAGAGATGCGGCTTGGTATGAGTTGGCATGTAAAGCATTGGCCTGTTTTTGCCAGGTGCGGTCGTAAACCCCTAAGCTTGCACTGGCGACATTGGAAGCTAAAGTCCAAAAAATTCCACCAAATAGTACCCAATGAGGGAAGCTAGTGTACACCTAAGACCATGTAATGGGGAGCATATTCGAAGTGAATTCAATTTCCACCAAGGTCAGACGGAAGTTGTGACAAACGCCATGGCATGTGATTTGGTTACTGTCAGCAACAGTACAGGTGGACAACGCGATGGATCCACAGTATGCCCAAGTTGACTCACCAATGCCACATCAAGGAAGTTGTGCATACTTCCGATATCAATCAAAACATGTAAGGGACGTTGGCAACAGGTCCCCAAGACTCTCATAGTGTGGCAAGAGTTCAAGCCGCCTAGGGCGTGGATGGAGATGAATGGGTCCAAGTTCGAACCCGGGGCAGGTCAGGGCTCAGTGGAGTGTTACTGGTGTCCAAAAATTCTTCCTGAACTTCAGCAAGGAACAGTTGGACCCACTTCTACATGAGACAAACGTGATCCGGAGCAAACTTAACAAGACAATAAAAATGTAAGTTCTTTGCCCAATGTTCCTCTACTTCAGCGTCAGGTAAATGGCGCAGGTTGCGGGCGGATCCTCGGATTGGCAAGTTAGGCGGTGGAAGGCTAAAACTTGGTGTAGACGGGGAAATGGTTGAGGGGGATTGTGGGCCATTTTTTTTGGAGTTACTGTTGTCTTCCCGGGAAACGATAATGCGTAAGGGAAGTATTCAGCCCAGTATTTGTGGATTTTCCCCAGTAATCCTCTCAAGATATGAGCAGTTCTTTTCCTGGAGCTTGGCGAGAACCATAGCTTTGTAGAATGTATGCAGCTTAAACATTTTGATCCAACTCGAGATCTCTTCACGGAGCCCGCCCATGAATATGCAAGTTTTCTGATGATCACTCAGCTTACATCTATTGTCTAATGAATCAAACTGACCCAAATAAATGCTTAGAGGTCCTACCTACCTAAGCTTGCTAAGCTCGGTAAGTTGATCATCGAAGGTATCGCTGAATCGAGCTTGGACTTCAGTAGCATACACATCCCAGGGAATCATCTCGCCTAAGGGCCATGGCTCTTCATAGGCGTAATGCCATTCCTCAGCATCCCCTCGAATGCCACACTCGCCAGCATCACTTCACCCTCTTCCTGGGTACTATCTAGTTGAAAATATCTTTGACACTTATTGATCCACTCATCAACATTATGCCCACTAAACTTTGGAAACTCGATTTTAGTGATTATAGTGGGAAATTGGTAATTAGCTCAATTGCAGATGGGATGAGGAATTGGTGAGTGGGTGCGTCTTGGCGGTTCTAGTACTGGTTCTGGACTTTGAGCGATGCGAACACCCGTGGGTGTTGTTGAACAACCTCAGCGACTCATGGCGCCGATCCAAATAGAGATTCCACTCACTGTAACATTTGCTCGATTCAATCCTCCAAGGTGGTGCAATGCTGATTAAAGGCAGCTTGCATTGATTCTTCAACTTCCCGCACGGTGGTCTGAGGCTGTGTGCTTTCCGCCATGCTGATCGGAATTCAGCCCGAGGGTCAACCAGCTCCGATACCAATTGATAGCAATTAACCCGATTCCAAGCTCACCCACAAATCAATAGCACAACAACCCAATTAGCTCTACGGGACAGTAATATTTGCCCCAGATTTGTATTATATATGTATATAGTACCTCCAAATGGAGTAATTACAATAGGATAGATAATATGGAAAGGGGGGAGGAAGAAGAAGAAGACTAGAGGGAGGGAGATAAAGATGAGCTCACAATTCATTATGATGAGGTGGCATGGTGAGGTGGCAATAGTGAGGTGGCATAGGGAGGGGGTGAAATATTTGTATCGCAGTGCACTGGAGAATGCAGACATGCAATGACAAGTTCATCCTAGGAGTAAAGTGTTGTAAGTGGGAAGCAAATATAAAATACGGTAAGGACGAATATGTGGTAGCTCAAAAGTCCTCAGAGCATGAGGCAAGCCAAGTTCTTTATGGTACATTCCCATCATGGCACGAGCGTCTTGTTGATAAGGAAACCTTAGCAAATGACAGCAAAATAGAAATGGAGTTAATTGGACGAGATTTATGGTGTATCCTGCATGATAGGAGTGTCGATTCATCTAGTGAGTTGTACCTAAGCTAGTGTTTCGATCCATTGACATATCTCTTGCAAAAGGAGCCAATGGAGAGCTAAATGGTAACCACCAAGTCTGTGTGATGATGGGTCTTAGCAATCTTAAAAGCATGCTTTTAGAATATGTGTTAAGAAATCCTTTTATTCAATACTTGTAATAGATTTTAGTAGACTATTGGAAAGTTAAAGAGGTGTAACTTTAATTTTCATTCTAGGTCAAGCCAAGAAGGGTGTTGTGCATGACCGCCATACAGGTGGCCTACTAAGATAGCAGAACAACGACAAACTTGCCATGTAGTGAAGTGAGTCGACAAGGACGTCAACAAATTAAGTGGAGAAGGATGTCCTGGCATGATCTTGTGCCGCGATTGGTCACAGAGCACATTATATGTGCATGACAATGCCTCGTGCATAGTGTCATGCATTATACACATGATACAGCTTTCATGTGCTGCATGAGTGCCCAAACACCGATGCTCTACCATTAGACATAGCGCCCGTCAATTATATCACAGGCCACACCTCAAGTCTTGTTATTCCTTAACTTTGGTTAGGAGATTAGTAATACATTTAAGAAGATGAAAAAAAAAAAAAAAATCTAAAAGAATTATTAAAATGGATAAATGATTGTGTAATAGTTGGATATTATTTCAGGTTTTTCGAAAGGTTATTTTGTATGTTCATTAATATCCATCACTATGTAATACATTTAAGCGGATCAAAAAAAATAATTCTCAAAAGTTGGATATGACATTTAATGACCTTATCCATCTTAGATTTTTCGAGAATCGAAGTTAAGGGTTGGAAATTTGTTATTTTTCTTTTCCTTTTTCCATCATGTTGTCATTCTTAAATAATTTAGAAAAAAAAAAAAATCTAAGATTAGGTAGATATTTAAAACTTCAAAACCAATAATCATCTTCCCTTTCAGTTTTTGTAAGCTATTTGAGGTGAATCTCACAATTGTTGTTTATAATTTTCAAAAAACCTTAGAAATAAAAAAAATCTTCAATATTATATTAAGGATAGTATTATTGCCAAGGCAGTTTTTGTTAATACCATAGCAATTTCAACATAAAAAACTACAGAAAGTCCTCCTTGCACTAACATTAACAAAAATTTCCCCAACAATTACATTAGCCTGTATCAAAATTTTGAATTAATTCTAATCCATATCCCTCCTCCTTGAAAGGAATATATTGTATAGGTAATGCATATTAGTGCACGTTTATAATAATTTTTGGAAAATCATAAATAATATCCAACCTTTAATAACTATCTTTACAATTATAAATTCATAAAGTATATGAAATGTATCCAGCAGCAATCATCATTACTTTTACAAATTAATTTTGCTCTTTTCCTTAAATGCATTAATGGATTTTAGCCGAGCGTTATGAATGATTTTTGGGAAAAAATAAAATGGAAAAGTATCAAAATAATTTCCATTCTTCTAAAACACATTCATGTACCACACCCTTACTAACCACCATAAATAACATCCTCTCCAAGCCCCCTTCCCCATCCTTGACTTTTAAGATTCAATACTATGGCCGAAAACAATAATGCTGCTAAGAAAAAAGTTTCAACCAACGAAAGAAGAGTTTGTTCAAGGCTCTCGAAAGGTTCAAAGCCCTATATAATGTCGAGGCATGTGCAATCGTCTATGGCCCCAAAAAGGCTCGTCTTGAGGTGTGGCCAAGTCTATATGTGGCTCGTGACATGGCCTTGAAGTTCCAAGCCATGCAAGGAATGCATACGAGCAAGGACACAAAAAAATAAGATGAAGAAGTAGAATTCCTTAAGGAGCATATTAGAAAGATAAGAGAGGAGATAGATAGTGTGGAGATGGAAAACCACGAGGAGAAAATTTTCATCGTGTTCAGCAAATGGTTGGCTCGAAAAGAACTTTCAAATATGAGCTTGGGGTAGGCCAAAGAGATCATTGCAACCATTGATCAAAAGGCAGCTGAGATCAAAAGGCTATTGGAGAAGCAAGAGGAGAGCTAGATCGAACGGAAATTATGTAAGGGCAAAGACCCTACCTATAGGAATAAGAGCTTACTTATGTAGGTTCTGGTTGTCCTTAAGATGAATAAATCAAATAAATGTTATTCTCTCTTAATCTTTAATCCTCTCTACAAGTAAATTATGGCTATTTGTCATATTCTTGTGTTACATTCATTTCAGAATAATTATTAATTGTAATTTTTTAAAGTCAAAACTAACAAAAAAATTATCATAATGTTTTTCAAATTTTACTGTATTAATCCTAAAATAATTTATTTTATTTTATTTTATATTGTTCTAAAATAATTTGTCACATTTTAAATATTGATTCCATTTACTTGTTCTTGTGCGTTTTTTGTTATTAAATTAATGCTCGCATCAACCAAAAGTGAGCAAACAAACCCACACCCATAACAACTAAAATATAACAAATTTTGATCTAAGAAACTATATGAGCAAAAGATAGGGGTTCCCTTAATCCCGCTAAAAAGAACTTCACACTTAAGTTCAGTTTACAACAATGAGTACTCTACATGGTCCAACACGAAAGAGATTGAAATTTCAAAATCTTTCTTTTTTTCCCCCTCTTTCCACTTTGAAGTCCAATACTTGTACTCCACCCTTGGCACATGCCCCTTCCAATCCTTAAAAATGCCCAAGTAAACAACAAAAGAAGTCTAAAGATACACCCTTGCTAGCTACAACTCCATTGCGCACTGGTACGACGCACCTCAAACACCTTTCCGACAGGCGAACAAACTCTCTAATGCCCATATATTTCCCTATGGATGACTGTTACCTTTCTCAACAACAACAGACCCAGTGCCTCAAGAGCTCCCGCATAAGCGGTGTCTGAGAGAGGTAGATGTAAGCAGCCTTACTCCTTCAGGGTACAACCCTGCCGAGAGGTTGTTTTTGAAGACCCCCAACCTTATAGGGTTGGTAACATTAGAACTTCCCAGAAAGTCACACATCCTGGTATTACTCTCGCCCAAGCATACTTAACTTCGGAGTTCTAATAGTATCCAGTTGTATTAGTGCCTAGTAAATAAACTCTGACTGTTACCTTTCTAATAATTTAAAAAAAAAAATTACACTTAAAATGATTACTAATTGAATAAAGTATCTAACGTCTCAATATTCCAACCCACCTATTTTATTTTTCTAAGTTTTCACATTAATAGAACAATATTTTTAAAAAATTACATTCTAGAAAAAGACATTTATATTTAGGAAATGTATCAATTTCAAATTTCTCATATTTCAATCTCCACGTCCTTGTTATAGCTATAGAAAACGAAAGAAAAACTTGGAGTAAATTACACATTACTACCCTAAGACTTGGTGCATTAACTTTTTAGTCCAAAAACATTGTTAAACATGACTTTAGTCCAAAAGTAACATGTATTCAATAAAATAGTCCATATGACGATATAAAAAAGTGTAAAACTTGTTATTTGTTGGTAACCCTACCATCCTATTGCTATATCCCGATCCAACACACGAACCGCAATACTGTAAAACTACTAATGAAGAAGAGTTGAAAGAGGAACCAATTTCACACGCTTACACGATGTAAACTATTTTATTAAATATACGTAACTTTTAGACTAAAATATTATTTCGTAAAGTTTATAAACTTAAAAAAACTAATATATCAAACCTTAGAGTACATACGTATAGTTCACCCAAAACCCAAGTCCAATATCCCATCCATAAACTCAAATGCAACACAGTGAAAACTCATGTTTCACCCATGTACACAACGACAACACGTATTTAATAGCAATTGCACATTCTTTTTCTTTCTATAAATCCACAGGAAATAGGTTATTCAAAGGGTGACCCAAATTCTGATTAAAAAAAAAAAAGGGTGACCCAACTAGGGTACCTTATTATAACCTTTGATGTTTGGTCCACTCCTTGGTCCTTAATCTCGAATTTTTTTTTTTTTAGCTTATCTAATCCAACTTGATTTGGAGTTATTAATGTATCACAACTTGCTCAACAACAACAGTCCTAGTGCCACAAGGGCTCCCGATTGCGCAAGGTTGCCGCGGGGGGGGGGGGGGGGGGGGGGGGGGGGGGGGGGGGGGGGGGGGGGGGGTGTTGTTGTAGGATGTATGCAGCCTTACCCCGTCAGGGTGAAATGCATCACAACTTGCTATTTACTAAAATAAGATAAGATTTAAAAAGAAAAAAAGAAAAAAACCTAAAACTAAAACTAAATGAAACTATGCTACATCATTCTCCCCATCTTAAAAAGATAGTTCGTCCTCGAACGAGAAGAAGGCCTACACAAGTGATGTAGTGAAGCGGACGTAGGTAAGTCTTGAAGCAACTGAGACTTGAGGGTATCAATAAGCTCCATCAATAAGAATCTTTACAGAGTTGTCAAATCCATTATAGTTATGCAATGATTGAACGACCAAGGACGCACGAAGATGACACCACAATCAAGAAGCTCCACACAAAAAAGTGTGATGGAAAGAGCAAGTGCCCTGGTCTCCAATCAACCTTCACCGTACAGCACACTATCTTACCGATATCATCATGCTGGAAACTAAAGAGTCAAATAAGGTGGGAATGCTCCTGCGGTGCCCTTAGCTCTTGAACTATTTGTCTACATATCAAATTAGAAGTAGCTCCCGTGTCAACAATTGCATGTACAAGTGTTCCACGTTCACCCCAAGTGGCTACCCCAACATGTTTAAAAATAGCAGTACGTGGTCCAAAAGTTCGAGGATCCCTATTCTTCAACTTAGAGGGGTGAGTAGTAGTAACACAAATAATCAACTTATATCATCTTACTTATTCTCATCTTCAAATCCCGAATGCTCAACTATCTCGACCCTCTATTCTCTAATTAACTTGTTTCTTCTCCATTAACGTCAGCAAAGGACTTATCATTAGATGAGTTAGGTTCTATGAGAGTCACCATCTTTTTAAACTTCAAAGGGCAATCTCAATCTGGGTATCCTTTTATTCCACACTCATAACACACGATAGAACTTCTAGGGGCCATATTTAATCGAGGACCTAAGCGTCTTGTTGCATCTTCCATTTACATTTTACATTCATGGCATAAGTAGCCATGTGCACAGACTCAAACGCCATATTGTACAACTCTGCCTAAATATGAGGGTTTAAGACCACCACTATATCTTATGACGCGTTGGTGCTCAAATCCCTCAAACAAACGAGTAACAAGTTTCGCAAACTCACATGTGTATGTTGGTACATCTTTTTCTGTCATCTTCAACGAAAATAATTTAGAATACGATTAGGGAGCATTATTAAAAGTCCAAACTTTCTAATCATCTCTTCCTTTAATTGGTTCCACATCAAAATTAAGCCTAGTAGACCTTGGTGAGTTTCAATATAAATCCACCAACTAAGAGCACATTTGTTGAAACAAGTTACAACAAAATGACTTTGATCTTCTTGTTCAACCCCTTTACAAGTAAAGATATTCTCCATGTGACTAATCCATCCACGAAAGTTCTTCAACGTCCCCTTTCCCATCAAATTTCGGTATTTCCAATTTAAATCCATAGTCCTACTTATGAATGGAATTAATATTACCAAAATTAAAGTCTGAGGGTCTTACTATTTATGCACTCGTCTGTGTAATTGCACTCGAAGTGCCAAAAAGTTCCTTGGGTATAGCAATGGCGCGAGACGGTATGAGAGTGCCACCTCCTTACCCATACCCAACATCCAATATCATAATCATACCTGCCCTATTACCCACCACTAGCATGAAGTGGATAATCATACTTCCACTACCCCTAGGCATTTTTAATAGATAAATTAAGTATAAATTTAATATATCATTATTTTATATTTAAATTAGTCAAATACACATTAAATCATACACTGTAGGGTGGATCTGAGGCGAATATGAGGCAAGGGGATGCGCGTATGGTGGGTATGGGGCGGGAACAACATTATACTCATAACCATTCCATACCCATGGCTGGTATTTGCATTTGTATCCTATCCCCATACCTGCTACCTGTCTTACTAGAATCCGTAATGGAGCACCCGTAGGTAACGAGTTTTACTCACACCAATATCTTCGGATGTCGCTTCTCGTGACCATAATCAATTTCCTAAGTTCCTGTAATTTTGTCGAAACAAAGGAGTAGACTTCATAATATCTCCTGAAAATTACTCGAGACACTCATCAACTTGACTACGTCAGGAAACAAGTTCAACTAGTTGTTGCAACTGGACAAAATCATCGTTTCTTGCAATGGTTGCAATATGAGGAATTAGGGTTTCGAATAGGGTATTGGACATATGAAACTTTCGAAATAGGGTAAGAGTTTCGTGGAGAACAAAAGTCGTATCAATTGGGGTCGATTGTGCTATGAACTTGAGTTGATTTGAGGTTTTGGGTCAAGTTACGGCTTTTGGGTGGGGTATAGCGTCAATTCATGGCTTCAAAATTGAACCAAAGGAAAATCGTGGTTCTAGGGTTCGAATCAACAAAGTGTTGATAGTGGGTAGCGAGTGAATCGAAGGTGATTTCCGGCTTAAGGGTTCGGCTGGTTCAAACACAAACCTTCAAAGCTACTTCCGAATAGGGGTTAGGGTTCGTCTGGGAACGATGGCGGTGGGGGTTTCGAGAGTGGTGGGTGGCGAAGGTCTGGTGATTGAATGTCAGTGGTGAGCTGGTAGCGACAATGCTGGCGGCAGTCCAAAACTCGGGCTCCGATACGAAATTGATGTAGCAGAACTTGCTATTCAAAAACAAAACTCAATTTATTTCCCCAAAACTGCCAACTAATGAATTACAAATATCTATAAATAGAAAAAGATAAACCCTAAGATAGTATTGAATCAGATAAAATAAGATAAATTTTAATTTAACTAGGAAACTACTTTCCTAAAATAAGATAAAAGAAAAGAAAACTAAACTAAATAAAATTGTGTCACATCAGCTATACATCAAAGAACTGAAATACAAATCCCAATTGGAAAATTCAATTCAATATTGTGTCAAACTAGTTATTATTTGATCCGGTCCTCGACCCCACGTTTAAACTTTTATATTACCACACCCTAATAGGGAACTCATGGTAAATAGGGGTAATGAGGATTAACTTTTACCCCTCATTGGTAAAATCAAGAAAACCCTTAAGAGGCTCTTCTTTTAAGAGGAATCCCTGATGCATCAGCAAGAGTGATAAGGAGGAGAGCCCTTTGTGCGGAAAAGCCGCACAGCATAACTCCAGAACCCCATGACTTACACTTGCTAACCAATCTACTACTTTATATGCTTCTTGATAGCAATGGCGGAAAGCGACTTGAATAGACTGGGTTTTAATCATCTTAATATACTCCACAGTAGTAATGATTTCTGCAGGAACAGTATATGCACCGACGACTGCCGTTAAAACAACTTCATTATCTCCCTCGAGCATTAGTCTTGACTTACCTAAATGACGAGCATAGAACAGCGCATCCTTAGCTGTTACTACTTCTACCACAATGATAAGAGGCATTTCCCAAAGAACGGGATCCAGCCAGAACAACCTCCCCTTGATGATCATAAATAATGGATCCTACAGAAGCAAACTTCCCCCACCTAGACCCATCAAAGCTGGCCTTAATCCATTCTGGCGGAGGAGGGCTCCACGAAACCCACCTGCCAACATCCCTTCTTTTACATTCTCATCTTCATAGCCATCCATCTCCTTATCAACTTTGTTGCGGCAGATCCATTCTAAATGCATATGCTTAGCGAGAACCCCAATCTTTTGTGGATTAGAAATCATTCCCCTGAACAGAGAATTATTTCTCTTTCCAAATGTGCCACCACAAAATAATAAACCGAGTAGCTATCCTTAGCTCTTCCGCTCCACAAGTCCTTCGACGTCTAATCTCATCGTTGAATTTCAACTATCCCACATTAGAAGTTGAGAAGCAATTCCCCAGATTAATTTAGATTGAACAGTGGAAGAGAATATGATTCAGATGCTCACATTTGTGAGCACATCGAGGACACTTAGTGTCTAAGAGCATCCCCTGTCGTAAGGCTATTACTAAGAGCTTGCCATAGGAATACCTTCAACTTAGGATGAATATCGAAATTCCAGATCCAGCGGAATTTCCAAGAATTCCTCTCAGACCATTTAAGATTGTGAGCTAACTAGGTTGCCAATTTAACAATGATATGCCCTAAGCATGTCAAGCCCCAGCATCTTCTATTCTCACAACTGTATTCTTCGAGAGGGGGATACCCAAGATATTCTTATACAGATGCTCAAGCAATACCTTCCCAAGTTTCACCGTGTCCCATTCTCCATCTCGGATAAAATGTGCCACATTAATGTTGGGATCATAACCTAATGACAATGCTTCGATCATTTCCACCAAAGGTCAATCCAAAGCCCACCTAGCCTACCAAAAGCTGACCTGCTCCCTGTTACCACTTGTCTAAGTAATCCCTTTTTTATAAAATGTTCCGAGCAGCCAGAATACCTTTTCAGGCTGGGGAATCTGTTTTCTTTACAATCTTGACCCAAACATTATCTGTCATTGAAGACCTTCCACCCCAGTTTACGGAGCTATGTAAGATTAATTGTCTCTCGTCATAGACCAAGTCCACCTTCCCCTTTAGGCCTACACACCTCATCCCAAGCTATCATTCATTCATTCCGAATGTGGACCAGATTTCCACAAAAATTTTTGATTTGGTCTATCCAATAACACACTTTCATAGGTAGTTAGAAGCATTACATGATATGATTGGGGATAGACTCGAGCGTTGGCTGTATAAAAGTTGCTCGACCTGCCCTCATAAGAGGGAGAGATGTTACAAAAAGTTCTAGATAATTTTTTCCCTATTTATAACTTTCTTTATTCTTGCCCCTTTACCCAATTGTCAAACAAGACAAACTTATTTACCCATCTTTACTCTTGCCCATATTTATTAAACATACCGAAACAAGGAATAGGATAATCTCTTACCCTCCCCCTTACCCAACTCTACCCAATTGCCAAACAAAGTCAAAGGTCTAGTTCAGTCTAGTATAGCCTATTTATTAAACATACCCAAACAAGGACTAGGATAATCTCTTACCCTTCCCCTTTTTACCCACCTCTACCCAATTACCAAACAAAGTCAAAGGTCTAGTTCAGCCTAGTGTAGCCTATTTGGAACCAAAGAACACCCTCAATCAAGAAGGCAGTGTCCGACATAAAGTTTTATTTTTCCCTTTCTGGATTAGGGCGAGGAGAAAGAAATTTCCCTTAGATAATATCAAGGGAACCTACAAGTATGCACAGGAGTTGCACTGGGATTAATCAACACAGATAAACAATAATGCAAATTTCAATTAGCAAAGGCCTAAATCTAAAACATTAGATAGCATAATCAGCACTAAATCCTTTCCTCAAAAAATATTTCAATTAAGACAAAATAAAAGCTGAAACTTTGGACAATTTATATACCTTAAGAGTTTATCTTGCCCAAAATAAAGATGGTGCTATCATTTGCTGCACATATTGATTAGATACAGATCTTGAGCCTTAAAACTGCATAAACCAAAAGAGAAGAATATAAACATTCATGATAAGGAAACAGAAAGGACAGATTTTACAATTTACAATAGTGAGGTATTGTTATACGTTTTCACAAGCTTTATGTTTAACTAGAGTTCATTCACCTCTCTACTTTACCCTAAAGTACCTTTGTTAGATAAGAGTATTTCCACAATGATACGATCCTCTGACTCTTTCAATAAGACCTAAAACATAGCAAATCCTTACAAAATAGTTGACTCTGACATTTGGATGTAGACTTGTTTCCGATTTTCAGAATTTGGGTAACATAGATGTTACCAGAAGCAATATGACTTATAATAGTCATTTTGCTTCTACATTTTTGGTATTTTCAACATTTGGTAGCGGATAGGTAACACAACAAAAATATCGAATTTTAAAAGGTAAACTGAATGTAGAATGTGGTGATGAATGAAAATTCACAAATTAGCAGTAAATCCAAGTGAAATACGCTATAATGCATGGAACCTAACAGTAGGCAGCCATTACATTGCAACTGTCCCACGACAACTGCAGCCAATTACTCTATTTCCACAACAGCCGGACCTGATTATTCTTTACTAGAACTGACCAGTTGACCTGAACCCGACTCGAACAGCAAGGGTTAGGATTTGATGATTTCGTGACTGAACCTTGATACAACCCAACCGCAAGAGATTCGATCAGAACCTGACTCGTAACACACCCAACCAACTAGATAATCTAGTCTAACAATAGAAGGTACAACTAGCTCAGCAGATATAGTCTCTGGGAGGTGGTGCCAGAGACTTTGGATCAAATCCCGTCTTCATCATTTGGAGAGGGATTTAGAGGGATTTGGAGAGGGTTGTCCCCTTGTGTAGTCCATTTAGCTTCTTTACCGTTGAAAAAGAAAATTATTATGGTCTAACAACCCATTTTTGCAACTTTGCGACTGCAATTAAATACCAAGTTGGAGAAGAAAGGGTGCAGTCATTTTCTGTCAGATAACCGAAGCATAAGAGCATTACCTGAAAGTGCCTTGTGCTGGGGCAGCCACTAGATCATCTCTGTTGCTGATTGGAACCTGAGGCCCCAACTGAAGGTGTGGTGGGCACACTACCTGCTGACCCATTTTCAGCCTGTGAGGATAAACCCCACTTTCCTTCTGATTCGAGGGGCTCGAATACATGGACCCCACCATCCGAAAGCCCAACAGCAAACTGGTTCGTTTCGTGCGGATGAGCAGCAATGACAAGCGGGTGGACATTAGAGCTACTGCGATATGAAAATCAACAAAGATCATGAGAGAGAATGTAGCTAGCTTCAAAATATTGGTCAAATCAAGTAAATATAAAAGCCAAAGTCCTATGATATAGCATCCCGCAAGTAAGTGCACCAGGAGAAAAAGCTAAAGAAAGTTGACCAAAAGAACCTATTTGCATAATACTATCTTTTTGTTGATTTGCCATACTACCTTTCTTTGTTACAGAATAAATGCCATCTTCTGACTTTTCAAAGTCAAAGAAGTCAAATTTCAATATAACGTCAGAAAATATAACAGCAATTGAACGTTATTACAACAATACCCCCCTAAATTATGGTCAAATTTTGCTTGTTTGAGTTTGGAAAGTGATGCGCAGCATTTATTCTGGATTATAGGTACCTTACAATATGTAGGACTCAACGCAAGGTCCAATCTTAGCCCTTAAACTTGACATATTTGTTTCCATTAATTAATTTATTCCACCTAGGTGGGACCCTAATTTGACTCTATCTCAGATTCCCGGACAGTGGACAATGGATCTAAGCAAAGTAGTTCTAAGAGAGTTCCACCTTCATTATCTCAATTAGGAGTTCTTTGATAGGAGGAACTTCCAGAAGATGGAGTTTTGACTCTGAATCGAACTTGGCCCCTTGTTCCTGGTATTACAAAAGGCAAATATAGCCTCTGTTTCAGTCCATTAGTTTTGGAATCTCATAAGAGCTTAGGAAATTGTTGTGCTCTCTACCGTGGGGAAGAGCACATGCTACCAACTTTTTTATTTGTTTGCCATTGCAATATCTCTTATTATATTATATCGCAATGGATTCAAGTATGCATTCTCAATCTACATTCTAACAATATTTGAAACTTGAAGGCATTTGGCTAATAGAATATGAAAATTAAACAATGATAGCACAATCATCCACCAAAAACGAGATAACTTCAGCGCTGAAGCAGTACCTGAAATTAGCTGGGAGATACGCAGAAGGATTGATGCGGCATCGTATTGTAAGGTGTGCAGCAGTAAACACACAAACAGTTGCATCCAAAAAGCTGGCATACACCAGTTGGCTATCACACGAAAACGTTGCATGAGAGATTGGAGCCGAAGATTCCCGTGGGAACCACTGCCAACAGAAAGATATAGTGTCAGAAATTGTTGGTAAGGGGATCAATATCATCTCTTATGATCTCACAGATGGAACATGGAATCCAATTGTAGTTTGATCATTGAAGGTGTGGCAAAAGTGGAGTATCAAGGACATAGTTGCACAAAGCGGGAGCAGAAACGGAAACAGGAACGGGAGAGCGGGCAATCATAGAAGTTTCTAGGGTTGGGATCATGGAGGGAGCAATTATATTATTGTATACTATGTATTAGAGAACTCCGAAGTTAAGCGTGCTTGGGCGAGTGTAGTACCAAGATGAGTGACCTTCTGGGAAGTCCTAGTGTTGCACCCCTCAAGTTGGGGGTTCTCGGAAACAGCCTCTCTTCAAGGTAGCACCCTGAAGGGGGAAGGCTACGGACATTCTCCCCCCCCCCCCCCCCCCCCCCCCCCCAAAAAAAAAAAAAAGACCTTTCTTAGGCGGGAGCCCTTAGGGTATTGGGAATGTTGCTTTGCTTATGTATATAAGAAAAAGTAATAAAATGTTATTAACTGCGCCGTAAAAGCATAAATATCAAAACAAAGTGAATATTAGGCAATAACCAAGAAACTTAATTACTCCAATGAATAAGATCTAGAAAATTGATTCTAACATGTCCACAAAATTCAATCATTCTTTAAAACCCAGTGATATAATTAGCAAACAATAATCTAATAAGCATCCTCTTATCAAAATAGTTCTATAATTGTTTGAATTGTGTTTCTATCGAGTTTGATACGAATTGGAAAGCGAATCTAACTTTGCAACGCCGAATCGCATTTCCAAAGTGTGAAACTTTAGTATTTTAGGAGTTTTCTACAACTATGGTCAAGGATGTTACACAATGGGTCAATCTTTCTTATGTCAACTTCTGTCTTCTAGTGCAGCCATCATGGTTATTTTTTAGAGGATCATAAGTTACTTTGAAACCTCAATAATGTCACCGGATAGATATACAATTAATGAGTATATCCCTTTATAGTTTTTAACATATAAAATACAGTTATAAACATATTCTAGTAAATTTAATTGACAAAATAGCATCATGTAGGCCATTACAAAAATACATTTCTACAAAAAGTCATATAGCATAAAGGCTAGCTCAAGATTAGTTTCATAATAGTCTTTGTTTGATTCCACAGATAGAACAGCAGATACCTGTTTAACGCATTCTAATTGTCTTGCTTCATATACACCAAGCTGACTCTCATGTACAACCAGAAAATGTATCTGATCCTGATGGAACTGGACACGAGTATCGGACTGTGCTGTTGGCGACCTTCCAGCCGGAAGCTGCAGGAATCGGGACTTCTGCCTTTCCCAACCATCAGAGCTCCATACACAAATCTGGACACAGAATTCCAGAACTCCACATTGTGTACACAGGGATAACATGCATAACATGTTCATTGCACAAGTTGATGCCAAACACAAACAATAGCTATTTGATAACTAAGCACCTGTTTGATATAGTTTTCTATTCGTAATATTTAGTTTTTTAAAAACGAAAAAAAAATCATATTTTGGACATGATGTTTCTAGTTTTGGTTTCCTATTTTTAATTTTTTTTCCTAATTTGGGTGAAAATTGAAAATAGAAAACCAAAAATAGGGGAGAAAAAAGTGTTGCAAGGCTGTGTTTTTAATTTCTCAAAAATCAAAAACTGCAAACAATATATGATGCCAAACAAACCCTAAGACATTGAAAGCAGCCACAATAGCTGAGTTGTTCGATACCTTGCCACTAAAATGGTGGTCTAGGTTCATAAAATCAATTTTCAATTCGGATCGAATGGGGATCCAGGTTTGTTGAATCAAATCCCAGTACACTGAGGTCCTTGTGCTCACGGAGGTGGGATTTATTTTAATCCTTTTGCTTCCAGGAAATTGAATGAAAACCCGACAATCATTAATTTAATTGTCACACTTTTTAACATATATATACATTTCTAAGCACGTTTTTAATAAATAAAACACATTACATATGGTTTAGACGCCATTGGAAAAGCATTATCGTGTAACAGTCAATTGAATAGTGGTTGGCCTTGAAACCATTATATAACAGCCTTTATTGATTATATGTCCAGAATAATGCAAAATGTACCTGAGCATCTGCACCAGATGAGACGAGCACATTTAACGAATGGGAGAAGGCTAGGCCGGTAATTCTTTTCGAGTGGCCTTTCAACTTGCTTTTGACCTGTATTTAGAAATGGGGATCAGCAAGCAAGTACATACTAAACTTTGTTGTCATCAAATGAATATAAAGTGAAACATACCTCATCTACACGGACATTATATATCTGGATAGTAGAATCATCCATGCCAATGGCAATAATATTGTTATCTTGAGGATGGAAAGCAATAAATGTTGCCGCAGGTGGCGGGGGCATAAAAGTTGTCATTGTCTGCACTCACCCAATAAAAGTGTAAAAAATTCATCAGTAGATACTATTACAGATGACCTACAGTTTTAAAAAGTTTGCTGCTGTGACTACCTTAAATGTCATCATATTGAACAAGGAAATCTTTCCTCCTGAGGCAGACATCACATAAGAATCATTCTTGGACAATGCAAAGCAGGAGCCAGTATCTTCCAGGTTAGTGTCTGCTATGTCGTTTGTCATCAAAATGCCACTTGAGGGTTGCCATAGTTGAGGTGAAATGCTTGCTGTTGCCTAAATACGGAGCAGTTCTTATGAAAATATCAGGAACTTGCTTATGGGACTTAAGAATGTCATTGATCGGATATGTCAGACATAAATAATACCTTGCCAGTTGAGTTGCGCTCGTTTCGCTGCCACTTCCAGAGCAAGTGAATGGCATTTGATGCTAATGCCAGAACTGCATTACCAGAATTTGTGTATATCAACCTTGAGATCTGCATTAGATACAGGATATTAAGATTTTCTTCTTCAAGCAAGCAGTACCAGGGGAAAAAAACTCAGTGGAAGGAAAATGGTCACAATTTATCTGATTTAGCATCGGGGCCTACTGGAAAGTATTGAGGGCAACAAAGCTCAAAACAAATCTGATTTCATGTATTCCAATAGCTAGGGGTGGTCCAATTGACCCATGAATAGTGTTGGGTTATGTGTAGAGCCTGGTTGTATTGGGCCTTGTTGAGAAGTATAGGATTGGGCTAATCCTATTGAGGCCCATAACACATTCAGATTTTAGTGTGGCAGCTCTATATATACACAGGGGTTGTGTATGTTACCATCGGGATTGAGAAGGGTTTGAGAGAATGATTGAGAGTTGAGATATGTCTCATATAAACTCCAATAATATAATGAAATTATTGTGCTCCCCTCTGTGGATGTAGGCTTCGGCTAAACCACGTAAATTCCAGTGTTCTCCCCTATTCCCCTCTCATATATATGTGTACAGACTAGTACTAGTTGCGCTGTTACTTTGAAGAATGTGCGACATATTCCTGAATTGTGCCTTAATCTGATTTCTGTGAATTTTCTGGATAAGGAAGGTTATACACATCATCTTGGTGATGAAAAATGAAAGCTTACCAAGGGATCACTACTAGTAGCTAGAGGAAAGCTTTGTTGTTGTTTATACAAGGCACATGTGACAGTGTATGGAGGTGAATTGAACGCAGTCGAGGATGACGCTTCACCCAATTTGTGGCACAGACAGCTAGCTCATGTCAGTGAGAAAGGGTTGCAGATATTGGCTAAAGAGTCCCTCATTCCTTCACTTGAAGATAAGTCATTGAACCCTTGTAATGATTACTTGTTGAGTAAGCATCATAGAGTCATTTTTCGAAAACAATCGAAACATAAACAAAATAAACTTGAATTGATACATTCAGATGTATATGGTCCTATTGAGGTGGAGTCTCTAGGAGGAAGTCGTTA
Source organism: Simmondsia chinensis (assembly GCA_018398585.1). Lineage (NCBI taxonomy): Eukaryota > Viridiplantae > Streptophyta > Magnoliopsida > Caryophyllales > Simmondsiaceae > Simmondsia > Simmondsia chinensis. The sequence goes on from JAGTTD010000011.1 coordinate 7,158,640, forward strand.
TTTTGTTACTTTTACTGACAATATTCCACGAAAAACTCGAGTGTTTTTGTTGAGATCCAAAAGCCAGGTATTTCAAGTTCTTCAGCAGTTTCACACCATGGTGGAGAGACAGATAGGTATATTGCTGAAGTGTCTCCGAACTGATAATGGGAGAGTACATTAACCGTGATCAAAAGGTACTATAAGAAGCATGGGATTTGCCACGAAAGGACAAAATCAGATATTCCGCAGCACAATGGGGTTGCGGAAAGGATGAACAGAACCATTGCGGAGAAAACCAAATGTTTGCTCGGAATGTCGAAGCTGCCTAAGGCATTTTGCTGTGAATATTATTGTGTACATTATCAACAGTGCTCCATCTATTCCTTTGAATTTTGACATTCCAGAAGTGTGGATTGGGAAAAGCATTTCTTATTCTCACTTGAAGGTGTTTGGGTGCAAAGCCTTCATGCATGTGCCAAAGAAACAGAGATCGAAGCTTGACAGTAAGCTACTCCGTGCATATTTGTAAGATATGATGATGAGGAGTTCGGTTATAGATTATAGGACCCGGTGAAGAGAAGTACCATGAGAAGCGGAGATGTTACGCCTCATGAACATGAAAACATGGCTAATTTTAACAAGTTGGAGAAGATTACATGTGCCCCTAGTGGTGTTGCTGATACCACACCAATTTCATTTTCATCAAGTGCCACAAATGAAGAGCAGGCTCATGATGGGACAGAACTCGGGAATGACACTAAGCCAGGTGCAGTTGATGATGCTCCAAGCCAACCCCCCAACCAGTGACTGCAGAGCCTCAGGTAAGAAGATCTGATAGACAGCGTCGGCCGTCTATGAGGTATTCCAGTTCTGATTATATTTGTCTTACTGATGAGAGGGAGCCAAAGAGCTACCAAGAAGTGCAGACTCATGAAGACAAAGATTGCTGGGTGAAAGCAATGGAGGAGGAGATGAATTATTTAGAGAAGAATAGAACCTATGAGTTGGTTGATCTTCCTAAAGGCAGAAAAGCACTTCAAAACAAGTGAATGTTCAAGCTGAAAAAGAATGGTGATCGAGTTGTGAAACATAAAGCTCGATTGGTGGTGAAAGGCTTCAACACAAGAAAGGAATTCACTTTGATGAAATCTTCACTCCAGTTGCGAAGATGGGTTCCATTCGAGTGGTACTGGGTATGGCAGCTAGCATAGTTAATTAAATACGGTACGGGAATAGAATGGAGTTTGATACATATGTGTATTATTCGGCTTTTTACAATAAAAGTTTGGTCAAAAATTCGATGAAAAATGCGTTGACTCATAGCAAACGTAGATAAATATATTCGTGCTTAAAACGGTTTCATTTTCAAATATACAACTCAAAAATTCGGATCATTTTTTGCAAAATTAAAGTACATAGACACTAAAACAATGGAAAAATATCACTTAGGTATCATGAAATTGGACTATTTATCACATAGGTACCTTGACATTTCAATATATACAATAAGAAGGCTTCAATATTTTATCACATAAGTATCTATGTCGTAATTTGATGAATTCTTGTACGAATCTGACCTATTAAATACAAAAAATACAAATTTAATACATGCATACGATAATACACATAAATCATGTCAATATTTTCAACAAAAGTTCAACGAATTGTGATTAAAAAATTTAGTGAATTTTGATATAAACCAACTAAGTAATAAACTTTTGAAACCTTAAAGTACTCCATTACGTATTTTGAAACCTTATTTTGGTACGGCAAAAGCAAGAGAAGCAATGGGCTGGGCTAGACCTAATTTTTATTTCAAAATTCAAATATCAGTTTTTAAGTGACAGAATTTTTGGAAAAAAAACGTGCATATTTTTCTTAAAATACATATAATACGTTTTATTTTTAAAAAGCAATTTTTTTCAAATTTTTGGAAAAATTACGTAAAAGCGAGTATTATATGGCATTAATACGTATACGCGTATTATTCGCGTATAATACGCAAATTTACTAACTATGGCAGCTAGTATGGATCTTGAACTTGAACAATTAGATGTGAAAACTGCATTTCTCCATGGTGACTTGCAAGAGGAGATCTACATGAAGCAGCGTGAAAGATACGGAGTTCAGGGTCAAAAGCATTTGGTTTGCAGATTCAAAAAGAGCTTGTATGGTTTGAAACATGCTCCTAGGCAGTGGTACAAGAAGTTTGACTCCTTTATGGTGGGCCAAGGGTACAAGAGAACAATTACAGATCATTAAGTGTATATAAGGGAATTCTCTGGAGGTAATTTCATAATTTTACTTCTTTATGTTAATGATATGCTAATTGTTTGTCAAGATGCAGATATAATTCGAAGACTTAAAGAGTAGTTATCAAACTTTTGAAATGAAAGACTTCGGTCCAGCAAAGCAGATTTTGGGTATGGAGATCACCCGTGATAGAGAAGGTGGAAAGTTGTGGTTATTACAAGAGAAGTATGTTGAACGAGTGCTTTATAGGCTCAGCATGAAGAGTGCTAAACCAATTAGCACACCTCTTGCCTCACATTTCAAATTAAGTAAACTGTCTTGTCCTGTGACCAAGAAAGAGAAAGAAGTGATGTCTTCTATTCCCTGCTTCTCTGATGTTGGGTCTCTGATGTACGTCATGGTTTGTACTAGGCTAGATATTGCTCATGTTGTGGGTGTTGTGAGCAGGTTTCTTTCAAATCCAAGGAAAGTTCATCGGGAAGCAATGAAGTGGATGTTTAGATATTTGTGGGGTACTTCCAAACAATGTTTGGAGTTTTAGAGGCTCGAGACCAATTCTTGAAGGGTATACAGATTCTGACATGGCAAGATGTCTTGATAGTAGGAAATCTACTTCAGGTTATTTGTTCAATTTTGCAGGGGGAGCTATGTCTTGGCAGTCCAAGTTGCAGAAGTGTGTTTCTCTCCACTATTGAAGCTGTGTATATTGCTATTGTTAAAGCAGGGAAACAGATGTTGTGGATGAGGAGGTTTCTTCAAGAGTTGGGTGTGTAATAGAAAAAGTATGTGGTATTCTGTGACAGTCAAAGTGCGATGGACCTGAGTAAGAATTCCATGTATCATGCCCGCACAAAGCACATTGATGTAAGATATCATTAGTTGCGTTCTATGATTGAAAAAAAGCTAATGATGTTGAAGAAGATTCACATTGACAAGAACATGGCAGATATGTCGACAAAGGCAATACCTAGTGCCAAGCTGGAGCTATGCACTAGTTTGGCCAGTATTGACTCCAAGTAACTTGATACGAAGTCATCTCCTCCTCGAAGTGGGCTGGAGCAATGTATAAAAAGGTGCAAGGCGCACTGAGGCGATAGAGGGTCCTAATGCCTAGGCGCAAGGAGCAAGGCGAAGGAGCGTGGCTTAGCGAAGTGAGGCGCACAGTTTCGTAATTTGCATTCATATTCTATATTTATAAAATATTTTATGAACATAAGCTAAAAAATTAATTAATTATGTAATATAACAGCTCTAGTTAAAAATCTATATAGTGCTTAAGAAAAATACCGCTAAAAAATATTGATATTCATCAAAAGGCGCTGTATTATACATATCAACATAAGCTTTTTTACAAAAATTGTAAATATATCAACATAAGCGTTTTTACAAAAATTATGTAACACAATAAAAACACACATAATATAATAATATGTTAAAGTTAAGGCAAAATATACCAAAAAAACAAAAGGCGCGCAGCTCTTCGTGCGCCTTAGTGCCCCTTGGCGAGCCTCACTGAAGTCGCCTCGCCTGAGGCTTGTGAGGCGATGGAGGTGCGTCTCAACGCCTAGACGCGCCTAGGAGGCACGCTTTTTTATACACTGGTTGGAGGGAGAGATTCCTAGGGAGCATAATATGTACTATAGTCCAGCCCACATATTATAAGTTCTAATTTTGGGTTAAAATTAAAAGGGATTTAAATGGGCTAAAATGAGCTCATGCTTGCCCATAGGCCTTAGGGCTTGATCTTATATAATAAATACATACATACATACATACATATATATATATACATATATATATATATATATATATATATATATATATATATATATATATATATATATATTTGGGTGTTGGGGTTAAGGTGATGCAAGCATAAAAAGTGACGGCAGCCATCATTAAAAGAAGTGAAGCGTGAGCAAATGACAAAAAGCTTTGCTCGTGGAAATTCCGATATTTTTGGTAAAGAACGAGGATTGATCTTGAAGCAATTTGGAGAGGGTTTCTAGGCGTTATTTGGAGTGAATTGATCGGGTGAATCAATTATTCAAGGGGCTATGGAGGTAATCCTTGTATTGCTCATATTGCTTATAGGTTTCAAGTTAAGGCAAACATCTTAAAACCATAGACATTGTCATTGCTATTTTAATAGTGGATTTTTCTGTTGGTTTGCCCCGTAAAGGCCTCTTAGTTAAAAAAGGCCTAGATATCACCTTGTCAAGAAGCCAACTATCCCAATAATTTAAGCTATAGGGCCGATAAAATTCCACAAATAGCAATTCTCTAAAGGATGCAAATATTAAGAACACATAGACCTGTCACTGAATCCACATATTAAGGACACAGATCTTCCAAGATTCTTAATCATATGAAAACATCTGGGTTTTAGTTGCTGCTGACCCACTTCCACAGCACTGTAAAAGGATGGAACACTCCTGATGTTCCCTCGAATAAAATTTATATTTTCTAGGTGAGCCAACCCTGTATTTGATCTGTTCAAATACATGTCTTCCTGGTTAGTTTGTTCCTAATGCACAATGGCAACCAATCTTCTTCAAAACTCTATTCACCACCCCTTAATGTTTATTCACATAAGGAACATACCCAGTGCCTCAAGGGCTCCCGCCTACGCAGGGTCTGGGCGGGGGCGGATGTACGCAGCCTTCCCCCTTCAGGGTGTCAACCTGAAGAGAGGCTGTTTCCCAAGGTATGGCAGATGTCAATGTAAATAAATTTTGCACTTTATAAGCATGTCCAAATAAATGGTTATAGCCCCACAAGATATGGAGGATGTCAATGTTAATAAATTTTGTATCTAATCTAAGAAATCAGGGGGGAAGAAGCAAGTTCGCCAAGAAATTAACAATGATAGTAGGAAACTCAGTTCCATGAACAGCTGGGTCCTGTTTCATATATTACAGAGAAGAATATCGACAATCTAGCTAAGTGTCCTAGAAGCACATTAACGAAGGAGACACTATCCATTTAAATGCTGTTATAACACCAAATTTGTCATCCCAGTAAGTCTTTGTTTCGTAAATAGCAACTCAAGAATCATACCTTAGTCACTCTCACGTGCTCCGGAAGCCTCAATGACCGAAACTGAGATGGTTCACTAATTTCAGAAAGCTTCCAAATCTTTGATTTGTCATTGGTTTCTTCAGGAATTCTAGATTTCAAATCTCCCAAAGTTCGGGCATCTCCATTCTGGCAAAATCAATTATATGTTACTGAAATTGACTATACTGAAATTGACTATATTCCTATGCACAAAAACTAGGGTCTGTCACAATATAGGATGCAAGATAAGGAGGTAACTACAATTTAGAAGTTGTGCGCAAGAGATGTAATACATGGATCAAGCACACATACCATTGCAGGAGGAATGGCTACCATCGAGGTGCTTCGTTCCGGAAGTCCAGCACTAGTAGCAGCGGCAGCGGCAGCGGCAGCGGCGGCAATAGGGTTTAATGTTGGCTGCAAGAGACAGCAACAATAAGCAATGGTCTTGATAATACCAACAAATGGGCAATAAGTAGATATCCTTTCGATGTCACCTTTGTCAAAGATTCAGATGCTCGAGAGGAATTATAAGAGATATTTTCAAAAGTGCGTAATAGGCGAAGACCATCAGAATTAGCCAAGATTTTGATCCCGTTATCACTAGCAGAAACAGCCAAGAGTGAACCATCCTTGTTAAAGCGCAGACGTGGGCTTCCCTAGCAATGATCAAGAAAAATAATGGTGAGAAACTTAGATGATTCACTAGACCCTTTGTGAAAAATTTCCTTCTGAATCAAATAAGAGGAATTACTTGGAGCCCTCCATCAGCATCAATGGATGTCAGTAGCTGAATACTATCCATATCCCAGAACTTAATGGAGGAATCATCACCAGCAGCTAAATACCGGTTCCTAGTTGTATCGAATTGGACAACATCCAAAGAACGTTTCCGGCAGCCTTGGTATGTCCTTTTTACAGCACCTTCACTCTCATTCCATTCAACAATATGTAATTCTCCTTCCTTACTAGTGCCACATGAGAACAGCCTGCAATGGACCAGGCATTAATATACAACCATGTAAATGACAAACCTAAAATTAGGGGGGTAAACAAACCAAAAGTTCGATGAACTATTGGTGTTCAGAATTGATTATGGCTCATACGTGTTCCTTATGGGAGCTTGATAGCTTATCGAGCTGAGCTTCGAGCAGGCTCGATAAGCTTAACGAGCCAAATTCGAAGAAGGGGGTGCTCGCCCGTCAACATTCATGAACAGTTTGATAAAGGCTCGTTAGGACTCGATAAGAGCTCATTAAAAACCTATTAAGGACTCGTTAAGGGATCATTAACAATTAATATTATCTCAAAAATGGTTTAATAATGACTCGATATTGACTCGAATAGCTCTGCTCGGTAGCTACCTCGACTTGGTACAGGCTTGGCTCAGTTGTGAGCTCAATTCGGTTTGATAACAAGCTTGAATCAGATCGATTAGCCTAACGAGTCGAGTTGAATATCGAACATACTAAAACCTTATCGAACCGAGTGCTAGAACAAAGGTTCAAAAGCTCGATAAGATGTTAGCTTGAACTTAAGCTTGATAAGGCTTATCGAGTCGAGTTCAGACAAGGGTTGCTTGGCTTGGCTTGGCTTCTTTACACCCCTACCTAAAATCATTTTAAAGGTAAAATGGAACACAAACCTGGTTCCATCTGCACTATAAGCCATGGTTGTACACCAGCGACCTGGAGCCTCATAATCTACTCGGGAGCCCACGTTGTCATACAGCCATGCTTTTATTTTCCCGTCAACCGCTGTGGAAAATATAAACTGGTATAGACATAGAAAGACATCCACAAATGAGATTGCAGGAAGACCGTTTAGCTATAAATGCATAGACACAATAAACCGAAAATCGCAATCACTAAAGATGATAATCCAAATGGTTCTGCACCTGAACATTTTCCTTGAAGTGAGGGCAGACAGAATATACAGGAGCTTCATGACCTTCAAATGTGTACTGCCTCACACCAGTCATGGCATCCCACACCTAAATGTATGAAACAGAAGGTGTTTTGGCTTTGGCTTGATGCCATTAAACAAAAAGAAGGTAAAATGTACACTGAACCTTGATTGTCTTGTCATCGCCACAGGTTATAACACAAAGTTGCTTGTTTGGAGTAGAAAAGGCAATATCATTCACTCCTCCAACATGAGTATCGATCTAGGGAAAGAAAGGAAAGAAATAAATAAAACAAAAGTAGTAATTAATACAGGAACAATATAGCAAACTCAAGGTAGTACAAAAAAGGAAAAGAAAGATATAGTCGTTAGCCAAGCATTAGCGACAGTGTAAACCTCCAAATGCTGGCGAACGTCCTCACCACCATGATATGAATATATTTGCACAATATGCCTCGAGTATGCAACTCCTATATATCACATAAAAACAAATAAATAGATACAACATTCTGACCGATTTACGGTTTTGTTCAAGCATGATACAACACAAGATTTTAAAACCTCACCAAATAGGGACCCATCAGGGCTCCAAATTACACGGTTAACAGATACGCCAGGGTCTTTGACCAGAGCTGCCTGGATAGCATTAAGATAAAAGTCATTAAACCAACACAATACACGTCAATCAAGTGGCCAACATCACTCCTCCTGTTGGTTTTGGTAAGTCAATTGAAATAAAACAATAATACCTGAAAAAGCATTGAACAGGAACCAAGATCCCAAACTTTGAAGTTACGTAAAACCAATCTTTCACGAGAACCAACTTCCCAGAGCGATATGTCTCCAACATTGGTACCAACTAAAGCATAAGTAAGTGACGGAAATCAGAGGGGTAACAGACAAGACAGAAACAAACATATACATAGGACGAAACATAACGTTCAACTAAGTTTCTAAATAATAAATTTGAACCAAAGACTAACCCAGAAGTAGAGTTTGCTGCACAGGATGAAAGTCCATGCTCATAGGAGATGACCCCTGATTCATAGTCCTGGCAACAGTCTTCGGCAAATCATCAGGCGCACTAAAGGTCTGACTGTGACCATGACCGTGAAACGGCACCGGCATCACATTGACTGATAGATTGACCTGCATGGAAGATTGAAACATTTGAACGTAAGATTTGCAACATAAATTTGTTCATCAGCCAAAAACATGACACCATGGGTGAACACCATGCAAGCACAACCAGGGTACCTCATCAGAAATGCCCATTCTTGATCTTTTGGCAACATGATCTGAATCCCCAGATGGATACTCTAAAGAAGAATTTGTTGGTGGAGTTCTAGGATGCTTCATCGTAGCTGCAAAAGGAGCAGAAAACCCTCATCATGGCTCATGTAATATACCAAAATGTCACAGAATACAAACCATGATCAAATGATCGCCATTATAAAGCAAGAATGAAACTACAGACATGAGTACTTGAAGAAAGTACCAGGCATTGAAGGAGCACCAAGCCCAATAGGCCCACCAGAAACAGATGGATGTGCTACGGTACCAGGATTGGACATCCAACCACCTAGTGGGGGTGGAACTGGTGCTGCCGTAGGCTGGAAAGGCTGAAAGAATGTGTACTCAACGATTAGGTCAAGCTTAGAACAAATCCTCTGAGGTGAAACAAAGAGAGCAGCTGATTATGATAAACAACCCACCCCGTGTGCACCAAAAGGTGGAAAACCTCCTGCTTTGGGCAACGACCCCAAAAGAAAATTATTAGCAGGTGAAGAAGCATGAGCACCATTTGGTTGTCCACACGAGTGATCCACAAAAAGTGTCTTTATATCAGGATTCGCCCGAGGATTTTTACATAGTTGGTGCTGCCAGTTTAAGCTGCAATGCACAAAGACTATAGAGTTTACTCATTGTTAGGAATAAAAGGTTTACGCCACACAGACGTCTTAAACTGCAAAATAATCATATTATGAATACGATTAAAAAACATTCTACTACTTCATTCAAGTATAGCGAGGTATAATAGAATGACAAGAAAATAGTGGATTCAATGAATACCGAAAACGACATATGCTAGGCGAAGTCAGCTCATTTCAATTGCCATTCTATTTGATAGATTTATTTCAGATCAAAGCATGATAAATATAAATTGACAACATTTACATTCAAACATAACACGAATTGTCCCAGTTCATGTGTAAGAATTCTAATGTGTATAATTTTGGTAAAAGTTGCCAAATTTGATATTTCACCTTTGGTTAATGAGAGTGCGTAGCCTCGAATTCTTAAGGTTTGGAAATTGCAACTTGTCACGGAACAAGGGATTTGCTTCAATGAGCTTCTTGAGCTCAACCAACATGATCGCTCTGGCTGATTTTGTGTTGCCATACTTGGAAAGTTGCTCATTTTCCCTGCATGCGATGTTACCAAGTTTTAGCATACTCCTAACAACAATATAAATTAAGGGAGTTCAAAAACACAACTCTACTACATATTGTTACCTGAAATTTTCTAGTGTCAAGAGCTGAGTAATTTCCTTAAAGAGCTCTTCATTAAAGGAAGCAAAAACTTTTAGATCCTTGACAAGTATATCCACAGCCTTCGACCGATCATGCCTATGAAATGATGCCAAAGTGATCCACACTTTAAAACAAAGGAAAATTGGATTCCACAACAACAGCACTAAGCTACAAAGAAGACATCCCACAAATAAATTTTGACATTAGACCAGTATGGCTTACTTGTCCAAGGCCTCCAGATATTTCTGCTTCCGAATTTCGAAAAATATCTTCATAGAGTACCGATTGTCATCCACTTTGGTGAAACCAGACAGGTACCTCTCAACCTCATCCCAATTGCCATTGTGAACCTCATCCTCAAAATACTTCATGTTAAAGAAAAACCCAGATTCCTGTTCAAGCCTATCAATCATGCAACAAGAAATCCCAACAAAATCATCCAAAAATCAGATCCAAATCATCAAACCCATCTCCATATTAATCCCATTTAAAAAAAAAAAAAAAGTAGAAATTGACAATTGAACAACAACGGGAGGTCTGGAGAGGGTACGATGTACGCAACTTTACCCATACAAGGTGTTCCGCTGTAGAGAAATAGTTTCCGAAATTGACAACTGAAGTCGATATAAAAAGGAAAAACTACCTGTGAACAGCCTCCTTGAATTTTTCCTCATCTAGAAACTGCAAAATGAGGAACACAAGCTCTCTACTGAGAGAAGACATCTCAGTAGCCTCCTCTCTCAACCAGATTTCTCAAGTACCCCCTAAAACACCTTCAGATCTATGAAAACCCAAAAAAAAGGGAGTAAATACAGAATTTAATAAATAAATAATACATGAAATTAAATATACAAACAAACACACAAATCCAGCTCTACTTACCAAAAAAACCCCAGCTACAAACCAGTTCCAAATATAAAAAAAAGCAAAAATGCAGACAAAAATCCACCAAAAAAAAAGGATTTAAATATCAACAAACACCATTTGCACTAAAAATATCATCTCTAAACAAAACAAAAAATAAAAAATTAGGGTTTCTTTAGGATTAGGAGATATAAAAGCTGCTTTAAACCTCTTAGGAACCCATCTCAAAAAAAAAAAAAAAAAAAAAAAGCAAAAACCTTAAAAGAAAAAAAAATAAACAAAAAAGGGAAATCCATAGCAAAAATTAAAAAGCAAAAGATTCATAGCAATAAAGAGAGAAATTAGACCTCGGCGATGAATCTTACACTTGAACAAGCAGATCAAATGATGAAAATTTTAATCTTTCTCACGAAGTTGCTCAAATTTTAGGGTTCTGGGAAATGAAATCTGAGCAGAAAAAAATAAAATAAAATAAAAAATAAAAGTAACGAGGCATTTGAAGAAAAAAAGGTTGAGAAATGGGGAATTTTCTTTTCAATTTATATATATGAGGGGAAAGGAGAGGGCGACAGGGGACGTCTGATAAGCAGACGCACTCATTATGTGATAAGTACGTATGCTTATCAGTGATGGTAAAATAATGCGGGCCTACTGAACCGGCTCAATTTTTGACGAGTTTATCGGAGCGGAATCTCTAGGTTGTATAATCGATGCTATCGATTTATAAGCGTAAATATTATCAGGATAAAATTATTTAAAAATTTTACTTTAAAATTGTATATTTATTATTTAAATATTTAATATTTTAATATGTAGAATAAATTATTTTAAGTTTTTAAAATTTTAGCACTTTAATACTCTAGTCCAAAATTTGGTAAATTTTTGTCAAATTTTGATCAATTTTCACAATAAAATATTAATATAATACATAATTATAACAATATATATGAGATATGTCAATATTTTTAATAAAACTTTAGCAAAGTATGTAAAAACTCACTAGGTAATCACAAAAAATATCTATATATCAGTGAAATAATATGTCATGTTAACATTTTGTAATAAAAAGTCATAACATTATAATAGAGAACACATATACATTGTTATAATTATGTTCCACGTTAACATTTTCTATTAAAAATCTATCTTATTTTGGCAAAAAGATATCTAATTGATAAAATTATTAATCGTTAGGATACTTGAGTAATAAAATTTTAAAATCTCTGAATAGCTCATCGTACATATTCAAACATCGGGCTAGTTCTCGAAACCTCAAGGTACCTACATATAAGTTCTCAAATATTAATAAAGCTAAATTATAAAAAATCCCACTAACTTTTACCTCAAAAATAAAAAATCTCTATCATTTTTAAAAAACCTAACCCCTAACTTTTCAAAAATCTCTCACTTTGCCCCCCGTCAATTTTTTTATGACTATTTTGCCACTTTAAAGTGAGGAATTAAGTGTTTAATTTTATTTTTTGATTGAGGCTTTATGTTTTAGACAAAAAGTATGAGCTTTTATATTTTTAGCAAAAAATAAAAAGTGTTTTATACTTGTAAAAAAATAATTATTTTGATTAATTATAATATAACATTGTAAATTTAGAAGATGACAAAATATTTTTGATATGTTTATAAAAAAATATTATAAGATCAAAGAAATTTTTCATAATTTATCCTATTATTTGCTGATGAGGAACCCGGTTATCCAGTAAATCCCAGCCCTTTTGGTTTAAAGCAGTACTCTATCCCCTCACTTGTCTCCAACCATTAAGGCAAGACTCTAGTGGGTATTTATCCTATAAAGAATAATGCAATTTAATATTTTCATTTACTTATAATTTTATTAAATGTTTTAGTATTGATATTTTTTATCCTGGCACTATAAATTTTCTAAATATACTAGTATTATATGCTTTAATATATTAATTTTTTAATATAAAACTTTATACAATAATTTTTTTTAAAATCTAGATTTTATATTTATCTAATAAAATAGTTCAAATGACCGTATGAAAGGGTAAAGGTTGTTATTATATGTTGATAAACCCACCATCTCCTTGTTATTCCCTCAATAAAATAGATCAACCCAAGCTCAATCAATGGAATCATTGCTCAATCTGACACTCAATCAACAAACAATTGGGCTTACGGGGTAGTAATTGGCTGCCCCTTTGTATATATTGATGTATAAGTATGAGTATAACTCCATGATATAATACAAAATATAAATCAACTGGAATCACAACTAATATATAGTATAAGCTCTAATAATGGAGGACTTACATGAAGAAGGAGCGAGAAGACATAAAAGAAAGCTTGAGGGAAAGAGAGAAGAGCAAACTAAACATCACATACCCTAACCCTAACCATCAATCCCTATTTATACACAAAATATTTAAAAATATCTTGGGGTAAGGTGGCATGCCATGAAAGGTTTTGGAAGGAGGATGTTGATGGCAGTGCTGAGACGTGGTTGACGAGCGAGCAAGGGAGGAAGGCGTTGTTAGGGTCATGGCGGTAGTTGGTAAGTGCTGGGGTGACGCCAGGTATAGGAGCTTGGCGGTAAGGATGGCGAGATGGACGATGACTATTGGTGATTGGGTGGATGAATGCGTGTTGGTGGCAGACTGAAAGGGAACATATGGCGGTAGTGGTGGTGGCGGTAGCTGGGAAGGGGATCTTGGCAGTTAGGCGATACACGTGGTGTATCAATATCGCCCCCATAAAACGATCCCCGTCCTCGAGGATCGAGAGTAAGGTAGCCGCCTGGGCGGGTGGGGACTGGTGGAATGGCGTCCTTCTAAACACTAAATCCCACGCTGGCTCGCACTACTTCTTTCCCCTCCAAAGACCATTGTCTCCAAGGGTCATAGACACCGAGCCAACTCCTGCATGTAGATGATCCTCCCGGATCAAATACTAACTTTCGGAACTTCAGCAAGATATGAGTCATGAGGTGATCTTGATAGTCAAAGAGCAGGTCAGATTGTGGAGGCTTGGCGGACATGGTGACCACATCCTCTAAGTCTGAGAGCAGCTGCAGGGGTACTGGAAGGTCTAGCTCGATTGGCGGCTCTGAGCTGACTATGAACAATGGAGGCGGGTTGGAGGTTGGAGTCATCGGCATGGTGGAGAGTGGAGTTGTGATGGAAACCATCTGTTTTCCATCCACAACTATTGTTGGGGGCTGGTTGGCAGCATCCTCGGATACATCAAGAGATGGGACAACGGCAGTATTCAGAATGGGGTCAGTGCCCGGTTCTGAGGCCGACTGTAGAGAAGAGACATCGTCTTCATCAATCGTGGCGACCGTCTCACTTGGTTGCCTCGCGAGTGTGTCATCAGTTGGCGGAAGCTGCTGGAGTGAAGGGCTGGCGGGAGGGGCTCTCACATGACTTGGCATGATCCTGTAGGGCACCGTACTCGAAATTCCCCTTGCAGCTAGCTTCTCAATATAGGCATGAAGGCGTTCCCTCTGCTTAGCCAGCAATTTGGCATCACGGACTGTTTGGGGCATGAATATGGTGACGCCTTTGGCTACCTCTTCCCGTAAACCGCCTCGTATCGGCTCAGGTACTCGCTAACACTCCCTACTTAGCAAAGGTGCTTGAGCTCTGTGAATGAGTTAGCATATGCAGTGAGCTTACTACCTCCGGGGTGTTGAGCCAACATGGCATCCATGGTCTCAACAAGCTTTTGCACCTTACGCTCCATTGATGTAAGCCGGTGATGGATGGCTTCCTCCCATTCTCTTAGCAAAGTCGGGTACGAGTTCCCTTCAACCATGGATTATGATTGATGGTAGGAAATGGGAAAATTTGGTTAAGACATTTTGACAAACACCTTGTGTGCGGGTTAGGTTTGGGTGACCTAATGGTGTTTGATGATGGGGTTAATGGGAGAATGATTGAGTGATGTTGATGATGGGTGGTCGTGCCTCCTTCCCCCCCCCCCCCCCCCCCCCCCCCCCCCCCCCAAAAAAAAAAGAAAGAAGGGATTTAGGGGAGGTTAAAGATGAACTGAGGTGAGTGGAGGTCGGCGATGATGCTACTGATGATGATAAAGCTACTGCTACAGATGATGATCGTGCCGATGAAGATGACGATAATGATCGGGGATGATTAGGGCGTACTGATGAGGGTCGAGATGCCGATGGTGATGATGCCGACGGTGAATGATGGAGAAGATGGGTAGCGATGATGAGCTGATGAAGGTTAATGACAATGGTGAGCTGGGGGTTGCTGTCACCGATGGAATGTTGATGATGATGATGATTCCGACGGCGGCAAAGTTGATGAACGGTGATGAAGATGATAACCAGGGCCAAGGATAAGTAGCTCAGATACGTATTGATACAATACAAAATATAAATCAACTGGAATCACAACTTATATAGATATATATTGATAGTATAAGCTCCAATAATGGATGATTTACATGAAGGAGCGAGAAGACATAGAAGAGAGCTTGAGGGAGAGAGAGAAGAGCACACTAAACATCACATACCCTAACCCTAACCATCACTTCTTATTTATAAACAAAATATCTAAAAATATCTTGGGGTGAAGTGGCATGCCATGGAAGGTTCTGGAAGGAGGGTGCTGATGGAGGTGCCGAGGCGTGGTTGACGGGCGAGCAGGGGAGGAAGGCGTTGATGGGGTCCTGGCGGTAGTTGGGTAAGTTCTAGGGTGACGCCAAGTATAGGAGCTTGGCAGTAAGGATGGCGAGATGGACGATGGCGATTGGTGATCGGGTGGGCGAATGCGTGTTGGCGACAGACTGAGAGGGAACATATGGCGGTAGTGACGGTGGTGGTAGCTGGGAAGGGGATCTTGGCGGTTAGGCGATAATCTTGGTGTATCACTCCAACAATGGAGGATTTGTAGAAGAGCAAGGGAAGAAGACATGGAAGAGGTTTGAGGGTGAGAGAGAGTTCACATCATATAAGCATGAACCTTAAAATAACAAACTCCCCCTGTTTATAGAAGAAGAATCTAAATATTTAGAAAATATCTGATGCTAATGTGGCAAGAGACAGAAGGCTTGGATACGCCTAACAGACTGGAGTGCTTGAGCAAGCGGCACTCAATTAGGCAAGCAGAAGACCTTGGCGTCATGCGTTAGCGATACTTGGAGGTTGCTGGGAAGCCGGGGTTGTATTAGTTGTGGCACTAGTAATGAAGCAATTTTTTTTGGTGGCGGATCCGGAAAAGTTTTTCACTGGGGCCGCTTGTAGACGGTCATAGTGAGTGACAATAAAAAAAAAAAAAGAGAGAGAGATTTAGACTATTATTCATACATTAGGACAAAACTGAAAGTTTTGAATGCCAATGATTTGAAAAAATATCCCAAAAATCACAAAAGAATCATATAGTGGTATGAACACAGAAGTGTTGTGTATATATGTGTATTGCTCAATTAAAAAACAATTAAGTATTTGGATAAATCAGCTAATGTCCCCAAAGAATTATTTAATTTTGCTTGATATATGCTCACATAATAACTAGTAGTTCCATTGCTTACTTTCCTCTCAATCAATGGAGGATAGAGAGTCAGATAAAGATAGGATGAGGAGAAGATAGTGATTGGAGGCATTATCAGGTTTTGTTACAAATATAATAGTTATTGTATAATACTCATAAGTTATTATTACACAATTAATTAACTAAAATTAAATATATAATTATTAACATAAAATTATAATAAAATATTAATTATAAAGTAGGGGCATATAAAAATTATATTTAATAATTATCTATTTATAAGTTAATAAATTTACTCAATGTAAAATAAAATATTTTACAAAAGAGAGTGGGGGCCCAAGAAAAAACTTAAATAAAACCAATGAAAGAGTGGACATGGGGTATCAAACCCGCAACCACTAGTAAATACAAGTCCGTGTTTACCACTAGACAACCAATGTAACTATTGATTCTTAAGCGCACATAATTTTAATTATTTAATACTTACAATATCCATATACACACATTAATCTGCCATTGATTTGGGGCACGTGCCCCCGGTGCCCAAACATTGGATCCGCCTTTGCTTATTTTACACCCATACACACTGTAACTTAGATTAATTTTTTAAATATATATATAATTTTTGGACTAAAATATTGGCGTGTCATATTTTTATGTCTTCTTCCTCATTCATCATGATATATTTGGGCGATTACATGCATACTTTGATGCGATTTAAGTCATAATAGGCTTGGAACATGCTGGAATGAAAGGGACTCGAAGAGCGGTGAAAAATTAGTGAAACAAGCAAATTTGGAGACAATACGAAGAAACCCGGCCATGTGTGAGAAAAGAACCAGCCAGGTCAAAATTAGGCCAAGAAAAATCTCCTCTGGGTTGTGTAGATCGATCAGCCAAGCATTTTGGCAACCGAGCAAGTCCAAAATGAGCAAAAGGTTAAAATAAGAGTATCCATGATCGAATAATATCCAATATCAGTGCCAATACCACTAGGATTGCATAGATCTCTTAGAAAGCTTCGTTTTGATAGGTATTTTGTCCCTTTTCGTTTTGATAGGTAATTTGTCCCTTGACTCCTTCTAGATCAAAATTACGAGCATTTTAAGTTACAAAGTCACTGGGTATCTGATTAATCAAGTTTTAATCCAATCGGATACCTACATAGGAGGCTCCTAAGGCACGTGGCCCCTATAAAAAGGAGGGCCCGCCTAGGTTTCGGTACTTCCTTTATTCTCGAATTTTTTTCCTCCTCTAAGCTGCTCCGAGAGATCGAATTCTAATGGCGGCTTAAGAATAAGTGGTCAAAATACTAGGGGAATTGCCGCCAAAGTCGTGTCAACATCATTAAGGGATTTGTTATGAATTTTCCATTCTTTTTTTTTTTTTTTCTCTTTTGAGCTTTTGTTTTGTGAAACTCCTATAGAAGAATAAACCATTAGTTCAAGGGTGAAGGACGATTAATCATCCAGATCTAGGATTTCTATTTCTATTTCTATTGTGATAGTCACTTTTATTACACTTTTTCTACACCCCTATGGAGAGATTTATATATCAAATTGGTTTTTTTCCTCGTATGATTGTAGCTCTAATTCGAGTTCTCGTTGTATTTGCATGTTGTCTTGTGTTTGTAGCCTAGACTAAAGTGTAACATGTTTTCACGAGCTGTCGGAATTGAGGTTGTACTCAATTCTAATCGCAATATTTTAAATATATTAATATTGAATTAGTTGTGACAAAAAAATTAAGTAATGCTATTGGGATAACCGATGCAACACCTAGAGTAGTTACATGGGGTATACCCTCAAATTAGTCTATCATCTTAAACCCTACTTGAGTATTAATTCAAATTTAAAGCTTGTAACCTAAATTCCAGAAAGTCATTATCAGGGTAGGATATAATATTCGAATCCGAGATAGGCTAACTCGAATTCATTCCTTAAGCTGCCTTAATTGATTTGACAACTTAAATTTACTAATTTCCTATCGTTAATTTTGTTAACTAGTCACTTAACCAATAACCAGATTTTTAACCACTCTATTACTGAATCTGACTTTACTGATCCTTGGGGATACGACACTTATATACCCGTCACAGCTACAACTTGCTTGTACACTTGCGAGTGCACCTTTTTACTTACTAAAACTAGATGAAATATTATTTTGCAAAGTTTATGTCCTAAAGAGTTATACATCGAACCTTATGATACTAATGCATAGTTTACTCATTTAGTAATTGGCCCATCAAAAGGATAACGTTATTACTAAAATAAAATTGTTAATGTCAAAAAATTTTATAAAAGTTTGTAGTTATTATTTACTTTGAGTCACATTATTACTCTAACAATAACATTTTTTGTGTTGACAAAATCAACATTCCTTTAAAATTGTTGAATATATTGTATGTATATATCTATTAATGATGAAAGTGTCGGCTAATTTAGATAGGTAAATCTTTGGGTGAATACTCGAGACATGGGATCAAATTCCACATTCTATTATGAATGAGAGAATTTATGGGGGATTTGGGAGGGTTGCCCCTTGTTCAATATGAATTCTTACCATTTGTGTGTGTGTGTGTGTGTGTGTGTAAAGAGAGAGAGAGTTTTGCTTTCGAGAGTCTCCAGTAATTTAGGAAAGAGTTTATTCCTACTTATTAATACATTATCAACCCACCCCCCCCCCCCCCCCCCCCCCCCGAGGAACCAAGTGAACCTCCCAAAAATTTGTTAGGATAATAATTGTATGACTTTCAAACAATGAGAGTCATAAAATTGTCTTAAAAACTATTATCTTGCTATGACAATAACCACTTTGCTCTAACAATAGCATTACCCTTAAAATATGAGTCTTTTACTGAAAACCATATAAATTTTTATGTGCAGTTTTAAAAAACTACCTAATTTTTTTAGTTTTTCAATATTAAACCTAAAATTTTCAAAAATTTTCAATGTCACAATTTGATATAATGCCATTAATGTCCGTTAGTTTTTGCTGATGTAGCATTTTGAAAATCAAAAGAGAAAATAATTTTTAAAAATTCAAATTTACATTCAAAAATATTTTAAATATCTAAAAGGCTTGTAAATATTTAGAAAAATCATTTATATATTTTTAAAAAATATTTTTTAGATGTGACATCACCAAAAATTAAGGAATGTTAAGAATATCACATTAAGGTGCAGCATTGAAAGTTTTGGAAAGTTTACGTGTGACATTAAACAAATTAGAAAATTTAGATGATTTTTTGAAAGCTAACCTAAAGTTTATAATGATAAAATTAGTAAAAAAAACCCTCAAAATATATAGACTTAAGTTTACCTCCCACTATAATTAAAAACACACTTAAGTCTAATATATGCAATTTTTCATAATGATTATAAATAAAATGCTCATTTAACCAAATTTATTATACTTTTAATTTTTGTTATTTTTTTATTTTTTAATCCTTACCCACTAACCAACATACATATGTCAATATGTTTAAGTTAAACCATAGTCTTTGATTGCAAAGTTTTGCATGAACAAACTATGTCAATTTCAATGATACTCCTAATTCAAAGCATCAAATTTATCAGAAGTTTAGTCAATAATTAAAAAAAAGGATGCATTGTTTATATGCAATAACTTGATCTTAAATTCAAGAAGTGTTGCCACAAGCTAGTAGAGAACTTGATTCTACTTCATTCAAATATGTTAAAATAAAATAAAATCCCTATTTTAATATATCTTAAATAGATAAAATAATATAAAATTATTATATCAATATCAAAGTTACCATATGTTGGGACGAATTTCAAAAATTTTCCTAATTAATTAGATTAATGCAGCGAAATGGTTTAAAACTTCTAATTTTAACCCTACAGAATTTTAAGTCTACAAACTTAAAATTTTTAATTTTAAATCTATAGGTCTTAAAATTTCTAATTTTAAATCTATAGGCCTTTACTCTAAAAATATTCATAATAATAGCATGAATATTAAATAGCATAATAAAATACTATAAATAAATAGAGCAGCAAAAATATAAAAAAGAAAAGGGAAAGAAGAATACCTGGAAATCGGTCCAATAAAGAAAAATTGAGACCCGGAGAGCTTATGCGCAATCACCTCAAAATCCCGGAGTGTAGGCTCCAAAAATATTAAACTAAGAGAAAAAATTTCAACAGAAATTTTCTCTTTTTTAATTCTCTAAAAGTCAACACTTTCAGAAAATTTTTAATTTTAAAATGATTAATTGATGCTAAACCTTAATTTCAGGACCCTTATGTATAGTAGGCTACTAGAGCAAAAAAAAAAAAAAACCCAAAAATCGATGTGGGATTCATGAAAAATATGAAAAACGGTCTCGTTTTGAGTAAAGAAGCATCCGCTTGATTTTTCCCCGTCACTGCCTACCACATGTCAACTGCGAATTGGTCTGCACCCATAGGCCCCGATTGCTGCTTAGGACGGCCAACGCGTTGATTGGCCCATCCCGGGTGGATCCCAAGCCTCGCTAATCACGACGCGACACATGTTGCGCCGTGATTGGCTGTGCGAGTAAGTGCGGGGCTCACTACGTTGTTCCTTTTTTTTTTTTCACATATAAAGATTAATCTTATGAATTTTAATTTTTAAAAAATTATTTTATTTTGTAATTTTAACTTTTATTCATCTAATGAATAATGTTTAGCCAATTTAAATATATTCATCTCATGAACAAATGATTCATTTCATGAATTCTTTAATGTTTTACTGATAGTATTTAAAAACGAAGGCTTGGGCAGGGAACTTAGGGGCAATTTAAATCTAGCTTCAAATGGATTAAATTAATTACCATCTTATGATAATATTTAATTATCATTTAATGAGACTTAATCCCACTAAATAAATCCCACTGCACTCTAGAGTTTAATTATTTTGACAATTCCCAAATAGACTATATCTACAACAACCCCTCTATGAGACATCCATGAGGGGGGAAAAAAAAAAAAAAACCAATAACTACTACCATTATTTTTCTCACAACTTTTCCATTAGTTTTTAACTCGCCCTTTTTCGAATAATTCATTTATATTTGAACAAATTCACAATATAAATTCCAAATGGCAAACATTTCGAACACTTTGGCCAAAGTTTTCGAATTAATTCCCATACTTGCAAATCAACTAAGGAAACATCTGTATCTGGTAAGACACTATGCATTCTATATTGAATATCTGATCCTTGTCAGACTTCATGCCATTACCCAGTGCACGTGGAACTTCAGCCATTTATTAAGACCTTACTTATAGTGGACCAAGATAACTAATATTCCATGCACAAGTCCAGAATACCCTCACAATTTAGAGCCATCGTTCAAACAGTACATCATGAATCACTCATTTCTAATAGTAGTCTAGAAATAAGTAACTCACATAATCCAATTAGTGTATTAATCTTATTGAACACACCAACATGACATTTTTGGATTACCACCCACATGACCAAAATAAGTCATCTAAAGTGTCACGTTATAGCCTTAGCAGATAAGTAGTCCAAACTTGTCATTAACTACGAGTTTCTCAAATAACATTTCATTCCATTTGCTCCAAGTCTATCTGTGGCTTAGTCTCATAATCCACTTATTACAAACATGTAAATATAATCTAAGGACTATATCCATCTCATGGACGTTATTTAAAAGAAAATCACATGCAATATATACTCAGCTTACACAAATTTAATGACGAAATGACTGGAACTAAAATTTCATTCTATAATAAAGTAATAATTACATGATAAATTTGGATTTTCAAGACATTGTTCCTAACACTATAGTTGCCCCAATAGAAGATAAGTTAAGGAAGCAACGACTGTGGTAGTTTGGGCATGTTAGAAAGAGACCCACCACTGCCCATGTCAGGAGATGTGAACAAATCTATATAATAGACGGGAAGAGAGGGAGAGGATGGCCAAAAAAGAGCTGGATAGAGATAATTCGACAGGATCTCACCTATCTCAACCTAAATGAAGAGATAGTTCTAGACAGAGCTCTATGGAGGACTAGAAGAGGTGTATCTGATATAACGGGATAGGAGCATCAGAACAATATTGTAGTGGTTCGGGCACGTTATGTTACGAGGAGACCAACCACTGCCCCAGTCAGGAGGTGCAATCAGCTCCGTACCATGCTAGGCAGGAGAGGAAGAAGTAGGTCAAAGAAGGGATGATTGCAGGCGTAACGGCAGGACCTCACCCACCCACCTAAACTTACGAGAGGAGATGGCTTGTGATAGAGATAGATAGAGATAGAGCTAGATGGAGGACTAGCATAGGAGTAGTAGATGTAGCGGTCTCATACCGATGCTTATTCTGCTATACTAGTGTTCCTAGGTATAGTACCTATTAAGGTGCACCTATCCGTCTATCTATTTAATATATGTTTACTTGCTTGTTTGCTTATTTGCATGCCGTGTGGAGCATGATATTGCCTTGAAGTCTCCTCTAGAGTGTTATGTTTCGTAATACTCACTTTATGCTTTGTCCTACTCTTATGCATTGCTGCCCCCTTTTGCTCACAGGTTGCTATAATACGATGATGACATGTCTCTCAGGTTGGGGGTCCTCGGAAACAGCCTCTCTTCAGGTTTAACACCCTGAAGGGGGAAGGCTGCGTACATCAACCCCCCAGACCCATCTTCTACGGGAGCCCTTGAGGCACTGGGTTTGTTGTTGTTGTTGTGTTGTTGTTGTTGTTCCTAACACTATAATGTGTTGGTTGGCTTGGAAAAAGTTATACATCATGTATGATGACAAGTCAAACTACATTCTACATATTTATGAATGAAAATATTAGTTCACTCATCAACCATATACAAGTATAATAATGTGTTGGGTTGTCCGATATGTTCTTTTTGTGTTATAAAGGACATTGATGATAATATTAAACATATACATAACATCTCTTGTATGTGTTGGAGAATTTTCCAATAAACCGGGAACCGGGTAACCAAACGATCTCAGGTGTCGAGGCTATGTAATAACCTTCCTTAAGGCTTAATTCGGAGCACAAAACATCCTTAGGGATATAACAACAACCAAAAATAAATTGAAGATGTGTAAGAGGAGAGATAGATTGAGACAAATGAGAATGAAGTTTTTCAAGACCTTCACAACATTTTCTTATGAATTCGTTCAAGTGTTTCTTGCAATTATTTTTCATAATTCATCCATCTCAACATGATAATGAAAGGGGTTTTTTATAGTTTGCAAGTGTCTCTTCATGAAGGGACACATCCCTTCATGAAGTGACACTTTCTTTTTAATATTTCATAATACTTGCAAGCATACACCTTTCATGTGTATTTTTTCAAATGAACCAGAGGGATTTTTATATAAAAGAGGGCTTAAAGAAATTCGAAAACATCACCCAAAGAACCACCAGAAAAGACAGGAAAAACCCATGCAATAACTGCCAAAATTACCCTGTGTCTCGTAGCTATGTGTCGACACACATCAACACTCAAGTTTTTGCGCTTCTGTAAGATCTGTTCAGTTCTATGCATCTGTGGTCGACACACAGCCTTGTGTGTCAACACACATTCTATGTAAGCCAAATACACCTAAAATCAAGTATTGGGACAATTCTTAACACTTTATTCATCACATATATTTTGAAAATATACCAATATTCTCCCATCATTTTCAAAATACACCAACTTTATTCAACACTCAAGTTTTTGCGCTTCTGTAAGATCTGTTCAATTCTATGCATCTGTGGTCGACACACAGCCTTGTGTGTCAACACACATTCTATGTAAGCCAAATACACCTAAAATCAAGTATTGGGACAATTCTTAACACTTTATTCATCACATATATTTTGAAAATACACCAATATTCTCCCATCATTTTCAAAATATTATCGTTCTCAAAAATGACATCTCAAATAAAGGTGGCCTTATTGTGCATCAATGAGGGTGTCTCTCGATTGAACCCCCAAGTAGTGAAGAGATCATACGATTAATCGGATCGAAAATGGTGGACCAAGCTTTAAATCATACAACCCATTTGACTAACCGACTATCTAATCACACACAATGCGTACTCCCCGTACACACCCTACAACTCCTAGATCAACACATTTATGGCTTTCTGTCCTGTACCCTTCGTGAATGTTTCAGGGCCGAACCCTTAGTCAAAAATTGTCTCTTTGAAGCAGCCAAACTTCAACACTCATTAAGGTGGACCTCATTGATCACGTCCCTACGACGCCACATTAAATAAGAATTTGAAAATCAGGTCCATGAAGAGCATACCTCATCCTCTTAGTATCTCGGACACAGGTACCAAGCACTACACACACGGGATGAAAAATTCTCATTTAGTTCTTGCAGTCACACGGATGATAAGTCTCTCTCATTGAACCTAGACCTAGCGTCATACTAGGCGTCGAGTTGAGGGCCTATCATGGGCGACTAATAATGATAGGTTTCACACCATCCTGTCATTTATTTATTATCAAGTCTCTAGTAATGTTTTTAAATAAGAGATCCGCTAGATTCTGACTTATATTTTCAAAGTCCACAGTGATCACTCAATCTTTCATGAATTATTTCACTTAACAATATTTGACACTAATGTATCCGGACTTTCAATGATACATCTTACTCTTATACATTTGAAAGCACATCTCACTATCACAATGGATAGAAATAGTCAATATTGTCTTAGGCCGCAAAGGAATCTTGAACACAAAATCCTTTAATCATTCTGTTTCTTTACAAGGGGAAACCAAAGCAATAAACTCTACAACTATGGTGGAGTTAATAATACGTGTTTGTTTCTTGAAATCAAGGGAATAACACCCCCACCACTTCGTAACATTCATTTGCTTTAGAAGCGCAGTCCTCCTTATAAGATATACAACTGGCATCCAAGAATTCTTCTGAATAAAAGAGTATTCATTAAAAATAACACCATAATTTATGGTCATTTCAGTACCTTATGTACCACATGCCAGTTACCTTTATTTACATAGCTAGTTATATACACTTAGCTATCCAACAACAAAGGCTACGTCTAACCTTTTCAAATTCCAATTATACTATTGAAACACTTTCATTGGTTCTAAATATTCATACCAAATTTCAACATGTAATCAACGTACATACATACATTGTTAAATTAGTCATATGCACTTTTTGGATTCATTAATTACCTCTTTCAAAAGACAACATTGCAAAACTTCATAATCTCGTTATGAGATCATATTTTATGACACAACAGTATTGAACTTTGACATTCATTTTATTTTTAGTTCACTTCTATAGAAATGTACAAGTCCGATCGTTAGAACTTCTCCTTTCATACTCTTTTACTCTTTCAAAGTTCTAGAATCTTTCCAGGGATATACCCTCAAATAGGATTTTCATCATAATATACTTTAATTGACATTATCACAATGCATCATTCAAGATCAATTAAAGACTCGAAGTCACTTTCTATGCATTCATTTACATTTATATCTTAAGATGTTCAATTCACCCATAATTCTACTATATGAATTTACTTGCCATTTATATGCATCAGAGCTTATGGATAATAAAAGAGTCATCAAAATTCAGTATTTATATACTCTTTAAATTTGTCATGTTGATGACTAACAACATCCTAACATGTGACAACATCACACTATAATCTTATTTAGCATATAACAATTGCATATAAATATCACTCAATTTGATTATTTTAACATTTATTGTATAAATGCACTTCATTTTACCAACTACTCAATCATCATAAACATATGCCCTTAAAGTGCAAGTAACATTTACTTCAACCACGTTAATCATGATGAGTGATCAAATTTTTGCACACATGCCAGTTTTAATTAAAATATTACATCGAATAACACTGGAAAATCCACTTGACATATATGGTCAATTATGAAATTATGAGTCATTATTTTCAAGTGCTTTTATGCAACTTCTTTCATCATCCTTAATCATGAACTTCAATTTGAATTTCTTTATATCAGTCACATTAGGGATCAACATATGAAAAATAATCATACACTTTATGACCACTAAATACATTCAAATTCACATCACTTTCATTTTATCAATCAAACAAAGGCATTCATGTTCATAAATAACAAAGCTGTAAAATTTATAATCATATTAATGTTCATAGACGTATTAACCTCATAACCATATCAACATATATGGTTACACAAAGCATTTTTATGAAGCATCAGCCTCAATTTAATGAAATCATACATCCACAATTGTATCAACATGCATATTAGCATCAATCGTACAACCACATTAACACCCATGCTTATTCTTTCATATTTTTGGATATGAATGTATTAGTTATATTAACTAACATGCATTAAAATTATAACTCCATGTATTGGTTATATTAACTAACATGCATTAAAATTATAACTCCATTAATCATGATCATATAAATATTGCCTTTCATGATTTTCTAATTCCGCTATTGTTCATTCCATTATGACATAATATAAATTCCGTTAATGAATAATACGTATGGGAGATTGAATCAATTACCGTCAAAATAAGAATGTGTCAAAATATTCACGTTTATATTGCATTATGGGCTTATGTCCACATAGTTATTAACATACCTGCATTAAACCTGAATCTAATTATTGTTCAGATTACAAATTCATCCAACAGTGAATTTACCATACATAATGCACAATTTATACTTTGTTCCAAACTATGAATGTGCTCTCATATTTCATGAAGAACTCATTGTTCTTTTCAATTTGTAAAATACAAAAGTCATTATCAAAATACTTCATTCACTTATTTATTATGATTAGTTTTGGCTTCGTTTCTGGTTTAAACAACCACGCTAAATAAGGATTTTCCTTTTAGCATTGCCTCGACGTCTAGTTTCAACAACCACTGAAAACAAGATGTTCTTTTTCTTTTATATTAAAAGTACTAATTAATAACAAGCATGTCTTCATAATTTTACTATTATCCTTAGTTAAAATTTCCAAAACAATTAATTATATATAACTTCATTTGGATTATTATATAAAATACCAAATTTTAACTGCCATATTCTTCACGGTTTTTACCAGATTTTAACCGCTAGATTTTAATTTAATTAATTATTTATTTTCTTTGTTAGATTGCGTACAAGATGTTATGCAGATCAATGGCTAAGCACCGCATATTACGTCCTGGACACGCAGGATCGAATTTCCCCGAAGCAAAATTCATATCATTTGGTTTATATATATGCGGCTATTTAATTACTACCCATTTTCAATTTTTTTTTTTGATTTTTTGTCTTGTAAAAAGACATGATACAAAATCATTCAATTAAATTTCATGTATTATTTGATCAAATTTCATGGTTCACGACCACCATTAATTCAAAGGCAATTGATTATAAATTTATGATCCAAACAATTAAAACAATGCCCATTTAACTTTAGTTTTGATGTCGCAAACATGGGAATTAAATATCGGTGATCACTAAACACATAAACGAAATTCATGCAAAGAATAGTGATCAAAAGTCACAATATCCAAATGAGCATGGTTGAGAATCACTTTCACATCAAAGTGTAAATTATATGCATTAAACATTAAATCCCTTGAATATCATGATTTAATGATTTTCACATACATTTCAATTAGGAAACATACCTCTGATCCTTAGCAATTTCTGAAAGATTCAAAAAAAAGTCTCAATCCTATCCATTCATCACTTTCTCCAAGATGGTTCACCATCAAATCACGCAAAGTGAAGAAGCCATTTTCATATGCTAAAATAAGCCTTAAGATTGTTAGAGAATTTCCCAATAAACCGGGAACCGGGTGACCTATTGATCTCAGGTGTCGAGGCCGTGTAGTCACTTTGCTTAAGGCTTATTTCAAAGTATGAAACATCCTCAAGGATATAACGACAACCAAAAATGAAGTGAAGATGTGTAAGAGGAGCAATAGATTGAGACAAATGAGAATGATGTTTTTCAAGACTTGCACAACATTTTCTTACAAATTCATTCAAATATTTCTTGCAGTTATTTTTCATAATCTCATCCCCCTAAATATGATAATAAAGGGGTTATTTATAGTTTGCAAGTGTCTCTTCATGAAGGGATACATCCCTTCATGAAGTGACACTACCTTTTTAATATTTTAGAATACTTGCAAGCAAACACTTTTCATGTTTATTTTTTCAAATGAACTAGAGGGAATGTTAATATAAAAGAGGGCTTAAAGTCGTTCCAAAGTATCAACCAAAGAACCGCCAAAAAAGACCCCAAAAACCTGCGCAATAACTGTCAAAATTACCCTATCTGTCGACACACACATCAACACTCAGGTTTCTGCGCTTTTGTAATATCTGTGTGTTGACACATGGGCCCTGTGTGTCGACACACAGCTATTCTAGTCCGGTTCTGTGCATCTGTGTGTCGACACACATTCTATGCAAGCCAAATGCACTTAAAATCAAGTGTTGGGACGATCTTAACACTTTATTCATCATATATATTTTGAAAATACACCAGCAGTATATTGTATAATTATTTTATCTCTTTGAGATATGACATCAACCTCATTTTGATTATACAAAACAATGAATAAAAATCATAATTTTCTCAAGAATGAGAATTCTACTTTGGATAGGAAAAGATAGAGGATGTAAAAGTATTCTGTTTTTTCTTACTAGACAAACCCTTTTTGGAATATATGCTTCTACACTAAGCTCTATATGAGGTCGTAATTTGGTTATCCTAAGAACCACATATGTAACCTAAAATCACATTATAGCAGCCAAAAATATTATACAATTTTATAGTGTATATGGTTACTAAATCTTGTATGCTCAATTTTCAGGGGGGGGGGGGGGGGGGGGGGAATCTTGTATGCTTTAGGTTGACACTTTTAGGGGCTCTAATAACTGATTGTACTTATAAAAAAATTTATGATAATAAAAGTTAATACTAATTATTATAATGAAATAATATAAAATTAGCATATAGGATATTGTAGTAGCTTCTTTTGTTGTATAGTGCTCATTTTAATTTCTTTGTTGCTTGTTGTCAATTGCAGACTTGATTCTCTTGGCTCCTTTATTTATTGCTATTTCAAGATCAAGATGCAAAGTGTCATTACAATAAATGTCCTCTATATCAACGTTCGAACCAAATTTCTCATGATTCTCTAAGGAGGCACTAATACTCTAGCACTGCTCCAGAGCTCATTTTATAGCACAAGATACAATCTTATAACTTTCTATACTGACCAAACCCTCCTTAATTAAAAAACTAACTTGTTGAGACAAATCGTCATAGTGTTTCTGCTTGTGCTTGATAGTTTTGATTGTTGTATTATTTCACACTCCTTTGTTGCATCTCTTCTCCACCACTTCAATATGTAATGAGGTGACACACTGAACATACCAACTAAATACAACACAAATAAAGAGTGATAACTATTACAAATATTTTTTTTTTTTTTTGTATTTTATCTTACGTATTGCTATGTCTTGTATCTTATTTCTCTTTATGCTTAGGTAGTTTTTACTCTTTGTAATAGGTCCCAGTGGCTAATTTTTATTTTTTTAGGTTAGCTTTAGTTTTTTGTTTGTTTTGAAGTGTGGGCCCCCCCTTTTTTTGCACTCTCTCTCCTTTTAGCCTCATCTCTGTAATTTTTTTAAAACCTAATTTGCCCTGCATTGCATAGCTATTCCCTAGGGATCTATCAACTCTTTGACTATAAACTTAACCAATATTGATCTCTCATTGTCTCGTTCTCTTGCTCGCATGCTTTGGCCTACTAGGAACCTACCGAGTCAAGTAGGCTACTCAACAATTTCATAGTTGTCAAGTTCCCTGACTTCTATAGCGAAGTAAGTAATACGAGACTACTTCACTCTTCACCATCTAATGACTCCCACTAATACGGTAAACAAAGGATTTCAGACATCTCACATCTAAACTCCCACTTAAAACAAACGACCAATGACAAACTCACATTCTTTCCTTGAACCTTGCAAAAGCTTGACCCTAAGAACATAGTATGCTTATCTGGGTTCTTTCATTTTAAACTAACTGGACAAATAAATGTTAGTAGCTCATAACTATTCTATACCATTCTTAATAGGTAGAATGTCATCTATATACAACACTTAGATAGTCTCTACTTTCTTGTTATGTCACTCGTGCATTGATGGGTCACTAACCATTGATCCAAATCCCTAGGATTTGAAAAACGTCATTGAATCTACTATTCAATAAACAAGATGCTTATTTAAGTCTACAAGTAGATTTCCTCAGTTTGCATAGTGTATGCTCCTGACTCTTGGCAACAAACTTGTCTAGTTGTATCGTGTACGTAAGCTTATCAAGATGAATATTCAGAGAATGTTGTCATGATTTCCATTCTCATACCTCATCACTATGAGATATAATGGATAAGAGCAGTCTTATGGACTTAAGCTTAGCATCTGGCTAGAAGGTCTCATCAAAGACGATTCCTTCCCATAGGGCTGTTGAGCAAAAATATGAAATTTGTAAAACATGAATTCTACTATATTTGAGGTGTACATAGGTTTTATTAATTTAGGAAACAATCCTATGCAAGGTGATATACACTCTTAATTACATCTCCCTTTGGAGAATACCCCTTGATTGCGTCTGATCATATGTTTATGTTTTAATCAATCGACTAGGTGTCTAGACGATTAATTGATTTATGTCTACGAGAGACGTTTTTAGGTTTATTTGTATTATTCCTTCAACTTGAAGGTTACTTGGGTCTAGTCTTGACTTGAGAGTCATTTGTATTGAGGTTTGACTCGCTAGGTTCTCTTTTGATTTAGGCTCGATTAGGAAGGTTTTTTTTTTTTAATTGGAGTTTGGTTTGGGTTTAGGTTTGACTTGAAAGTCATGTTGGACTTGATTTGGCTTAGGTTTAGGTTTGACTTGGAAATTTGAATTAAGGTTTGGTTTCGAAGTAATTTGGATTTAGGTTTGATTTGCATGGAATTTGAATTTAAGTTTGGTTCGGAAGCAATCTCCATTGAGTGAAAGTATTCTCAAATTTCGGTTTGACTGGTAAGTTATTTTAGATCTGGGGTTTGACTTTGAATTCATTTGAATTGGAGTTTGACTTGGGCTTAAAATTGATTAAATTTTCATTTGATTTGAGTTTTAACTTGGAAGACATTTTGATTTAGGCTTGGCATTTAGATTTGAAATTGACGTGGGATTCACTTTGAATTTGGGTTTGACATAGGAGTCAACTTGGCTTTGGCATTTTGGTTTGAGTTTAACTTTGACATATGCGTCACTTAGTACTTTGGTTTGGCATAGGAGATCTTTTGTATTTGGATTTGACATAAAAGTCAATTTGTATTGAAGTATGACATGGAAGTCATTTGGTTTAGGCTCGGCATAGTCTTTAGTTTGACATGGGAGTCATTTTTTTTAACTTCGATTTGACATAAAAAGTCAGGATGACTTTAAGTATGACATAATATCTATTTAGGCTTAGGTATGACAAGGAAGTCGATTTGAGGTTTGGATTATTTTGAATTTGAGTTTAAGCTCGATGGAAATAAATTTGGATTTCTGGGTACAAAATGAAATTTAATTTGCGTTTAAGTTGACATGGAAGTCGTTCTTTTTGGAATTTAATTTGACATGGGAATATTCTTGGATTTTAATCTCATTTTTAATTTCGATCGGACATAGAGATATTCTAGTTTGGATTGGACATAGTAGTCATTTGGTTTAAATTGCTTGAGTCAAATCGAATTTAGTCAATTAATTAAAGTGTTGACGTAATATTAACCCGACGAGAGAAAATAATTTATTTTATTATTTGGGTTGCACCTAAAATAGGTTGCCTACATACTCTCTTAAGGTATCAACCCAATCGAAGTTCAACTTTACATAGATTTATTTTTTATTTAAGATCTGATTTGATTTGAAGGTGTTGGATTTTATTTAGCTACTCAAAGCATATTTGGTCCAACTCATTTATATTTCTCTTTTTTTAATCTTTGAGCTCAAGATCTTTCATGTCATTTTGTACCCATGTTAAATCAACCATAATTGCAGGTTATCCTTGGTCAACCACTTGAGTCCGGTATTTCATGTTCGATATATTTTTTAATTGCGACTGCACCTATCATTTAACCTCGGGTTTTCTACATACCCCTTTTGGGATCAAGTCAACATAGTTATAAAAAATAATATTAGATTTTCCGAGTGGATTTTTAATACCTTTAAGCGCACCCGATTTTTTATTTTGGGTTTCCTACTTGTCCTTTCTGGGATCAGGTTAACGTAATTCTAAAAACTAGAACATTGAATTTTCCAAATTGATTTTTAATATTTATAACTGCACCCAATTTTTATTTTAGGTTTCCTACGTACCCTTTTCGATATCAGGCTAACGTAGTTCTAATGGAACTTCGGGATCAAATTTGGCTTTTTAAATGTTTGTAACCACACTCAACTTTTTAGGTTAGGAGTTAAACATATTCTTTTCAGGATCAGCTTACCATAGTTCCAAAAAAAATATATATCGAATTTTCCAAAATTGATTTTAAAAAATTTGCAGCTGCATTTTTTAAAAAGTTTTAAATTTTAGTTTGTTAGAATATATTACATTATGGCAAGATTATTTTGTTAGAATATATTACATTATGAAAAGTATATATTGTATAGGTTAAATATGTAAATGTTTTCATATATTGTAAGAGATTGTATTCATTATAAATACGAAAGATGGCCTTCTCATTTGTAGTGTCCAATTTCAAACTTTCATGGTATCAGAGCTACTAAAAGCTTAAAACGCTCTCTCTCCCTCCAAGGCAAACTCCAGCCTCCCTTTTCTCCTTCCTCTTCAAAAAAAAAAAAAAAAAAAAAAAAAGAGTGGGTTTTTGCTGTTGATTATGCTTGCTCCGATGATTGATTTTGCTTCACAACCTGGGCTACCTTTCTTTGGTGCTCCTATGTATGGTGAGAATATGTTGTCTACTCCACAATTTCATCATGCAAATAATACTTATGCTACTGGTTCTAATTTTTGTTCAGGGTTTGCATCTCCTCAACACATTTTTCAATCTTTTACTGCTCATTCTACTCCTATGATTGATTTTTTCCTAGATAATAGATAGTGGTGCATCATATTATATAACTAATAACCCTAGTTTGCTAATGTCTCTTAATCTTTATCATGGCTGTGATAAAATATTGGTTGGCAATGGTGCCTCTTTATCGATTGCTAGGGTTGGATCTAGTTTTCTTAGTACACCCGTTGGTTGTTTTAATTTGCATAATGTCCTTTATGTACCTGGTCTTTCTACCAATTTAATATCTATTTTCCAATTCTGTAAAGATAATTGTTGTCTTTTAGAATTTGACTCGGGTGTTTTTCCATTAAAAATGCCGAAAAGATGTCCCTCATAATTCGTTGTGCTAGCTCGAGGCCTATTTTCTTCGTCCCTAAGTCATCCTCTATGCATGTTTCATTAGTTGCTTCTCAAATTACGTAGTCTCTCTGGCATCATCAACTTGGTCATCCTGGGTAGCCGGTCTTATCCTTATTAGACAAACACAAATTTATTTCCTGTTCAGGTTCTATCTCAAAGTCCAATCTTTGTCATGCTTATCAATTAGGCTAGCACAGTCGTTTACCTTTTCAAAAGTCTATTTCCTTTACGTCGTGTCCTTTTGATATCGTCCACTCTGGTGTATGGACATCACCTGTTATTAGTTTTAGTAGTTATAAGTATTATTTGCTATTTTTGGATGACTATTCTCATTTTTCGTAGATTTACACGATGCGTGCTAAATCTGAGGTATTTGATTTATTTGTTCAATTTCGCAATCTCGTGCTTAACCAATTTGGGGTGGAAGTAAAACAATTTCAGTGTAATAATAGCACTGAATACATTAACCGGGTTTTAATAAGTTGTTTGCTGAGCGGGGCATTCTTAGTCGAGTTTCGCATCCACATACGTCCCAGCAAAATGGGAAAGCTGAACGAATGTATAAAACTATTGGAAATATGATGCTTGCTTTACTGTTTCAAGCTTGTATGCCTTTAGAATATTGGGTGGAGGCTGTTCTTACAGCTACACATATAATAAATCTTTTGCCCTCTGCCTCTATCAAGAAGAAAATACCCTTTCAACGTCTTTACAAGAAAAAAGCTTCATATGATCATCTCAGGGTTTTTGGTTGTGCTTGTTATCCCAACTTAAGTGCTCCTATGCCGCATAAACTAGCACCACGATCCGCATTATGTGTCTTTCTGGGGTACAACCATAAGGGCTACAAGTGTTTGAATCTCATGACTAACAAAATTATTATCTCGAGAAATGTTATTTTTAATGAAACAGATTTTCCTCTAGCCCGATTGGGGGCAGCTTTGTTGCACAATATGCATCGTCTTCAGCAAGTGTTAAAACCACCTCACGATGTGTCAGTTCTCTGGCATCTTGCCCCTCCCTGTTCCACCGCCCCCGTCCTTCGCCCCTGAGGCTCCCTCTTCTCCTTTGTTGCATTCCTCCGACACTCACTTATCGAGCCCGACACCTCCACCGCAGTAGCCACCGCCACCGCTGCCATTATCATCACCACCCGTGCCGCCCGCCTCTTCTCAGTTGGTTCATCCAATGGTTCTCGATCTAAGGCTGGTATTGTTAAACCTCTTTTCAAACCCTCTATGGTTGCTCTTTCTGCTGTACCTAATATTTCTTATTCCTACAAGCAAGCACTTAATGATGATAATTGGCAAAATGCCATGCTTGATAAATATAATGCTCTTCAATGGAATCACACTTGGACTCTTGTCCCAAAACTAAGTAATGCTAATGTTGTTGGCCCAAAATGGGTTTTTTTGTGTCAAACAAACTTCCACTGGTCAAATTAAGTGTTATAAGGTGCGTTCAGTTGCACAGGGTTATACACAGTGATATGGCATTGATTATGACGAAACTTTTAGCCATGTTGTTAAACCTGCTACTGTTCTATTGCCTTAACCATTGCCACATCCCGAAAATGGCCCATTCATCAGCTCGATGTCAAAAATGCCTTCCTGAATGGAACTTTAAATGAGGAAGTGTATATGAAGCAACCACCGGGTTTTGTAAATTCAGACTTTCCAGACTATGTTTGCAAGCTCAACAAATCCTTGTATGGGCTAAAGCAAGCTCCCCGTGCATGGTATAATCGGTTTGCTTCCTTTCTTCACAGCCTTGGGTTTCACAGTTGTAAATCTGATTCTTCCATGTTTCTTCTGCACCGTGGGACTAACATAGCTATTTTGCTACTCTATGTGGATAACATTGTTCTTACTGCTTC
The DNA here is from genome assembly GCA_018398585.1 of Simmondsia chinensis. Taxonomy (NCBI): domain Eukaryota; kingdom Viridiplantae; phylum Streptophyta; class Magnoliopsida; order Caryophyllales; family Simmondsiaceae; genus Simmondsia; species Simmondsia chinensis. The sequence goes on from JAGTTD010000011.1 coordinate 7,194,069, forward strand.
CTTTAGTGCATTTCTTCAGAGTCTATTGCAGTCTCTTCAGAGTAAGTTTCATATGACTGATTTAGGTTGTCTCAACTATTTTCTCGGGATTTAAGTTTCATATGACTGATTTAGGTTGTCTCAACTATTTTCTCGGGATTTCTGTTTCACATCTTTCCAGTGGTTTATTCTTACCTCAGTCTAAGTATGTTCATGATCTCCTTGAGAAGACTGACATGTTAGCTTGCAAACCGGTTGCTAATCCTACCAATTCTAAGTCAAAGATCTCTGCTTCTGATGGGGAACTTATGTGTAATGTCGCCTTGTATCGATCGATTGTTGGCGCACTCCAGTATCTAACCTTTACTCGTCCTGATATTTCTTATGTTATACAATAGGTGTGTTTGTTCATGCATGCTCCTTGTCTGCCGCATTGGGTTGTTGTCAAACATATTCTTCGCTATATTAAAGCCACTATGGATCATGGCATTATTATCTCTCCTAGAGCTCTTGATCAGCTCGTGGCTTATTCTAATGCTGACTAGGCCGGTTGTACTGATACTCGACGCTCCACTTTAGGCTTTTGTGTGTTTTTTGGTGGTAACATTGTTTCCTAGTCCTCCAAAAGACAGCCCACCGTCTCTCGCTCGAGTATTGAAGCCGAATATCGTGCTGTTGCTAATGCTGTTTCGGAATGTTGTTGGCTGCGGTCTCTTCTTAGTGAACTTGGCAATGTTATTCCCAAAGCTACCCTGATTTACTGTGACAATGTTTCGGCTACCTATCTCTCCACCAATCCTATCCAGCATGCTTGCACCAAACACATCGAGACTCCCTTTGTGCGTGAATGCGTTCATATGGGTCTTGTTCGTGTTCTTCATGTGCCCCCTTCACAACAGCTTGCTTACATTTTTACCAAGAGTCTTCCTCGATATTTATTCTTATTTTTCAAACACAATCTTCGCATTCGATTACCTCCTGCTTCGATTGAGAGGGGATGTTAGAATATATTACATTATGACAAGATTATATTATTAGAATATATTACATTATGGAAAGTATATATTGTATAGGTTAAATATGTAAATCTTTCCATATATTGTAAGTGATTGTATTCATTATAAATACGAAAGAGGGCCTCCTCATTTGGTATGTCCAATTTCAAACTTTCACAGTTCATGAAAACATTAATGTTTTCTTTTTTTTTATTTATCATTTTTCTTTTCTAAAATATTTTCCCTTTTCTTGTTATCTCTCTTTTTCCCCTTTTTTATAAAAAGGTTTCGTTTTTAAAATATTTTTGGGGGTACTGTACCTCTTTCATCTTTTTTTATTTGATTTTCTTTTTTTAAAAAAGGTTTTTACAAAATTGCTATGAAAATTTCGCGGTTCCAGAGGAATTTAAGTGCCACCGAATCCAACTTAAAAAATCCATTTTTTTTTTTACTTTGTCTTTGGTTGAAATTAGTTTTAATATATTTTAACCACCCCATGTAGGATCTTTTAAATCAATGCTTTGTTAAACACTTCCTTTCGGACCAAGCCCACTCAGAATCATTCGATTTCATAGCAGGTTTAAACACCCCACTTAAGATTTTTCAGTCCATCGTCAGTTGAAATTTACAACCCGTTGGCCACTCCCACGTAGGATTTTTCTATCCATAGTGGGTTAAAATTTACTTCTCTTTCGGGTCACCCTCACATATAATTTTTCAATCCTGGGTTAAAATTTGCTACCTTTTTGGGCCACCTCCATGTAGGATTTTTTAATCCATCATGGGTCAACCTGCTACCCTTTCGAGTTCAATTCCATCATGAGTTCAACACTTCCACGTAAAATTTTTTAATCTACTGTGAGTTAAAACACTTTAAAATTTAAGAGGGGCTTGAAAATTTTGTTTGAATACATTTGGGTTTTTTCTCCTTTTTTTTTGAAAATTGATACAAACAAATAAAAATTATTTATTTATTTTTAAACTTTACTCTCTCTCCCCCCTTTTTCCTTTTTCTTCTTCCTTTTTTGTTCTTGTCCCCTCTCCTAAGTTTTTTTTAAAGCAAATAAATTTAATTTAAAATGAGGTGTATAAAATTTATTTATAGAAAATCAAATCTTCTTCACAATTTAGAGAGATAAGGAATTTTGTTTCTTAAATTTCACATAAAAGAAATCAAAATTTTATTTTTCTGAATAGAGTAAAACCTATTTAAGATAGGGTGCAGAGAAAATGAAGTCAAAAGTAGAGGGATGAAATTAAAAGTTGAGGGATAGTAAAAAAAATGAACTCATAAAAATGAAATCATATACTATTTCAATGACTCCAGCTTCTTGTCAATTGATAAAAAATTATTGACTCTAATTTTTTTCAAGTTCTTTCTCTCTTTGAGTCTCTTTTCCTGTTCTTTTTTTTTTTTTTTTTTTTTTTTTTCTTTCTCTTCTCTCTCTCTCGTGTACTACTCACCCCCGCTATTTCTTACAAATTCCCCTTATCTTTTTCTTTTTCTTCTCTTTTTTTATTTTTCCGTTTCCTTTTCTTTATTTCTCTCTTTTTTTCCTCACTACCAAATGCCCTCATTTCTGGCCAAAAGTTTTGTATTTGTAGGAAGAGTTAACTGCCTCCCACCACAATACCCATAATGAATAAAATATGGAGCGTGCATGTACATGAAGGGAGTTCAAATTTGACCATTTAACTGCCATTTTTTCTTCAATTTTGTTTACTCTTTTTTAATTGGGTGGATCGGTCAAAACTAATTGGACATTTTTTTTTTTTACCCTGATAAGTTTGTTCCTTATTTAACATATCATAGGCCTAATTTTAAACCTACTTTACACCATATTCATCATTATTTTGAGCCCATTTTATGTTTAAAGAATACTTAAATTTACATAAGTACACCCTACAACAATCTAAACTTAACCCATAACATGTAATTTTTTTTTGGCTAAGATCCAACAATGAGGGCTAAGATTTAAAATTGTGAAAATTTCATGTTCAACAATTGCCCCCTCGAGCATTGTTCATGGGAACTTTTAAACACGGACAAGGCTCCATTGTTCATTGAACCTATTAGACTTACATGAGTGACCCTAGTTTAATGGTTGTGTTTTACAAATAGGTCCGTCTACGAGTCACATGAAAAATTTAGTGGGTCGTGAAGTTGGTATAAGATTATAGGGTTCTACCCCAATTTTCTTGGGGTTTGGATTTGAATCAAAAATGGATTTTTTTTTTCTTTTTTTATTTGAGTTGTATTTGACTTGATAGTCATTTGGATTTTAGTTTAGCATGCCCAGGTCATGCAAATTATTTGAGAATTGGCCGTTTAGGTTGTTCAGACAGGCTCTTTTTTGTTTAGAGTTTGGGTTTGAAAAGGAAATCATTTGAGGTTGAGCTTTGGCATGGTAGCCATTTTTGTTTTCGTTTTTGAGATCGGATGTTTGGGTCGAGTTAAGCCTATTTAACTCATTGGCTCACTATCACCCTAGAATTTTAACTGGAGAAAAAAAAAATTTATTATTATCGGGGCTGGATCTAGTTCATGACTAGACTGCCTACATACCATTTTAAGGGATCAAGCCTTTCGTAGCAACTCAACTATTCAGACTTCAGCCTCTCTTTTTTTATTGGTTTAAGCAAAGAATTTCTTTACAAATTTTTCATTGACACAAAAGTATATGAACCCTCCCTTAGCATTTAGCAATTCATAAGCGCTTTTTGGATGGACCTTTGTGACAACATATGGTCCCTCATACTTTGGCTGGAACATGCCCCGCGCCCTCCTGTTTATAACAATCGGTCGCCTGACTGTGAGGACTAAGTCACCAACAGAAAATGGGCGAAACTTCACCTTTCTATTGAATGCACCACCAACTTGGGCTTGGTAAATTTCAAGTGTTTGTTGAGTAGTTAATCTGTGCTCGTCCAGGGCATCAAGCTCGGCTAGCCTGATCTTCACATTTTCGTTTGGGTCAGTGAGCTGAATGGCTAATATTAGGGAAGGCAATTGTATTTCCAAGGGCAAAACTACCTCTGACCCGAATACCAAACTATAAGGCGTGCATCCCTTCACATTTTGGATTTTAGTTCTGTACGCCCGTAGAGCTTCAGATAACTGTTCATGCCAGTCCCTTCTTGTTTTTTGAGACCATTTTTTAAAGGATTTTGCAAAGCACCTTATTGAATGCTTCAACTTGACCATTGGACACGGGGTTATAGCTCAATGAAAGGCTATGTCTGAACTTGTACTTCTCGATCAATTTGACCACTGGTTGACTTTTGAAGCAAAGGGCATTATCGGAGATTATTTTCAATGGGACTCCATTGTGATAGATCAAATGAACTTGAATAAAATCAGCAACGTCCCTTGCCCCCACTTCTCTTAATGGAACAGCCTTAGCCCATTTTAAAAAGTAATCAGTCCCTGCAAGGATATATTGATGCGAAGGACCATGACAAAACACTTGGGTGTAGAGGCTATGGTTGTTGGTGAATGAAATCTCTATGGATTTGACAAGTATAGCAAGTCTTTGCAAATTTCATTACATCTTGCACCATGGTTGGCCAATAATAGCCTAACCTTTTGATTTGATTAGCAAGTTTGTGTCCCGCGTGGTGAGCACTGCATATGCTAGAATGCGTCTCTTTGAGAGCGAGGGCGGCCTCTTCTTTTGACAAACACCGCTGTAAGATTCCATCAAAGGACCTTCAATACAAAGTGTTATTTTTCAACACAAATTTCAGTGCTCGTCTCTTTATCTCCACCCTCTTCTTTGAATCAGTAGGTAAAATACCATGTTGCAAATATTTGACAAAAGTTTGTGGCCAATTTGGCTGTTCTTCGCTATCATCAACGGAGACCGAGTTTACCATCTCCACTTGGTCTAGACGCTTCACTGCAGGCATTAGCAAGTGACGTTCTCCAACAGTGACTTGAATTTCTCTTTCGTCGGGCAGAGTTCGTGAAGCAGCAAGCTTTGCTAAGGAGTTAACTTTATTATTCTCAAACCTCGGCACATGTGATATTTTAATATCATAATATTGGTCCATCAAATATTTGGCTCTTTGCTACAAAGGCACTAAATTTGCATTTCTAACTTCATATTGACCATTTATGTGCTTGACAATTAGTTGAGAATCGCCAAACGCTTGCAAATAGTCAATATGCATTTCAATAGCCATTTCGAGACCAATGATGAGTGCCTCATACTCAGCTACATTATTAGAGCAAAGTTCAATCAAGGCGAAGGAGTAAGGAATGAGTCCACCAGAGGGTGTGACAAAGACAATGCCTGCACCTCCCCTCTTTCGATTTGCTGCTCCGTCAAGATACAACTGCCATGGTATTGTCTCTACATGGAGTACCTCCTCATCTGGCAATTGTTCGTCATCAGGAGTCAGATGTGCTGCCAAGAAGCTAGCTATATCTTGCTCTTTTATAGTCTTTTGTGGCACAAACTTTATGTCAAATTGGGCTAACAACTTTGCCGGCTTAGCTAACCGCCCTGACAACACTATTTTTGACAAGATATACTTTAGCGAGTCAACCTTCGAGATCAAAGTAACTGAATGAGACATGAGATAATGCCTTAATTTCTGCACAACGAACACCAACGCTAGGCAAAGCTTTTCAATAGACGAATAGTTATGTTCTGCCCCCACCAACTTTTTGTTGTTATAATAAAGGGCATTTTTGTTTCCTTCATCATTCTTTTGTGCTAACATTGCTCCAAGGGATCGCTCCAATGGTGCAATTTACAATATCAAAGTTCTTTTTTGAACAGGTGCCATCAAGATAGGCAGCTTTAACAGATATTCTCTGATGTTGTTGAATGCATTTTGACAGGTTTGATCCTAAACAAAAGGGACATCTTTCTTTATCAACCTTGTAAAAGGTTGGCATCTTCCCGACATACTGGAAATGAACCATTTGATGTAGGCTAGTCTTCCTTGCAAACCACGAAGCTGCCGTAGATTCCTTGGGGTAGGCATCTCCACAATTCCTTTAATCTTGTTAGGGTCGATTTCACTTCCTCGGTGTTTGACCACAAAGCCGAGAAATTTTTCAGATGTGACTCTGAATGCACATTTTAATGGATTCATCTTCAACTGATGCTCTAAAAGTCGGCTGAATATTGCTCGTAAGTCATCAAGATGATCATTCCTATTTTCGGTCTTCACAACCAAGTCATCAACATAACACTCAACAACTTTATGTAGTATGTTGCTGAAGATGACAGTCATGGCTTTTTGATAAGTTGTCCCAGCATTCTTCAAACCAAAGGGCATCACATGTAATAGTAGACTCCTTGTGGCATGTGAAAGGTAGTTAACTCCTTCTCTGCTGGGTCCATTTTGATTTGGTTGTAACAGGAAAAATCATCCATAAACGATAATGCACTAAATCCTGTAGTAGCATCTTCCAAGAGCTCAGTGATTCGTAATGGGAATTCATACTTAGGACATGCGTCATTCAAATCTCTGAAGTCCACACAGATGCAAAGTTTCCCATTCTTCTTTCTCATAGGCACAATGTTGGCCAACCATGACAGGTATTGGACTTCACGAATAAAATCTGCTTCTATCAATTTGTCCACCTCAGCTTTTATTTGAACAATCAACTCAGGTTGAAAGCGTCGTAGTGATTGTTTCTTTGGTGCTGTGTATTTGGACATGCCTAACTTATGCACAGCAACATCTGGAGGGACTGGAATGGGGAAATCCTTTATAGGAAGTGCCTTCTCATTCGTAAGCAGGGCCTGCTCTGACTGTCCATCTTGTTGTCCCTTAACATGCGGTTCATTGCTTGTCCTACTAATTGTGTAGGCTCTTTGTTATTCTCAACTGCCTTGGTGCTGATAACTAGAGGCCGGAACGAAGAGTGAATTAATCAACTTCAAGGTTTACCTCCTCGACTTCTTCTTTTTTCTCAAAAGACACCATGTAATAAGGAGTTTTCCATTCTTATTCCTCCTCTTCATCACTCAAGGAACTTTCTCCTAGAAACTTATTCAGGAAGTAATCCTTCAAAGTTACAGAAACCCTAGTAGGGGGAACATATTCTTCTTCTGAAGTCACTTCTGCCTTCTTGGAAGCTTTGGACTTCTTCCTTTTGTTTTTCTTCTTATTCTTCTTTTTGGAAGGATCGAATCTTTACACTTAGGGGACTAGAGCTTTGAGCGATGTCTTTTTTGAACTCTTTCCTGCTAAAACATGTCTGCCACTTATACTCATCATCATTGTCATCTTCAGAGTCAGAATCCCAAGCCTCCGATTTAGTCATGAGTTTGTAAAGACTGGGTATGGCTATTCTAGGCCGAGGCATATCAAGATAAGCCCATGAAACTGTGACTTCTCCGTCAACAATGAATTAAACCTACACAGCACCGAGAGGCAACTCCACTATTGGTATATTATCCTTCTTAAGGGCTAATTAAGCATCATCCTCATCCTCTACACATGATGTAGTATTAGATGTAGCCATTGTCCCCTTGGAGGATGTTCCAACTTCGATTTCAATATGCACTTTGATGATCATATCTTCAATTATGTCTTTAAGGATGTGACAATCTTCAATCGGATGGCTTATAATTCGATGGTAAGGGTAATACTTAGGGTCATCTATCTTGTTAGTTTCGTCTGGATGTTTTGGAACAGGAAGGGTAATTGCTTTTGATGCGATCAACTCATTAACCTTGCACATTGTCTTTATCAAAGGGGTACTTCTTCTCCTTTCTTTCTTGAAGAGTGAGCCTTTGAACCTGCTTCCCTTTGCCTTTATCATTTTTCCTGTTTACAATGTTGTTAGATTTCTCAGTTGTTTTGATAAAGGTGGCCATAGCCTCACCCTTTTTACTTGCTTTTTATTTTCTCCCTTATTTTTTTCAATTGTCCGGGTTTTATGAGAAGCAATGTTATGTCAAGTGATTTGTCTCTCAACATTACAAGCTTTAGTAACGAGCACATTGAAACTTTTTGGGGTTCGGCAGTAAGTACATATTTCTGGCTCGAGGTAATTGGCACACATTTGGACTGCAGAGAGTTCACTCAATTTCTCAAGACATTGGAGACTTAAGCTCCTCCATCATGTAATGAAGTCGTTTGCACTCTTGTTTGGCTTTTGAATGGCATAAGCTAGATCCATTATCGATACTTGCTTCTTGGAACTCACGAACTGAGCTAGAAAAGCCTTTTGTAAGTCATCCTAAGTCTGAATTAACCCAGACTGTAACCGAGTGTACCATGTAAACGCCAATTCTTTTAGGGACTGGACGAATTGTCTTATCAGTAAGGCATCATTCGAGGCTGTCTCGCAGAACGCAGGGCCAACTACTCATGCCGTGACCCATTCACACAATCAAACTTTGGCTTCTAATACGTATGAGGGAACGGCACCTTATCTTAGTGTGCTGGATATGGCTTTTGATAACCCAAAATAAGTGGGTTTATAGAGGCCTGGTATTCCTTTATCTCTTAACCTATCATGACTTTAATGTTTTGTTGCGTTAGCTCAAATTACTGACTTTGAGCCTCTTGTTATGACTGTGGCACTTGTGTTGATGCATTAGCTTGATTAGCTACTTGTGCAGCGAGTGTGGCATTTTCAGCTTCTTTGTTGGTGAGCTTCCGTTGCAATTCCTGCAACTGATCCTCTATTCTTGTGGTTCTAGTCACTAAAACTGGTATATTCTATGATTGATCTTGTATGTTCAACTTCTCCTGGAACTCCCTCGGAAAATATTCTTCAATAAAAAGAGAACTTATGTCTTCATATACGAGAGAGCTTGTGTCTTCCATTAGGCTAGTCGGCCTTGCCTGGCTTGTCAATACCATTTCGGCATATGTCACTGACTTAGTCATCAATCGAGTTATAGGACCTGTGTAGGATCTCGTTTCCTTCAGGGGCATCAGTCCTTCAGAACTCAAGCTACTAGACCCTTCAGATGTCATTGACATGCTCTCCTCCCCTTCTTTAGAGGCTTGAAGAGGAACACTCCTGTAATTTTGGAGTGTCTTTGTCTTCGCATCAGCGGGTTTGAAGTTAGAAGGTACGGAGGTTTTAACCCTCTTTGTTTTCCGCTAGACATCCTCCTCAACACAGAAGGTGCCATGACTTGCTCGACCCACCTCAAAATGATCAGGATGGAGCCGATGTATATCTAGTTCACGACGTTAATGGCAAGTTCTTTGGTAGATTTCTTCACTGTGCATTTCTTCATGGTGACCCCTTTCAGAGCTGCCCCCATGGGCTTCGAGGCGAAGATAGGTGCCAATTTTTGGTTAGACTTCTTTGTCCGTCTCTTCATCATCCTTTGTGCATTTCGCTTAGCACTCTTTGTTTCCTTTCTTGGGACTATTAGCTTGATTGTAGTATGCATTGAAAAAGATGTCTCATCCACCTTGTTCAGCAATTCCATGGAATTTTTCAATGGGATCTTAGTAGCAAGCGAATTCGATCCCACCTTGTGAAACACTGCAAAGTTCTTCTTCTTGCAGATAAGCCTCCTTTGACGATGAGAGTGGTTGGGAGCTCATTGAACGTGATTATCACTTGTGGAGCCATTGTTCTTGCATAGCATCACATTAGTAGTTAGTGGAAACTATATCTCAGTCGAAGATGAAAAGGGCAACAGAGTCCACCGAGCGTATCAAAAATTATGTTAAGCAAAAATATGAAATCTGCAAAACATGAATATCCTTAATTACCTCTCCCTTTGGAGAATATCCTTTGATTCTGATTGATAATATGTTTATGTTTTAATTAATCGACTAGGTGACTAGACGATTAATTGATTTAAGTCTATAAGAGATGTTTTTAGGTTTATTTGTATTTTGCCTTGAACTTGAAGGTTATTTGGGTCTAGTCCTGACATGGGATTCATTTGTATTGAAGTTTGACTCACTAGGTTCTCTTTGGATTTGGGCTTAATTAGAAGTCTTTTTTTGGATTGGAGTTTGGTTTGGGTTTAGATTTGACTTGGAAGTCATCTTAGACTTGATTTGGTTAGGTTTAGGTTTGACTTGAAAATTTGAATTTAGGTTTGGTTTCGAAGTTCTTTGGACTTAGGTTTCATTTGGACGAAATTTGAATTTAAGTTCGATTCAGAAGCAATCTCCATTGACTTGAAAGTAGTCTCGAATTTTGGTTTGACTAGTAAGTCGTTTTAGATCGGGGTTTGGCTTATAATTCATTTGAATTGGGGTTTGACTCATTTTTAAAATTGATTGAAATTTCATTTGAATTTGAGTTTAACTTGGAAAATATTTCGATTTAGGTTTGGCATTTAGGATTTGAAATTGACGTGGGCTTCACTTTGAATTTGGGTTTGACATACGAATGAACTTGGATTTGGAATTTTGGTTTAACTTTGACAAATGCATTACTTAGTACTTTGGTTTGGCTTAGCAGCTCTTTTGCATTTGGGTTTGACATAGAAGTCGATCTGTATTTAAATATGACATGGAAGTCATTTGGTTTAGACTTGGCATAGACTTTAGTTTGACATGACAGTCATTTTGTTTTGAACTTTGATTTCACATAAAAGTTAGGATGACTTTAATTATGACATAATATCTATTTAGGCTTAGGTATGACATGGAAATCGATTTGAGGTTTAGGTTGTTTTGAATTTGAGTTTGAGCTTGATGAAAATAAATTTGGATTTCTGGGTACAAAATTTAATTTTTGGTTTAAGTTGACATGGAAGTTATCCTTTTTGGAATTTGGTTTGACATCGAATATTCTTGGATTTTAATATCGTTTTGAATTTGGACCGAACATAGAGATATTTTGGTTTGGATTGGACATAGGAGTCGTTTGGTTTAAGTTGCTTGAGTCAAATTGAATTTAGTCAACTAATTAAGATGTTGACATAATATTAACCCGACAAGAGAAAATAATTTATTTTATTATTTGGGCTGCATCTAAAATAGGTTGCTTACGTACCCTTTTAAGGAATCAAACCATTCATAGTTCAACTTTATGTTGGATTTATTTTTTATTTGAGATTTTATTTGATTTAAAGGTATTGGATTTCATTTAGCTACTCAAAGCATATTTGGTTCAACTCATTTATATTTCCCTTTTTTTAAACTTCGAGCACAAGATCTTTCGTGTCATTTTGTACCTGTGTTAAATCAACCATATTTGTAGATTATCCTTGTTCAAACCACCTGAGCCCAGCATTTCATGTTGGATATATTTTTTTAAATTGCAACTGCACATGTTATTTAACCTTGGGTTTTCTGCATACCCTTTTTGGGATCAAGCCAACGTAGCTCTAAAAAAAAAATCGAATTTTCCAAATTGATTTTTAATACTTTTAACCGCACCCGATTTTTTTATTTTGGGTTTCCTACGTACCCTTTTGGGATCAGGTAACGTAGTTTTAAAAAATAGAACAATGAATTTTTTAAATTGATTTTTAATACTTGTAACCGCACCCAAATTTTTATTTTGGGTTTCCTACGTACCCTTTTCAAGATCAGGCTAACGTAGTTCTAATGGAACTTTGGGATCAAATTTGGTCCTCTAAATGTTTGTAACCGCACCCAACGTTTTAGGTTAGGAGTCATACTTACTCTTTTTGGGATCAGGTTACCATAGTTCCAAAAAAAATGTATTAAAATTTCCAAAATTCATTTAAAAAATTTGCAGCCACATTTTTTGAAAAGTTTTGAATTTCAATTTATGGAAACATTGGCTTTTTTTTTTATTTACCTTTTTTTTCTTTTCTAAAATATTTTTCCTTTTCTTGTTGTTTCTCGTTTGTTTTTAAAACATTTTTTTTGGGGTACCGTAACCGCACACCTCTTTCATCTTTTTTTTATTTGATTATTTTTTTTCTTCTTTTTATAAAAAGGGTTTACTAAAATTACTATGAAAATTTTGCAGATCTAGAGGAGTTTAATTAGAATTGAACCCAACTTAAAAGTCCATTTTTTTAAAACTTTGTCATTGGTCGAAATCAGATTTAATATTTTTTAACACTCTCACATAGGATCTTTTAAATCTATCGTTGGTTAAACACTTCCTTTCGGACCATACCCACGCGGAATTTTTCGATTCCATCACTGATTTAAATACCCCCACGTAAGATTTTTCAGTCCATTGTGGGTTAAAATTTTTCACCCTTTCGGGCCATCCCCACGTAGGATTTTTTGATCCGTGGATTAAAATTTACTACCCTTTCGGGTCACTCTCATGTAGAATTTTTCAATCTATCGTAGGTAAAATTTACTACATTTCGGGCCACCCCCACATAGGATTTTTCAGTCCATCGTAGGTTAACCTGCTACTCTTTCGTGCCACGTCCATGCAGAATCTTTCGATTTCATCGTAGGTTAAACACTCCCACGTAGGATTTTTCAATCTAACGTGAATTGAAACACTTTAAAATTTAAGAGGGACTTGAAACTTTTGTTTGAATCCCATTTGAATTTTTTTCTTTGTTTTTTTTTTTAAATTGCTACAAACAAACAAAAATTGTTTATTTATTTATTTTTTTAAACTTTTCCCGCTCTCTTTCTTCTTCTTCCTTTTTTCTTATCCCCTCTCCCACCTTTTTTTAAAAGCAAATAAACCTAATTTAAAATGAGGTAAAGCAACATACCCAGTGTCTCAAGGGCTCCCGCCTAAGCAGGGTCTTGAGAGGCGGATGTACGCAGCCTTCCCCTTTCAGGGTATTACCCCTGAAGAGAGGCTGTTTCTGAGTACCCCCAACCAGAGGGTGAGGACTTTCCAGGAGGTCACCCATCCCGGTACTACTCTTGCCAAAGCACGCTTAATTTCGGAGTTCTAATGGGATCCGGTGACGACGTGTTGAAGGGAGTAAAACCTATTTGAGATGGGGTGTAGAGAAAACAAAGTAAAAAGTAGAGGGATGAAATTAACTCATGGAAATCATATACCGTTTCAATAACTCAAGCTTCTTGCCAATTGATGAACAATTTTTGACTCCAATTTTTTCAATTTCTTTCTCTCTTTGAGTCTCTTTTCCTTTTTTTTTTTTTTTCTTTTCGTTTCTTTATGTTCTCTCCCTACTACTCATTCCCTCTTTTTCTTACAAAATTCCCTTTTCTTTTTCTTTTTCTTCTCCTTTTTAATTTTTCTTTTTCTTTTCTTTGTCTCTTTCCTTTTTTTTCCTAGCTACTAATGCCCTCATTTCTGGGCAAAAGTTTTGTATTTATAGGTCTACCTCCTATCACAACATCCATAATACATAAAATATGAAGCATGCATATACATGAAGGGACTTAAAATTTGACCATTTAACTGCCCTTTTTTCTTCAATTTTGTTTACTCTTTTCTAATTGGGTGGATAGGTCAAAACTAATTGGACTTTTTTTTACCCTGATAAATTTGTTCCTTATTTAACATATTAGAGGCCTAATTTTAAACCTACTTTACACCCTATTCATCATTATTTTGGGCCCATTTTAGATTTAGAGAATACTTAAATTTACATAAATACACCCTATAACAATCTAAACTTAACCCATAACATGTAAATTTTTTTTTAATTTTGGCTAAGATCCAACAATGAGGGCTAAGATTTAAAATTGTGAAAATTTCATGTTCAACAAGGGTATTAACCCATTGCCATCAATCTAGCCTTAAAGGTAGAGGTGGCCAACGGGCCGGGTCGGGCCGCTAGGGCCCGGTCCAGCAGCCGTTGCCCTCAACGGCTCAATTGGAGGGGGAGAGCCGTTGCTCCCCCTCCTCCTAATTAAAAAAAAAAATTCATATTTTTTCTTCCATAAATATCTAATCCTCTCCAACCCATTTCCTCACCAAATCTTCAATCCTCTCTTCTCTCTTTATATATTCATCATCTTCATCATCTCCATCTTCTTCAACTTTGCTAAGTGCAACATAGTGCTCTAAAGTTCGAAGTTCATCAAGTGTTTGCCTGAAGTTCGAATTTCATTGTTCTCTCATTTCGGTAATTTTAGTATCGCAATTTTATTTGGTCCGCATTTTTAGCTATTTAATTTGCATTACTACTTGCATTTTATAAATACTAATCACTTATAATAATATGGCACACAACTCTTCATCATCCACTGGAGCAGGTCGTGTTAGTTCTAGCTCTTCTCGGCCACCCAGAATCCCTAAAAGGAGTAGAATTGTCGAACTTAATACGGAAGAAAAAGCTTTTCTACAACCAGGCCCATCAGCCCCATACACTGATGATAGCATACATTGGGACTTTGAACAACAACAAGATTATCATGAGTCGGGTGGTGGGGGTGGAGACTCACAAACTGATGAGGAACCCACGCCCATCACCGAGGCCCAACCTGAAAGTAGTACTGGTACTAGTAGGCATACAACTAGTGGGGTATGGAATCACTTTACTCTTAATAGGACAACTAATAAAGCAACTTGTAAATTATGTGACCCACCTAGGTCCTTTAGCCATCAATATGGCAGTGGGACAGGCACATTAAGCAAATATATACTTAGGTGCTACCCCGAGCAATGCCCAGATAAGAGCCAACAACGTCTAGTACAGCAAGTGATCGGTACACTTGCTAATTTTAGGTTCTCTCAAGAGAGCAACCGAAAGGGGCTAGCTAGATATATAATTTTGGGTGAAAGGCCTTTCAGTGCCGGCGAAAACTTATGTTTCGTTGACTACCTCCAAAAATGGGTGAACCCCGCCATTGTAAGGGTTCCTCGGAACACCGTAAAGTGGGACGCTTTTATGGAGCACCACAGGATGAAAGATGAGGTCTTAACACTCTTTGCGATGAACACGAGCATGTTCTCATTGACGTCGGACACATGGAAGTCGAAACCCGGTGTGCCTTATATATGCATAACGGCACACTGGATCGATGACTCCTACACCCTCCAAAAGAGAATAATTCATTTTGGTTATTTAGATTGCCCCGCACCACCAAGATAATTACAGGTGCGATTATGTCGGCAGTCCGCAACTGGGGCATAGAGCGTCGTATCTTCAATATTACGTTCGACAATGCTACCAGTAACACTGCATCCGTTACACGTTTAATTAGGCACATGAGACCCTCGTTAGGTGGGAAGTGTTTCCATCTTCGTTGCATTTGTCACATTTTGCATTTAATGGTAATGGATGATTTAGAGCTAGTAAACGCATCCCTTAACACCTTAAGATCCGTAACAATATCTATTAAATCATCCAGCACTAGAAAAAGAAGATTTAAAAATTTATGGAGGTTGCAAGGCATAGAATATAAACAATTCAAACTAGACTCCCAAACTAGGTGGTTGTCTACGGTAGAAATATTAGAGCGCATTCTACCATATAAGGACGTTCTGATGGAATTTGCACAGGAAAATCGTTCAGAATGGAGCGATTACAACCTGAATAATATACAATGGGAGACAATCGATGAAATTTGTAAATTTTTTTGCATGTATTAAGAGGCCACGACATTTTTTTTCGGATTGCTACTATCCGACCACCCCTCAAGCAATATCAAGATTGCTTGATATTGTAAATTGGATGGCGAATCGATTAAGGCAATGAAAGAAAAGTTTACTAAATATTATTCTAAACTACCCCTTACATACTGCTTAGCAACTATTTTAGATTCTCGTTGTAAACGCGGGATTTTAAACTTGTTTTGCCGACATTTTTTCAAATATTTGTATCATAGTCTCAATGTCGACAATTTCATTGCCGAAGTCGATAAAGACTTGCACAATTTATTTTCTCACTATTCCGGGAAATTAGCGTCCAATAATCCACAGCTTAGTACTACTGCAGTAGGATCTTCCATATCTAGTGGAAGTAGTTCACACACGTCATATTCGATGAAGTTGTTGGAGCAATTTACGCCCACAATAGCCCCCACATCATGTGACGAGCTGGATTATTATTTGCGGACACCGTTGCTCCATATTTTCGCGACGCCGGCCAATTGCATTTTAACCTTTTACAATGGTGGCACACAAACCAAGCCCAGTATCCCATGCTTTCCACCATGACATGTGATATACTAAGTTGTCCGGTGTCTTCGGTAGCATCAGAGTGTGCTTTCAGTCTTGGTGGCAGGTTGCTTGGAACGTAGAGGGCGAAGCTATCACCGTCAAGCTTGGAGATGTCCGTGTGCTTGAAGGATTGGCTGCTAGCTGAGGCAAGGGAGCAACAGAAAATGAGGCTGGATTCATCGAAAATTGAAGAAGAATACCGCACTACTGATACGTCAAATGATGGCGCAGCAACCCCTCATGCGACTGATATCAACACTTTTGTATATCAATTATTTACTTTGTATTTTTTAATAAATAAATTTGTACTTTTAAATATTAGGCTCCAACTGCGTTGTATTTGTACTTGTTACGTTATTTATTTACCATTATTTACTATTACTTATTATATATTTTATTTTATTACATATATTTAGCATTATTAGTGCTTGGGATAAAATGTATTTGTATCTCATATTATTTATCAATGAATTATAATAATTTTAGTACAAAATGACTTTGTATTTTTTTTTTAAAGCTGATGAAAAGGGGACTAGATACTTGTCCAATGAGCTCTAGATACTTGTCGATTCATTCAGATCCAATCTAATGGACTTAATGTCTTTTGACGCCTCTATAACTTCTAGACTAAATTAAAATACAATTACTTTAATTTAACTTTTATTACTCCGACCTATTGGTCTGCATCTTTATACTTAAGAGTTTTATTATAGTCTAGAGGATTAGATTCACCATCATACCTAACCTTTAAGACTGTAGATAGGAAACCGTCAGGTGACCTTGACCATCCTCCCACTATCCCAAAGCTCTCATGTACTTATACATCATCTACATTATAAGTTGTATTATGCTGTTGAGACATAGTATCTCATAGTATTAATCTACCCAACACGATTTTTCTGCTGTACTTTTAGAACACTTTCTAAAACCTCTTACATAACAAACCTTTTGATATATAGGCGTGACTCATCATATGAATCTTACCATTTTCGATAACACATCATTGATCCTTTGTACAACTCTTTGTAGTAAGGGAAAGTAAGAATTTTCCTAAAATCACCACCTTGATCTAATCAAAGTGACTTGATATAATTACCTAATTAATCCCAACTTTAGTTTTAATTCTTTGAACTTTTCAAAGATTTCAAAACTTCCGTCTTCATACGCATTTCCATATATCAATTAATTGATTAGTTATTCATAAACATTTTATGAAATACTATTCGCTTCCGCTTACTTGAACTTTTAACAATTCATAAACATTTTACGAGCAAGTCCTAGCAGCTTAGTAGTTCTATTGCCTTTACCCTTAAAGGCTCTTTTCAGTCGCCATTGATTCGAATGTGATTCATATACCAATTATCATCTGAGTACTTAATGATAGCATAGGACATATCGAACCAGTTTTTGAATCATACTAGATTAATGTGACCTGAGAATAAGTACCCCTTAAAGGCTATATGCTTTTCATGAAATTATTCTTTTATTATGTTACACAGCCTAGCTTGTATTAGAATAATAAATCGCAATTAACATAGTTTTGATTAAAATAAGCCAACTATTTACCAATGTACCCTTTAAAATAAACAATTTATTTACTTTAACTAATAGTCCATTTTTCGAAAAATAACTGAAAAACTATTTGAAAAATAGTGAATAGAAATCAAATTTCTAAAGTACATCAAGATAGATACTCAAATACAAAACTACATTCCCTGACTTAAACTGCTACCGCTTGATGCCCTTACTGAAAACCCATTCACCGGAATACTATTGAACTACCTATTAGTCACAACTAGAGGAGACAGGATATCAAATATCCTAACATGTTAGCTTTCCGACTTGGCAACAATAGTCTCTAAGTACCCTGGTAATTCCTTTTAAAGTCTAGTGCTTTTATAAAAGAGACAAAACTATTTTGACTCGTGTTTTATTTTGCCCTCTTGAGGTTCTTAATTTCGAAGATAGATGCTTATACTAAGTGAACTCTTCCCTTAGTGCTCATGACACCTTTTCTCTCAAACTGTACTTTTATTAGTTTAGACAATGGGCAATCTCTATTACTCAATGTATCTAGCCTAAACCATCTGAAAGACCTTGATAGGCAAGTCAGGATCATATCCTATTGAGATTGGCTATCAATATTTGCATTAAAAATTTTAGTTCAATTAAATAAGCCATCATCATATGACACGCTCTTAAATTGAACTTTCTTAATGCAATCTTGTGTCTATTATCTTTCTCATTAGTCATTCTCATGTTACTAGTTCTCTAACCAAAAACGTCTTTCAAATATCTGATGATCTCTAGTACAATTGACAATTTAAGTATCTAATACTAGAATAAGATCGATATCTAATGTCCGAATCTTGCATCCGACTAACTATTTAATCTAGTTTAATGTTCCAAAAGCTCTATTCAATTTAGCAGATATACGAGCAGCAACCTAGAGAATTATGAGCATCTCCTAGTGCTCTTCATATACTAAGACATATCATATCATAGTGAGCATAACAAAACAGACAAGTAAGACGTATCAATATTGATCACAATGCAAAAATATAACCAGTCTAAAATTAAAAACTATAAAACAAGTCATATAACATACATGATTACTTTTCTTACTTTTAACAAACAATCGAAGTTTGGAGTTTACAATCTGACACTCACATGTATGCCGTGGCGACCCAATTGAACTGCTTAAAACTCCCTGTCAGCGAAGTCGAATTGAGATATTAGAAGGGCGAGAACATTTCTCTATAAATATGTTTTCTTGTAAACTCTTTATTAAACATATTTAACACACCACTTTTCCTCAGCCTCTAAGGTCATACAACAGAGCTCTTCGAGGAGGCTAATGTAGATCCTAGTCAAGTGTACAACATTACCTGAACATCCATACAAGGTCTCGATATACTCCACGTCGGCTTGGTCTTACTCATTTTCTTGGACTTTAGGTCATCTCTTAGAGGACTAACCTTGTATTCCGCAAACAAACGTTTTCCTTCGGGAGTCATGCCTACCTACTATAATACTAGACAGGTAGCAGAGGCCATAAGCATTCATTTAGAAGCTTGCTTCCACTTGATATTTTGACTCTTGTGAACCTTTAAAAAATTTTACCAAACAAATAAAACATGGAATCCACCTAACCATTCTCTCTATGTGTGCAACGATGAGCTAACCAATCTACCCGTTATTATGGGAGAAGCGTAACAAATAATTATTTAAATGAGAACTATTCTCAATTAATATATTTTTGGAATATAATCAACTCACCGTTTTTTCCTTGATCTCTAAGACAGTATCACAATGCTCTCTAGGACACTATCATACTATCCTAGTTAAGTATATACCATTACCTAGACATTAGTATAAGTAAACAAGATACTCTACGTCAATGTGGCTGCACTAGTTTTTCATGTACCTCTATTTATCATTTAATAAGTCTTACGCTGTATTTCGTGCAAATGCCCTCCTCGAGAGTAGTGCCTATCCATTATACTATTAGATTGGCGATCGAGAGCGTGAGGAATCTACTCTTGATATTCGCTCCCACTTGAAATTTACAATGGCGGATCTACTTTTAAAATTTGATTATCTCATAATCAATATTAGAATCACATTCTAAATTTTATTTAATAATTAAATAAAATCCTAATCCAATTAGGTTCCTTTAATTATCCAGCTTACATAATCTAATCTCATTAGATACATTATGAGAATTTTCCTTTTATATGATTCAATTTTTGAATTTTCTAATCATATTAGACTTATTTGAAATATTATCCCACTCGATGAAATCAAATATTTCACCAAGCTGCATATTTAGATGGCCTTCTAACTTTACTCACATTGTACATAATATTTAACTCATTTAAATATTATCAAACATGTGAAAAAATTTAATAAGTAACATGTTATCAAATAAGTTGAATAACAACTCTTAAGGCCTAAAGGTTGGAACAATTAAAGATTTTTCTAAATCTAAACTCTTTTGGAAAAGATTATTACAATCTTAATTAGGATCGCTTCCTAATTAATTGATTATTAATATCTATTATTTAAATAATAAAATTAATAATAATAAACAAATAAAAAATTTGACGTGATTCTCATGTCATAACAAAATAATTATTATTTAAATAAATAAATAAATAATAAATTTCTAATCTTATTAGAACAAAATTAAAAAAGAAATTCATATATCTAATTATATTAGATGTACAAAGTTTTGAATTTTATAAAATGTTCAACAATTAAATATTTCACACGTTTGTTCAAAATCTAATCTCATTAGATCTAATCTAAATCAAATATCTAATTATATTAGATATACAAAGATTTGATTTAGAATTGCACATTGATCAAATCATGACTCATCTAAAATTTTAATGAACCTCAATCTTGTTATTAAACTCTTTAGCAACAATATTTAGGATTGACCTTTTTCCTTTAATAAAATTCTCAATTTCACATTTTTTGTAGTTCTACATACTCCAATCTTATCAAACCTGATGTTTTTAATGTCAATTAGAAAGTATTTAGAGTTACCTCTGATACTAATTGTTGGGTATGTATTTCAAAAAAATTTTCCAAATTGAATAGAGTGGGCACAGTGGAAAACTAATTTAAAATTCTTAATTTTAAATTTAAATGCTAATCTAATTAAACTATTTAATTACGTCTAGATTTTACTCTAATAGGTCCATAATATGACAAATGAAAAACATCAAATAAAACAAATATAAACATAGTATGTAGAATAAATAAAATAAAGGAAAAATAAATTAAATATCACATACTTAATTAAACATACCTGAAGTGGGAATCCCGATTCCGATTTGAAGATCTGAAATTGGTAGAAGAATTCTTGACACCATGAGGTCTTCTTCGCAGTGACCTCCTCTAGCATTGGGAACGTGCCAAAATTTTTCCTTTTAATCTTTACGAAAAATAATTTTTCAGAAACAATATGCTAAATAATAATTTAGAAAATCCCTAAAACAATTTTAGGGTTTTCATCAAGGGAGAAATCTAGGTTCCAAAACCTAATTCTTAATAATTCGTTCACGTCAAACGTGCTTTAAATAGGCCAAAAAAATCTGGTCAAACATGACACGTGGTAGAACGGGATTAGTCAACTACAGAAGCCGCGGATTGCTCCCTGTGCTTGACATGTGCTGATTGGGCATTGGTAAAAGCAGAAGTACATGGATTACGGTCCTTTATTTTATTTGACGTGGGCGCGTGCCCTGCTGTACCCTTGCGCGTGCATTACACATGTGAGGCTGTGATATTCAATCCCCCCCCCCCCCCCCCCCCCCTCCCTTTTTCTTTTTGTTTAAATTCCCACATGTATAAATTCATCTCATTAATATTTAATTAGCATAATAGTTTATTTATCTCATAAATAGAGGGGAAATCGTACGGTTTGGACCCCCCACTCCCATCTTATTCTTTTTTAGACCCCCTTAATCATAAATAGACCTCTTTGGACAAAAATGCCCTCCCACCTCACCCCCCCCCCCCCATCCGTCCTCTCTCTCTCTCCCTTTCTCTCTCCTCATTTAATGCAAAGCAGGCAAAAGGACACTTTTTTGACTTTTTTCACTCTTCCTTT
The DNA here is from genome assembly GCA_018398585.1 of Simmondsia chinensis. NCBI lineage: Eukaryota > Viridiplantae > Streptophyta > Magnoliopsida > Caryophyllales > Simmondsiaceae > Simmondsia > Simmondsia chinensis. The sequence goes on from JAGTTD010000011.1 coordinate 7,215,652, forward strand.
TCTTTATTTTTTTTTCTTTTCGAAATTTTTTTTCAAAAAAAAAAAATATATATTTTCAAATTTGCCCTTTCTTTTTCTTCCCTCCCAGACCTTGTTTAGGTGTGTTTCAAGTAATTAGTGGTGTCTGAAATAAAATTATACACTGTGTATGATGCATTATAATGTTGTAAAGTAAACTTATTCAGGTGTATTTCAAGTAATTAGTGGTAAATGACTTATCATACACAATGTATGATAGGTTATAATGGCATAAAATCAACTTTTGCTGTTTTTTTTCAAGTAATTAGGGGTACAGTGGTCTGAAATCGAATCATACACTGGGTATGATGCATTTTAATGGTGTAAAATAAACTTATTCAGGTGTATTTTAAGCAATTAGTAGTAAATGACTTGTCATACACAATGTATGATAGGTTTTAAAGGCATAAAATCAACTTTTACAGTTTTTTTATGTAATTACTACTACAGTGGTCTGAAATCGAATCATACACTGAGTATGATGCGTTTTAATGATGTAAAATGAACTTATTCAGGTGTATTTCAAGCAATTAGTGGTAAATGACTTATCATACACAATGTACGATAGGTTATAATGACATAAAATCAAGTTTTGCTGTTTTTTTCAAGTAATTAGGGGTACAGTGGTCTGAAATCGAATCATACACTGGGCATGATGCGTTTTAATGGTGTAAACTGAACTTATTCAGGTGTATTTCAAAAAATTATTGGTAAATGACTTGTCATACACAATGTATGATAGGTTTAAATGGCATAAAATCAACTTTTGCTAGTTTTTTCAATTAATTACTGCTACAGTGGGCTGAAATCGAATCATACAATGGGTATGATGCATTAAAATGGCTTAATATGAACCTTTTCAGGTATGTTTCAAGTAATTAGTGGTAAATGACTTATCATACACAAATTATTATAGGTTTTAATGGCATAAAATAAACTTTTGCAGTTTTTTTTATGTAATTACTGTTGCAGTAGTCTGAAATCGAATCATACACTAGGTATGATGCGTTTTAATGGTGTAAAATAAACTTATTCAGGTGTATTTCAAGCAATTAGTGGTAAATGACTTATCATACACAATGTATGATAGGTTATAATGGCATAAAATCAACTTTTGCTATTTTTTTCAAGTAATTAGGGGTACAGTGGTCTGACATCGAATCATACATTGGGTATGATGCGTTTTAATGGTGTAAAATGAACTTATTCAGGTGTATTTCAAGCAATTAGGGGTAAATGACTTGTCATACATAATGTATGATAGGTTTTAATGGTATAAAATTAACTTTTGCTGGTTTTTTCAAGTAATTACTATTACAGTGGGCTGAAATCGAATCATACAATGGGTATGATGCGTTAAAATGGTTTAAAATGAACCTTTCAGGTATGTTTCAAGTAATTAGTGGTAAATGACTTATCGTACACAAATTATTATCGGTTTTAATGGCATAAACAAAACTTTTGCATTTTTTTTATGTAATTACTGTTGCAGTGGTCTGAAATCGAATCATACACTATGTATGATGCATTTTAATGGTGTAAAATGAACTTATTCAGGTGTATTTCAATCAATTAGTGGTAAATGACTTATCATACACAATGTATGATAGGTTATAATGGCATAAAATCAACTTTTGCTGGTTTTTTCAAGTAATTACTGTTACAGTGGTCTGAAATCGAATCATACACTAGGTATGATGGGTTATAATGGTGTAAAGTGACCTTATTCAGGCATACTTCAAGTAATTAGTGGTAAATAACTTGTCATACACAATGTATGATAGGTTTTAATGGCATAAAATCAACTTTTGCAGGTTTTTTCATAGATTTAGTGGTACAGTGGTTTGAAATCAGATCCTACACTGAGTATGATGCATTTTAATTGTGTAAAATGAACTTATTCAGGTGTATTTCAAGCAATTAGTGGTAAATGACTTATCATACACAATGTATGATAGGTTATATTGACATAAAATCAACTTTTGCTGTTTTTTTCAAGTAATTAGGGGTACAGTGGTCTGAAATCGAATCATACACTGGGTATGATGCGTTATAATGGTGTAAAATGACCTTATTCAGGTGTATTTCTATCAATTAGTGGTAAATGACGTATCATACACAATTTATGATAGGTTTTAATGGCATAAAATCAACTTTTACAGGTTTTTTCATGTAATTACTATTATAGTGGTCTGAAATCAGCTTACATACGTGTATTTCAAGTTTTATTGGTGTATGATGCACTTCATACACGGTGTATGAAGGGTTATATTTGTGTAAAATCAACGTATATTTGTGTATTTTTGGGATGTATATTTAGAAAAAAAATATACAATTTCAATAAAATAATCCGTACGATTTTCCTTCAAAAAGGCCCTCCCATTCAACCCCCCAACCCGTCCCCTTTCTCTCTCCTCATTTAATGCGCAGCCGATTACTGTACTTTAGCCCCTCCCCACTCCATTTTCTCTCTTTTCATTTAATGCAAAAGTACATATTTTTACTATATGTCATGTAACTTGCTTCTCACTCTATCCCTCCCTTCTTCTCATTTCTCGCCCATTTAATCACCTCTTATTCATAGTATTTGTTATTTTTCTCTTAATCTGAATTCCCCAAGTCCATTTTTCTCTCAATCTGCTACATTGGGCCCTCGGAAGAAGAAGAAGAAGAAGCCGTTTTAAGATCGTGTTTGAAGCTTCGTGGCATTGCTGTAGGTTCAACGTTTAGTCGTTACACACATTTCACGATTTTCAGATCAGATATTGAAGGTAACATGACCATTTGTTGACATTGTCGTTAATGTATCCTTGTCCTATGAGGTCGATGTGTTACGAGTCGTTTATGGTTTATGATTTGTTTAAATGATGTATTATAACTTTCTTTTGGTGTGTTTGAACTCATTAGTGGTGTATGATTAGTCATACATCGTGTATGATAGGTTTTAATGGTGTGAAATCAACTTGTTTAGGTGTGCTTCATGTAAATAGTGCTGTATGATCTATCATACACCATGTATGATAGGTTTGAATGGTGTGAAATCAACTTGTGTTTGTGTATGTTAAGCAATTAATGGTGTATAATCAGTCATACACTGTGCAGGATTGGGTTTAATGGTGTATAACCAACTTGTATTTGTGTGTGTTAAGTAATTAGTGGTGTATAATCAATCATACACTGTGTGTGATTGGTTTTAATGGTGTATAACCAACTTGTGTTTGTGTATGTTAAGTAATTAATGGTGTATTCTCAATCATACACTGTGTAGGATTGGGTTTAATGGTGTATAACCAACTTGTGCAGACCTTTTTTAAGTAATTAGTGGTTTATGAGCAACCATACACTGTATATGATTGGGTTTAATGGCGTATAACCAACCTGTGTATGTGTACGTTAAGTAATTAATGGTGTATAATCAGTCATACACTGTTTAGGATTGGGTTTAATGGTGTATAACCCATTTGTGCAGACATTTTTTAAGTAATTAGTGGTTTATGAGCAACCATACACTGTGTATGGTGGGGTTTAATGGTGTATAACCAACATGTGTATGTGTATGTTAAGTAATTAATGGTGTATAATCAGTCATACACTGTGTAGGATTGGTTTTATGGTGTATAGCCAAGTTCTGTTTGTGTATGTTAAGTAATTAATGGTGTATAATCCATCATACACTGTGTATATAATGGGGCATATTAAACCATACACTGTGTATGAGAGCTTCAAAGGGTGTATGATGAACTTATTTTGGTGTCTTTCAAGTACGGAATGGTGTATGGTTTACCATACACCGTGTATGATAGCTTTGATTGGTCTAAGATAAACCTGTTTTGGTGTCTTTCGCGCATAGAATGTGGTATCCTTAACCATAGACCGTGTATGATTGCATTAAAAGGTGTGTGATGAACTTGTTTATGACTGTAACGCAAATCAGACACCATGTATCCTTTCTTAAAGTGGTGTTATTTGTGTATTATGGTTTTAAACCAATCATACACCATTTTTTAGTGGTTTCAATGTTGTACTTTCATTCCACCCTGGTGTGTTTCATATCAATTTTGCTTTGATATCATGTTTTTTTCTTGTCCACAGTAATGGGTGATGCTGCTATTGCATGCGTTCTGTACGGTGGCCACTTTAAGGAGAGGGCAAAGTACGCTGGTGAAAAATTGGCTTATATATTTGTGGATGAGAAAACTGACTTCGCTGGTTTGCAAAGGATTGTGGCGGAGGTGATTGGTGCTCAGTTGGATGCGGGTTCAAAGATGCATTTTCAATCTTTCACCGCCGTTCCGGCCTTGCCCTTGTACGATGTCGTTGACTATAGGTCCGTTATGTTTTGGAAGGCACTAGCCAAAGAAGATAGGGCGAAGCATCCTTTGATCGTAACTGTAGAGTCATCCGGTGACAGGATTCCTAGCCTAGATTGGCAAAGAACTCCCTTTCAAGCAATTCCCGATGGTGACGAGAATAGTGGCCGTTCGCACCCTGAGGTTCCCGAGACTTCTGGTGGATGTATGGATGCGGGGATGGAAGAAGCAGCCCGTGTAGATGCATCTGATGTAGATTTGAACATGCCTACTGTGACGGTTGAGGCAACAGCAACAAGTGGAGATTGGGAAAATTCCAATCAAAGTGCATGGGATAATTTGGACAATGTCAATTTATCCCAGGTGCAACCGACTGTACCTGATGCATCACCTCCAGAGGGGCACAGTTACGAGCATCGTAATATTTCCCGTGAAGATCCTCTGATTGTCGAACCTGAATTGGAACGGAATGCGGAACCCAGCGGTCAACCGAATGTCCACCCTGACATCCAAGCTGCTGGTGATCCTCGTTCTGATGATGAGGCTAGCTCCGGTGATGAGAGGAGCTAGATTGACGGGGTATATGCATAGGGCCGGATGGTTGAGGATATTGAAGTCAATCAAATATTTATGACGAAGAGGGACTTGTTGACTAACCTGGCAGTGATTGCGCTTAGGGAAAAATTTGAATTCAGGAGCTATAAGTGGAACAAATCCTAACGGTTGTCCGCTGTGCACAAGAGGGCTACACATGGAGGGTTCGCGCTACGTGTGTAGCAGATGGTGGCTGCTGGATGGTTACAAAAGTAGAAAAGAACCACAACCACCCTAGCGATCTCACCACTGTTAGACACAGGCAAGCAACCAGTTGGGTCATCGGGGAGTGCGTCTGCAAGAAACTTGTGAACCCCGGGAGAGTGTTCAAGCCACGGGATGTCATAGATGACGTCCGCAGTTGCTACGGTGTCGATATCAACTACAATGTTGCTTGGAGGGCGAGAGAGTTTGCATACGACAATGTTAGATTGGGTACGGCCGAAGAGTCGTATGCATTCTTGCCTGCCTATCTGCAAGTTCTCAAACAGACTGACCCCGGTACCACATTTTATTTACAGACAGATGATGAAAGTAGGTTTTAGTACCTCTTCATTGCGTTTGGTGCTTCACTTAATGGGTACAGGTTTTGCCGGCCGGTTGTGAGCATTGACGCAACACATCTGAAGGGAAAGTACCGGGGTGTTCTGTTCATGGCCGTTTGCCACGATGCCAACCAGCAAATTTTCCCGATTGCTATATGCATCGGTGATTCAGAGAATGATGCATCGTGGCATTGGTTCCTCAGTAGGTTGAAGGAAGTAACTGGGGAGCCTGCTGGCCATGTCATTGTATCCGATAGACACCGAAGCATCCAACGCGCTGTGGAAGAACTTTTCCCCGTCACGTTTCACGGGCTCTGCATGTACCACTTACTGAACAACTTGAAGGCCAAATTCAAGAGCAACAGGAAGCATTTGGATCAGTACTACTACAAAGCAGTTAAAGCATACAACATTCAAGAATTTCATAGTTTGTTTTTCTGTTTATGTTGTGCCGTACCCGGGGCTAAAGATTACTTGAAAGATGTGGGACTGGACAAGTGGACTCGTTCCCACTCCCCTTGTCGTCGGTACAAGATAATGACGACAAGCATTTCGGAATCCATGAATGCTGTATTGGTCAAGGTACGTGGCTATCCAATTACAGCCCTTGTTGATGAGTGTAGGCTACTGTTGCAGAGGTGGTTTCACGAAAGAAGAGCCAAGGCTGAAGCTTGCATCAGTACAATGTCCCCCGACGTCGAAAAAAAATTACAAGGCAGATTCAAGTTAGCAAGAACGATGATGGTAAGCTCCGTACATATTGTCATGTTTAATCCCTACCACAAAGCATGTTTATAGCGTGTTGGTGCTCTTCGAGTGTGAAATCCGCTAATTTTGGTGCCCTTCGAGTGTTTCGTTGCTTATGTTTTGTTGTTTTTTTTTAATTTTTTTTATTTTTCTCATATTTTTGTATTTTGCATGCATCTTGGTTGTTTGACGCGTTTGTCTATTATTGTGGTAATGCACATATTGCGAGCTGATGATCATACGTTCGACGTCATCGATGGGGAGAAAAACTTTGTAATAGATATGTCGCTCTGGACATGTACCTGCCGCAGGTTTCAGCTTGAGCAGCTTCCATGTGAGCATGCGTTAGCAGTGGTACAATAGAGAAAATTGGTACGAGTCATATAGAAGTGTCGTCTACCCGATGCCGCACATAAGTGACTAGCGTATCTCACGTGATGTAGCTGACATGAATCTTCTTCCACCCGACGTGCGAGCCTCTTCTGGGAGGAGGCGGAAGAGGAGGATTCCGTCTGTCGGTGAGGAGTGTGTTCATCAAAGGTGCAGTCGGTGCAAGGAACATGGGCATAACCGATCCACGTGCAAGAATCCAATTGCTCTGCATCCTAGTGGCGAATGCACCTCATCCAACTCCGGCCGTCCATCTCAAGTCCCTCCTCCAAATTAACTTACAGTCTTCAAATGTATAAATTTTACTTGTGACATACCTATATAATTTCGTTTTACCATAGGATTTACATTGCACATTACCATAGGATTTAAATTTTACTGTGATGTGTATATGTTATCGTATATTATCATAGGATTTACGTTGTATCCAGTGTACTTGAAATTGTCGAAAGGTTGGAATGTGTATGTAATAGTGTAATGAAAATTGTGTATATTTCCATATTGCTGTATATTCCTGTAATGAAAACTGTCAATGAATTGTTTTGAAGTTGGTCCCAATTGTGTGTTCTAAGTGGTTGATATGCTTTTCAAGTGTGTTACGATGTATATCGACATGCATGGATGGTGTATCGCCACACATATCAGCATCAAAGGTGTCCACAGGTCTGTGTCGCCACACTAAGTAGTTGAAACACACTTGTAGAAGTTGATTTCACACCATTAATACTTGTCATACACTATGTATGGTAAGTCATACACCACTAAGTAGTTGAAACACACTTGTACAAGTTGATTTCACACCATTAATACTCATCATACTCTATGTATGGTAAGTAATATATTACTAAGTAGTTGAAACACACTTGTACAAGTTGATTTCACACCATTAATACTCATCATACACTATGTATGGTAAGTCATACACCACTAGGTAGTTGAAACACACTTGTACAAGTTGATTACACACCATTAATACTTGTCATACACTAAGTATGGTAAGTCATACACCACTAAGTAGTTGAAACACACTTGTAGAAGTTGATTTCACACCATTAATACTCATCATACACTATGTATGGTAAGTAATACATTACTAAGTAGTTGAAACACACTTATACTAGTTGATTTCACACCATTAATACTCTCATACACTATGTATGGTAAGTAATACACTACTAAGTAGTTGAAACACACTTGTACAAGTTGAATTCACACCATTAATACTCATCATACACTATGTATTGTAAGTAATACACTACTAAGTAGTTGAAACACACTTGTACAAGTTGATTTCACACCATTAATACTTGTCATACACTAAGTATGGTAAGTCATACACCGCTAAGTAGTTGAAACACACTTGTAGAAGTTGATTTCACACCATTAATACTCATCATACACTATGTATGGTAAGTAATACACTACTAAATAGTTGAAACACACTTGTACAAGTTGATTTCACTATATATGGTAAATAACACTTGTACAAGTTGATTTCACACCATTAATACTCATCACACACTATGTATGGTAAGTAATACACGACTAAGTAGTTGAAACACACTTGTACAAGTTGAATTCACACCATTAATACTCATCATACACCATGTATGGTAAGTAATACACTACTAAGTAGTTGAAACACACTTGTACAAGTTGATTTCACACCATTAATACTCATCATACACTATGTATGGTAAGTAATACACTACTAAGTAGTTAAAACACACTTGTACAAGTTGATTTCACACCATTAATACTCATCATACACTATGTATTGTAAGTAATACACTACTAAGTAGTTGAAACACACTTGTACAAGTTGATTTCACACCATTAATACTTTTCATACACTAAGTATGGTAAGTCATACACCACTAAGTAGTTGAAACACACTTGTAGAAGTTGATTTCACACCATTAATACTCATCATACACTATGTATGGTAAGTAATACACTACTAAGTAGTTGAAACACACTTGTACAAGTTGATTTCACACCATTAATACTTGTCATACACTAAGTGTGGTAAGTCATACACCACTAAGTAGTTGAAACACACTTGTAGAAGTTGATTTCACACCATTAATACCCATCATACACTATGAATGGTAAGTAAAACACAACCAAGTAGTTGAAACACACTTGTACAAGTTGATTTCACACCATTAATACTCATCATACACTATGTATGGTAAGTAACACTTGTACAAGTCGATTTCACACCATTAATACTCATCATATACTATGTATGGTAAGTAATACACTACTAAGTAGTTGAAGCACACTTGTACAAGTTGATTTCACACCATTAATACTCATCATACACTATGTATTGTAAGTAATACACTACTAAGTAGTTGAAACACACTTGTACAAGTTGATTTCACACCATTAATACTTGTCATACACTAAGTATGGTAAGTCATACACCACTAAGTAGTTGAAACACACTTATAGAAGTTGATTTCACACCATTAATACTCATCATACACTATGTATGGTAAGTCATACACCACTAGGTAGTTGAAACACACTTGTACAAGTTGATTTCACACCATTAATACTTGTCATACACTAAGTATGGTAAGTCATACACCACTAAGTAATGGAAACACACTTGTAGAAGTTGATTTCCCACCATTAATACTCATCATACACTATGTATGGTAAGTAATACACTACTAAGTAGTTGAAACACACTTGTACAAGTTGATTTCACACCATTAATACTCATCATACACTATGTATGGTAAGTAACACTTGTACAAGTTGATTTCACACCATTAATACTCATCATACACTATGTATGGTAAGTAATACACTACTAAGTAGTTGAAACACACTTGTACAAGTTGAATTCACACCATTAATACTTGTCATACACTAAGTATGGTAAGTCATACACCACTAAGTATTTTAAACACACTTGTAGAAGTTGATTTCACACCATTAATACTCATCATACATTATGTATGGTAAGTAATACACTACTAAATAGTTAAAACACACTTGTACAGGTTGATTTCACACCATTAATACTCATCATACACTATGTATGGTAAGTAACACTTGTACAAGTTGATTTCACGACATTAATACTCATCATACACTATGTATGATAAGTAATACACTACTAAGTAGTTGAAACACACTTGTACAAGTTGAATTCACACCATTAATGCTCATCATACACTATGTATTTTAAGTAATACACTACTAAGTAGTTGAAACACACTTGTAAAAGTTGATTTCACACCATTAATACTTGTCATACACTAAGTATGGTAAGTCATACACCACTAAGTAGTTGAAATACACTTGTAGAAGTTGATTTCACACCATTAATACTCATCACACACTATGTATGGTAAGTCATACACCACTAAGTAGTTGAAACACACTTGTACAAGTTGATTTCACACCATTAATACTCATCATACACTATGTATGGTAAGTCATACACCACTAAGTAGTTGAAACACACTTGTAGAAGTTGATGTCGCACCATTAATACTCATCATACACTATGTATGGTAAGTCATACACCACTAAGTAGTTGAAACACACTTGTACAAGTTGATTTCACGCCATTAATACTCATCATACACTATGTATGGCAAGTAATACACTACTAAGTAGTGGAAACACACTTGTACGAGTTAATTTCACACCGTTAATACTTGTCATACACTATGTATGGTAAGTAATACACCACTAAGTAATTGAAACAAACTGTAAATTTATTTATTACACTATAATTGCCACAACTATCAATGAAATTGTGTACTATCAATATAAATGCCCTTGTTGATTTATATGGATGAGGCTGACCGGTTGGGGTGGTTGGTGGTTGAACATTGAATGTTCAGGGGTCATAATGGACTACCAAGCAAGACATTTAATAACCTCAACTACCACCTACTTTATCATACCCTCTCCCACGGTTCTCCCCTATAAATGGATGTGATGGACAGGAAGCCAAGCATATACGGTTCCTCAATATATCAAGCCGTTTAAATTGCTAATGTAAGTGGCTCTAGCAACGGCGGTGGTGGGCCAGTGATAGCTGAGACACAAAGAGAGGTGGCACTTCTACGGATCATGTTTCATCAACGGTCTACCAAGCAATTAGTGGTGTATGATTAATCACACATTGTGTACGGTGTATGATGAGTTGTAATGGTGTGAAGTTCATCCGCATGATAAGGATTTTGAACTTTGTATGCATGCATTGGATGCACTTTACAGACAACATATGCAGAGGGACAACTGTATGTAGTTCCAGCAGTTATATATGTCCAGTTTGTCATACAAATTGTATGCAGGGTTTTAATGTGTGTCAAGTTCTACGTATCATACACAGTGTATGACGAGTTTTATGTATGGTAAAATCACGGGCTGTGCATGTATTTTTAAGTTTGTTGGAAATTATTGGTGTCACACCATTAATACGCGGTGTATGATGAGTTATATGGGTGAAAAATCAAGTTCTACAATTGTGTTTTAGGTACTTAGTGGTGTATAACCAATCATAAACGGTGAAAAATCAAGTTCTACAATTGTGTTTTAGGTACTTAGTGGTGTATAACCAATCATAAACAGTGTAGGATGAGTTTTAATGGTTAATAACAAGCTTTGCACATGTGAAGTTCAGGTTTTGCTAGTATGATGCTGTGAAATCAACCTATATTGGTGGTCTGTAAACATTGTATCACACTCAAAGTAAACATCAAACCCCAAGAAAATCACACAATTGCAACCAACTTCAAAAATTGACAATTTTCATTACACCATTTGAAAATACATCAATAGGAACATACAACAACATCGAAATATACAATATTACATACAACTTTCAATATAATGAATACAATGTAAATCCTTTGGTACAAGTATGCATTTTTATTACATACAATTTTCAGTATAATAAAAACAATGTATAATGAATAATGTAATTTTATTGACATGTATGCATTTGAATCCGTTTATTCCTTCCGTGTCTGTACAAGTGTACACAAGTATACAGCCGCAATTTCCCCATCTGCGCTTGCGTGCATTGGGAGATGCTCAGTCCTTTGGTCAGCAAAAATTCTATGAACTTTACAACAAAAATTCCACAGTCTGACCTGCAGTTAATATTAATACAGATTCCACAGTCAGAAATTATACATCATTGCAAGTAATGACTATTTTGCATCCACTTCATAACCAAAAGTCCAAATGAACAGAATAGTAAAATTGCATGGGAAGTAGATCTCATACCCCCTTTGCTGTGGATATTCATTCCGGTTGTAATTTACCGAGAAAGGCTTGCCCTTGAAATGTATGAGGTCCTTTCGGACATCCCAAAAATTAACCAACACTAGAGCATGCAGAAGCAATTTTGCAATTGGTTCCACATGTTCTAATCTTGCTGCCCTGGATTTGGCGGAGTATAAGGAATCAAATACCTGTATCCGCCAATCATTAAGATGGATGGCAGCAAGGAACCAATGTTGATTAGGTTGATTAATGGGCATGTATATCCGATCCACGTTGTGGCAGCTGACCCCATATGTGGCATCCCCGGCAAGGAACTTAATGATCAACGAATCAAAATCAGTAAAAGCTGACTCGAGCGGGATTCCACTGTTTTGAGTCTGTTTTAGTGGGGGTCCAAATTGAGGAGCAACCGTTGTGTCCGCGCATGTTGCCCTCTGGTCGAATTGCTCTGGCCACTGATGTTTCTTCTCCAAAATGTAGTGCAGAACTACATCCATTTTCTGCGATTCAAAACTAATTAGTTGAGACACTCTAACACAAGTTATTCTTGGACAAGTTGATTTTACACACATAAACAAGTTCATTTTACACAGTTCAACCCTATGACTAATCATACACCACTCTTTATTCAAAACACACTAACACAGGTTGATTTTACACCTTTAGCATCAATCATACACGGTGTATGACTAGTAATACAACACTTACTTACTTAATACAAAATAACATAAGTCGATTTAACACAAGTTGATTTTACTTATTAGTTGACACACGGAAAAACTATCATGATGGGAAACATACCTCATCAGTAAGCCAGGCGTCCTCGTTTCTCAACTGATAACAAAATTGACCCGCCGTCACAGTCAAAACAGAGAAATCCATTCGTTGATCATTAGATAACGGAAAGGGGGTCTTCAAATCTCTGTAATATACAATACCAGGCAGGATATATAAGCATACCATAAGAAAGATGATTTCAGACTACTGTAACAGTAATTACTAGAAAAAACCAGCAAAAGTTGATTTTATGCCATTAAAACCTATCATACATTGTGTATGACAAGTCATTTATCAGTAATTGCTTGAAATACACCTGAATAAGTTCATTTTACACCATTATAATGAATCATACACAGTGTATGATTCGATTTCAGAACATTAACAGTAATTACTTGAAAAAACCACCAAAAGTTGATTTTATGATATTAAAACCTATCATACATTGTGTATGACAAGTCATTTACCACTAATTGCTTGAAATACATCTGAATAAGTTCATTTTACACCATTATAACGAATCATACAGAGTGTATGATTCGATTTCAGAACACTAACAGTAATTACTTGAAAAAACCAGCAAAAGTTGATTTTATGTCATTAAAACCGATCGTACATTGTGTATGACAAGTCATTTACCACTAATTGCTTAAAATACATCTGAATAAGTTTATTTTACACCATTAAAACGCATCATACCCAATATATGATTCGATTTCAGACCACTGTACCCCTAATTACTTGAAAAAAATAGCAAAAGTTGATTTTATGCCATTATAACCTATCATACATTGTGTATGACAAATCATTTACCACTAATTAATTGAAATACACCTGAATAAGTTCACTTGACACCATTATAGTGCATCATACACAGTGTATGATTTTATTTCAGACACCACTAATTACTTGAAACACACCTAAGAAAGATGCATTCTAGAAACATTTACATACTAATTATCAAAAAGCATCGTGCAAAATCACACTCACTTAGCGGCCGTTGCGTGGAAACTTTTGTAAAAATCTTCAAAATCTTCTATGTCTTTGTCGGAGGGAGGCTGGAATGGATTGAAGGGCAGAACTGGCTCCGGTCCAGGATGGGTAATTTTTGCCCGTTTGCTCTTACCCTCCGCAGTCCATTCCTCACCTTTGTACTTGGGGTTTGGCTTGGGGTCCCTCCTCTCTTGCCCCAATCTACACACTGTCTTGGATAATGTCATCAAGTTTTCAACGCCTTCCACATGCGGTGACGATGGTTCCTTGAAGACATTTTCCTTGGCCCTGGATGGCATAGCAAATAGCAAAAGTCAATAAGCATCAACATGCATGAAAACATAACAAATTGGGACACTATCAAGGAATCTAGTGTCTTACCCAGTACGTGCAGGAGAAACTATTACGGCTTGCTCAATCGGGGATGGATGAGCGGAAGTCGATGAACATAATTGCGGCGATGTGGCATGCGCATGACAGTCTGAGAGCAGCTCCTTAATCAGTGCATCCTGAGCCTCAAATTGTCGTTCGTACATTTGCAGCATTCGCTGGTGCCCTTCAAGCTGCATCCGTACCATTTGCACATCTTTACCCATCGCTTCGAGTCTCTCCATAACCTGCAATAAGTCCTCCAAATTGGCATAATCAGCAAATTTGAATAATATAGTATCCACACGGATAAAAATGCGATTAAATAAACACAAAATAATTCATCATACCGATTGGTCCGCTGAATTGGTTGACGTAGGATACAGGTCCTCTCTGGATGCCGGCAACAGAGGTTAAGTTGCCAATGGTTGTGGCTCCTCACCAAGCTCTGCTAGCATTGCCATAACAGGAGATTAAAACCCCTCCTCAACATCCTCAGCATAGGGAATGCCTTGTAGATTAGGCTGACTGGCTTCCGCACTCGTCAGTCTAATCGGTTCGGCATTCAATTGCTGATCAAAGGAAGATACATCATATACACGTTAGTAAAATTACAAATCATACTTCTAACCCAAAATATATGAAACATACAGTAGTAAAACAATAACAACATAGTGTATTTATTACCTGATCAAATACCGTTGAGAGCAGAGCGGAGTACGGAGCCTTAATGGACATCTTCTAGTTAAGGATCCGCCCAAGAGGCTGGTCGCCAACCCTCACCGCCCCAACCTTGGTAAGTTCTGGAAGGGTTTCCAGGGCAAATATGAAAACCACATCGTAGAACCCGTGGACGGAGTAGGTATTCTCCAAACCGTGCTGCATTCTTGCAGCGAAATCCTTGAGCTTCCGCACCGAGAATTTCCAGCTCAAGGATCCCCATGAAACACGATTGAAAGAGTCCACATCGTCCACGAGGGCCAGGATGTTCGGGTCAATGCCCGTTCGCTTGCGTTTGGCGAATAGTAGACCCTCAACTAGGTACGCAATAGCAAGCTTAACCTGGTCCTCCATGATGGAGCAGGTTCTGCATGCATCAAAAAACTGCTGCCTAGTCATCCTCCCCCTCATGCCATACTTGGCAACCAGCCTATTGGGACCACCGCGTACATCTTCCACACCGGCATATCTCAAGCCGGTGAGAATGCAAAACTCCCTCCTCCCGAGGTGCACTACCTTCCCACCAAATAAGAATGATAACTCCTCGGGATTGGGGTTGGCCACCTGGTGGAGAAGGACAACGTGAATGAGACTATGCCAGAAGCTGACATTGGTCTCACTCAGCTCAAGCAGATGCCCGACATTGTATTGTGAGGCAAGGGCAAGCTGTAATGCAAAACACTTTTAGTTAATATGGGATCATAACTGTCATTGTCAAAAGACAACATAATTAAAATGGATACAGTGTCAAACCTTGGCTTCGTCGTCCTTCAAGATTTCCTTTATCTTCGTAACAACCTTGGTTGACAAACCTATTTGGTTGACTTGGAGGAATTTCCAGAAACCCCTCGGGAAAATGTAATCAACCTCAACTGCAGGACGGCTCTTCCTACGTGTGTAAAATGCCATCTGAAATTAAAGCAATACACCATTAATTGCTGAACACAAACAGACACACTTTGGTTCTACACCATTGAAACAAATCATACAGAGTATATGATTGATTATACACCACCACTAATTACTTATAATACACAAACACAAGTTGGTTATACACCATTAAAACCAATCCTACACACTGTATGATCGATTATATACCACTAATTACTTAACATACACAAACACAGGTTGGTTATACACCATTAAACCCAATCAAACACACTGTATGATTGCTCATAAACCACTTACTTAAAAAATATATACACAAGTTGATTTTACACCATTAAAACCAATCCTACACACTGTATGGTTGCTCATATGAAACATACAGAAGTTCATTATACCACAAAGGTTGATTTTACATGAAAAAAAAAACCACAAAACACACAGAAGATCATTTTACACAAATAAAAAATACTATATGGTTGGTTATTAAACCCAATCATACACACTGTATGGTTGCTCGCTCATAAACCACTAATTACTTAAAAAATATCTACACAAGTTGATTTTACACCATTAAAACCAATCCTACACACTGTACGGTTGTTCATATGAAACATGCAGAAGTTCATTATACCAAAAAGGTTGATTTTACGTGAAAAAAAACCACAAAACATGCAAAAGATCATTTTACACAAATAAAAAACACTAATCACAAAGCCACTAACACCAAAACCCTATACCCTAACAAATACTATGCACTATGTTCAGGAAATGGTACGAAACAAACGAATATTATACATTGGAGCACCAAAACCCTAAACCCTACAAAAATAACTCTTACTCACCTTCGAAAATGGTGATTAAACACTGGAGCAGCTAGAGATCAAGGATGAAGGTGTGAAAACAGAGGTCAGACCCACGGGAACGAGAATCGCAGCTGAAGTAGAGGAGAAAGAGGATGAACAAATTCGGAAAGAGGAGAGAGAGAATGAACGGGTGAGAGAAAGAGGAGAGTGACTGGTGGCTTGTAAAACAAGTTGCTTATGGGGAAGACAGAAAGGCGGGAAAGGGGTTTTACAGCTGTAAGTAAATAAGGAGAGAGCACGGGTACGGATGGGATGGCATTAAATGAGGAGAGAGAAAGGGGGTGGGTTGGGGGGGGGGGGGGGTGAATGGGAGGGCCTTTTTGAAGGGAAATCGTACGGATTATTTTATTGAAAATGTATATTTTTTTTTTCTAAATACACATCCCAAAAATATACAAATATACGTTGATTTTACACAAATATAACCCATCAAACACCATGTATGAAGTGCATCATACACCAATAAAACTTGAAATACACGTATATAAGCAGATTTCAGACCACTGTACCACTAAATACATGAAAAAACCTGCAAAAGTTAATTTTATGCCCATAAAACCTATCATACATTGTGTATGACAAGTTATTTACCACTAATTACTAGAAGTATACCTGAATAAGGTCACTTTACACCATTATAACACATTATACCCAGTGTATGATTCGATTTCAGACCACTGTAACAGTAATTACTTGAAAAAATCAGCAAAAGTTGATTTTATACCATTACAACCTATCATACATTGTGTATGATAAGTTATTTACCACTAATTACTTAAAATAAACTTAAATAAGTTCATTTTACACCATAATAACGCATCATACCCAGTGTAAGATTCGATTTTAGACCACTGTACCCCTAATTACCTGAAAAATACAGCAAAAGTTGATTTTATGCCATTAAAACCTATCATACATTGTGTATGATAAGTCATTTACCACTAATTACTTGGAACGTATCTCAACAAGTTCATTTTACACCATTTTAAGGCATCATACACTGTGTATGATTCGAAATCAGACTAATTACTTGAAAAACCAGCAAAAGTTGATTTTATACCATTAAAACCTATCATACATTGCGTATGACAAGTCATTTACCACTAATTGCTTGAAATACACCTGAATAAGTTTATTTTACACCATTAAAATGCATCATACCCAGTGTATGGTTCGATTTCAGACCACTGTACCCCTAATTACTTGAAAAAAACAGCAAAAGTTGATTTTATGCCATTATAACCTATCATACATTGTGTATGATAAGTCATTTACCACTAATTGCTTGAAATACACCTGAATAAGTTCATTTTACACCACTAAAACGCATCATACCCAGTGTATAATTCGATTTCAGACTACTGCAACAGTAATTACATAAAAAAAACTGCAAAAGTTGATTTTATGCCGTTAAAACCTATAATAATTTGTGTATGATAAGTCATTTACCATTAATTACTTGAAACATACCTGAAAAGGTTCATTTTACACCATTAAAACGCATCATACCCATTGTATGATTCTATTTCAGTCCACTGTAACAGTAATTACTTGAAAAAACCAGCAAAAGTTGATTTTATGCCCTTAAAACCTATCATACATTGTGTATGATAAGTCATTTACCACTAATTGCTTGAAATACACCCGAATAAGTTCATTTTACACCATTAAAACGCATCATACCCAGTGTATGATTCGATTTCAGACCACTGCAACATTAATTACATAAAAAAAACGCAAAAGTTGATTTTATGCCATTAAAACCTATAATAATTTGTGTATGATAAGTCATTTACCACTAATTACTTGAAACATACCTGAAAAGGTTCATTTTACACCATTAAAACGCATCATACCCAGTGTATGATTTGATTTTAGACCACTGCAACAGTAATTACATAAAAAAAACTGCAAAAGTTGATTTTATGCCATTAAAACGTATAATAATTTGTGTATGATAAGTCATTTACCACTAATTACTTGAAACATACCTGAAAAGGTTCATTTTACACCATTAAAACGCATCATACCCATTATATGATTCAATTTCAGCCCACTGTAATAGTAATTGCTTGAAAAAATCAGCAAAAGTTGATTTTATGCCCTTAAAACCTATCATACATTGTGTATGATAAGTCATTTACCACTAATTGCTTGAAATACACCTGAATAAGTTCATTTTACACCATTAAAAAGCATCATACCCAGTGTATGATTCGATTTCAGACCACTGTAACAGTAATTACTCGAAAAAACCTGCAAAAGTTGATTTTATGCCATTAAAATCTATAATAATTTGTGTATGATAAGTCATTCACCACTAATTACTTGAAACATACCTTAAAAGGTTCATTTTACACCATTAAAACGCATCATACCCAGTGTATGATTCGATTTCAGCCCACTGTAAAAGTAATTACTTGAAAAACCTGCAAAAGTTGATTTTATGCCATTAAAACCTATCATACATTGTGTATGACAAGTCATTTACCAGTAATTGTTAAAATACACCTGAATAAGTTTATTTTACACCATTAAAACGCATCCTACCCAGTGTATGATTCGATAGGGGTAGCTTCCCGAGTTTTTGATCAAGAAAGACATGCAGGTACCATCGTGGTTACTACTCAAACATAGTGGCCGGTTAGTCGACCCTACTCTCTAAGGTGGGCATGCGGTGTGACTCTTTAGCCCTTAAATGCCTTGGGAGTAATCGCCTAGATCTTTTGCCACGGCAAGCACAAAAAGGGAAGGTGAGCATGCGTTGTATACACGTAACTAGTGGCATGTAATACGAAATTCTTGTGGTAGTTGCCTATGTTTTATTGGTATGTTACATCGAATTTACATTAAGGCACTACACCACCCCCACCCCCTTCCTATCTTGCTAACCTCTTGATGGGACCTTCTTAGGTTGCACGCATTCCAGCTATGGGGTAGTTCCATCTCGTCCATCCGCTGAAGCTAATAGCTTCCTTCTTCCAGCACCTGGGTCACATTGTAGGGGCCTTCCCAATTTGGTGGAAGTTTTCCCATGCCACATCCTTTCTTGCCAGCTCCCACATGCCGTAGAACCAAATCGCCTAGCTGGAAACTTCATGGCAAGGCTTTTCGGTTGAAGTAGGCAGATATTCTCCATTATTGCGCTGCCATTTTGACTAGGGCATCCGCCCTGACCTCCTTGATCAGGTCTAGTGATCCTTTCAGGACTTCTTCGTTAGCCTCTGGAATTTTTTATTTCAACAGGCAGGATAGCTTCAGCCCCATATACTGGCAAAAAAGGGGTTTCTCCCGTTGCCACCTTAACCGTTGTCCTGTAGGACCAAAGAATGCTGAGGAGTTCATCTATCCACCTACCCTTAGCTTCGCCAAGCTATTTCTTTAGGCCTTTTAAAATTTCTTTGTTGGCAGCTTCAACTTGGACATCACTCTGTGGGTGAGCCATTATAGCAAAATGGAGGTTGATCTTGACCTCTTAATAGTAGGCCTGGAATCGTACCAAGTTGAACTGCGATCCTTTGTTAGCTATCAAGGCTCGTGACACCCCAAAGCAAGTAATGACATTTTTCCATAAAAACTGCAGTGTGACTGGATCTGTTATCCTAGCCACCGCCTCAGCTTCAACACACTTGCTGAAGTAGTCGATGGCAACTACCAGGAATTTCCTCTGTCTCGGGGCTACAAGAAAGGCTCCCAATATGTCTATTTCCCATTTTGCGAAAGGTATTAGGCTAATTAAAGGCTGCCGAGATGAAGGGGGCATGTATTGTACAAGAGCAAATCTTTGACAGGTGTCACACTATCGCACTATATCTTTAGCGTTGCTCTTTAAGCTGGGCCAAAAATGTCCCCTTCATAGGACTTTGTTGGCCAAGGCATATCCCTCAATCATTCTCCGCCATGAATTTCTTTTAAGTTGTCACGTCCTCACTTTTTTCCACGCATTTTAGCAGCAGATGGGATAATGATCGCTTATACAATTGTCCCTCTAGAATCACGAAACGTGATGCTTGGCACCTTAAATTTTTAGCCTTGAGGGGTTCTTCTGGTTGCATCCCTTGACTGATATAATCTGCTATTCGACTAATCCAGCTGAACGTCTCCTTGATGCTACATACTGTTGGTACCAAAGACTCCCCCGATGCACTTTGATAATTTTGTTTTAGAACTATCTCCACTCCCATATTAAGTACTTGGTACTAGTTAGCCAGCTTGCTTAACTCGTTTACACAATTCTCCCTTCATTCGATATATTGCACTTTCATTGTTACCGGCTCGGCCGCGAGTCTACAAAAGGCTTGTAGGTAGTTGACCATTGTGAGGTCTCGGGCCTCGTATTCCCCATTTGTTTGACTCACTACTATCTTCGAGTCGCTAAAAGCAATCACAGCATTTGCCCCTAACGCAGGTGCCAGGCCTAACCCATGGATTAAGGCTTCGTATTCGTTATTGGTTAGCGAAAACTGGAATTGCAAAGTGTAGTGATGTGTGGTTCCTTCTGGGTCTTAAGGTACACAGCCGCTCCCAACCCATCTGAGCATGAAGAGCCATTCACAAAGATTTTCCAATCCCGTGTTGCCTCACTAGGCAAGGCAACCTCTGTAGGGCTCTCTGTTGCCTCGGGGTACTCGTATCTTGCTCCCCCTCTTCAATCGTTTCACCATGCTGATTTGTTTCGAAAGTGCATTCAGCAATGAAGCTGGCCAGCACTTGAGGTTTTATAGCCATTTGAGGTAAGTGAAGAAGGTCATATTTGGACAATTCCATGGCCTACGCCAGCATTCGTCTGGAGCATTCTAGCTTGGATAGCAGCCTCTTCATATGTTGATCGGCTAATATGTTTAAGGTGTGAGCCTAAAAATAGGGATGAAGCTCCCTAGAGGCCATGACAAAGGCAAACATCAACTTCTCAATGGGCGGGTATTGCAACTCCGCATTTTTCAACACCTAGCTGACGAGGTATATCGGAACTTATTCTTTAAGGCGGTTTGCCATTACTACCACACTAGCGATCTTGTCTAATGCTGATACATATAGAGCTAGTGTCTCTCTCGAAATGTGTTTTGCCATAGTGAGAAGGCTTGCCAAATGATCTTTTACCTGCACAAAGGCTCAGTCGCACTCTTCATCTCACAACTGGTCCCTTTTCTTTTGTAACTCCTGAAAGAAGGGCAACACTTTCTCGGCGGCTTGACTAATGAATTGGTTAAGAGCAACCAACCGTTCGGTTAGGTGTTGTACCTCGTTGAATATTTTAGAAGTTCCCATTTCTAGGACAGCCTTTACCTTAGCAAGGTTAGCTTACATTCCTTGAGCGCGGACAATAAATCCTGGAAATTTGCCTTCTAATATTCCGAAGGTGAATTTGGTGGGATTTAATTTCATGTGGTACTGCCTTAAGACCTAAAAAGTTTCCTCCAAATCCGAGACATGCTCACTTTTGTCACCCGATTTGACGATCATGTCGTCAACATAGACTTCCATGTTGCATTTGGTTTGTTTGGCGAACACTTTATTGACCAATCTTTGATATGTAGTGCCTTCGTTCTTTAGGCCAAATGGCATCACTTTATAGTAGTAGGTGCCCTCGTTGCTGACAAGTGATGCCTTTTCCTCATTGTTTGGATCCATTTTGATTTGGTGGTACCCAGAGAAAGTGTCCATAAAGCTGAACAATTCATTTTCCGCTATTGAATCCACTAATTGATCAACCTTCGGGAGGGGATGAGAGTCTTTCGGGTAGTGTTTGTTTATATCCGTGGAATATGCGCAAATTATCTAGGTCCCGTTCGGGTTTTTTACAAGGATTACATTAGCCAACCACTCTAGGTAATCTACCTCCCATATGAATCCAACTTTTAGTAGCTTGATAATTCTACCTTGATAGCCTCATTTGTTTATGGGCAAAAACTCCTTTTTTGTTTAATGGGGACCGCACCCGACAACACATTTAGCTGATGTGTCCCTACCTCCAGGCTGATTTCAGACATTTCTTCTACACTGTATGCAAATATATTGTGAAACCATCTTAATAAAGATATTAGCCCTTGTTTCAATTCCTCAGGTAACTAGCACCCTAACTTAACCGTTTTTCCTTCTCCAATGTCTATTTCTTTCAGGCTACCTAAGTTTGAGCCCTGCTTCCCTGATTTATCTACTTTGGGAGGGTTAAGCTTTTCTTTGTCGGTCTTGAGTAAGATTTTGCAACCAGCATTGTCTAAAGAAGCATGATAGCATTCCCGGACTACCTTTCGATTGCCACGGATGGCAATAACATCCCTGTTGTCAGCTTCAAACTTCATCAGCAGATGGTAGGTTGATATTACTACTTTTATATGATTCAAGGAAGGTCATCCAATTATAAATTTGTAAGGGGAGGGCGTATCCACAATCAAAAACTCCTTCCTAACCTTCCGTATAACCTCTTGCCCATGGAAGATGGCGTTCGCGACAATGGCATCCATGGGTTTGACCACTTCCCCTATGAAATCCACCATAGGGTAACACATTGGAATAATCCGAATTAGGAGTACCTCCATTTGTTTAAAGCACTGGTAGAAGATGACCTTTACAGCACTCCCTTAATCAAGTAAGACCCTGTGGACTTGGCATTGTTCCACATCAATAGAGATAGCCATGGGATCATCAAGAGGTGTATAGATGCCCCCCAAGTCCTTGCTAGTAAAGGTGATCTCCATCAAGGATCGCCTTTTTTTAACCTACCCCTCTCCCAGATATGACAGGTCACTAGGTAGAACTCGAGAATTCATCATAATTATCTTCTTCGATGCTTCCACCATTTCCCTAGCAGGTATCGTCACTAATGCCTTGCTATTCGTCCCCATCGCTTGTGCTTTTGGGCTTGTCTACCTACCACAGTCATCTTGAACTTGCTTCTGTCAGGCCCTACAGTCATTCGTAGTATGGACATATATTTGGTGAAAATCACACCATTTGGTTTTTGCTCGAAGGTTAAATGGTCGTTTGTGAGGATAAGATGTTTTCTCGATGGATGATGATTGGAATATTGGTTTTTTGTTTATTTCATAGGCTATTCGCTCTGGGGGTCTTCGCACCTAAACCCTGGGGCGAAACATGGGGCAAGGAAGCCTTGTCCTCGAGGGATCAAACGGTTCATATTTTTCTTTCAACTTTCCGATAACCCCCAGCCGCAACCTTCCGACCGCATTCTTCACATTTTTTGTGGATATGTACTTGTTGGCTTTTCCCCATAGTTCATCAATCATATTGAGCTATTTCTTTGCCAGTGAAAACTTAAAGTCTGAGCTCTTGTGCCCATTAATGAAGGCGCTTATTGCTGTCTCGTTAGGTCAACCCGGAATATCTACTATCTCCCTAGTGAATCTTCTAACAAAATCCCTCAATGACTCTGATTCTTTCTGTTGCAGTTGTATCAACTGAGCCGATGTTTCTTCCTTCACTTATTTCTTACAAAATGGCGAGCAAATTTTTCAGTTAATTGTGCAAAGCTATCAATAAACCCTGGTGGCAATGAAGCAAACAAGGATTAGGCCACTTCTTTCAGAGTAGCAGGAAAGAACTTGCACCAGACCTCCTCCAAAGCATCATTTATGTACATTCGGGACTTAAAACTTGGAAGGTGGTCCTCAAGGTCCTGGGTTCCATCAAAAAGTTCTACACTCGGGATTTTAACCTTCTTCACTGGAAAAGCCAAGATTCTTTTGGAAAATGGTGAGTAGGTGCCGGGAACCTCGGGCGACTCCTCGGGCTTATTCTCTGCCCATAAGGGATCGACCTCCCATTGCCCACTACTCATATTACAGGTGGAATCATCCTTCAGGTAGTGTCGCTCCGTTTGTAAGAGCTTACATGTTCTCCTTTAGAGACGCTCCGGCCTTGGATGTAGCCTCTGCCCGGCCTAACATCCTTCTTGATTTTGCACGCCCTCTAACCCGCAACTGATGGTTTTGTGGCTCTCTTCCTGGGTACAGGAGGGGCTTCTGGCTGCGGTTCCGCCAACCTTTCCAGTAAATGGTCCAACAACCCTTGTATCTCTTGAAACTGCCATCTTGTGCCTGGCTCATTCTCCTTATCGGGCTTGGTGGAATCAGGAGATCCTTGAGGTTCGGCTATGATTTCGATCCTTCCCACAAGATGGCGCCAATTATGTTTATGATAGATTTGCGAGTGTGTGGGGTAGGATAAGCCGAACTTAAGCTTGAGGGCCGAGATGGCAAGGATCTCCTTCTTCCTTTCCATCTTAGTCTTTCTGGATTCTTTGGATGAGGGCATGCCCAGGGATTTCTTTTAATGTCATTCTCTTTTTGTCTTGGGTCCCGCCCTTCCCTTTTGGACTTTGGTTACATCCATATATATAGTATGTAGAAAGAGGGGGTATGCGTGCATCCCTTAGTTATTTTAGATTGCCCACCTTGGAAACGCCCATTCTGGTTCACCCATTGCCTGGAGAGTCGGTTCCGAAAATAATGCTGAAAAATAAAAAAATAAAAAAAATAATGCTGGAAAAAAAATAATTCCAAATCTACTGTTGAACATCGTTTACAAAATGCGGTTCTATTAAAACGCGTTAATAAAACGCGTTTCATATAATAAAAAACCGCTTCTATAACACACGTTTCATGTTAATGTAAAACGCATTCCGAAAACACGGTTCATATCAGAATTAACCGCTTTCCCATAACTCGGTTTTAACCCTAAACCGCGTTCCCATAACCCGGTTTTAACCCTAAACCGCGTTCCCATAACCTGGTTTTAACCCTAAACCGCGTTTAATAAACGCGGTTTACCCGCAGTACACATAAACCCCGTTTTCATCGCTTATAGCCGCCATTATGCCGCAATTCGTGATGATCGTCACATTGATCCCATGTTCCTCTCAATGAAGTTCCAACATTATAAGTGGAGGTGGTAAGAAATCAGAAAAAAGTTATCAATAAAAGGCTATTAATTCAGTAGTGATCAAATAGCTACGACAATGATACTTAAAGATCTCCGGCGTATAAAGCAGAAGAAGGGCGGCGGCGGATGACATGACCAGCGGTGAGTAGAGGTGTAAACGAACTGAGCGTTCAATGAACTACTCGTGTTCAAAATCGATTAGGGCTCGTTTGTGCTCATTAGGAGAGCTCGATTGCTTAACGAGCTGAGTTCAAGCAGGCTTGATAAGCTTAACGAGTTGAGTTCGAGCAGGGGGTGCTCGGCTCGCTAATGTTCACGAACAGTTTAGTAAGGGCTCGACAAGAGCTCGTTAAGGGGCTCGATACGAGCTCGTTAAGGGCTCGTTATGAGCTCGATAACAATTGGTATTGGTTCAAAAATAGTACGATAATGGCTCGATAATAACTTATAAAGCTCGGCTCGTTAATATTAAACTCAATTGGGCTCGATAATGAGCTCGGCTCGATTCCTTCGGTTTACCATATTAAACCGCGTTTATATGACGCTGTTCTATTAGTAATAAACCGCGTCTTAATAACGCTGTTTTTGTAAATAAACCGCATTAAAAAAACGCGGTTTATATTTAAAAAAACCGCGTTACCAAGATGCGGTTTATCGTTAAAGAAAACGCGTTATTAAGACGCGGTTTCTATTAAGGTAAAACGAGACCCGGTTTTATTTCATATGAAACGCGTTTTAATAGAACCGTATTTTGTAAACGCGGTTCAACAGTAGATTTGGAATTATTTTTTTTGTAGCATTATTTTTTTTATTTTTTTATTTTTCAGCATTATTTCCGGAACCGACTCTTGCCTGGCTCGCCTGGGTAGGTGTAGTTGAAAACAATATCAACATACGAGATGTACACATGGGAAAACTTTTGGAAAAAAGTAGAAGAAAAAATATAATAAAATTTTGACACAATTAATATTTTAGTTGGATTGATCAGTTAAGGGAATACAAAGGGCATGAAACTAAGAAAGTTTGGATAGTTACTGTGTTTTAGAATTTTATTCATTTTAAAATGGCTTGACCACTACCTTGCTCGCCCGTTCCTAGCTCGCCCATTTCCTGGCTCGCCTATTCCTGGCTCGCCCATTGCCTTCCTCGCC
This sequence comes from Simmondsia chinensis, assembly GCA_018398585.1. Lineage (NCBI taxonomy): Eukaryota > Viridiplantae > Streptophyta > Magnoliopsida > Caryophyllales > Simmondsiaceae > Simmondsia > Simmondsia chinensis. The sequence continues at coordinate 7,242,183 of JAGTTD010000011.1, forward strand.
TATCTCTGGCTCACCTGGGTGGGTGTAGTTGTAAACAATGTCAACATAAATGATGTACACATGTGAAAACTTTTGGAAAAAAATATAATAAATTGTTGACATAATTAATATTTTAATTGGATTGATCAATTAAGAAAATAAAGAGGGCATGAAACTAAGAAAGTTTGGATAATTATTTTGTTTTTGAATTTTATTCATTTCAAAAAGTTCAAGAACATTTCTTATGGTTATATTTGAACTTTCTTGGAATTTTATTTCCGAATTTTGTTTTAAAAAAAGGTTTTTTGGCTTTAATTTTTTTCCTTATCATTTAAACTTTTTATATTATTTTTATAATTATAAAATAAATATATGAGTTATGTTTTCTAAGAGATAATAATTTTATTCAACTTTTATTCTATCCCTACATATTAGGTAGGGTTATTTACATCAAAGGTCCCTATATGTTTATCATTGTGTCAATTTAGTGTCTGTACTTTTAATTGTGTCATTTGGTCAAATTTAAGTTAAATCATTTACGTAATTTTTAACGAGATAATCACGTTAGATGCGAGTAACCAACCATAAATCCACTAATTCACTCAATTTAAACCAGTCTATAACCGAATCATTAAAATTTTCAAATAAGGCTTAACACAAATTTTACTCTAGGGACCAAATTGACACAATATAAATTATACAGAGACTAAATTAACACATTTAAAAGTATAATAACTGAATTGAAAAAATGGACAAAATATAGTGTTATGCTCCAAAATTAGAGTACTCGAGAAGGAGACCAATGGGCTACTATAACCCACAATATTGAGCATATGAGACCAGATGGCAGAGCTGCGAAGCCCGCTTTCGTTATTGGGTCGAATGCAACAACCCAGGAGCCGATGTTGGACCTGTCGAACTAGCAGGTCAAGCGCGCACCCCTCACTGTAGCGCACCTTAAGTTCGTGGGAAGGGGAAGGCGCGTGGTTTCTCAGGGGCGCCAGCCTTCGTTTAGCACAAGATTTGGGTTGTTTTTTTTTTTTTTTTTTTTTTTTTTCTGAATTTAGTTACATAATTTCATAATTGTTTCCCCCTTACCTCAAAATATCTAGCTAATTCTAGATTAATTTCCTCTTTTATCCTTGCTTGTTTGGCTTTTAAGCCGTTAGAGATGTATGAGCTTAGCATGAATAAATATCTTCTTTTCTTAGCATAAATTTTCCTTAGTTATAATTTGAGGTGTATGAACTAGTCTCAGAGCCATAGCTCCTCTGCCTGTGGTTATGGCACCAATACGGCCTAGCCAAACAGACATTTCAACAGATTTGGAAGGATTGTGTAAGGTTGTCGGTGACTTATGTGAGACTTACCAAAAAAAGATTTATGTGAGAAACAAAGCCGACAAGAGACCCATGTTTCGGAAGAAATCCAAAAGTTGTTGGAGCGCAGTGAGCAACATCAGCAGCAATCAATCAAAGAGCTCAAAGAGGTGATGTTGGGATTGGCATCACTGGTAAAATCGTCATCTAGTGCTTCTCTCTTTGTTTCCCTTCCTACCCACGACACTACCAATGTCGTGGGGCCCTCCGTCGTTTCAGCCCCTCCTCAAACAACCTCCTATATGGCCGCGTAATTGGCCTATGGCCCAAATCCGATGATTCTGGCAGCTCCAGCTCTGACGACTGTGGCGTTGAGTGTCACAGACATGCAGGGCCCGAGCTCCCTTGTTTTGATTACCCAAACAAACCCATTAGCGAGAGGAGCAAAGCATATGGGCCAACCCTTTGCAACAAGGAATTAGTGGGCCTTCTATGAGCCTAAATGCTCATGGGCCACCTTACTACTCAATTGGGGAACCCCATTAACCCACAGCTAGCTAGTACCCCTTAATCCTAATGATTTAATTGCTAACATTGGCTATTCGGCCCATGGTCACATGGATAAACCCGTGACATTGGCACGTATAGCACAGACACTTTGAATCCCATCCCACGCTCCCTTGGAAATCAATACCCGAGCCCAAATTTCCCATACTAGTTACAATTATGTTTATGAAAAATCAAATTTCTTCAAGTTGGCAGCCACGATGTTTGAGATTGGGTCTATAAGTGCGAACAAGTATTTCATTTAGATTGTGTTCTAGGTAATACGAAGGTCGAACTAGCTTCAATGAACATGGAAGGATTGGCCCACTCTTGGCATTGACATTTGGTTAGGGATCACGGCCTACTTATCCCTTGGGAACAGTACTGAGCCGCCCTTATTGAACACTGCAGGAAGGCCCATGAGGATCCCATGGCTAACGTAGTTACATTGCGGCAAACAACCACTATCTGGGATTATAAAAACTCTTTCAATGAACTCTATTGTTGGCTTACCTTGCGCGAGGATCTCGTGATAAGTTGCTACATTAGTGGCTTACGGGAGGACATAGGCATCGTTCTTAGACCTTTTTTACCTAGGACAATTTCCGATGCTGTGTGCCAACTGAAGCATCAAGAGGCTAGTATTAACACTCAAAAAATGAGTTCATTTCCGCAGAACCCAACCATGAATCCACCCCCTCCATTCACTAAGAAGACAGGCTTGGGTAGTACAAAACCATTAGGAGAGACCAATGATTGGAACCGACATCCGATCAGTGGGGTGGATATCGAGGAAAGTCGTGACAAGGGCTTAAGTTTTTTATGTGATGAACCTTTCATGGCCACCCATCGGTGCACCAATTGATGTTTGAGTGGGCAGAATTATTTAGTGGAAGTTGAGGACACTGATGAAATTGACCAACATGAGGACAATCACGGCTCACCTAAAACAGACAACCCAACATATCCTTGTACACCCTCATGGGTGAGCCCTCTTACAAGTCCCTATGAGTTGTCAATATATAGGCCCGCATAGCCTTCACCTACTTATAGATCGCGGTGCAACCCACAATTTCCTTGACACTAGGATAGCGCCGCGCATAGGTTGTCCCATTTACCCTAATTCGCATTTCCTTATTAATGTGGGCAATGCAGGTCAAATTCCTAGTACTTCTAGTTGCCGGAATTTTTGTTGGAAAATGAATGACACCACATTCACATCCGATCTAATACCGATACCCCTTGGGTGTTGTGATATTGCCCTAGGGTGCCCATGGTTTGCATAGGTTAGCCCTGTTAGTGTAGACATGCAGAAGCGCCACGTTCCATTATAAGGGTTGTCACCATGCTCTTAAGGGTACACCTAGTCGGCAACTCAAGGAAATTGGTGACAAGAGGTTGTCACAAAAATATTGGGCCCCGGGCCAGACTGGCCTTCTGTGCAATAATGCCCCTTGGGAATTGGCCTCATTCTTTAACGTGCAGGCATCATGTGATCACATCCCACACCCCGAGGCTCTTCATACACTGCTTTGGATGTTTGAGCATATCTTTAGTGAGCCTGATTTTCTATCCCCGTCACGACTGGGGTACGATCGCCGCATTCCTCTCAAAGATGGTGCAAACTCAATTAACCTCCGACCGTACCACTGCTTCTTTAGTAAGAAGAATGTCATTAGGACCATAGTTAGGAAAGTTTTGGAAAAACACAAGCTACAGGAAACAATCCCTATGCATCACCGGTAGTTTTGGTAGAAATGAAAGATGGGAGCCGAAGGATCATGCCTTAAACAACAACAGCGTGAAGGACAAATACCTGATTCTAATTATTAAGGAATTATTTGATGAATCGTATCGCGTAAGAATTTTTTTTAAAATTCATCTTCGTTCTAGGTATCATCAAATTCAAAGGGAATGACAATTTTAAAATAGCTTTTGTACTCATTGCGGACATTATGAGTTTCTCATGCCTTTTGGCTTAACCAATGCCCCATCCACTTTTTAGTTTTTTGATGAATTCAATTTTAGGTGAACATTTGAGATGTTTTGTTTTAGTAATCTTTGATGACATTTTGGTTTATAGTCCTTCTTGGAGCACTCATTTACAACACTTGCGCACTGTTTTCTCTCTCTCAGTGCGACACTCTTTACATGCCAAACAAAGTAAATGTTCTTTTGGCTTACATGAAATTGACTATTTCGGACACATAATTAAAGAAGGTTGAGTCGCAATGAACGCCAAAAGAATTCAGGTGATCCGTGAATGGCAAGTCTTGCATACAGTCAAACAATTGCGTGATTTTTTTGGTGTCTCAAGGGATATTATAGACGGTTTGTTCAAGATTACGAGAAAATTGCTAAACCTCTCATGGATTTACTTACGAAAGATGCTTTCAATTGGAACGATTCCACACAAACTGCTTTTGACACTCTTAAAATGGCATTAAGCACGTCCCATGTTTTGGCTTGACTAGACTTTAACAAAATGTTTGTCATCGAGATCGATGACTTAGGCACAGGAACTGGCGTTGTCCTTCTTCAGGACGATCACCTCATTACTTACCTTAGTAAAGCACTCTCTCCTCATAACCAACCAAAATTGGTTTATGAGTGTGAACTCCTTGCCATCGTTCACGCAGTTCAAAAATGGCACCAATACTTGGTTGGTCATCACTTTTGTATCAAAACTGACCAGCAAAGTCTTAAGCATCTTTTAGAACAACCCATGTCCACTCTATTTCAACACCAATGGCTTTCAAAATTAAAGGGATTAAGTTAGGAGATAACGCAAAAGAAAGGAAAGGATAATATCGCCGCCGACACTTTGTCTCGCATCACCAGTGGCGAGCTTCTCACGTTAGCACTCACGTTGTTGGAAGGGTATAAAACACGACGTGAAGGACTATATTGCACATGTGACATCTGCCAACATTGTAAAACCGAGACCATTGCCTTCCCTGAGTTACTTCAACCCCTTCCCATCCCTACCACTATTTGGAGTAGTATTTCCCTTGATTTCATTGAAGGTCTTCCCTGATCCCATGGTAAGCTCCAAACACTCGTTGTAATTGATAGACTTAGCAAATATGGGCATTTTATTACTTTATCACATCCCTATTCTGCTTTGACTATTGCTAACATTTTTATGAAGGACATTTTAAAGTTACATGGTTTCTTGCATACTATCATTTTAGATTGCGATCCTGTGTTCACAAGCAATTTATGGGAGGAATTGTTTCGCTTGCAAGGCGTTGACTTATACCGTTCGACCGCCTACCATTCTCAAACAGATTGCCAAAACAAAGTTTTAATTCGATGTTTGCATAGTTATCTTCGGTGAATTTGTTTTGAATTTCCTTCAAAATGGTTTGATTGGCTATACGTGGTAGAGTGGTGGTAAAATATGAATTATCACTCCACCATACGAACTACCCCTTATGAGGTAGTATATGGATAACCCCCACCGCTTCATGTACCTTATCTATCGAGATCTTTTTTGGTGGAACTAGTTGATTGATGCTTGGTAGCTGGAGAAGAGGAAATTCGTGTCCTCAAGCAATACCTTCATCGATCACGAAACCAAATGAAGTAGCTTGCAGACCAAAAGTGAAGTGACCGAAGCTTCAACCGAGATGATTGAGTCCTTCTTAAGTTACACTCCTATAGTCAACACTCGATGCAGCCACGTGCAGTCCAAAGGTTAGCCCGGAATTACTACAGTCCCTTTCAAATGACCAACAACATTATTTCGGTTGCTTACCGCCTAGCTCTCCCCAACGATGCTCACATAAATCCTATATTTCATGTTTCACTCCTCAAGAAGTACTATGGACCTCTTCCCTTGCTTGTATCTGTCCCTACTGACTGGAAACCTTTGGGTCCACCGCTACTACCCGAGTCTATTCTCGAGCGATGTTTGGCTAAATATCACAACCAAACCATTGTTAAGATCCTGGTCAAATGGCAAGGAAAATTGATTGAAGAGGCTACCTAGGAATATTGGACAAACTTTCGGGAACACTTCCCGAATTTCGACCCCTATGGACAAGGGTCTTGTGGAGAGGGGAGTGTTATGCCCTAAGATGAGAGTACTCAAGACAAAGCCCAATGGGCTAGTATAACCCACAGTATTGAGCATATGAGCCCAGACGACAAAGCTGCGAAGCCTACTTTTGTTATTGGGTTGAATGCAACAACCCAGGAGCAGATATTGGACCCGCCATACTAATGGGTCAGTCACGTGCACCTCACTGTAGCGTATCTTCAGTTGGTGGGAAGGGGAAGGGTGTGGTTTCTCATGCATGGCTCTAGCCTTCGTTTAGGGCAAGATTTGGATTATTTGTTATGGATTCGGTTATACAATTTCAGAGTTGTTCCCCCTTCCCTCAAAATATCTACCTAATTTCATATTAATTTCCTCTTTTATCCTTGCTTGTTTGGCTATTTAAGCCATTGGAGATGTATGAGGAGAGCATGAATAAAGATCTTCCTTTCTTTGCTTCAATTTCCTTGGTTATAATTTGAGGTGTTAATAACCCTATATTTTATATGACAGTAACTTAACAAATTTAGAAGAAACTTTTGTCCAAAAAAAATTTAGTAGAAATTATTTTTGAACTTCAATTTTTAATTCTTTTTCTAAAAATTTATTTGTCTATAAATTTTGTTCGACTTTGTGGTTTCGTGTATCTCTTGGTCTTTAAATTTATTTGATATCTATTTTTGTCAAAACGTTATTTTATTGTATCTAAAATATACCTTTTAATTTATTTTCTTAATATTTTTGGCCAAATTATTTTCTTATATATATTCTTTCTTTTGGATTTGTAATATTGTTGTTATTGTTGCTATTAGTGTTACTACTACTACTACTACTACTACTACTGCTGCTGCTACTACTATTATTATTATTATTACTACTACTACTACTACTACTATACTAAAATACAAGAATTATTTTTGGATAAGTTACAAAAAAATCTTTACTTTTTGCATAAAAACAAAAAGCTCCTTCTAGAAATAATCAAATATTTTAGCTCGCCCCTTACTTTTGAGGAATAATTAATCATAAAGTTTAACTTAATGGTCAACTTAACATGTTAGACTTCCATATTCTATAATCTGATTCAAAACCCTTAAAAGTTCGGACAACAATGAAATCTAACCAACAGCGAAAAAAAAAATGTGAAATCAAAGAACACACAGTGGTTCAGACAAAGCCTACATCCATAAGCCATGATTTTTAAAGAGGTTGATTGATTATCGATGATTGATGAACAATAGATAGGACCTAAAATCCCTAAACCAGGTCCCAAATAGAGCGATTTCTTCCTTTTTTTCATCTTCTTTGCTTCTTTTCTTCTCTTTTTTCTTCTTTGTTTCTTTTACTCTTCTTCAAGAAAGACGTACAGAAATAAGGGCCAAGAGGGGCTTTATAAAGCAAGGATACTACCAAGCATAGCTTGGTTTATTGCTGAAGATCATCGAGGGACAGAGAATGTTGGAGAATAAAGGCAAATGCGAAATCAAATTCTCAAGCTCGAGAGACAAAAGGCTAATTCGAGATAGGGGCAAATAAAACTTAAAACCGAAACAAAGACAAAACTGAACACAATAAACCTCGTATTCCACCAAATGGCTTGATACGAGACAATTAAACAACTGTAAATATAAAAGATCCAAGAAAGAAGAATTGAACCGAAGGAAATCGCCGTGTTGTGGAGTTCACCACTGCCCTAAGTCGCTTATGCCCGCTATGGTACAAACGGGATCGTTAGGCATTCTAACTCCTATGGTTAACATGGCACCAAATACATGATTGTATTCTTGGGTTATGGGTTAGAGTACGCCCCAACTTGCTCAGCAACCAGAGAACAGAGAGGAACTTTAGGAGAATTACAAAGAGAAGAAGAAGAATGACATCTATGAATCTGTGTGTTGAACAATGCCCCAAAGCACCGCATTTAAAGGAGAAAATACTTGGCATACAAGTAAGAATCAGTTATGGATTGTGGGCAAGAAATTAGGCCTCAATTAGGAAGGCGATGGATATGAAGGAGCACAAAATCCAGCTACAATAGTCAAGGAAAGAAGTTGACAGTTACAGCATCAAAACACGTACCTCGAGCCCAAGCTTGAGCTTGTATTCTTGAGCTTGAACTTGGACCAATGGATAAATGCTCGAGCATAACAACCTTGAGGTTGGACACAAGGGGACCCTCGAGTTCGAGCACAGTCCCAAGAACTCACTTGGAGTTCGTTAGCGATAAATTAAAACATCATGTCCGTAAAAATAAAGGTTGGGGTTAGAAAAAGTCTGCACCACACTGCGCCGGGCTAGGGTAGACGCACGCACGCTCTTGGTCCACCAAGCCCACAAGACTTTACCAAGTACAATGACAGAAGATATATAAACTAGACCTCCTTTCACTATTCTTTCTATGTGGGATTGAGGCAAAATACATGACAAGAAAAATTCAAGCACACCACCCAAACCCACCTGGGATCAAATTGATCGACTAGTGACAACCCCCTACCCTTCATTACCAACTTTAAAAAATAAAAAATAAAAAAATAAAGAAAGGGCATAAGAACCCTAGAAGGCAAATTGTTGATGGCATTGGGTTGCTGCGCATGGCCATGATCTAAGGTTGCACGGGACAATAATATAGGAAATCTGGGCTTGCATTTAGAACTAAACAAGAAGAATTGATTTTCCAACAGGTAGCAAATCATAAGGATTTTATTACCGTGAAAAGATGATTTGCCAATTCAAACCGATTACAGGAGATACAAAGTTGTCTATGATTTCTATTAAATATTAGAATACAATTGTCTAGGTTTGCCACTATGAGCCTAAACTAGGAGAACGACTAAACTGGCAAATATCATTCTAATTTATCCGACAAATAGCTAGAAATTCTCATACAATTTAATCTTAATTTCAGTAATATCGTTACAAATCCATTAGTTCAACTAACTTATCAATAATAAATTATTACATCACATAGAAGAGTTGCTATGGGATGTGTTGGGAAAATCTACAAAGGAACACAAGCGGAAGTGAAAAATCGAACAAAATCAATCAAACAATACACAAAATTTTTACTTGAAAAACCTTTCCCAACTAGAGGGAAAAACCAAAATATAGTCAAGCATCAAGCTCTCTATTTGAATTTTGGAATTACAATCTCTTAATGAACCAAAAACCCAATACTCCCAAATCCTAAACTCTCTCTCGCGCTTGTCTATATTGAACTTTCTAAGCCCTTCTACAAATAACAACCTACCATGAATTCAAAATCAAATCAAACTAAAATCAAGCAATTTAACTATGAATCAAATTCTATCTAACTTAATCTTTTCTAAATCTTACCCAAAACATCAAACAAATATATCTCACTAATATCTCTCCTTTTTTTTTCTTTTTCTATTTTGACTAAACAAAATAAAATATCACTAAACAATAAAACGTGGGTTGAACCCAACAATTCTCCCCCCTCCAACCCATATTAAAAGATCCCCAATACACTAGCACAAAATCGACGCTCCTTCAGCATCGGCAAATCAAACCCTTCTTGAGTTTGAGCTTTGACCCTTGTCTTTCACCTAACCATTTTCTTCAAGCACATATAAATTCTTCGAATTCTTGTTCACTTTCATCACAACCAATTTCGTGACCATCCCATCTCGAGCGAAGTAGCCATAACCCAACTCATCAAGTCTTCCTAAGGAGATCAAATTTTCTCAGAGTCGTGGCATATATCTAAATTTCGACAATGTCCTCTACTTGCCATCATGCGTCTTAATCTAAATGTTCCCGACACCTTCAATCTTAACCTCTTCATTATTAGCCAACACCACTGTCCCATCACATTTTTCATAAGAAGCAAACATTTCCCTCTTCGCGCATATGTGATGAGAACACCTCGAATCGAGTACATATGAAACTTCACTCATCTTTCTATCCTAAACTAATAAAAGGTCATATCATTAGTGGAGATCTCGACTTTCTTCCCCTTGCTCGTCTCCTCCTTCTCACAAGTCTTTTTAAACTTTTATGAGTCCGCTTTCAATTTCTTGCAAAATACTTGAATATGACACATCTCATGATAATAATAACTTTTTTAGCACTATAATCGCTTCTAGGTCTAGTATTTGACCTAGAATAATCTCTACCTCCATATCCACAACTATAACTCCTCCCCTTATCCAAATTCACTGCCAAAGTAGCTCCTTCATCACTTCTAACCTTATCTCCCTTCACCAATTTTTCATTTTCTAACAAAATTGCTGTGGTTTCATCCAATTTTAAATTTGTTTTCCCTACCAAAAAAGTTGTCATCACAAGTTCATAAGACTTTAGGAGAGACGCCAACAAAATGAAAGCCTTATCTTCCTATCTTTCTCCTTGAACTTCTCATTCAAACTAGCCAATTGAGACAAAATCTAATAAATGTGTTTAGATGATCCCTCAAATCGCTACCCTCTTACATCCTCAATCGATATAAATCCCTCTTCAAATACAACTTATTTGTGAGAGATTTTGACATATAATTTTTTTCCCATTTTCCTGACAAAGATTTAGGCGATTTCTCATCTAACATAGAGCATTTAACATCTGGGGCAAGAGCGAGACCAATAGTGCTTATCGTTTTCATTTGTAATTCCTATCAATCATCATGTATCTTATCAAGTAGGACCTTGAGCAACCCCTTGTTGAACAAGGAGATCTTTCACCATATTCTGCCACAAAGGAAAATTGTTCTTGCCATCAAACAATTCCATCTCGAGTTTTGCATCTCCAAATACCAATCTTCGATATTTCTGCAATCTCGGGGCCTCAAGATCGAGACGCTTTGATACCACTTGTTGGAAAAATACACAAATAGAGCACAAGCGGAAGCAAAAGTTGAACAAAATCAATGATACAACACACGAAGTTTTTACATGGAAAACCCTCTCTCCACTAGAGGGAAAAGTCACAATCCAATCAAGCATCAAACTCTCTATTTGAATTCTAGAATTACAATCTCTAATTGAACCTAAAACTCAATACTCCCAAATCTCCAGCTCTCTCTCGCTCTTATCTAAACCGAACTTTCTAACCCCTTTTATAAATAATAACCTACCATAAATTCAAAATCAAATCAAACTAAAATCAAGCAAATTAACTATAAATCAAATTCTATTTAACCTAGTCTTCTAAATCTTACCCAAAATATTAAACAAATATATCTCACTAATATCTCTCCCTTTTTTCCTTTTTCTATTATCACTAAACAATAAAATATGGTTGGATCCAATGGAAGCACGTCGGAAGCGAAAAAAACCTCAAAGAGCATTGAAACAATCAAACACCATAATTTATGTGGAAAGCCACTCTCAACTACAGGGAAAAACTACGGGACCCAAACAGGTGCCTCATTCACTATGAAATTTAAGGATTACAATCTTTAATTGAAATCCCCAAACCATCTTACAATTATCCATCATCAACATCATAATCAATGTGACTATTGCATGGTAACTCACAAACTCTCTTAAAGTATAATTGCTACACTATGAGTCACCAACCTTCCTCAATGTTGCATCTGCACAGCAAGCCACCAACTTTCTTCAATGTAGCTACTCCATAGTGAGTCATCAATCATCTCATGAATGTAGCTTTGGATAGAGGAAGCTCTAAAACTCTTATCAATGCCTCTCCATCAAAAAATTGCTCAACATCAACTCTCTTCCCCTGCCCAGATGCCCCCTTAGGCACTCCTTTACAAAATCCTTAAACCCTTATATCTTTACTCTCTTTTTTCACGTCTCTCAACCCTCAACTTTAAGCCCTATTTATAATGAGTTACCTAAATCTAATCTAATTCAAAATATCAAATCAAATAAAACTTATTTAGGTAACTCAATATAAATCATATCTCATCCAAATCAAATCTTAATCAAATCTAAATCATGTCAAATTAATATTAATTTTGCGATAAATAATATTCTAACAAACATAACAGCTGGAGATAAATTGTAGAAAAAAAGTATTTGGTTTTATTTGAAAGATTGTTTCCTTTTTTGCGTTGAAAATTTTCTTCAATTTATCTAAATTTCGAGATACTTATCATTTTACATTTGATCCAACTGAACAATAGCGAAAAAGAAAATGAGAATAGTATGGTCATTTAACTATAAGATTGATAGAAATCATTGTTAACTGCAACTATGCAAACCATGATGATATACTCCAAATATTAAAAATAAAGGTGTGTAATTTTGAAAAAAGATATTTCATCTTTGATTCTATCATTGATAATCATAATTGTTTCATAATCCTCTCGCTCAGGTGAAAAGCTAAATTCAAATGTGTATTACTATGTTGGTTTATCTTTTTCCAGGTTATCTATTTTAATAAGATCTGTTCATTTTACATCTATATCTTTTTACAATGAATTGTTTGGTTATACAATGAAGAAAATTTTGTTTTAGAGAATTAAGTGTTTGGATATATTTTTAAAAAAAAATAACTTATCGATTATAATGATAAAAGTGACTTAATGATATAAATCAACATATAGTAGTAGATTGGTAGTGGTGGTCGCCCATGGTGGTGAGGTGGATCATTGGGGAGTTGAGCAACTATAATGGATAATAACAAGCCTTAACGTGAGCAATAGTTGTGGAAAAGTTACAGCGATCAGAGGGTGACCTTGTTGGTAGAAGTGGATTATGATGGTCGAAGCTATGATTGTGGGATGAAATCTTGAGAGTGGCAGGTCATGCTGGTGGCCACAACAGCGGGTGGCAGGAGTGCATTAACGGTGGGGGCGACCTATAGTGGTAGTTGGTGATAGTTGGAATGGTTGCCATATATGAGAACAAGAAAACCCCTTAACCTTCATAAATTGGTCAAGTGCTCTTACAATTATCTAGGGATTTGCTATATATCATAAAGGGATTTCTTTAACAAATATAGTCCCTTATGTCGGGTTCTTTGAACCCTTTAGCTTGAGCCATGAGGATCTCCTCCACAATCTCACCATGTAAGAATGCAGTGGTCACATTTATTTGTTGTAGAAACATGCCAAATTTAGCAGTTAAGCTATCAATACTCTGATGGTAGTATGTATCACAACAGGGGGGAATATCTCATTATAATCCACCTATTGTTTCCCAAAAAAATCTTTGGCCATAAGTCTGGCCTTGAACCTTGGCTATCCAAATGGTATGTTGGGTTAGACCCATTTTAATTCTATCAACTTTCTATACCCTTTCGTTTGGTACTAAGGTCCATGTATGGTTTTTCTTTAAACACTCCATTTCCCAAATCAAGGTTTTCAGCAAATAGGCTGAGTGTTTACTATTAATTGCTTCTGACTATGATACTAGTTTAGTATCCATATACTCAATAGCTATGTTAAGGGTATAAGCTATACAATCAACATAGCCATATCTATCTTGGCCTTAGTTTCTCTTTCCCTCTCTTTAGTTTGGTAGTTAAATAAATCAATTTCAATTATGTGATTCTGATCATCAGTGCTAACATCAATATTGTTTTGTTCATTAGGAATCACTTCATGTTATTGGTTATTCTAATATATCATTTTAGGAGGGCCATTCTCAAACTCATCATTCATAAGTTTCAGTAATAAATTTTTGGAACTTAGGTATCTAGACAAAAGTTGATTCAGCTTCTAGACTAGAACTAAGATAGAGCATCTCATTTTCATTGAATGTGACATCTCTACTCAAGATTATTTTAATTTTGTTACCATTCTTCGTACCAATTCTATACCTATTACACTATCCAGGTAGCTAAGGAAGACTCACTTAACAGCCTTAGGTTCAGGCTTTCCTTCATTTTAGGGAGTAAGCAGCACACTGAAAACACACACAACAGAATAATCTACAACCTACTAGACTACAATTGCTCAAGAGTTTTAAAATTAATTCCACTTGAGGGTGTTATGTTAATCAAGTAGCTAATTGTTTTGACAGCTCGAAAGTGTTGTTCTAAACCATAAGCCAAAAGCATATACCTTACTTTATAAAGCAAAGTTCTATTCATGCATTCAACAAGGCCATTATGTTTGGGTGTCTTTCTTACATTGTTATGTCTCTTTATTCCATGTTTGGCACATAAAGCATCAAAAAGAGTTTATATATTCAAAACCATCATCTGTTCTTAAACTTTTATTTTCTTTCCTATTTGGTTTTCTACCGGACGTTTCTAGTCCATTAAATTTTGAAAGTAATCATTTTTAGTTTTAAGCAAATAAATTGAAACCTTCCTAAATTAATCATCTACCATAAATCTCTTGATATACCCCATTTTATTACATTCATAACATTTTATGTTAGTATAATCTTTCTTACCTCTAGAGGAGGATCAGTTCGTGATTTTATTTCTTTTACCATTCTTATCCAGAACTGAAGATAAAGCGTATGGCTCTAATACCACTTGTAATAGCAGAAGTGGTTCTTTTGGATTTACGAAATAAAGAATACAATCTTGACAAGATTAAGGCAAAAATGCAAAAAAGAAGAACAAAACAAAGGAGCAAAAAATATAATGTGGTGACACTTGAAAGATGATCCTAATCTACGACTTCCTAAGACTAAAGAAGACTCTTCACTATATCACTTTAAGTTACATATTTATAATAAACTAGTAAAGTGAATGGAGGAAAATAATACAAGAAATCAAGATTCTAAGTCAGAAACCTTACAATGATAAAAAAGAATCCAGATAAAACCCTCAGATCCGCCATGGCCTTTGCTCAAGCACGGGGATGGTTGTTTTGGCGTTAAGGATTGGAGAGCTTCATCCAAAGTATTAAAGCAAATAAAAGTGAGAAAGAGGCGGGAAAAAAAAAGATGAGGGCCTTAATTTGTTTCTAACCCCCCAAACATTGATCTTGACTGTCCATCAAGAATCGCATTAAGTACTAAAAATGCACTTAAAAAACACAAATTGGCTAACAGAGGAAGTGACATGCATCTTGGTAAGTGAAGTTAGATGAAGATGCATGGCAAGGAAACCCTAACCATCTTTAGGGTTAATGAAGCATCAAGTGCAATGAGTAGTGGCATAGTCAAGCAATTAGCCGTTTCGATCAGGGGGTGCTCAAGCTCAAAATCATAACATAAATATCCTTAAGGTTTCCATTATCTACTTTCATGCCATTATACTTAGAACCGGTGAAGGATACTCAAAACGACGCTTCTCAAGTAAAGCCAATAACCAAAATGTTGCTTTTTATGCTCAATTTTAAGTTTACTTAATTTTCTTACACAAATAAGATATATAGGATTCAATATCTAACACTTATCTTGATGTTTTTCATTAAAATGCCTAGGTTCTTACATTGTGTTATAGATTAAGATTCTCATATTCATGTAACCACGATGGTACCTGCACGTCTTTCTTGATCAAAAACTCGGGCAGCTACCCCTAATGGGAGCACCTAAAAGTGTCGTTTCGATAAATGAGTTGGTTCACAGCACATTAGGGATTAAGACTCGTGCAACCATAATCTTGGGATGAGGGTATGTAGATTGCCGATTGTGATTGTAGTAATGTTATACTTCAGCTGTTTTTCTTCTTTTAGAGACAAAAGAGAGGCTGTTACGGTTGCGCAAAGATTCACTAAAGTTTTGCGGGATACGCAATGTTCGCATAGTAGAAAAGTTTAACGTACCTCCACTCAAGAGTCAAGCTGCTTCTTTTAGCCTTGACTATAGCACTCACTGATTATTTTCTTTGTTGTCATCATTGGAAACGGGGATAACATGTCACCTATTAAAAGGTGTAACATTAACAAGTCACCGGCTCAAAGAAGTAACATTAACATGTCACCTGTTAAAAGGTGCAACATCGACTTGTCATCAGCTCAAAGGTGCAACATTAACATATCACCTGTTTAAGGGCGTAACATCAACGCGTCACCTGCTCAAAGACGCAATGTCAACATGTCACCTGTTTAAGGGCGTAAAATCGATGCGTCACTCGCTTAAAGGTGCAACATTAACATGTCACCTGTCTAAGGGGGCCACATCGACGTGTCTCCCGCTCAAAGATGCAACGTTAAATGTCACCTGTTAAAAGGTGCACGATCGATGAATCACCTGCTCAAAGGTGCAACGTTAACATGTCACCTATTTAAGGGAGCAACATCAGCGTGTCACCTGCTCATAGACGCAGCGTTAACATGTCAGTTTTTAAAGGCGCAACCTCGACACACCACCTACTCAAAGGTGCGACATAAATATCTCATCCATTCAAAGGTGCAACCTTAACATGTCACTTCACACAGAGGTAACATCAACACTCACTCAGGAGCACAATATCGGGACAAAACTCGCTTCAAGTGGCTAGTAAACAACAAATAGATTATAACTTACACTTTTACACGATTATAGAGACACCTGTACCCATATAACATTTGTCGTTTCCTATTAACTGGAGTTTCATAACAACAAATGGTAATACAGTCCATGCACATAACTTCAACAAAAGATAAAAATGCGATCCATGGGACATATTTTGCTAACGTCTACAAAAAGAGAAGTAAAAATACACGTGCCACTGCTGTACCATCAGCTACGCCCAAAATTGAGTCACACTACAAAATGTTAATTGCTTCTTGGTCTACATGGGACATCGAATATTCCTACAGCACCCCAAAGAAAGACATAATGGAAGCAAATACAAACAAGCAACAACAAACTAAAATGTCCAAAAACAATCACCCTCAAATGACATCCTCTGACCGATGATGCTCATGCTTGGGACCCGGCATTCCTGTTGCCAGTACAAGGACTACACCAGACCTCGCTTCATTCAATATCTCGTCAACGACCTGGTACATAAGACCTTCCAAACCTCCAACTTTAATCTTTTTAAACAAGCGATCCAAAACCCACTCTAAGCCAGATCAATAGTCATCATTTCTTGCCATTTGACACTCGGCACTTGATTTAAAAGTAGATACAACTTCTTGATGGGCATGTGACAGGTCAGCTGTCAACCTAGCGATACGTTCATCTCTGACCCGCAAGGCGACTTTCTTCTCTTCAACTTGCCTTTGTAATCTAGCACAACAAGTCTTACTCTGTTTTGATTCCTATTCAAGTTCTTCCTCCCAAGCATGGGCTAAGTCCTTGAAAGACCAAAAATACTCCTGCAATTTATGAAGCTGATGGATAGCCTCTTCACCTCAAATCCCAGGAATGCATACTAAGGCAAAAGCAGTGACGCATTGCAAAAACAAGAGACCATAGTAGAAAGTATAAATAATAGAAAGAGCATACACACAAATGAAAAAATCAATTGAGCAAGCACTAAAAATTACCTCAATCATGGGGGCAGGAACCCTCTTGAGAAGCCTGAAATGCAGGTAAAATCATCTCAAAAATGCGATGTAAAGCCTCGAAGTTAGGCATGGAAGACGGGGTAAAAACTATGCGGGGTACATCTTTGTGCTCAACTATGTGTGTAGTCCTAACTTCAGGATCTTCTCAAGGAGGGACAACCAGAACCAGCAAGGAGAGAATAGGAGCTAGGACATCATGAGTCGTGAAAATTGGAACAGAAGAAGTTACGGGAGTACCAAAGCGACTGCGGCCTTGCTTTCTTCTAGGTTTCCTAGGAAGGAGGAAGCACTTTGACGAGAAGGAGGGACCCTGAACGGAGATCGAGATAACCTCCTCGATTGATAACGCCGAGGTCCAATGCACCTGCTCTCTAGAGATCGTTTCAAAGAAGAATCTATAGGAGAGGCTTGACTAGCCACTATCGGGAGCGCTTGCTCAGTGCTCGCTTGGCTCGGATAAGAACCGCTGGCAGCAAGTTCTGAACCGATGCAGGTGGTGATATCGGTGTTAGCTAACTCGTCAAATAAAAATCAAGAAAAGGTTAAAGGTCATAATAGAAAAGTGGGAAGGAAAAAGACCAAAAAAAAAAAAGACAATGATGATCGGGAGCTCATCAAAATCTTCTTGATAACAATAGTAGAAAAGTACCCGAAAAAAGCTTTATACTAAGCCCCGCCTTTACAAGCACAATAACTTGCCCTAGAAGGGCATGGGTGGCCAAAAATTGAATTTCACTTGCATCTCTATCAAAATAGCGAATGATGGCCCAATCCGCATAGGTAACGTCACTACTGCGTGGCTTGCGGGGGCGAGATAGGTCATGCCAAACTACCGTATAGTCAGAGAGAGTAGGTGGACGAACCCATATGAACTTAGTCATCCAATTTTTAATGTTTAAGGGGTTGTCACGAATAAAAACTAAGCCGATTTGACTTTCAAAAACAATATTATGTTGAGTTTGTTTAAGCTTAAATAAGAAATCAAAAATAGGGTTAATTAATTCAAAATCATTTACAAAACATGCCAAAATGAGCCCGTAAATGCTCCTTAGGCTGTTTGGAGTTAAGTGGGAAGGACACACCTAGTAACGTGACATAATGCGGGCTATAAAGGGGGGAAAAGGGAATCGGAGTCCTGCGTTCAAGGCCTCAATTAAAATCACGAAACAACCATGAAGAAAAGAAAACTGCGGGGATTCATTCTTAGATGGAAACCAGATATCGTGATCTGGTGGAAAATAATACTTTTCACTAAAAGCATGCATCCCACCTCTCCTTGATACTTAAGAAGAAACCCTTTTGAGGGCCTAGCATTCGCAGCATTGGGGAATCTGGCTCAAAAATTAGCATCGACATTAAAAAAAGCAGCGTCGGGAAGAAAGTGAGGAGGGATATCTGAAGGAGCACCACTTTTCTCGCAAGCCCGTCATGTCAAACTTCTTGTTAGACCCCTTCCCTGCACCATTTTAATCTGCAGTAATTTTTTTTCCTAATAAGTATCACAAGTGAGAGCCAAATTAAACAGAACATGCATTTATGAGCTTGCATAATGCTTTGACCAAAAGTAGGTAAAATTGACGAGGACAAAGGTAGGAAAACAGAGGCATTTTGGCTAATGGGGGCTAAAAAGTCCTCCAATTGCTTGTTAGCATTGGGTTTTCCAAAAGGTGTTGGAAGCTAGAGCTATAGCTAGGACCAAAAATTTCTGAATTCATCATGTTTGACTTTTTTTAGGAATTTTGCGACAAAGAAAAAAAGGAAAACAAAAAAAACAGCCAAAGGAAGAGGGAAAAAAGGAAGGAAAATCGCCAAATGACTGTCAACAATAGGGGGAAACGTAGTAAAAGTAATATGCAAGCAAGCGATAGTTCATACAGGTGGAGAAATTCCGCTTTATCTTTGAAATCACAGCTCAAACTATAAAATCACTATCCAAACTAGGTAAACATGTCCTAGTCAACCTCGTCACCCACACTAGACGAACTAAAAGCGTAAAGTTAAAATTAACCATTTGAGCTTTCAGATTATGGTTCTTTAAGGACCTCCTACCCAAATCTTAATGAGCTATCACGAAATTATGCCTTTCACATTCCAAATCGCACACAGGCCGCTCAAAATCCCACCAGCGCTGGCTTCACGCCATACCCATACGAAATAGCTCGAGGTCCGAATTTGGGATTAAAAGCACAAACCAGCCTTGAACTTGATAAATTAAGTTAATGCGCAACAACTACATGCAAAACACATCATGCTAAAAATGCATCTCTAACCTCACAATGTAACGTATCTCCAAAGCACAAATCCTAGAAACCAAAAGAAAGAAAAAGAGATGGAAAGGGAGATAAAAGAAATACCTCAAGAAGGCAATGCATCAGGAAAGACAAGGAATTGAAGAAGAAATGAAGAATGAGGAAGTAGAGGTGCGAAGAAGAAGGGAACACATGCAAAAATGAGTCACAGAAAAGAACAAGAAATTGGGAGTCCTAGCATAAGCCCTAGATTTTAAATTGCAGTCAAAAGTCAAGAAAAAGGAAAAAAAAAAAAAATTTGGGCAGACGGGCGAGCCAGATGGAGCGCCCCTATCGGGAGGATTCTAGTCAAGCCCAAGGGTCCAGGAAGGCAGGGCGAGCCATGGGGACGCACTCGACGCATGTTTGGAGGGAGCGGTGTGGCACAAACCTAGGTTTGGCTACCATTGGCCAAGGCGAGCAACGGGTTAGGGCGAGCCAGAGGTAACGAGCATGCGACAGTTTCGGGCAAGCCAGAGGTCTGGGAAAGCCACGGTTTGGGGCAACCCAGAGGAAGCCGGTGCCAGTGGTGGCAGTGGAGGTATGGACGACCATATGGTGGCAGTGGTGGTGTTGTTATGGTGGGGGGTGGTGTTGTTGCTATTGATGAAGGTGATGGTCAAGGCATACACTTTGGTTAACACATTTTTCTATTTTATGGCATGTCCCCTAGGCTTGATTTAGGCATTATAAGTCGTGTTTATACCGGGGGCTATATGGCATGCTCTAGGTCAGATTTAGGCGTTATAAGTCATATTTACACTAGGGCCATTGTGGCATGTCCCTAGGTCTGATTTAGGCATTATAAGTCATATTTACACTGGGAGCTATGTGGCACGCCCCCTAGGTTTGACTTAGGTGTTATAAGTCGTGTTTATAACAGAGTCTATGTGGATCGCCCCTAGGTCTGATCTAGGCGTTATAAGTCATATTTACACCGGGGGCTGTGTGGCATGCCCCTAGGTTTGATTTAGGCGTTATAAGTCATATTTACACCGGGGCTGTGTGGCATACTCCTACACTTGACTTAGGCTTTATAAGTTGTGTTTATCCTGGGGGCTGTGTGGCACGCCCCTCGGTCTGATTTAGCCATTATAAGTCGTATTTACACTGCGGGCTACGTGGCATGCCCCTAGGTCTGATTTAGGCGTTATAAGTTGTATTTACACCGCGGACTGCGTGGCACGCCCCTTGGCTTGATTTAGGCGTTATAAATCGTATTTACACCACGGGTTGCATGGCACGCCCCTAGGCCTGATTTAGGCGTTATAAGTTGTATTTATACCGGGGGCTATATGGCATGCTCCTTTGGGATAACTAGGGTAATATAATTTGTGCTTACACCAAGGGTTGCGTGGCATAACCCCTATGCCCAATTTAGGTAGTATAAGTGGTGTTTTATAGCGGGGGCTGCACGGCACGGCTCTATGCTTGATTTAAGTATTATAAGTTACATTTATACTGAAAGCTGCTGGATACGCTCCCAAGCCTCTATTTAATTATTGTAGGTGCATTAGAGCCTGTGGGCTATATAGCCTGCTTCCCAAGCCTAGCTTAAGCATCGTAATTAGCGATGTAGACTACACGACACACCCCTTAGGGGTTGAAAATGAAAACCCATAATAGTGCCCCAAATCCACGACTACAAAGAGAATTTTCTAATAGCAATACCAGGAATAAAGACTTTTCTTATCTCACATAAACGATACAACAAAAGTATCACAGCCACCACATGAAAATTACAACATGCACTAAGCATTAAAGAGTTCAAAAAGTACTTAGGGCGAAAGCATACTATGCTATAGAGCAACAACAATAACAACAAATACTATAAAACTAAGTGCAAAGAAAGAGGATAAAAAACTTGCAAACACAAAAAAGTTATTTTGCATCTGGGAGCTCCATAACTAATTCAGCTAAAAGTCCCTCGGACTGGATTGTCAAAGAGTAGTCCTTGGGAAACTATAGGGGAACCACAAGAGTGAAGCGAACCCCAATACACTCGAAGTCGCGGTCACTTCCCATAACCTTGGGGACATATTATCTGAGGCCTTTGATACTCAGGACTTGAAAAGTGATACCAATACACTTTGACCTTGGTGGAAAAGATTATCCGATGATCCGTCACTAAGTACCCATAATCCCGACGTTCCGTTGCCCTTTAGGATGCCATATGTTGAAGAATATACTTTGAAATAACACCCAGGACTCAAAATCTTATTTATCCTCTAGCACCCATAAAGTAAGAGCAAGACCATGAAGGGAAGACAAGGCAGAAAATACCCAACGATTGGCAACAAACAGCCTTGTCACGAACATGAGGTGGCAAAAGCAATAGATAATTATGGTCTTCTAAAACATCCCAAGCTACCAAGTAAGGTAAAAGTAAAGGAAATCAGGACAGAATGATTAATTACGCTCCGATAACAAATATACAACATTGTCACAAAATACTAATTTTGTAAAGTCTACTGAACTACCGCGGGTACATATGAGTGCCTTGTACCCCACAGTCAAAAATGATATATGGAATGCCAGTCTAGTGGAGGCCAATAGTCTTCTCTAAAGGTAGTGTCAATATTTAGGAATTAGAGAAATATATGGTAACTAAAAGGATACAACAAAGCATGTTTAAGGCAAGTGAAAACTATTTTTAGGGAACAACCCAAAAACTGAAATTCATCAGGGAGGAAGATAGGGAAGTATGCGTAGTTGGGTTATGTATCTCCAATCCCGAGGACTCGAAGTAAGGGGCTTTTCTACATAGAACTGAACCATTACTAATTCCTACGATCTCCTTCTCATCGGACAAGGACTACAAAGGCTCCGCAGGCACACACGCAAAAGGACTGGAGCCGTCCAGAATGTAGGACTCTATGTAATCCTTGGGAGGAAGCCAATATCCGTTTTGTATCAAAATATCATCTGCAGGTCGCCTAAAGCAATTTAAAGCTTGCTCTCTCACAAAATCCTCTCGAAGGAAAAGCCCTTGGAAAAACTGAGAAATGACACGAGATCGGCACAAAAGTTTAGTATAAAGTCAAGAGAGTATGGTCAAAAGCAAGTCCTTAGAAAAGACCTCCATGAAAATGGGGAATAAGAGTAAAAGGTGTAGGTAAAATAAGGGAAGTAAAAAGTAAAAGTAGAGAAACCAAGGAAAGTAACCCAGAAATCTACATGTATATATACACTAAAGCTCAAAAGTTGGCATATAGAAGTAATGGATAGCGATAAGAATGCACTTTCCATGTAAACAAATTTTACTTGAAAAGTGGGGGGCTATTATGTTTACAACTACACCTACTTAGGCGAGCTAGGAATAAGCGAGCTAGGCCATAGGCGAGCCAGGAATAGGCAAGCTAGAAATAGGCGAGCCAAAGGTAGGCGAGATAGGTAATGTTAATGGGCGAGCCAGAAATAGGCGAGCCAGGAATAGGCAAGCCAGATAAGGGGCGAGCTAGAGCATTTGAGCCATAATGGGCGTTTCCAAGGCGGGCAATCTAAAATAACCAAAGCATGTATGCACGTTCCCACTTTCTACATACTATATATATGGATGCAATCCAAGTCCAAAAGGGGAGGGGGAGACCTAAGATAGAAAGAGAAAGAGATTAAAAGAAACTCCGGGGCACACCCTTATTCAAAGAATCAAGAAAGATTAAGACAGAAAGGAAGAAGAAGATCCTTGCGGTCTCGGCCCTTAAGCTTGAGTTCGGCATATCCTACCCCGCACACTC
Organism: Simmondsia chinensis; assembly: GCA_018398585.1. Lineage (NCBI taxonomy): Eukaryota > Viridiplantae > Streptophyta > Magnoliopsida > Caryophyllales > Simmondsiaceae > Simmondsia > Simmondsia chinensis. The sequence continues at coordinate 7,265,420 of JAGTTD010000011.1, forward strand.
TCAAATCTATCATAAACAGATATATCATTATTATAATTGATTAAAAGACTTATTTTTTGAGTAAATTATAGAAAATTTCCATATCTTTTGCATAAATATAAGAAATATCCTATATGAATTGAAACACTTTAACTTTTCACTTTTGAGGGGCAGAATAATCATTAAATTATTTGCAGTTTTTAGTTTTTAACAATTGGTTTTCAATATATAACAAATAATTTTCAATTTTCAGCTAGAGAGAGAGGGAGACAGAGAGAGCACACACTACGAAGGGTGATGGGCGAGAGATGGCAAGAGAGAGAGACGATGAGGAGGAGGAGGAGGAGGGAAAGCGAGTGACAAAGAGAACAAGCCAGAAAATAGAGAGAAGTTTGGGCAAAAGTTGAAATTGATTTCTAGAAACACTTTTTCTAGTTTCTTAAAGCAGTGTTTATGTTCTTACAAACAATATACGAGGACAACTGAACAAGTTTGTTATTGCTTAAAGAAAAAAGAAACCATGAATTAAACAAAAATGAACAGGGTCTTAACAGATTGGATGAAGTGTTAGATTTTTGAAAAGTGGGGGTAAAGTTTTGTTGTTTTCGCAAGCGTGTGGTCTATTTTGGAGGCATAAGCCTGAGGCTTTTTTGCATTGTATCCTAGGTTTTTGATAAAATGAAAAGTTGGGAAAATTTTGAAAGTGCTTAAAATATTTATACTATTATTTAATTTATATATATATAAAAGGAAGGAAAAGGAACATATCAGTGCCTCAAAGGCTCCCGCCTACGTAGGGTCTTGGATGGGGGGGCGGATGTACGCAGCCTTCCCCCTTTAGGGTGTTAACCTGAAGAGAGGCTGTTTCCCAGTGCCCCCAACCTGAGGGTAAGGTATTATTTAATTTATATATATTTACTATAAATTATTTATATATTCAAATTTCAAGAAAAATGTTATCAATATTATATTATAATTTTTACAGATATATATATAGACTTATATAACAAACTAATGTTGTTAATATATAGCATTTTCTAAAATTTTAATATTAATTTATATATAGAATAAAATATATAAATTACTATATTAAGTGGTGCCCCTTAGGCACAACATTGTAAATTTATAATGTGAGCTTAATGCATTGGTATAATAGTTTGTATCCCAATCTCTCAGATCAAGAATGTTGTTATACTCATTACTGATGCTAGAAAAAAAGAAAAAAATAATGTTGTAATTTAACTATGTGGCACCTTAATATATATATGTATATGTATATGTATGTATATATATATATATATATATATATATGTGTGTGTGTGTGTGTGTGTGTGTGTGTATGTGAGCCCAAGTGGAAAAGAATGGTAAGGGAAAAAATAGGTGTGAAGGAAAAACATGAGAGAGAATTGTGAATGAGATTGAGTGAATTATTTAAATATAAGAAAAACTTTTCTTGTTCCTGAGTTCTGGGATAAAATACTCGTTATTTCTCTCTACTTATATTTGAGTTTGTGTTTTCATTCTCTTCTTTTTGAGTATAATATGTATCTAGTTTTATAACTTGTTATCAACATGAGTTTCTAGCCAGCTGAGGATGGTTATATACTCGTGGTAAGTTTTCATTCTCTAATCTTTGTGATTGATAATATTTAATCTTACTAATCTTGAATTTACAGCTCTTGATATATCTGGCAAAAATTATTTGCCATGGACCCTTGATATTGAGACTCACTCGATGCTGTGAATCTTGAAGATACAATTAAAAGAGAAAATAGCGCATCCCTGCAGGATCGTGCTAAAACAATGATATTTCTTAGGCATCATATCTCTGAAGGATTGAAAGCTGAATATATTACTGTAAAGGACTCTTAGTTGAATTTAAAGGAGAGATTTGATCATCAAAAGTCTATGATTCTCCCTAAAACTCGCTATGAATGGATTCACCTATAGTTGCAAGATTTTATTATTATAAGATGGTATAACTCTACAGGTATTTAATATTACCTCCCAATTGAAATTATGAGGAAAAAAATATTACCGAGGAGGATATGTTAGAGAAAACATTCTCTACTTTTCATATCTCGAATATGCTTCTGCAGTAGCAATATCAAGAACGAGTATTTAAAAAATACTCAAAGTTAATATCATGTCTTCTCGTTGCTGGACAAAATAATAAATTATTGATAAAAAAAATATTAGTCATGACCAACTGGGTCCGAATACCAAAGAGGGCACTAACATGCCCTCACCGGATCCCATTAAAACTCCGAAGTTAAGCGTGCTTGGGCGAGAGTAGTACCAGGATGGGTGACTTCCTAGGAAGTCCTCACTCTCAGGTTGGGGGCACTGAGAAACAGCCTCTTTTCATGTTAACACCCTGAAGAGGGAAGGCTGCGTACATCCGCCCCCCCAGACCCTGCTTAGGCGGGAGCCCTTGAGGCACTGGGTATGTTCCTTATGTTCCTTACCAACTGGGTCCGAATCATTCTCTGAAGTGAATGCTTCGACATATGACCATCAAGGATGTGGTCGTGGCCGTGGACGAGGCTATAGTCGCGGTTATAATAATTGGCACTTTAGTACCCATAATGGAGCAAATTTAAGAAGTCCACAAATGACGAGGAAAAATATAGAAAAAGAAAATCCCTTGAACAAGATTTGTCAAATGATATGGAAACAGATTACCGTAGATGCGGTATGAAAGATCATTGGATGCGTACCTGTCATAAAGCCCAACACTTGGTGGACCTTTACAGAGCATCATTGAAAGGAAAAGAAAAACTTCCAGAAAGTAATCTTACTTAAGATCATTCTCCACTTAATGATTCAAATTTAGATGTTTCTGATTTTTTCGAAGGTCCTAGTGGGAGAATTGATCATCGGATAGGCGATGAAAATGTTTAAAATAATTGAAGTTCGTGTTTTCAAGTTTGTCTTTTGTACTAAACTCTGCTTGATTTTAATAAAATTATGTAGTCGCACTATGTATAAACCAGAATGGTATTATTTATCCAATATTTTATATGACATATATTTAGTTATATGTGTGAATTATTTTTAATATATCTTATTATCAAAGATGGACAAATTCAACTACAGTTTGCAGATTGACAAGAGAAAAGACTAATTGCCTATTTGCGTGCTTGTGGGGATTAGGGTTTGTTTTGGAATGTTGTAGCAATTTGGAAGATAGAGAGTTGAACTGATATAACTTGTTTGTTAGGGTTTGTAGCTGTATCATTTAACCATAAACTATTCATCCAAATAGGGTAGACGATTGATTAAGTTACTTGTACCGTTAGTGGACATGTACAATGAGTTTGTTGCTTGCCTGTTTCGAATGTTGCAGTTAACAAGAAAAAAAAAGTCTAAAACATACTTTAGATTACTATATTAGTTATGGTAAAAATGGGTTGTTTCCTACTTTGATATGCTAGTTTGGATGAAGATTAGTCATAATCATTTTGGTCTACTCTTGATGCCATCTTTACCACAGACTCTAGCTGCCGTAGGCATAAACCATCCCTGTTTTTGTTATACTTGCTTCTATTAGAAAAGTTCACTTCATAGTCAGATAATAGAAGGAACTGATGGGAAAACAACTCTACTCCACTTTGTTGTCCAAGAAATAATACATTCTGAGAGTATCATGGGAAAGATAGATTGGAACATTTATCTGATTGTGAAACTTGAACAATTTTTCCAAAATTTTGAATATAGGTATAATGACTCTTCTAATATGTGCAAAGTCAAAACTCAATTTGCGAAGACTATAAAACTAACTATCATAATACAATTATTCAAATTGTTTTTTGATACCAGGCTTATATTTTCGTTAGTTGCTTATATGTATTTTGTGTTTGAATATGAATGGTGGAAATTCATATCCAGCAGAAAGTGTAACAATAATGGGTGTTTTAAAACATAATTAAAGGCTCCAGAAGAGCACATATCATGTTTTTCTAAAAACAATATTTAATTTTGAAATACCCGTTGGGATGAGTAACCAAAAGTTAACGAACCCATAGTCTTTTATTCTATGGCATGACTATTTGGGTCATTCGAGTATAAAGATGATTAAGAGAATTGTTGAAAATTCTCACACCCATTGAAAAACTAGAAGGTTCTTATATAGAATAAAACATCACTTGATATTTGCATTTGAGGCAAAGTGATTATTATGTCATACTCAATTAAAATTGGGTTTGAAAGGAATAAAAATGGGATATATATGGGCTAATGATTTCATCAAGTGGACCAACTCGGTATTTTATGATATTAATAGAGGTCTGATCCCATTGGTTGCATGTTTGTGAATAATCCACTTGTGATGTAGTATTTGTGAAACTTCTTGTATAAATGGTCCAAATATGAGCTCAAGTCGTGGACTATGTGAAGTAATAATGCAGGAGAATTTATATCCCAAAAATTTAATGATTATTGTATGGGTTGAACTGTCATACAGCCCATATATAGACACACAATGGTGCTGCGAAATTTTTGATTAAATGCCTATAGTGAGTGGCTAGACCATCACTATTGTCTACTCTTATATGGGCACATCTTATAATATATATTGCAGCACTTATTCATACTAGACCAATTGAAAACATGGATCTCCCTAGTATAAATTGTCTCAACTAGGTTTGTATCCCATCTTTGGTTATTAACGTCCCAATTATTCCATCTCAACACAAAAAGATGGGTTCAAATAGGGGACTTGGAATTTATATCGTGTTTGAATTCCCGTCAAGTACAAAATATCTGGAGATATTAAGTGGAAACATTTTACAACATAGTTTTCTATTTGTAAATTTAACGAAACAGGGTTTCTAGAATAAGGGGGAGAAAATCAAAAGTTGAAAATGAGAATTTATATTCACACATAATTGAACCAGAAGTTCAAGGAATTATTCACTTTTAAAGTGTTACAAGCCAATTGTCAAATGCGTTCACTAATGGAAAGAGGGTGACCAAATCATATGTCCCCACTATAGATGCTCCTACTCGAATCAGTATTCTAATCGAGAGATATTCTAATATATTAAAAAATGCATCCATTGCACGCTAGAAGTGTGGTAGATATATCGGTTCCAAATATTTAAATTTGAGGAAGAAAAAGGAGCAACAAGAAAAAGATTGGTCCCTCTATTATGAAACTCTTGAGGAGAAAAACTCTACAGAGCTAATATTACGTAAAAAATTTCTCAAAATTATCAGCTACCTAAAACTATTGAAACTATTGAAATTCTGATGATAAAGAGATCTCTATGAATAATGGGATATGATAGAATTGAAATGAAAATTGATCAAATATTTGTAAATACAATAGCTATTGATCTAATCAAAGAAATTAAAAATCTTGAACATGAGTTTGTTCAAGAATGCCAATAGAGAAATGATTGGCAGAAATAGAAAGACGCAATTTAGGTAGTAATATGTAATTTTTGAACCTATACTCCAAATGCCGAAAGAGTAAAACTTATATCTTACCTGTGAATATTTGTGTGAAAAGCATGATGTGGTTAGATACAAAGCATGGTTTGTAGTCAAAGTTTCGTTATAAGGAACATACTCAGTGTCTCAAGGGCTCCTGCCTACGAAGGGTCTAAGGGGGGTGGATGTACGCAGCCTTTCCCCTTCAGGGTGTTGACTTGAAGAGAGACTGTTTCTCAGTGCCCCCAACCTGAGGGTGTGGACTTCCTAGGAGGTCACCCATCCTGGTACTACTCTCGCCCAAGCACGCTTAACTTCGGAGTTCTAATGGGATCTGGCGACGGCGTGTTGGTATCCTCTTTAAGATACATATATAAGAAATGGATGCAATTGGTATAGCAGTCTTTGTATGCATCTTTATGGATGTGATAATAGCTTATTTGTGTATATGATATTTTTATGAAAGTCCCTGAAGGGCTAAAGATGCCGGAAGCATATAGTTCAAAACCGCGGTACATATCTACTAAAAGAGGGATATGCTAATATCATCATTACTCCTAAAGAGTTTGAAGAAGCTGTTGCACACCTAAACTAAGAGTTCGAGATTAAAAATCTTGGAAAAGGACAGATTTTGTCTCAACCTTTAGATCGAACACTAATATGGTAGAATATTAATTCATTGGTCGACTTATACGAGGACATTATTTAGGTATGCAATTTACATCTATTTAGTACTCTAAATGTTATTTAATTCATTGATATAGATAAACACCTTTTTCAGTCCTTGATGAGGTAACGAATAAATTCTAGATCCTAAAGTAACATACCTTGGTATAATTGACGCATTAATATTGCAGGCACAAGACCAGATATAGCCTCTTTGATTAACCTGTTACCGATATATATATATATATATATATGACACCAATATAAGGGTATTATAATGCGGTTAAACGTCTATCCTAATGGATCAACTAGTATACATTATTATTTTATGTCAAACTTGCAATTGATTTTTTTTATATGGGAGTACTGGTTAAAAGGATAAGTGACAAAGCATGATATTTCTTTATGTGTCTATGTTGTTATGTTTTAGCAATCTACTAACAATTGCAGCTGCTACTGAGACATTTTGCACTTTATCAGCAAATAGAGAATGGGTATAGTTAAGGCCCTTGATTCAACATATTTTATAAGCTTCCGACGATCAGGGGGAGTCCGATAGTATTATATGAAGATAAATCTGTATTGTTCAAGCTAAAGAGAGTTCATACAACACATTTCAATGAAGTTCTTTCGACTCTTGAGTTTCAGAAGAAGGATGACGCAAATGTTAACAAATTCGCTCAAGGACCTGGAGAGTTATTCACAAAAATATTGCCTACAACTAACTTTTGAGAAATTTGTGTACAAGATTGGCATTCGCCAACTTAGAGACACCCTTGGTTAATGTGCGCCTATGAGGGGGAGTAAGATACGCACTGTGCTTTTTGTTACCTTCGCTATGGTTTATCCCACTGTGTTTTTTCCTGGCAAGTTTTTTAACGAGGCCGTTCAGAAAGCGTATATAACTTGGACACTATACACTTTCAAGAGTGTTATGTCCTGCAATATTTTAAAAAAAAATATCCAAATGGGGAGTGTTGTAAATATTATATATTTTTTTGGTACAATTTTTAAGATAAATATTGGATGTTATCAAATATTCTAGAAAATTAGAAATTTTATAAAAAAATATTTATATATGAATATATACATATATATAATATATGCGTATATATATTAAATGTGAATGAGATTGAGGGAATTACTTGAATATAAGAAAAACTTTTCAGATTCTTTAGTTATGAAATAAAATATTTGCTTTTTTTTTTAATTATATTTGAGTTTGTATTTTTATTCTCTTTCTTTTGAGTATAATATATACCTATTTTTATAACAATATTAACATTTTTTTATAAATTAACATTAGATTTAGAAAATAATATATATTAATAAATTTTCTATTAATATATACAAAGCATGTATAATTTACTATATGTTAATAATATTATTATAGAATATTTACTCCATTATTTAATTTGATCTCAGATTCAATATTTAAATATGCAACGGGCACTGCATTGTGACGTGGCTACGTCGCACGTAATTTTTTGTTTTTTTGGGTAAAAAAAGCATCTAAATTTTTTATACATACATACGAACGGTATTTAAATTTTTCAAAAATTTGAATCCCATATAACAATGAAAAATATTGATATTACAGCAACGAAAATATGATTTATAATGCAACTTCGTTTGAAAATTGTCCAACGTTGGAAGATCATTCCACATTGTTGAAGAAAAAGGAAAAATAAGTAATCAAATTCTTAAATTTGAAATACCAAGACTAATTTGAGATGGGGCAGATAGAGATGGCCAACGGGTCGAGCCAACCCGCGAACCAGCCTGGCTCAGCCCATTTGGGCTAGGGTAGTGGGCTGGGCTGGGCTGGGCCGGCCCGGTCCCCCTCGTGGGCTGGGCCACAGGCCCGGCCCATTGGGGGCTTTTTCCCTTAATGGCTAGTGCCTTTTTTGGGCCCTATAATTTATTTTATGATTGTATTTTTTATTTATATTGTTATAATTATATTTTTGTAATAACTTACAATACATGTTATTTTATAAAATATATTTGTAATTTTATTATGATTGTATTTTATGTTATATTATGCGCGCGCCCGCACACACACATACGCACATATATATTTCAGGAAAAAAAAAAGGAGGGTCGGCGGCCGGACCTAGGCTGGGCTCGCAAGGCCAAGGTCATGCCCTGCCCAGGCTCGAACGGCTAGAGGGCCAGGGCAAACAATATAAAAAGGACACAATGACAGAGCTGAACTCAATAAACCTCGTATTACACCAACTTGACTTGAAAAAAATAATTAAACAACTAAAATTGAAAGATTCAGAGAGGAAAGAGTTGAACTGAAGGAAATCTCCATGATGTGGAGTTCACCACCGCCCTAAGTTTTTTATGCCCCCGCTATGGTACAAATGGATCATCAGGCACTCCGACTCCCAGGGTTAACATGGCACCCAACATAGGAGTGTACTCTCGGGTGATGGGTTCGAGTATTCCCCAACTTGTTCAACAACCAGAGTAAAACAAAGAGAATTTAAGGAGGAAGAAGAAGATAGAATTCTATATTCAGAGTTGTTTTGTGTCAATTTAGCATATAGAACAATGCCCCAAAGTACGGTATTTATAGGAAAAAAAATACTTAGCATGCAAGCATAAATAGGTTAAGGAATGTGAGCAAGAAATCCGGCCATAATAAAGAAACTGGTGGATATAGAAGAGCACAAAATTCGGGCACAATTAAGGCACAAACGGCTCCGAAAAGGAGTGGATGAAGACGTGATCAAATGCATATCTCAAGCTTGAGCAAGAGGCCTCGAGCTCGAATCAATACCAATGGACAAAGGCTCGAGCAGAACAACCTCGAGGTTAGACACAAGGGACCCTTGAGCTCGAGCATAAAAAACTCGCGCATGGACCCAAGAAACCCTTGGAGTTCGTTAATAATAAATTAAAATAAAGTGTTCGCGAAAATAAAAGTGCGGGTTAGAAAAAGTACGCACTGTGACGAGGCAGGGCAGTGATACAATACTATGTAGAACCTAGCTTAAATCAATGGGTACTCAAGCGATTTAGGGCTAAGGGGAAGTAACGGCTGCCCCTTTGTGTATATTTGTATATATTTATAGATAAAATCACTCCAAAAATAGAGGATTACAAGGGTAAAGAATGGGGGAGAAGACATAGAATTTCGGGTATTGGGGAGAAAAAGATAAATACACTTGATCAACATAAGAAAAACCCTAATTCTAACTAATCTTTATCTATATATAAACAAAATACCTAGAGAAAATATCTTAAAATATCTTAGCAAAATATCTATGGCTGATATGGCATAAAGCCGTTGCTGCTGTTGCTGGGCATGACACCAATTGCTGAAATTAAAGATGCGCAATGGGTTGGATTGGTGCTTGGAGGGTGACTAGGAGTGACGCCAAGGTTTGAGGAGTTATGCCTGTATCAATGCTGCCCCCTTGAGATGATTTAGGGAAATGGAGCTGGAAGTCATGTAGGTACTCCCAGGTAGCATCATCAACACTCTGGCCAACCCATTGGACAAGAACTTGAGCAGTGTAATTCTACTGCGCTTGACCAAACGGCGATCCAGAATTTCAGCGAGCTGAGGCAGAGGAACAGTGGGGGGCCAAGTGTCAGGTAGTGGGGTGCCGGTGGCAGGAACGGAGAAGCAACATTTGAGTAGAAATACGTGAACGGAGTGATAGATAGCGGCATGATGTGGGAGATGAAGCTTGTAAGAAACGGCATCTATGCGATCCAGGATGCAGTAAGGGGCGAAGTATTGGGTGCCAGTTTAAGGAAACACCTGGCCTCTACACTTTGTTGGCAGTAAGATTGGAGTTTGAGACATACATATTTGTCTATCTGAAATTCTCTATCAGTGCGTTGGCAATCAACCAGCTGTTTCATTCGATTCCGAGCGCGCAGAAGATGGTGGTGAAGGCGACTGAAGATTTCTTCCCGAGCTGTCAAATTGTGATCTACTGCCTCAATCGGGGACTCACTTGGTAAGTAAGAAAGATGGATGGGAGGGGCTCTCTATGCTCAAATGGTGAAGCTTGAGCAAAGGAATGGAAGGTGGTGTTATACCACCATTCTACCAAGGGAAGCCAGCGGGTCCATTGGCGAGGGCGTTCACTCACCATGCATCATAAGTAGGTCTCTAGACAGTGGTTGAAGACCTCTACCTGACCATCAGACTGTGAATGATAGGTTGAGGTGTGTGCCCAGGCGGGAAAATAGTTCACCGCAAACGATTCTTGTGAAGATGGGGTCCCGATCACTGATGATTGTCTCTGGCAACCTGTGTAGGTGGTAGACTTGATCTAAGAAAAGATGAGCAACCATGATAGCCGAGTAAGGATGGGCGAGAGATAGAAAGTGCGCATATTGGTAAGACGGTCAATGACCACCAAAATAACAAAGTAACCCTCGGATGGCAGCAGTCCCTCGATGAGGTCCAGAGATATGCTATTCCAAATTGATGTTGGGACAAGAAGGGGTTGGAGGAGTCCTGCTGGTGCCACGGTTTCATGCTTGTTTTTTTGGCAGACTACGCATTGGCAGATGTATTTGGCAATGTCATGGCGGAGACCCTTCTAGTAGAACAGAGGTCTAACTCAATGGTAAGTGGCATCAATTCCCGGATGGCTGCCTTAAGCGGAGTTGTAAAGCCAGAGAAGAATGTCTTGGCGGAGAGAGGGGTCGTTGTTGACAACAAGTCTGCCGTTGTAATGGAGGAGCCCTTGGCCCCAAGAATACCGCGGGTGAGAAAGAGGCTTTGCTTCCTTGTAAGAAATAATGCGTGCAAGGGCTTTGACCATGAAGCAATCAACCATGTCATAAAATCTGAAGAAATGGAGGATAACACCATACATAGAACCTCGGTTCCAGAAAGGCAAGAGAAAGCGTCGACTGCTCGATTTTCAGAACCTTTCTTGTACACGATGTCATAACTGAGGCCTATCAGGCGGGAAAGCCACAAGTGTTGAAGAGAAGAAGTCAGCCATTGCTCAAGTAGGAACTTTAAACTCTACTGATCTATGTGGACGGTAAAATGGCGGCCCGTGATATCCTTTTCCCATTGTTCCAAAGCAAAGACTACGGCAAGGAGCTCCTTTTCACAAACTGACATGCCCTGATGGCGGGGAGCAGGAGTACGACTGATATACGCCAAAGAATGGCCCTCTTGCATCAAGACCGTGCCAATGCCTGTTCCAGATGCATCAGTCTCGATGATGAATGGTTTGGTGACGTCCGAAAAAGCTAATAGAAGAGCTGAAGTTAAGGCTCACTTCAAGCAAGTGAAAGCGTTTTCAGCTTCTAGGGTCCAAAAAGAAGTTATCCTTATGAAGAAAATCTGTGAAGGGCCTGGGGATGATGCCATAGTGAGCAATGAATCTGCAGTAATACTCGGACAACCCTAAGAAACCGCAAAGTTGTTTCAGGGTTTGAGGGCGTGGTCAATTGGTGACAGCCTTAAGCTTTCTCGGATCAGCTGAGACGCCCTCACCGGAGATGAAGTGTCCCAAGTATTCTATGTGACAAGCGCAAAAGGTGCACTTGGCACGATTGGCTGTCAAGTGATTGGGCTGAAGAACTCGTATGACTAACTCCAAATGAGAGATATGGTCTGGCCAAGTTTTGCTAAACACAAGTATATCATTGAAAAATAGTGGACAAATTGTTGGAGATACGATCGTAAAACCTCATTCATCAAGCTCTGAAAGGTGGAAGGAGCATTGGAGAGGCCAAAAGGCATCATGGTGAATTCATAATGCCCCAAGTGCATTCGAAATGCCGTCTTGGGAATGTCCTCAGTAGCCATTCTGAATTGCCAGTAACCGGCTTGAAGGTCCAACTTGGAAAAGTAGGAGGCCCCACCCAACTCATCAAGTAACTCCTCGACGATCGGGATAGGGAACTTATCCTTAACGGTCATTTTGTTGAGGGCTTTGTAGTCCACATAAAGGTGCCAACTTCCATCCTTCTTCTTAATGAGGACAACCGGTGAAGCGAATGGCGAGGTGCTGGTTTGAGTCATGCCAGCCTGCAACATTTCTGTGATCATAGAGCCTATGACATCCTTCTCAAATAGCGGATAACGGTATGGTCTGATATTAACAGGGTTGTTGCCCTCCTTTAGTGGAATTCTGTGATCAAAGAAGGGCCAAGAAGGCGGCAGTTCTGGCTTGGTGGAAAAAACGTCATCATGTTTGACCAAAAGTCTTTGCAATTCTGGCGGACAAGATTGAGCAGGCGGTTCCATCTGAACGACAAACAGAGAATGTGAATTCAGAGACGTTGTGATTGAGAGGGCGAAGAATGATGCTAGAGTAGAGAGAAGAGAAGACAACTTGCTGTCAATTATTGCCTTTAGCGGAGAGGAACGGATGCCCCAAAGGGTATAACAATGACCCTGAAGAGTGAACTCCGTCACCGAAAAATCCCAAGTGACCTCGCCAAGGGTGCGCAACCATTAGATTCCGAGAACCATATCACATCCGGAGAGTGGGATGAGCAACATATCAGAAGTAAAGGGCACATCCATTAAGCTCCATGTAAAGTTATGACATATTCCGGCATAGTAGACCTGCTTACCGTGGCTGGTCGAATGGCGGAATCAATGGAGTATCCTAGCAGTGGGGAAGGTTGGCATCCAAGAAGTTATGTGTTCTGCCACTGTCTATAAGAATACGGAGTGAATGTTTGTGGCATTGGCCCTTAACCCTCATTGTTTAGCATTGGGCAATTCCTTCCAATGTGTGAATGGAAATGTGAGGGTCGGGGATCTAGTTCTAATTTAGGCGGAACCGAATCAGTAAACGGTTCTTCTTCTTCAGCTTCCAGCCAGAATATCCTGGTGCGATTGCTCATAGGGCATCGATGTCCTGGCGTGAAGCGATCCCTGCAGTAAAAACAGAGATTACGAGTACGTATGTCATCGAGTTCAGCTGGGACCAAGCTCAACTGCTCGCAAAGGGCCGGGGGGTTGGGGGGGGGGGGGGGGGGGGGGGGGGGAAGGGAGGTCGATTCTTATTGCCATTAGGGAGGGTGAGGTGGGGGATTGGTGGGAACCATCAATAGAGGGGTTGGCGAGGGTAAAAGTGGTGTTGACCTCATAGAGCTCTTGTTGGTTATTTTCTCGAGGTAAGCACAATCGCACTCCTGTTGCTTAGCCAAAGTTACAGCCTCATGCATCGTTTGGGGCTTAAACATTTGAACACTGTCGGATATATTAGCACGTAAAACCCACCTAATATTATGCTGAGTTTTTGCTTCTCAGTTAGCCCACACCTATTCACTAGGGATTCAAATTTGCTCAAGAACTCGCCAACATTACCCATATGAGGGAGCTTCATGAGCTCTGTGAGGGAGCCGTCATAGGACTTGGCAAATCTCGCCCGAATTCTAGGCGCGTAAAACTCCCAAGGCACAACCTCGTCTCTGGGCCACAATTCCTCAAAGGAGTCGTGCCAATCGTGGGTGTCACCCTATAAAGCTACGCTGGCATACATGACGTTCAAGTCATCGGGGGTTCTATCGATAAAGAAGTACATCTCACAACGATGAATCCACCCCGCCACACCATTTCCACTAAATCTAGGGAAATCAATCTTAGAGAGATGAGTGGGTGGCTAATAATTACCTCGTGCATTGACGGGAGGCAATGCTCCCATTCCGCTTGCTCGAGGGGAAGGCAATGCCATGGTAGAGACCGGGGCTGGTGGTCAGAGCCTGTCACTCACCAAATGGGCAATCCCGGCTACTTGCATAGAGAGCCCATTAAAGATCTCCCGCATTTCATCCCAGAAGTCACTAAACATCCTCTCCATAGCGACATGGCGTCGGTCATTGGATTCCCCTGTTTCTCTGATGCTTTCTTCCATCTCTCGCAGCGTCACATGAGCTCTTGTCCTGTTTGCCATTACCGAAATCCAAACATAGCTCAACAATTGCTAGGGCCGAGGATGGGCTTGCTTTGATACCAATTGATACGATACTAAGTAGAACCTAGCTCAAATCAATTGGTACTCAAGCGATTTAGGGCTACGGGGCAATATTGGCTGCCCTGTTGTGTATATTTGTATATACTTACAGATAAAATCACTCCAAAATGGAGGATTACAAGGGTAAAGAAAGGGGAGAAGACATAGAATTTAGGGTGCGTGGGAGAAGACACTTGATCAACATAATAAAAACCCCAATTCTAGCTAATCCTTATCTATAAATAGGCAAAATATCTAGAGAAAATATCTAAAAAATAACTTAGGAAGATATCTATGGCTGACGTGGCGTAAAGCCGTTGCTACTGTTGGTGGGCGTGATGCTAGTTGCTGAAATTAGGGATGCGCAATGGGTTGGCTTGGTGCTTGGTGGGGTGACTAGGCGTGATGCTAAGGTTTGAGGAGTTGTGCCTGTATCAGGCAGGCATGCGTGCTCTCATGGTTCCCAAAACCTACTTTAGGCCCATAATACTTTACCAAGTGCAAGGAGAATCGATATATAAACTAGATATCCCTTTACTATTTTTTCAATGTGAGATTGAGGCAAAAATCTAAAACTTTAAAATTGAAACACTTTACCCCAAATTTTCAACACACATAACTTCAATCGGCTCATATGCAAGTAAACTTTATAATAATGCAATTGTTGGTACGAATAATATTTATTAATAAAATCGAAGAAAATCTAGTGCAAGATAAACTTGTGGTTCTAAAGGGGGTTTAAGGGTTCCAAACGTAATTGCGTTTTTGAAGATGGGTTCTTGAAGGTAATATTGAAGTATTTATGTGGATTAGTGTTTGAATTTTCTTAGGCTATGTTTGGCTATAACTATTAGCTGTTAGCATTTATTGTTTACTGTTAGTTGTTAGCTGATTGATTAGCTGCTAGTTGTTAGCTGATGGGTAATGTATTTAGTAAATTAAGATGAAAAAGAGGGATAAAATAATAAATAGAATGTGATCACATAGTGTTTAAAAAGCTAAAAGTTAAGGCCATATTTGACAAGTAATTTTTTATAGCATTTTTTATTGCTTTTAGCTTTTAACTAGTCAAATAATTAATAGCGTTGTTTGGTAAAAATTTTATTATTAGAATTTTTCATAACATTTAGCTTTTGAAAAGCAGCTTCTTAAAAGCTAGACAATTTTGTAACTTTTTAAACTCTATATATTTAAATTATATTTATCATTTTACAATAATCCACAAACTTCAATATCTAGTCTTTTCAAATATATTACCCATTAGCTAACAGCTAACAACTAAATGCTGAACACTAACAGCTAACAACTAAATGCTAATAGCTAACAACTACAGCTAAACATAACCTTAATTGTTTAGCCTTTGAAAAGCTATTTTTTAAAAACTAAACGCTATGAAAATACTAACAATAAAACTTTTACCAAACAGTACTATTAGCAGTTTAACTAGTCAATAAGCAAAATGGTATGAAAAATGGCTTGTCAAACATAGCCTTAGTATTTGATTTACATGTGAATTGTAATCAAATCCATATTCTCTCTTTATTTTCTATATATTTTTTACGGTTTTGATTTACATGTGGATTATAGTTAAATTTTATCCATATTCTCTTTTTATTTTTTATATAATTTTTTTGGTTTGAATCTTCTTTTCTGATGTAAAATTTTTTTGGTATGTTTATTTTATTTTATAGGTTCTTTTATAAATTATTTTTGAAATTTTCAAGTTTATATATTTTGTGGTTATATATATATATATATTTGTTTTTTTTAATAATTTTTTTTAACTTGGTAAAGCGAGCGAAGGGGTACACTAGTGGTGATTCGAACCTCGCCGCTCCTCCTTGGCAACTGGGAATCCAACCACTAGGCTATGAGCCTCAAGCTCAGTTTTTTTTTTATATATTCTAGTGTGGTCTTGTTTTATAAGGTTTTTATTATATTTTTAGACTTTTTGTTTATTTTATGAAATTTATTTTATTATTTTATAATTTTTATTTTCATTTTTCGCGATTACTTGGTTTTTTTTTTCTTGTTTATACTTTTAGAATCTTCTTATTATTAGTCGGTTATTGTTTTGTATTCTATACACTTTGTAATATTTCCCCCTTTTCTTTCAGAATTTTCTGTATTTTTAACGGACAACTTCTTTTTTTGAGCTTTTTTAAATTTGTATCTTTAGTTATGGTTATCTAGGATATGAAAAAGATAGTAAAGTGTAAATAGTTAGATTTAAAGTTTTAGCAACTTCTATTCAAATTTGATAATGCGGTAAAGCAAGCAAAAAAAAAAAAAAAAAAAAAAATTTCACGTGAAAGTTTTAATTGGATATGGATATGAGATTTTGAGATGATATTTTGAGATTTTGATACGATATGCTTGGCGATCACTTTTGCATAGTATTTTTTTATAATTTTTAACTTTTTAACTAGTCAAACAGTTAATTATGTTATTTGATAAAATTATGTTGTTGGTTTTTATCTTTTGAAGAGGAGCTTTTAAAAGCTAAACAAATTAACTTTCAACTTTTCAAACACTATACAATCAACATCTATTTATCATTTTACCCCTTCTTCTTATCTTAGTTATCAAAATATCATAAATAACCCCACCGATTTTCTATTTTATTTACCTATGTCTATTTATGTCATTTCACAATAATCAACTAACTTAAACTAGCTAAAAGCTAAACACTAGAGGCTAACAACTAATTTTTAAATATTAAAAGCTAACAGTTAGAGCCAAACATAGCTATTGCGGTTGAGACATATGCCGAAATTTGTACTTTTAGGTAGATAAAGAAAGGGGTCCCTTTCATTTGGATTCAAATTAATTATTAATGTCCCTCAAAGCTCCCTTCTTTATGCACCTTTGGCGTTATCATGTCCATCCAAGACCCATTTTCCCCCATAATAACGGAAAGTATGGTCTAGATGTTTTGATATTTGAGCAATTATTACTTTATTATTGTGAATTTAATATATATAATAAAATATTTTAAAGCTTGAAATTTTATAATTATAGCATTTTAATTCTAAGTATAATTAATTTTTGTAAAAATCCAATCAATGTTATATAAATAATATTAATATAATATATAATTACAATAATATATAAGTTATAGCAATAGTTTTATTAAAAATTTAGAGAATTATGATAAACTATTCATTGAACGATGTTGTAAACTACATAAATATTGCCAAATTTATTTGTAATTTTTGCCTTTTTTAGGGAAAAAAAATCAAATTCAAATAAAAATGCTAATATATTGTCAAAATCATGTTCTATTTTAGCATTTTTCAACAAAAATTTATTAAATTTTGATAAAAGAGAATTTGATTGATAAAATTTTACAACTTTAGGGTACCTAATGTATTTTTAAAAGTGTTTTAAAACATTTTACTCGCAAGCGTACAAGTTCTTCGTAGCTAAGTCGGGTATACAGGTGCCATATCCTCAGGGAGTCAATATAAAGTTGAATTCAATGTTTATCAAGCCGTTAAGGTTTTTGTGGAGAAAGAGTGAAATACTAAACTAACTGAAGTAAAATCGTAAATAGTCAAATCAATCAAGGATAGTTTAGGGTATTAATTAGGGTTAGCCTAAATCGAATCCCATCATTATATTTTATCACAATTAGAGGTGTGCAAAATATGATTTAAACCGTAATCCAAACTAGACCAAACCGTAACTCACGGTTTAGTTTGGTTAATTTGGTTTATGGTTTGAAAAATTATGGTTTGGTTTAGAAAATTTTGACTATTAGGATTTACGGTTTAGGTTTGGTTTAAAACCAAACTTAAACCATAAGCTGTTGTTGAAAATAGTGAAACGAGACCGCAGTAAGATGACAACATAATTTTATACATAAAAATACAGAAAAAATTATAGTGAGAACTCAGTACATTACAGTAAAATACTGCTGTAATATACTGCTGAAAAATACTACTATAAATACTTCAGTAAAATTATTGTAGTAAATATTGTGGCAAAATTGCATTGAAATACTCCAGTGAATTTCAACATAAATACCAGTAAAAATAGCAACAAAATTGCAGTAACTTTCATTAAAGATTTCAGCAGTAGTATTTAAGGAAAATACCTAAACATAGCGGAAATTGCAGCGAAAAACTGGAGTGACCAGAACAGCAAATATATCTAATAACGATAATCAAATAATACCGAAAGAAGGAGAGCAGGTCAGAAAATACCGAAGACACCGTGCCGTGGGAAATGCCACTGTTCTAAAAGACGATTTTGCCGCTACTTCGGTGCATACAGCATTACTGGCGGCCGTCCTCCAGGATTAACACGGTACGACCCTTAACGTGCACTCGTTAATTGCCGGTTAGGAACGCCTCGAACTTTGCCCGAATCAAGAAGAAAAGGATAGAGACTGAACGAAGAAGGAGGAAGAGAGCTCGTTTCCTTTCGCATTGGAAGATCCCAGAAGATCAATAAAGAAGGTACTGAACCCAAATCGTGGTCAATCAAAAGACGGGTATTTGCAGAAATGATGCACGCCAACTGTTCGATGAAAGTCCAAATGCAAAAGGTATGGAGTTGAAGAGAGAGAGAGAGGAGCGGCATTGAAAGGCAAAGCAGAAAATTGCAAAGAGGAAAGTGTGGAACTGGATGAATATAAACTTAAGTTAACAACCCATGTTCTAAACCTCAAGCTCAATGGTATAAATACAGAAATAATGGCGATTAATGCGGTGCTTCCAACGGCTAGAAACGGTTCGTTTGCATTGATATGGATCCCAACGACCATTAATATTTTTCGAGCATTAAAAACGAGCCCAACAACTATTTATCGTAAAATAAATATACCCGGTGTAAAAAACTTACCCACACCCACACCCGAGCACAGCACGGCGAGCGGGAGGTGTGCGCGCTTGTGGTTCCCACCATTCCTTCACCCAAGGCTTAATTCAAGTGGACTAAAAACACTCACCCTTATAAACCCAACAACCCCCCTTTAAGTTGTCAATGTGGGATTGGCAAACTTTGTTTTGTATTTACAATGGGGTGGATACAACTTTTCCACTAATTTGAATTTAGCTTGTATCATTTTTCTAATAATCCCCCACAAAGGATACAAGCGAAAGAGAAAGAAAGGAATAGATTGGGCAAAGGGAGTTCTGTTTTTCAGTGCCGATGTCTTGCGACTTGAATCGTCACCTAGTGTAACCCAAGTTTAGGACCAACATCTTGCAACATGACTTTCATCTTCTACCTCACAAGAGGTTGTATAGTCGTCCACTTGGACACGTACCGAACTCCAGATCTCGGCAACTCCCGCGGTTTGGTGGGTTTAATCGGCCATGCGCTCGTCCTGGATATTCATAGGCGCTCTAGAAGGCAAGTCTTAATCCTTCATAGGGAGCGGCCAGACTCCCACACCTATATAGGTGGATCCCATCAAGTGTGTGTTACCGCACACCACCAAACATATGGATATGGGTCCATTAAGAGCTAAAGCTCAACCTTACCCCTGGTAACATACAGACAGCGTCCTGTCATGTGCAAGTCATGCTCACACCGCCAACATACGGCATTTGACCCGTCTCCAAACAGTGTCCGTCATGTGCAAGTGACGCTTACACCGCCAACACACGGCATTGGACCCGTCTCCGCACTGTCACACCGTAGGGAGGGACAACATAAAGCACAGTTAATATCTTGAATGAAACTATGACTTTTCACATTGAACCTGATAAGCCCTGGTTGGATACATCATAGTTTATTCGTGTACAGACTTCAGTCCCTTCCCCCTCGATGTTTTTACAATCATTTTACGACAAAGGGCTTTTGTCAACGGATCCGCAAAATTCTTTTCAGACTTTATATAGTCTAGTGATATCACTCCACTTTCTATTAGACCTCTCACGATCTTATGTCTGAGACGGATGTTGTCTCCTCTTGCCATAATGAACCTTGTTCTCTGCTACAATAGTTGCAGCTTGACTGTCACAGTGACGTGACACTAATGGAGCTGGAAGCCCCCACAAAGGCACTTCAACACTGTATTACAACAAAGCGGTACTTCAGAGTTGACTACTGCCAACATCAATCATGCTCTTACCCCCCACATTAAGGTACCTGCAATGAGCTGTTAAACAACTAGCTCCATCGCCTGCCAACTTCAATAAGAGTCAGTATAACACATTAGTGGAGCACACATTACATTAGTAAAATTACATCTCCACCCCAAGTACTCACATAGTACGTATATCATATATAGAGTTGGCACGAAAACCACATACCGCAAATTGTCACTTTCATATCTCATCACAATTGTGAAACAGTATCACTAGTTGAGGTCACAAAGGACCATATACCCATTCTCATCATACATACGATATTACTATTAAGGATAGTTCATGTCTTACCAATGTTGTACCAAGTTTTTGGTGATATCAAGAGAAAGATTTTCATAATGCCATAATTCACAAGATTCCTTTTACAACTCAAATTAAGGCAACCTAAGCCTGTGTAAGGCTCTCAAGCCCAAGTGCTTAGCATCATTAAGCTATTTACATCGACTTTGGACAATCGACAAACAATATTTCCACCATAACGAATTTTCATGAGCTAGCTATAACTAGCAAACACCGGTAGAAACACAACAGTCAGATAAGATTATCACTTGACAACATACCTTATAGGCTCTCTGGTGCTTTTACAGCCCCCCACAATGGAATGTATCACACTGCATTCTTAGCCCATTAGATTTTTCTACCTGCCAACTCAGTGCTAAGAGGATAACTAAAACATGCAGGTTTCAGCAGGGTGTCAAGAACACATTGTAATTAGTAGAATATCTCTCAACGAGATCAAACACCCAACACAACACGGAGTCCACTACAATATAAATCCTATTCATTAGCACTTCACTAGTGCTTCAACAATTTAATTAAAGCACTCTAATATTCATTATTTGGATTAATGTTTGTAGACAAGGTCCACCACTAACATATGATATAAAAGGACGAGTGTTGTATTATTCACCAAAAACATAATACTATCAATTACCTCAGTATATTTGGCTTGTGATGTGATGTCACATTTTTATTCTCATCAACTGAACACTAGGGTCATATATTATGTCATTCAAACGGCTAACGTGAGCACACAACATATGACAACAACCAAACAAGGCATCTAGGCACAAGCTAAATACCAAGCCTATGACCAACCAAGGTTATCATGTGGCCTACACCTTACTCCTTTTCCAAAAACTAAAAAGGAATACATGAAACGATGATCCTAAGGGCATAATAAGTCTCTGAAGACAACATATAGTCCTCATATACTCAAACATATCATGCTTTTCTGAGCCACAAGTTAGAAATCAAGAAAACAACTTAAAATGACAGTATATTGCCTAAAAGACAGCAATTGCAATATCAAGAATAAATTCAGCAGTTAACTATCATACCGTACTTGCACAACTGAAACAGCAAGTATTACTCCAGTACCGCAGAATTTAACATGTAAAAGTCCATAATAGCATGCACATCAACATGGAGATTAATACACAAAATAACACATAAATTTTTTTACAAGAACTCATAAATCCTATTAGCCTTTTACAATGATCAACTGTTTTATTTAGGTCACTCCAAATATGCAAGAAAAACAACTCTCACCTACAAGGTTTAAACTCATAGTTAAAACTTCAACATGCAATGCTCTATCGACACACCGGGTTTACGTTTGTGCAACTAAACATGCTTAACCTAGGAGTTGCTAATTTTAAGTTCAAGACTCCATTCTAACAAGTTCACGACTAACCTCAAGTGTTAAACATGTGTTAACCACAACAAACCCACAGAAAATTGAAAAGTCACAGCATGGTCAGCGACACAACAATAGCATCAGTACCATGCACACGTAGTTAAAACAACACCGAAACATAATCCAAACTAAGGACACTTCTCTAACCACCAACCAGATCAAGATCGAGCAATTTAACTCCGAAATCGCTCCATCAAAACAAGAATCTACACTAGATTCTCAACCGACCATACATGAGGCCGAACAAGCAATTAACAAGGAGTTACCCCATCGATCAGATATACCTAGAGCTTTCTCATTTCAAGATTAACCTTTAGTTTCAAGCATAAACATCTTGTCCACGAGAGGAAACCAAAGGATGTCAGAGGCGTAAATATAAATTTCACAGAAGTAACATCCAAAACTTCTAAATGCCCTCTTGACCACAACCTTTCACGCCTTTGATCCCAAAATAATTGAGCAATTCTTATTTTGATAGATCATTATCTCAATTTTGACAAAGGAGTTTCACCAAGTGATTTCTGAAAATGCTTCCTAAGTCTTGAAGATCATTTTTCCTTAACTCAAATCAATAACAAGCTTTCAGAATTTTAGGTTAAACTTTAACCCTACTGAGTTTGACCAATCAAAACAATAGAAAATTCTGGGACCAAGGGAACATAGACTATCTCTCAGTTTGGTATTTTGTTAACTAAAATATTTTCCACGTACAAGGCTCAACCAAAATGTACAACAAATTTACGTTTTAATTTGAATTTTCCAGACCAATGCTTCGACAGCATTGGTACTTGTCTTAGATGCATCACCCGTATGATGATAAAAAAAAAACGTAAAATAACTAGAAGGAATAATCCTTTCTAAATCGAAGCCCTACAATGGTGGATCTAGAAAATTTATTTTTCGGGCATATACTAATAGCGACTGTGGTATACTTTTGAACACAATATTATTATGTGTTATTTATTCGTAGAAATATCAACCCCGCTTCAACATTATCAAACTCTAATAATCCAGACGCTATAACTCTTCAAGGTAACATCATTGCACCCTAATAATCCAAACCCCTCTATCCAAAATTAAGAATCCACATTTCACATAGCCATTTCATCGAACACCTTACACTCATAAAAATTGAGAACAAAATCAAATAAACACATTACTAATCATAAACAACCATGGGATGTCAAGAGTTTCCATGACTGAATATACAAATCGTCTTTTAGATAGTTGTTGAAAATAGTGAAACTAGACCGCAGTAAGATGACAACATAATTTTATACATAAAAATACAGAAAAAATTATAGTGAGAACTCAGTACATTACAGTAAAATACTGCTGTAATATACTGCTAAAAAATACTACTATAAATACTTCAGTAAAATTATTGGAGTGAATTTTGTGGCAAAATTGCATTGAAATACTCCAGTGAATTTCAACATAAATACCAGTAAAAATAGAAAAAAAATCGTAGTAACTTTCAGTAAAGATTTCAGCAGCAGTATTTAGGGAAAATACCTAAACATAGCGAAAATTGCAGCGAAAAACTGGAGAGACCAGAACAGCAAATATATCTAATAACGACAATTAAATAATACCGAAAGAAGGAGAGCAGGTCAGAAAATACCGAAGACACCGTGCCGTGGGAAATGCCACTGTCCTAAAAGACGATTTTGCCGCTGCTTCGGTGCATACAGCGTTACTGGTGGCCGTCCTCCAGGATTAACACGGTCCGACCCTTAACGTGTACTCGTTAATTGCCGGTTAGGAATGCCTCGAACTTTGCCCGAATCAAGAAGAAAAGAATAGAGACCGAACGAAGAAGGAGGAAGAGAGCTCGTTTCCTTTCGCATTGGAAGATCCCAGAAGGTCAATAAAGAAGGTACTGAACCCAAATCATGGTCAATCAGAAGACGGGGATGTGCAGAAATGATGCACGCCAACTGTTAGATGAAAGTCCAAATGCAAAAGGTATGGAGTTGAAGAGAGAGAGAGAGAAGCGGCATTGAAAGGCAAAGCAGAAAATTGCAAAGAGGAAAGTGTGGAACTGGATTAATATAAACTTAAGTTAACAACCCATGTTCTAAACCTCAAGCTCAACGGTATAAATACAGAAATAGTGGCGATTAATGCGGTGCTTCCAACGGCTAGAAATGGTTCGTTTGCATTGATATGGATCCCAACGGCCATTAATATTTTTCGGGCATTTAAAACGAGCCCAATAGCTATTTATCGTAAAATAAATGTACTCGGTGTAAAAAACTTACCCACACCCACACCCGAGCACGGCACGGCGAGCGGCTGGCGCTCGCGCGTGTGGTTCCCACCATTCCTTCACCCAAGGCTTAATTCAAGTGGACTAAAAACACTCACCCTTATAAACCCAACAACCCCCCTTTAAGTTGTCAATGTGGGATTGGCAAACTTTGTTTTGTATTTACAATGGGGTGGATACAACTTTTCTACTAATTTGAGTTTAGCTTGTATCATTGTTCTAACATAAGCCATAAAAACCATAAACTAAAAAAATCTAATGATTATTTATAACATCCAAATCATAACAAGTTATGTTAGAGGCAAAATTTACTTAATAACTCAATAAAAATAATTAGGGTTATTTATATCAAAGGTCTTTGTACTTTTCTGATCGTGTCAACTTAGCCCTTGTACTTTTAATTATGTCGATTTAGTCCCTTTATAATTTATATTATGTCAATTTAATCATTTGATCAAATTTAATTTAATATAATGATGTAATTTTTAACGACAGAATCATATTAGATGCAAGTAATATCTACTTATTGATTCAATTTAAGCCAATCTGTGACTGAACCACTAAATATTTTATTAAAAACTTAACAAAAATTTTAACAGACCCACCGTTACTGCTGAATTTTTCGAAAAAATGTTACTGCTGAATTTAACAAACTAATATTCTGTTTGTTCGTAGTTTTTGTTTATATGGTATATAGTATAAACATGTATTATACTTAGGAAAAGAAGTAAAGTTTTTGCATTTTTTTTAATGTTTTTGTAGTTAATGATGATTTTAATATTGATCAAATTATGTTTATATTAGTGTTAATAACAATTTTCTATTATAATGGTTAAAACCATAAAACAGACCGAACAGGACCATAATTATAGTTAGGTCTGGTTTGGTTTGTGAGATAAAATGGTTTGATTTTGGCTTACAAAATTATCAAACCGTATTTTTACGATTTGGTGACCATAAACTGCCAAACCGGACCTTGTGCACCCCTAATCATGACAATGGCTTTTTAAGGTTTATGCTACAAGATCTAAACCTAGATTAACATTAAACTAGGGCTTAGGGTAATGAAGTAGTCTAAGAGCATATCCCATCTTATCACTCTAAGTATAGCATGGATTATTTCAATAACACTACTAAATTCCTTCATCTCACTAAATTTCATGTTAAATTGGGATTAATGCTTAAGTTAGGGCTGAGGGTAATGAACTAGTCTAAGGGCATAATCTTATCAATCTAGGTTTAACATAGATTATTTCAATAGCAGTAACAAATTCCTTTGTCACTCCTAATTAAGTATTAGTTTATGTGAAGATTATGTTGAGGGTTGGGTAAAACTTCAACCTGAACCATTCATGAAGAACATGTTATATTAACATGCCAATAAAATTGGAAATCAAAACATGGCTACAAGCACATAACGAGAAAACCAATCTTAAAATATAAAACTCCCCACAGGGATGCGGAAGTAGTATAACAAAAGTCATCACATGAAATATAAATTCGGGATCAGGACGGCTACCTACTCTTCACCCCTAAACTAAGAGTCTACTCCTCCATAGGAGTTTTATACATGATGAATTCAAAAGAAAAAGAGAAGAAAAAACTCAGATTGAAGACTCTCTCGATCGATGTTGACTTAACTTTTCCTTTGATCCTTGGTACTCCGACCATTTACGCTTCGGCCTTTGAGAAACTTGGAAGCTTGGGGAACGAGGAGAAGAAAAATAGGGCATAAAGTGGGGAAAAAAAAAAAAAATATTTCAAGTCTCCTCCTCCCTCTATATTGAGGCGGCATGCCCTAAGGGCAAGCACGTCTTTTTTTGGCAGCACGCATAATTAACTTACACTATGCATAACTTTTGATTCGTAAGAAGTTAAGGACAAAATTATATATCAATTCAAAGCTCAGGAAGAGATCGACATGATCCCAGTGTCATTATTAGTGTAATTAGATAATATTGGATCATGAAGGCTCTTCTTTTAATCTTTTTCTCATTTTAAGCTTGACCGATTGCCAAAATTCTTGGCCGATTGATCCACGCACCCAAGGGAAGACTTTTCTCGACCAAATCTTGACCAACTGGGTGCTTCTTTTACACACGTGGTTAGGTTTCTCAGTGTATTCTTCAAATATGCCTAAATTCTCCTTGATTTCGCAACTTTTTAACCTTTATTTGTTCTGATGCATTCGAAGTTTAAATGTATCTAGATTACAATAAATCACATATGTAAAAGCCTAATATATCGTAGGAATGAGGTATAAAATATATAAAAGTAAGGCACATTAGTACCTAAGTAATAAGATATTTAAAACTTAAGATTCTTATTGTATAAATTAAAATGCTAGGTTACCTAGGTATAAATATTCAAATATCAGGGTACTTAAGTTCTAATTTCATATAGTGTTAATTCAATAATAGCATAGTATCGTTATTGATATTTTAAATATTATTGTTGGAGCAATTATGTAATTTACAATAAATAATAATCACAATTTTTTTTGTAAAGCTGCTCTAATATTTTTGTCATAACAATAACATTTAAAAGTTTGGGCAATTAAATAAAAAATAACTATTTTAAATGTGATTTTTTAAAAGATTTCTATTATTATTAATGTAATTTAATATTAAGAAATTATCCTATAAATAACATATTTATATTTGAAAATTGCGACTTTCTTGTGATAACGCTTTATGAAGCAAAAGAGTGCCTCAACAACGAATTGGATACCTTGCTTCCGGTCAGTGCCTTGATTTCTCGCGATATCTTCCACTCCGCTGACTCTTTTCGCAAAAAAATTTAGGTCAACCATTCAAGGTCTTATAATAGACAAAAAATAAAATAAAATGAAGGAGTTTTAAACTGTACTTTAAAAAATCTCTTTTACAAATCCCTCCCCCCTCCCCCCTCCCCAAACACACACTGAGTTATTTACTCCATTAGTCCCTCATATTTTATATTTTATTTAAATTAGTTCCTCATCTTTTATTTTATTCAGATTAGTTTTTTATTTTTTTAAATTTGTTGAAATTAATCTTTTCTTTTTTTTAAAAAAAATGGTCCCTTATGATTTGTTTTATGACAAAATTGGTCCTTTATATTTTTAATTTTTACCTAATTTTGGTCACGGGTGACTAATTTTATTATAAAACAAAACATGAGGGACCATTTTCAACAAACAAAAAGATAAGGGACTAATTTGAACAAAGTTAAAAAGTTGAGAGACCAATTTGAATAAAATTATAAAAATAGGGATAAATTTGAACAAAGCAAAAGATAAAGTACTAGTTTGAGCAAATTCAAAAAGATAAGGAACCAATGATGTAAATAACTCCCACATGCGTGCACACGTATGATAAGTCCCATTTTGGTCACCAAAGTAGCCAAAGATGAACTTTTTGGTCACCTAAGTCAAATTTTGGAAGATTTAGTAAAAAAAACTCCTAATAAAAGTCCATTTTTGCCATCCAAGTGATTTAAAATGGACAAATTGGTCACACAATTAAATTTTGGAAGACTTAGTCACTAATGTGCCTCATTTTTACATAGTTTATTTCTCATTCCTGCGACATATTCGGCTTTTACATGTGAGTTTTGTTGTAATTCAGGTACCTTTATGCTTGGAATGCATCGGAGCAAACAGAGGTTGAATAGTGGCAAAATCAGGCATTACTTAGGCATATTTAAATACTATTCTGAGAAACCCGACCATGTGTGCAAAAAAAAGGACCCATCGGGTTGCAATTTGGTGAACCAAATACATAGTAGCATTTTGAGATTCACTCAACCTATTGGCATGGAGAGCCGATTGATCACCTACTCATAGTTGGACGGACCCTACTGTGAGCCAGACGATTGATTGGCCAACAACACCGATCGATTGGCAGCTTACACAAGGCTCGCCGATCGATCAGCGTTGGATCTGCGGTGTGACTCCTAGGTCACGCCATAGCTATAAATAAATAGGACAAGACTCATTTTTTCCATCTTTTAGCACGCCTCCTCTCCTCCTCTCATTCCGGAAGCCGCCACGAGGTCCAACGTGCTCTCAAACGCCAAAGTGCAGGCCGTAGGAGTGCTTTGGGGATTCAAGCTCGGATCAGCGTCATTATTTGTCTTTTACTTGGATTTTATGATGTGTAAAACTCCTATGGAGGAGTAGACATTTTTAGGTTAGGGATCAAGGACAGGTAGCCGTCCGTATCCCAAGTTCGTATTTTGCTTGGACTATGATTTAGTTATGTTATATTTGCACCCCTATGGGAAATTATTCATGATTGTCTGGTATTTCTGTATGTATGCTTGTAGCCATGTTTAGATTTTCAGCTTTTTAGCGATCAGTCATGTGCTTATAGTCTATATCATAACATAATAGGTTTTTACATGTGGTTAGGGTTGAGTTTGTACACAATCATGAACACAATATTTTATATAGTTGATGTTAAATTAAGAGTAATAAAGGAATTAAGTAGTTCTAATAAGATAACATATGCTACATTTAGGGTGATAAGATAGGTTATGCCGCTAGACTAGTTCATTACCCTAAGCCCTAATTTATATATTAGCCTAGGCTTAGAGATTGTAGCCTAAATCCTTCAAATTATCGTCCTAAATAAAACATAATAACGGGATATGTGTAAAGCTATCCTAAATTCACTCCCTAGACTAACCTAAATCAAATTGACATCCTTTTCTACTGTTTTAATTGTTTTTGCTCAGTTAATCACTCGACTCAACGACAAAAACTAATTTCAACTGCTCGTTAATCATTAAGTCTGACTAAACACTGATTCCCTGTGGTTACGACTCGTATACATGATTAAGCTACGACAATCTTGTATGCTTGCGGGTAGACGGTTTTAAAATAACCTTTAAAATCACATCAAGTTTTTGGCGCCGTTGCGGAGGAATCGCTAGGCAATGTTGATTTAGAAATTAATGAGCTACTTTGCTTATTTTTATTCATTCAGTTATTTTGTTTTAAAAAAAAAAAAAAAAACCTTATTTTTTTCTTTTGTTTATTTTTCTATTTTATTTTTCTTTTTTTGTTTATCTTTATTAATTTATTTAATTATTTTATTTAATTTTTTTTCCTTTGTACCTTGTACGATTGGGGACCACTTTGTCCCCCAAATGTATGTCACTCCCGCCGTAGTTGCGTTTCTCACTGTAGGTAATGCAAACTTCAAAATTAAGCTGGGGATCATCAACATGCTTCCCACCTTCTATGGGAAGCCGATTGAGAGGCGATACAAGCACCTTGATACTTTTATTGAAATATGTGAAACTTGCCACTATCAAGGTGTCTCAACTGATGTTGTTAGATTACGTCTATTTCCTTTTTTGTTAAAAGACGTAACTAAAATGTGGTTTCAGTCCCTTCTGAGGAATGAAATCACCACCTGGGATGACATCCAACAAAAGTTCCTGACCAAGTTTTATACTAAAGCTAGAGCGATGGTTGTTGGGCGTGTGATCAACAATTTTTAACAAAAAGACCAGGAACAATTTCATGACTAGTTGGGACAGATTTAAGGAGCTCCTTAGAAGCTGCCCCCACTATGGGTCACCCAAGTGAGCTCTTGTGTAGCATTTTTATGACGGTCTTACAGCTTCTAACAAGCAAATGGTTAATGCTTCATGCGGGAGAGCATTTAACCAACAAGATGAGGATGAGGTGTGGACGCTATTTAAGCGCCTCAACTAATACTCTCTCGACCAAGCCTCTTCTGTGAGGATGGTTAGAGGGAGCACATGTGTTGTCTAAGAAGCAGCATCTAACGATGACGTCAACCTTAGATCGGACGCCCTTAGTAGGAAGATAGATCAGATTAGGACTTGCAAGCTAATCCTATTAATGTGCACCCGATCAATGCAGTTGAGTCATCAAGTGGTACTACTCCATGTGGCATTTATTCGGGTAAGGACCATTTTGTGCTTAACTGTTTGTATGCGTCAGAATTTCCCAAATGCGTGTTGGAATAGGTTCATGTAGCTGAAGGATATTCGAGAAATAATGACCCGTTCTCCAACAACTATAATCTCGGGTGGCGCAATCATCCGAACCTTTCATGGAAGTAGAACGCTGATCAGAATCAACCCACGAGACAATAGAATCCCGGCTTTGTAGGTAATGGACACCCTCCCACATTTTTAGGTGGGCATATGTATATTTCTCAACTTGCCTACCCTGGTTTGCATGTTGAACCCCCTTGCCCACCTTTGGGATATTCTTCTCAGTTCGAGGAGCGTATGCTTCTATTCATGGAGGGCACCACATAATTGGTCCGAGCCCATTCTCAGTGTATTGCTAAAATAGAGGACCAGATAAGACAATTGACCCCAGCACTTCATAGGTGAGAGGAAGGGAGGTTACGCTCCCAACATATCACAATTCCGGCAGGGTTGACTAGTTCCAGGCCTAACTTGCTTCCTTACGAGCAAGTTAAGTTTGTGTCAGTGTTTGGGGAGGAGAACCTTAGGGATGTGGAGGTCAAGGTAGAGAAGGAGAGCACGGATCCCTCCCCCACTACTGATGGGGAGAGCCCACAAGATAGGTCATTTGAACCTATTGTTCATCCCTTATAGAACCGAAGAAGGATGACCCAAAGAGGGCTGAGCTCATAGATGTGTTTAAGGAAGTGAAGATCAACTTGCCGTCGATCAAAGCCATTAAACACATTCCTATATATGCCAAGTTCCTCAAGGACCTTTGCACCAAAAAACAAGCACGCGCAAGTGCATATCTCAAGAAGGTCTGGCTCACCAAGAAGGTGAGCAGCATTTTAGTGTTGGGCACCCCACCCAAGTTTCGAGACCCCAAAGCCTTTACAGTTCCATGTGTCTTAGGAGAGCGTTACACCAACAGAGCCTCACTAGATCTAGGAGCGAGTGTAAACCTTATCCCTTACTTAGTTTTTTGAGAATTGGGTATAGGAGACCTTAAGCCAACTAATGTCTCACTTCAATTAGCTGATCAGACAGGGCATGTGCCTCGTGGAGTGGTGGAATATGTACTTGTCAAGGTTGACAAGTTTGTCTACTCTATATGTTTTATTGTCTTAGATATGGACCCTACTCCTAGGCAGAAGCACAACGCTCCCCTTATTTTATGTCAACCGTTCCTAGCAACGGCCGACGCTATGATTCACCGTAGGACGGGAGTGTTGGAGGTTTCTTTTTGAAACCTTAAGGAAAAATTGAGGGTCTCGGACTTTGTTCAAAACCCTGAGGCTGAGGACGAGTTGGAATGCTATAGGGTTGATGATATTAACCCTTTAATAGAGTTGGGTAAGCCGAATTTTACTAAAAGTGCTAATTGTAATAGTGTCTCTGTCTGCTTCGATAGCTGTGCTTCATCACTTACACTTGGTAGAATAGCGATTCACGACCCCGATGCTGGTAATGTTTCCCTCCTCGATAGTCCCGGGTCTAGAAATGCTGTTAGGTTTGAGGATCGTCCCTACTAGCTCAACCTGATTCTATGGTAGGCATAGCCTTGAATTGTGGTTGACTTTATGCTCTAAACCGCGTTCGGCTAAAGACGTTAAATTTAGTGCTCTTGGGAGGCAACCCAACCCACTTTTAATTTTGTTTTAATTTGTTTTTTGGTATGAACTCTCTTTTAATTGCAAATCCTTTTGTTATCCCTGCCATGCTAACTTTGTTTTTCTTTTACTGAACACTTGTACGATCCTTATTTCTAACACTACTAACAAGTCTGTTTAGTATTCTGTTTCCTATGTCTTTGATTGCAACTTACTATTTGTGTCTTTCCATTTTAGATTTGCTCACCAAGTGTAGTTGAATATGCCATACCTTAGGTCGTCTCTTTCCTTTCTTTGCTTGTATTACTTTCGTTGATTTGCATTACGGCTAATGCGAGGTTTGGGTTGGGGATGACATGAATGGTGTGAACTCTTGATTGTCATTTTAGCATCTTTTTACTTAAATTAGCCGAGTTTTGCATGGATTAGCATAGAATTATGGTGACTTTTATTGAAGTTCAAATTCAAGAAGAAATACGATGATTAGAATATTTATATAATGAGATTATCCATGGATCTAACCATTGAATATGTATTTGTGTCTTTTAACTCGTTAGAGAGATTACTACTTTTCATGTTTAATCTTGTGACATATCCTATTTTTTAGGTTAAAATAGCGGAAATAATTTTAGGAATTTGAATACATCTTTTAACTCCTAATAATACTTTATCAATTTTCTATCTTTTTATCTTGAGTAATTCCAAGAAAGAAAAAAAAAAAAAAGCAATGACTTGTTGGTTCTTGTAGCCCTTGTGTCTCGAGTAAGTAAGCCCATAGGGGTGTCTTAACACCTGGTACCTTGAGCCAACTGGGTCAGGAGCTGCCGGTCCAAAGCTTGTTACATGGGTCACAAAAAAACTTAAGAAGAATCAACCCCATTTAGGTCACTGTAATACACACTAATACCTAATATGGAAAAAAGAGTATATGCTAGTAACGGTTTAGGCTATGAATTCCTTTGACTTGAGCCATTAGGTTCGAGGAGTGCTCTTCACTCGGTGCCTTGAGCCAACTAGATCGGGAGTCAGCAGCCGAAAAATCGCTACATAGTTCTAAGGTAGATAGGCTTGACCATGGGGAAAAAAAAGAAAAAAAAAAGCGAAGAGGATAAAAAAGGGGAAAACAAGAGAGAAAAGAGAAGTCTTTTGATTTCACTATTGATTGCCGGTGAATTGTTAGGACAACTGATTCCTTTTAATTATTTTATTTATTCGTCTTAAATATGGAGGATTGGAAGTAAAAAAAAGGGAGAGAAGTTTCAAGCTCACTCACTAGTAAAAAGACTTGAATCACGTAAACTAGAGTCGGAACCAGTGAAACAATAACTTTACATAGATATTCTCTACACTCAGGTACACTTTCAAATATGCTTGGAAATATTTTTCACTATTAATTCTTGCCATTACATGCTTGATTAAAATTTCCCATCTTTAGCTAGTTTGAGCTGAATCTTGCTTTAGGACAAGGAAGGATTGGGTTTGGGAATGTTGATGTGTCTCATATTTACATATTTTATTTCTCATTCCTACAACATATTTGGCTTTTACATGTGCGTTTTTTTTGTAATCTAGGTATATTTAGACTTGGAGTGCAACGAAGCAAACAAAGGTTGAATGGTGGTAGAATTAAGCATAATCAAGGCATATATGAAGGCTGTTTTAAGAAACCCGACCACTTGTGCGAAAGAAGAACCAATCGGTTTGTAAGTTGGTGACTGATATATATACATATATAGAGCATGGATGGATGCCGCACACGCACAGGGACTCCGGGCTTTTAAATATCAAAAACCTAATTTTTCTTGGGGTTCTTTTGGCCACGTCTCTCTTCCTTCTCTCCTTACCGAAGCTGTTACAAGATCCAAGGGGTTCTCAAACGCTGAAGCTCAGGTGATTAGAGTGCTGGGGGAATCAAAGCAAGGATCAGCGTCAACGTCAATTGGGGGAGCCTTCAATTCCTTGGATTTAATCATTATTGCTTTCTCTCGCAGATTTCACGACGTTTAGAATTTCCATGGAGGAGTATACTTTTAGTTTAGGGATGAAGGATTGATAGCCGTCTGTATCCTAGATTTACAGTTTATTATAGACAATGGTTTTGTTATGTTATATATGCATCCCTATGTGGACTTTATGATAAAAAAGGTATATGCTAATAGCGGTTTAGGCTGTGAATTCCTTTGACTCGAGCCATTAGGTCCGAGGTGTACTCTTCACTTGGTGCCTTGAGCCAATTGGATCGGGAGTTACCAGCCAAAAACTCGCTACATAGGTCTGAGGGAGACATGCTTGACTGTGAAAAAAAGGGGAAAACAAGAGAGAAAAGAGAAGCCATTTGATTTCACTATTGATTAGTGGTGAATGGTTAGGATAGCTGATTCCTTTTATTATTCTCTCTATTCGTCTTAAATTTGGAGGATTTGAAATAAGACAAAGGGGAGATAAGTTCTAAGCTCACATACTAGAAAAAAGACTTGAATAACGAGAACTTGAGTTAGAACAAATATAATCATAACATTGCATAAAGATTTTCTACTCTTAGATACACCTTTAAATAGGGATGGTAATTGGGGGGGTGGTAAAACCCGCTACCTGCGGGTACCCGCCCCAATGGATACAAGTGGGGCGGGTAGTGGGTACGGGTTATGTGTACCCGCCTCGTACCCACGATGGGTATGGGGCGGGTACTGGTATAGTTTTGTACCCACATTGCCCTGCTCCATACCCGCCCCGCCCCACCATCTACCCTCCATACTCGCTCCATTTGTAGATAGTTAACTTTCAAATTAAAAAATACGTGCTTAAATTCAATAACCCAAATTATTTATCAATGTTATAAAAAAAATATAATTGGTTTCTAAAAATAGTATTAAATAAATAATATGAACAAGTATAAATAATCATTTTCTACGCACATTAGGGAGGGTATGGGGCTAGGAATGGATGCTCGTTGGATATTCCCGGGTGATGGGGCAGCTATGGGTATGGGTCTATACCCGCCGTGGGGGGTATGGGTATCCATTTTGTTGGCCCTAAAGCCAATATTATTATAATTTTGATGATAACAACCATTTAGTGAGTCATGAAATTTAAATTGTTCTAATCTTGTTTTTAAGTGACTTATAAGAAAGCTAGGAATATTAAGACTAATCATGGATATGAAGCTTTCCAAAAGATGATAAATCAAGACGAAAAGCGATAAAAGCTGAAGAGAATATTCATCCAAATTGAAGAGAACGTGATCCAAGTCCGAGCATCCTAAAGTTATTTATTTTAATTGTCTAGGACTTAGGATCCGGATATATCAATTGAGTCCAAGTCTCAATATTGATATGTGATGCTCTTAAAAAATGTTTTTGAAAAATATTTTAAAAAGTTGATTTATCAAATTTTATTTGAAAAATATTCAAGTCAAAATTAAACCAATCTAGCTTATCAATTAAAATATTTTTAAGATTGGAACTTTTAAAAGTATGATCAAATCAAATAAAGATAAAATTTTAATGGTTGATGATTTAGCTTGATTTATGGAACCACTCATTTTTATGATCAAAGTTAAGTAGAAAATAAATTCAAAAAAATAGAACAAATATGGCAATCAATCAATCAATTTTTTAACTTAGGGAATGTGATAAAAGTATCCCACCAATAAAGCAAATTGATTAAAACGTGTAAATGCACCTGGGTAGGCAGAGTGCCGACAGACAGATGGTATGTGTCGACACATAGCCTTACAATAGCCACCAAGAGCTGCTGTGTGTTGACACACAACCCTAGTGTGTCGAAAACAGACTGAAAAAGCTCAAAACGGCTACTTTTGACTTGATTTCTGTCCAAAACCTTTTCCCAACTTTTTGAACATCTTGTTGGCCCTCATTTGCCTACAAATAGGGCTTAAATGCTTTGGTTGAAATAATCCAGCACTCTCTAAGCATTCTTTGATAAAAGTTCTCTTACACTCTTGCGCTTTAATGGTTTGATTTTAAGTTTTGTTTAAATTTTTTATTTGAGCGTCACTAGTTCTCTTGTTGTTGATCATTGAGCTTAATTGGAATATCCTTAGCTTTGGCTAAGCTTGATCAATTGTCAATTCACTCTTGAAAGAGTGAAAAGTCTCATTGCTTTAATTCTTCCATTACTTTATTTCTATTACTCATTGTAAAGGTTGGATACTGGCCCTACGGTTACAAAAGGATCGACTGTAAAATGTTGGTCTTGAGCCTACATACAAAAAGACCGGTTGCAAAGGTTGGATCCTAAGCCTGTTTTCAAAAAGGATCATCAAGCTTAGTTAAAGACTCAAGTGACTAAGAGTAGTCACTTGAGAAGTGGACCAGCTTCCGGTTTGGAAGTGAACCACTATAAAAATCTTTGTGCATCCCTTTTTTATTTTGTCTTTATCTTTTTCATTTCACATTTGTTGTATAGCTTTTAATTAAATTTTTGGTTCATAAATTTAAATTTTCATTTATCACTAAAGAACCTAATTCACCCCCTCTTAGGTTGCTCTTTGGACCTTCAATTGGTATCGGAGCTTGTACTCTTAATTTTTTTGGTCTAACAACCTTAGAGTGATCTTTATGGCAACCCTTGCACCTATTTTGGTCGAGGGTCAATCAACCGAGAAGCCTCAACTTTTTAACGGTAATGGATTTTTACTATTGGAAACTTAGGATGAGACTCTTTATTACTTCTATTGATTTTGACTTCTGGCTAATCACGAAAAATGGTGATTTTGTTCCTTCAATGAATAAAGGAGATGCAATTCTTGATGAATTTAAAAATGAGCTTATTCAAAAATACAAAACAAAGCTTGAGGAAAATGCTAAAGCTCACTTCCAATTGTTATGTGCTATTACATCCAATGCGTTTAATCATGTCAAAAATTGCGAGACCACAAAGGAGATTTGGGACAAACTAGAAGCCATATTTGGAAGAGAGTCTAATGAGGAATCCCGTCAAACAAGTGAAGAGAAGTAAGTGGATTCGTGTCCCATGGCCATCGAATCTGAAGAAGAACAAGAACTTGAAGAAGATGAGGTAAATGCTTTAACTTATAATGAGCTCATGGATAGTTTTCATGAATTATATAGTACATTTGAAAAATTGGGAAACAAGTACTCTTCAAAGAAAAATGAGCTACAGAAAGAGTCAAAACAATGTTTAGTGTTTAAGCTTGAAAATGAATCTTTGAAAGCGAAAATAGAGTCATTAAATGATCAAGTTGAAACATTGATAAATGAGAAGCAATTCTTGAAAGAAAGGCTCATGTCAAACGGAAGTAAAAATGAATAGTCTAAAGAAGATGAATTATTGGTTAAAGAGAATGATTCTTTGAAAGAACAAGTGGAAGAACTTCAAAAATTTCAAGTAAGTTTCTCAAGGGGAACAAATACTTGAAAAAATATACTCTCTTCTCAAAGACCCACTTATAATAAAGAGGGAATCGTCTATAATGGAAATGCTCAAAAGAAAAAATTGAGTACACTTTTTGTCAAAGCCTCCTCACCGCCGATAAACTTTATAATATGTCATTATTGTGGTGATCAGGGGCATATTGTGCATCAATGTCCATTTAAAAAGAATTTGAGAAAAATCAAGATGCTTTGGGTTCCAAAGGGATCTTGACCTCCAAATATCAAGACTAACAATGAAGGACCCAAGAAAATTTGGGTACCAAAAATTCATTAAATTGTATAGGTATGCTTGAAGATGGACAAAAAAAATCAAAAGTAGTACTTTGGTAGTAGTTTCACAAGTCATATGACTAGAGATAAATGCAAGTCCACTTTTATCAAACCAAGGAAAGGGAAAATCTCTCTTTCAACAAGAAGAATAGAAAAATTATCGGTATTGGTAACATTACTTCTAACTCTTCTCCTTGTATATATGATGGTTTTCTTGTTGATGATCTTATGCATAATTTTCTTAACATTAGTCTACTATGTGAGAGAGTTTATCATGTGCAATCTCGAGTCATTTAAATATGTAGTGGAGCATGCTTAAATGAATGAATTATTACTTGATCAATTAAGATGTGATAATGTCTATATGATTGATCTTGAATGTATAAACTTTGTGAAATGTTCTAGTGTCTTGAATGAAAATGATCATTGGATTTGAAATAGAAGACCTGAACATGCTAGTTTAGAATTAATTTCAAAACCTTTGAAAAATGATCTTATTTTATGACTACCAAAGCTTAATTCGAAAAAGATTATATTCGTGATGCACTTCAATATGGAAAACAAACAAAGATCTTCATTCAAACCCAATGATGTAGTTTCTATCGTAAGGCATCTTGAACTTTTGCATATAGACTTGTTTGATCCTACTAAGACATTTGAGCCATTGTGAAAAAGTATGGACTTGTAATTGTTGATGATTACTCTCATTTTGCTTGGTGCTTATTTGCTTCTCAAAAGAGTGAAACCTTTGATAAATATGAAAAAGTTGTGCAAACAAGTGCAAAATGAAGAATATTTCAAAATCATTTCAATTAGAAGTGATCATGGAAGGGAATTTGAAAAAGTCGAATTTGAAAAATATTGTGATTAAATTGGAATCCTCCATAATTTTTCGACTCCTGAAATTCCTCAATAAAGTGAAGTGGTTGAAAAAAAAAATTATATATATATATTAAATAAAATTTGGAACTCTTGAACAAAAGGCAAGAACATTGATTTGTAAAAACAATTTGCAAAATTCGTTTTGGGCCGAAGCCATTAAAACCACTTGTTATATTCAAAATAAAGCTTTGATATGCTAATTTTGAAGAAAACACCTTATAAACTTTACAAGAGAAGAAAACCAAATATTGCATAGTTAATTTGGACGTAAATGCTTTATTCATGACTATGGTAAAACCAATCCTGGTAAATTTGATCCAAGAATGGAGGAAGGTACATTCATTGGATATTTTCTTACTTTCAAAGCATATGTCTATAATAAAGGGTCAATGGTAATAGAAGAGTCTATACATGTCATATTTATTGAAACTAACAACTTGTCCTCTAGAATTCCTTGTGATGGTGATGATATAGTGATCAAACTAACAAACATCACACCCTCGTCCGTGGAGCAAGAAAATGCTCAACTTGGAGCTCCCATGGATGAACTGAAAGGAATGGTCGATAATGTAGAATCAAAAGAGGATTAGAAATTCTTGAAGGATAGCCCAAAAAGACAAATCATCGGTGATCCCTCCCAATGTGGTAAGAAATAAGAAAGGTTAGTAACTAAACGGTGTGACTAAGAAGATGGTATGACTATGAAGAGGCTTTTACACCTAGATTTGACGTTATTAGACTCTTACGTGCCTTTGCTTCTTTTATAAATTTTAAACTTTTTCAAATAGATGTGAAAAGTACATGATTGAATGGCTTTTTATTAGAAAAGAAGCTTATATTGAACAACCACTTGGTTTTGAGGATAACAAATTTCCCAACCATGATTTTAAACCAAAAAAAAAAAAAAAGAGGCTCTCTATGGATTGAAACAAGCTCCTACAGCTTGGTATGAAAGATTGAGTTCCTTTTTAATGCAAAAAGAATTTTTAAGAGGAAAAGTTGACACCACATTTTACTCAAACACTTTAGAAAAGATACTCTCATTGTGCACATTCATGTTGATAGTATAGTGTTTGGTGCTACTAACCCATCTTGTTGTGAAGAATTTGCAAACCTTATGAGTATGAAATTTGAAAAAAACATGATGAGAGAAATCAACTTCTTCCTTGGATTGCAAATGAAGCAAAACAAGGAAGAAATTTTCATCAAACAAGCCAAGTACATCAAAAAGATACTTAATAAGTTTGGCAAGGAAAATTTCAAAAGCGATTGTAACTCCAGTGAGCTCAGCACTCAAGTTACACACTCAAGTTATACATGAATGAAAAAGGTAAAAAGGTGGATCAAAAAGCTAAATAGAGGTATGATTCGATCCCTTGTCTACCAGTCCATGAATAGGCATGATATATTGTTTAATGTGTGCATATGTGGTTGATTTCATACATGTCTAAAAAGAATCGCAATAATGATTCCATGAAAAGAAATTTTTTTTTTGATGCCTAGTTGGTACTTAGGCTTCTTCTATCCAAGTATGATTTCCTAGATCTAGTTCGATATAATAATGTGAATTTTGCTTGTTTCAAAGTGGACTAGAAATTGAATTGTGAACTTGTTAATTTATTGGTCATGCATCAGTACCATAGTTAAAGGAACATTGCCTCATCCTCCGTAAAGATCAAGTACATTACTTGTGCAAGTCATTGTGCTAAAATATCTTGGTTAATGCATAAATTTGATGATTAAGCCATTCATATTGATCATGCTCTTATTATGCATTACAATGCATTACAATGCTATTACAATATGCTAAACCAAATCTCCGACTCAACATTTTAGAACCAATCAAATAGAGGTAGATGTCATATAATTCGTGATCATTGCTTAAAGGAGAGGTCGTAAAATTTGTGCCCACAAATAATCAACGACTAGCTAATTTTACTAGGCCTCTATGTGGAACTAATTGGTGATACAAAAAAAAAAAAAAAAAAAAAAAAGAGGTGAAACTGTTCTTAACCTATCAAGCTACATATATAAAAACTACTTTTACATTTTGAACTTCGATATATAAATCCCCTCCCTTATTGCTTTTTGTTGATGACAAAAGGGGAGAGAGATTGATGTTGTTTATGTCAGTTTGAATATTGGACAAATCTTTCTTTATCAAAATATGTGATATATCATGAATAGAGAGAAATATCAAACACATTGCATTGAATTGATTTTCTCTATTTTTTTGTTGATGACAAAGGGGGAGAGAAATTGGTGTTTAGTTGATTCATGCTTAATTGTGTCATACTACAAAGATGATGCTAGGTGTAAGTTAATTGAACATCTAACCCCAAGAACACTTCTATCATGACATGAAGTATGTGTTTGATTGAGAAATATTGAAAATAATGACGATATTAATATATCGAATGTATGATTCCTAAAATGCATCAATTTAGGGGGAGCAGTTGAGTTTAAACCTTAATCATGATATAAATTGCTCCATAAGTTTATGGTCAAGTGTATGCTCTAGTAAGTGAATACGTTTATGGTGAATTCTATACTTGAACTACCACATTTTCAAGAGAAAGTGCCAAATGTTTGTCATCATAAAAAAGGGGGAGATTGTTAGCCCTAAAGCCAATATTATTGTAATTTTGATGATAACAACCATTTAGGTCATGGAATTTAAATTGTTCTAATCTTATTTTTAAGTGACTTATAAGAAAACCAGGAATATCAAGATTAATCTTGGATATAAAGCTTTCCAAAAGATGATAAATTAAGAATAAAAGAGATAAAAGTTGAAGAGAAGATTCATCCAAATTAAAGAGAACGTGATCCGAGTCTAAGCATCCTAAAGTTATTTATTTTTATTGTCTAGGACTTAGGATCGGGATATATCAATTGAGTCTTAAAAAATTGTTTTTGAAAAATATTTTAAAAAGTTGATTTATCAAATTTTATTTGAAAAATTTTCAAGTCAAAATTAAACCAATCAAGCTTATCAATTAAAATATTTTTTAAGATTGGTACTTTGAAAAGTATGATCAAATCAAATAAAGATAAAATTTTAATGGGTGATGAATTAGTTTGATTTATGGAACCACTCATTTTTATGATCAAAGTTAAGTGGGAAATAAATTCAAAAAAATAGAACAAATATAGCAATCAATCAATCAATTTTCTAACTTAGGGAATGTGATAAAAGTATCCCACCAATAAAGAAATTGATTAAAACGTGTAAATGCACCCGGGTAGGTTGACTGTTGACAGACAGATGGTATGTGTTGACACACAGCCTTACAGTAGCCACTAACAGCTGCTGTGTGTCGACACACAGCCCTTGTGTGTCGAAAACAGACTAAAAAAAGCTCAAAACAACTACTTTTGACTTGATTTCTTTCCAAACCCTTTTCCCAACTTTTTGAACATCTTTTTGGCCCTCATTTGCTTATAAATAGGGCTTGAATGCTTTGGTTGAAATATTCCAACACTCTCTAAGCATTCTTTGGTAAAAGTTCTCTTACACTCTTGCGCTTTAACTGTTTGATTTCAAGTTTTGTTTAAGGTTTTTTTTAAGCATCACTAGTTCTCTTATTGTTGATCATTGAGCTTAATTGGCATATCCTTAGCTTTGAATAAGCCTGATCAATTGCCAATTCACTCTTGAAAGAGTTAAAAGTCTCATTGCTTTAATTCTTCCATTACTTTATTTCTATTACTCATTGTAAAGGTTAGATCCTAACCCTACTGCTACAAAAGGATCGGTTCCCAAGGGTTGGTCTTGAGCCTACGTATAAAAACACCGGTTGTCATGGTTGGATCCTAAGCCTGTTTTCAAAAAGGATCATCGAGCTTAGTTAGAGGCTCAAGTGACTAAGAGTAGTTACTTGAGAAGTGGACTAGCTTACGGTTTGGAAGTGAACCACTATAAAAATATTTGTGCATCCTATTTATTTTTGTCTTTATCTTTTTCATTTCACATTTATTGTTTAGCTTTTAATTAAATTTTTGGTTCATAAATTTAAATTTTTATTTATCACTAAAGAACCTAATTCACTCCCCCTCTTAGGGTACTCTTTGGACCTTCACATTTCATACCCGTGGCGGGTAATAAGGCGGGTATGAGTATAGGATTTGGGCGGCGGGTACGGGTATGGAGGAGGCACCCCCCATGCTCGCCCCGCCCCATTGCCATCCCTACCTCTAAATATGATTGGAAAATATTTTTCATAATTTATTCTTGCCATTGCATGCCTGTCTAAATTTTTTTATTATTGGCTGGTTTAAGTTGAATCTTACTTGAGGACAAGCAAGGTGTGGGTTTGTGGATGTTGGCGTGCCTCATTTTTTACATACTTTATTTCCCATTCATGTGACATATTCGGTTTTTACATGAGAGCTCTGTTATAATATAGGCACATCTATGCTTGGAACACATCGGAGCAAACAAAGATTGAATAGTGGTAAAATCAGGCATTACTTAGGTATATTTGAAGACTATTCTGAGAAACCCAACCACCTGTGCAAAAGAAGGATTAATTGGGTCGAAATTCGGCAAACCAAATACATCTCGTAGCATTTCGGCATTAACTCGACCTATCGGCACGGAGAATAGATCGATCAGCTGCTCATAGTAGGACAGACCCTATAGTGAGCAAGCTAATCAATCGGCCAATGGCATCAATCGATCAACATCTTACAGAAGGCTCACCAATCGATCTGCTCAAACTGCCAATCGATCGACGTTGGATTTGCGACGTGACTCCTAGGTCATGCCACAGCTATAAATAAAGAGAAGAAAACTCATTTTTTTCCATCTTTTCCCACGTCTTCTCTCCTTCTATCTTTCCCAAAGCCGCTACAACATCCATCACGCTCTCAAACGCCACAGCACGAGTGGTCGGAGTGCTTGGAGTATTCAAGTTCGGATTAGCATTAGCACAGATTAAGGGAGTCTTCTCTTTCCATTTTACTCATTATTTGTCTTTTACTTGGATTTTATGATGTGTAAACTCCCATGGAGGATTAGACATTTTTA
Source organism: Simmondsia chinensis (assembly GCA_018398585.1). Lineage (NCBI taxonomy): Eukaryota > Viridiplantae > Streptophyta > Magnoliopsida > Caryophyllales > Simmondsiaceae > Simmondsia > Simmondsia chinensis. Next base: position 7,308,685 of record JAGTTD010000011.1, read on the forward strand.
GTTTCGGGATGAAGGATGTGTAGTCGTTCGTATCCCAATTTTGTATTTTGCTTAACGATGATTTAATTATGTTATATTTGCACCCATGTGAGGAATTATTCATGATTGTCTGGTATTTCTGTATGTGTGTTTGTAGCCATGTTTAGATTTCTAGTATTTTAGTGATTAGTCTTGTACTTGTACCCTGACAGTAACATAACAGGTTTTTACCCGTGGTTAGGATTGAGATTGTACTCAACCCTAAACACAATCTTTTATATATTTAATATTGAATTAGGAGAAACAAAGGAATTAAATCGTGCTAATGAGATAATCTATGCTACACTTAGGGGGATAAGATAGGTTATGCCTTTAAACTAGTTCATTACCCTAAGCCCTAGTTTATATACTAAGCCAGGTTTAGAGCTTATAGCCTAAGTCCTTCAAATTATCATCCAAGGTAAAATATAATAACGGGATATGTGTAGAGCTACCGGAATTCAGCCCAAGGCTAACCTGAATCAAATTGACATCCTTTTCTACTATTTTAATTATTTTTGCTTAGTTAATCGCTTGACTTAACCACAAAAACTGATTTCAATTGCTCATTAATCATTAAGTCTGACTAAACATTGATTCCCTGTGGATACGGCCCGTATAATCGATTAAGCTGCAGCGATCTCATACGCTTGTGAGTAGACGGTTTTGAAACAACATTTAAAATCACATTGGTCACCCAACTCTTAATAAAAGCATCATTTAGTCAACGAAGTACTTTAAAATGGATAAATTAGTCACCCAAGTAATAAGTTGGAAATTTTATCACCTAACTTTAAATGACAACTTTTTTTCGTCCCTCATGTGAATTAAAAATGACAAAAAAATTTAGCATCTAAATGAAAAAAAAACTAATTTAATTATGTTTTTGACTTATTTATTTCATTGGTCCTCATATTTTCTTTTCAAAGTCTATGTTCTATTTGAAACAAATTGGTGCACATATGGCTATTAATGTTGGGTAAAAATTAAAAGGTCATAAATAAAGTTTGACATTATATAAAACTTGATAAAATATTTTTAAAAAAATGAGAATTCAAAGAATATTTAAAAAAAAACAAGAATCAGCAAATGACAGATGCATTAAAAATGATGAAGATCAATTTGGTAAAAAAATAAAATATTTTTTAATTCTTTCATTGGTTCTCAGTTTTCTAAAAATATTTTCTAATGTTTAACGTATTTGATATTTTCTTGATTCACATTTTTTTATAATATTTTTTTCATGTTTTATTTAGTGAAATTATCAATTAGATACATTAAGGTTTGACGAGTTATCACCTAGGTACCATAAAGTTTTAATATATATAATGGAGATGTTTAAATATTTTATCATTTAGGCACCCTAAGTTCTAAAATTTTATCAATCAAGCACCCTTTTTTGGAAATGCGATAGAATTCTGTTGGAAAATGCTAAAATAGAATATGATTCTAATAGTATAGTATATTTATTAGAATTTGATTTTTTTTTTTTTGCCAAAAAACACTAACATGACACCTGATTTCGAAATTTTTTTCCAAATTGATCTTCATTATTTTTAATGACCTGGCATTATTGATCCTTAATGTTCCTTGAATTCTCATTTTCTTTAAAATATTTTATCAAGTTTTATTTAATGTCAAAGTTGGTTTGTAATTTTTTAATTTTTACCTGATGTCAATAGCCACATATGTGCACTAGTTTGTTACAAATAAAATTGTTGGCCCTAAAGGCCATTTATATTAAAATTTTGATGAATACAATTATTTGGTGAGTCATTATGCTTAAGTTGTTGTAATCTTATTTGAAAGTGACCCATAAGAAATGTAGGAAAAATTAAGAGTAATCATGGTGATACCAAGCTTTCCAAGATGGTGGATCAAGAGGAAAAGAAATCAAAGTTGAAGAGAAGAGAACGAGATTCGTGTCCAAGTGCTTTAAATCATTTACTTTTATTTTCTAGGACTTAGGATCGAGATATATCAATTGAGCCAAATCTCAATATTGATATGTGATTCCCTAACAAAAATATTTTTGAAATACTTTTGAAATTTGATTTCAAAAATTTATTTGAAAATTATTGAAGTCGAAATTCAAGCAATAGAGTTTGTCAATAAAATATTTTTCAAGATTGGTATTTTGTAAAACAAAATCAAATCAAACAAGATCAAATTCTAAGTAAGTGAGTTTTAGCTTGATTGAATCAATCAATTGTTGAATGAGCAAAATGAAGGAAATTAATTCAAAAATTAAGCTAATATAGCAATCAATTAACCAATCATTTTACTTAGCTAATATGGTAAATCAACGAATCATTCAAGCCAATTGATGAAAAATGTTCAAATCCATCCAGGCATACTGAGTGTCGACACATAGACATACAATAGCCATCCGAAGCTGCTGTGTGTCAACACACATATCAGAAAAAGCTCCAAACAGTTACTTTTAACTTGATTTTTTTTTCTAATCTTTTTTCCAACATTTTGAATGTTCCCTGGGCTCTCATTGGCCTATAAATAGGGTTTGAATGCTTTGGTTTAAATCATCCAACACTCTCTAAACATTCTTTAATAAAAGGCACTTTCTTATTCTTTAACGGTTTGGTTTTAAGTTTTGTTTAAAGTTTTTCTTAAGCGTCAGTAGTTGTTTTTATTGTTGATCATTGAGCTTAATTGGAATATGTTTAGTTTTGGCTAAGCTTGATCTATTGTCAATTCACTCTTGAAAGAGTGAAGAGTCACATTGCTTTAATTCTTCCATTGCTTTATTTCAATTATTTATTAAAAAGGTTAGATCCTAAGCCTACTGTCACGGGATGAATGCAGATCACCCATGCGGCGCCTAGGCCCCCTGAGGCTAGGGCTGGGGCTAGCCAACCTTGTATGGTCAACAAGCAACAATATACCCCTGAAGAGATGAAATACACGGCGTACTAAGGAACGTACCTGCATTCGACATATGCACATTAGCACCAGACAGGCTGTGAAGACCCCATATGGCATATGGTTGCTTATTGAACGCCGAGGACAATATCAGCAAAAGGCGGCTCATGACATTCTCCCCCACCCAATTTCGCAGACGTCCTCGTTGCGGGTGATGGTACTGCCCATCGTCGCTACCCTACATCTCTAACAGCCTTGATTGGTCACGGGATGACCACATCGTCATCCCCTCTCGTGTGACACTTATGGCATACCTTCAATGCTTACCCAGCGATAAGCAGTGCACTCAAAGCGCCATCTGCCAACTCCATGCACCAAAGTGCGCCACGTACACATCTCACGTGAACAATGCTTGTTGACACTTCGCTTCCGCACTCTACCCCACAGGATCGGTTCAATCTCCACGCTGCAAGCCAGCCAAACGGTTAGCCACCCTAACCAACACCTGCCATGGTGCGCCTCTGTCACACCTGGAATGCAAGCCACTCCGTCCCCATGTAGTGCTCCCACCACACGAGGAGTGTCCATCCCCATGGACAAACCCGCTCGACACACCTGGGATGCAAACAACTCCCACACCCAAGGAGTGTTTACCACCACAGACAAGCCCGCTTCAAAGACGGCTACTTACTCGCATATTATGAGCCCCGCTCTAATACCACTTATCACGAGATGAACACAGATCACCCGTGCGGTGCCGAGGCCCCCTGAGGCTAGGGCTGGGGCCAGCCTACCCCCTGTGGTCAACAAGGAGCAATACACCTCTGAATAGGCGAAATACACAGCATACTAAGGAACGTACCTGCATTCAACACATGCGTATTAGTACCAGACAGGCTATGGAGACCCCATATGGCATATGGCTGCTTATTGAGCATCGAGGACAATGTTGGCTAAAGGTAGCATGTGACACTGCGGTTGCAAAAGGATTGGTTGTAAAGATTGGGTTTTGGGCCTACATACAAAAAGACAAGTTGTAAAGGTTGGATCCTGAGCCTAGTGTTAAAAAAAGATCATCAAGCTTAGTTAATGGCTCAAGTAACGAAGAGTAGTCATCTGAAGAGTGGACTAGCTTCCGAGTAGGAAGTGAACCATTATAAAAATCGTCGTGCATCCTTTTGTTCTTGTGTTTACTTTTTATATTTTGCATTTATTTTTTATCTTTTAAATCGTTATTTGGTTCTTTAAATTTAAATTTTATCTTATCATGAAAGCACCTAATTCACACCCCCTCTTAGGTTGCCCTTTGGGCCTTCAATTGGTATCAAAGCTAGTACTTTTTTTTGGTCTGACAACCTTAGAGTGATCCTTATGGCACCCATTGCACCTATTTTGGTCGAGGGTCAATCAACTGAGAAGCCTCCACTTTGTGACGGTAAAAATATTTTCTATTGGAAACTTAGGATGAGACTTTTTGTTATGTCTATTGATTTTGATTTGTGGCTCATAACAAAAAATGGTGATTTGGCTCCTGCAATGAATAAAGGAAATGCAATTCTTGATGAATTTGAAAATGAGCTTATTTAACACGACAAAACAAAGCTTGAAAAAAATGCTAAAGCTCAATTCCAATTATTATGTGCTATTACTTCTAATGTGTTTAATCATTTCAAAAGTTGCAAGATCGCAAAGGAGATTTGAGATAAACTAGAAGCCGTATTTGGAAGAGAGTCCAATGAAGAATCCCCTCATACAAGTGAAGAGGAGCAAGTGGATTCGTGTGTCATGGCCATTGAATCTAAATAAGAATAAGAACTTAAAGAATGAGGTAAATGATTTATCTTATAATGAGCTCATAGATAGTTTTCGTGAATTATGTGGTGTGTTCTAAAAATAAAGAAGCAAATATTCTTCTAAGAAAAATGAGCTACAAAAAGAGTCAAACCAATGTTTAGTGTTTAAGCTTGAAAATGAATCTTTGAAAGAAAAAATAGAGTCATTAAATAATCAAGTTGAAATATTAATCAATGAGAAGCAATTCTTGGAAGAAAGGCTCATTTCCAATGAAAGTAAAAATGAAGAATTTAAAGAAGATGAATTATTACTTAAAGAGAATGAGTAAAGAACAAGTAGAAGAACTCTAACAAATTTCAAGTAATTTTCTCAAGGGTCATGAAACACTTGAAAAAAAAATACTCTCTTTTCAAAGATCTTCTTACAATAAAGAGGGAATTGGCTATAGCAGAAATGCTCGAAAGAAAAAATTGAATATACTTTTCGTCAAAGCCTCCTCACCATTGATAAACTCTATAAGATGTCATTATTATGATGATCATGGGCATGTCGTGCATCAATGTCCTTTTAAAAAGAATTTGAGAAAAACCAGGATGGTTTGGGTTCCAAAAGGATCTTGACCACCAAAAGACAAGACTAACAACGAGGGACCCAAGAAGATTTAGGTACCAAAAGATTGTTAAGTTATGTAGGTATGTTTGAAATTGGAGAAGAAAAATCAAATAGTGTTTGGATAGTAGTGTCATAAGTTTTACAACCGAAGAACAATAGATGAACACTTTTATCAAACCAACGAAAGTATCTATCACTTTTTGTGACAACAAGAAAAGAAAAATTCTTTGTATTCGTAATATTGCCCCTAACTCTTCTCCTTGCATATATGATGGTTTACTTTTTGATGGTTGATGTGATTTTAAAGTGTGTTTAAAAACTAGGTACTCATAAGCGTACGAGATCATCGTAGCTAAATCGGGTATAGGGTCATATCCATATGGAATAGGAGTTAAGTTGGATTTAATTACTAATGAGCTGTTGAATTTTCGGGCTTTGTTGATTATTTGGGCAATTAACTAAATGAAACAATAAATTAAAGATGTCAATTCGATTGAGGTTAGTTTAGGGAATGAATTCAGGATAGCTTTACTTGTATCCTGTCATCATATTATACTATAAAAATGATTTAGGTGACTTAGGTTACAAGCAGTAAGCCTGTGCTAATATTTAAACTAGGGCTTAGGGTAATGAACTAGTCTAAAGGCATAACCTATCATATCACTCTAAGTGTAGCATATGTTATCTCATTAGCAATACTTATTTCCTTTCTTACTCCTAATTTAATATTAAACCTGAATTAATACTTAAACTAGGGCTTAGGATAATGAACTAGTCTAAGGGCAATCCATCTTAACCGTAGATGTATCATGGATTATCTCAATAGCACTAACAAATTCCTTTGTCACTCCTAATTAAGTATTAATTCGTATAAGACATTGCATTTAGGGTTTGGGACAACCTCAACCCTGATCACGTGCGAAAACCAATTATGTTATGGTCTAGGCTACAAGCTCTTAGACTAACGCTATAATTTGGAGATCTCAACATGGCTACAAGCACACACAAAGAAACACCAAACACAATTATAAATTCTCCACAGGGTGCATATATAACATAACACAAATCCATTGTCAAAAGCGTAATATAACTCCGGGATACGGGGGGCTACCCGCCCTTCATTCCTAAACTACAAGTCTACTCCTACATAGGAGTTTTACACACCATTCAAATAAAAAAAAGATAAAGCAATGAATAAAAACTAAGGACTTGAAGACTCCCACAATTTACGTTGACGTTGATCCTCACTTTGATCCTTCCAGCACTCCGACCACCTGCGCTTCGGCATTTGAGAACCTCTTGGATCTCATAGCGGCTTTGGGAAGGAGAGGAGAAGAGGAGGCGTGGTAAAAGATCCCCAAATTAGGTCAATTTATGTATTTAAGGAGTGGCGATGTGTTGCGGTGTGTCTCACGGCCCTCCCCATCTCTCCTTCCATACATAGTTTTATAAATAAATAAATATATAATATAATATAATATATAATATATTCACCATCTACAAGACTTATTTGAGTTACTGAATTATGACCCGATTGATCCTTCTTTTCCACACGTGGTCGGGTTTCTCACAGTAGTCTTCAATTATGCCTCGATTACACTTGATTTTGCCACTTTTCAACCTTTGTTTGCTCTATTGCCCTATAAGCCAAAATGTAACTAGATTACAAAAAAACACACATGTAATAGCCGAAGAAATAAGAAATAAAATATGTAAATATGAAGTACATCAATGGTCTTATACATAATTTTCTTTACATTACTATGTGATAGAGTTTATTGTGTGCAATCTAGAGTCATTCAAATATATAGTGGCGTATGTTTAAATGAATGAATTATTACTTGATCAATTAGGATATGATAATGTCTATATGATTGATCTTGCATGTATGAACTTTGTAAAATATTCTAGTGTCTTGGATGAAAATGATCATTGGATTTGAAATAGAAGATTTGAATATGCTAGTATGGACTTAATTTCAAGACCTTTGAAAAATGATCTTATTTGACGAATACCAAAGCTTAATTCGAAAAAGATCTACACTTCAATGTGAAACAAACAAGATCTTCATTCAAATCCCATGATATAGTTTCTATCTCATGGCATCTTGAACTTTTGCACATAGACTAGTTTGATCATACTAGATATTTAAGCCTTAGTAAAAAAATGTACGAACTTGTAATTATTGATGATTACTCCCATTTTTGTTGTCACTTATTTCTTTCTCATAAGAATGAAGCCTTTGAAAATTTTGAAAAGTTTTGCAAACAAGTGCAAAATGCAAAATATTTGAAAATCGTTTCAATTAGAAGTGATCATGGAAGGGAATTTGAAAATGATAATTTTGAAAAATATGTGACTAAATTGAAATCCACCATAATATTTCAACTCCTAAAATTCATCAATAAAACAAAGTGGTTTTTTTTTTAAAAAAAAAAAAAAAATGAAATTCTTGAAGAAATGGCAAGAACCATGCTTTGTGAAAACAATTTGCAAAATTCTCTTTGGGCCAAAGCTATTAATGCCACTTAGTGCATTCTAAATAAGGTTTTGATAAGTCCTATTTTGAAGAAAATGCCCTACAAACTTTACAAAGGTGGAAAATCAAATATTGCATATTTCAAGCCATTTGGGAGTAAATGCTTAATCCACGACTATGGTAAAATGAATCTTGGTAAATTTGATCAAGAATGGATGAAGGCATATTCATTGATTATTTTCTTACTAGCAAAATATATAGAGTCTATAATAAAAAGTCAAGGGTAGTAGAAGAGTCTATACATGTGGTTTTTTATGGAACTAATGTCTTATCCTTTAGAATTTCCTGTGGTGATGATGATATAGTAATCAAATCAATAAACATTACACCATCATATAAGGAACAAGAAAAGGATAAATCTAAAGCTCCAATGGATGAACCGAAAGGAAATGATCAAAATATAGAATCTAAAGAGAAAGACTTGCCACGAGGTTGGAAATTCTTGAATGATCATCCAACAAGTCAAATCATTGGTGATTCCTCTCAAGGTGTAAGAACAAGGCATGTATTGACAGCATATTGCCATCTAGCCGCATTTATTTCTCTTGAAGAACCCAAGAACATAGAAGAAGCTCTCGATGACGCAAATTAATCCTGGCAATGCAAGAAGTGCTAAATCAATTCAAGAGAAATGATGTATGAGAACTTGTGGATAGACCTCAAGATGATCAAGTCTCGGTACCAAATGGGTCTACTGTAACAAGAAAGATGAGGATGGAAATGTGGTAAGCAACAAGGCAAGGTTAGTAACTGAAGGCTATAACCAAGAGGAATGTATAGACTATAAGGAAGCCTTGACTCCCGTTACTAGATTAGAAGTTATTAGACTCTTATGTGCCTTTATTTCATTCAAAAATTTTGAACCTTTTCCAAATGGATGTGAAAAATGCATGTTTGAATGGTTTTATTAGAAAAGAAGTTTATGTTGAAAAGTCACTCAATTTTTTGGATAACAAATTTCCAATCATGTTGGCAAACTCAAAAAAGGCTCTTTATGGATTGAAACAAGCTCCTAGAACTTCGTAGGAAAGATTGAGTTCTTTTATAATGCAAAATAAATTTTCAAGAGAAGGTTGAAACCACACATTTTATCAAGCACTCTAGAAGTGACATTTTCATTGTGTAAATATATATTGAAGACATAGTGTTTGGTGCTACTAACCCCTCTATTTGTGGAGAATTTACAAACCTTATGAGTAGGGAATTTAAAATGAGTATGATGGGAGAAATCAACTACTTTCCTTAGATTGCAAATCATGCAAGGCAAGGAAGGAATTTTCATCAACAAGCCAAGTAAATCAAGGAAATGCTTAAGAAGTTTGGCATGAAAAACTCAAAAACAATTGCAACCCCTATGAGCTCAACACTCAAGTTAGACATGGATAAAAAAAAATAAAAAGGCAGATCAAAAAGCCAAATGGAGGTATGATTCGATCCCTTGTTTATTATTCCATGATTAGACTTGATATCTTGTTTAATGTGTGTATGTGTTTGATTTCATACATATCTAAAAAGAATCACAATAATATTCCGTGAAAAGAATTTTTTTCGATGCCTAGTTGGTACTTAGACTTGTTTTATCCAAGTGTAATTTCCTAGATCTAGTTCGATATAATGATATGAATTTTACTTATTTCAAAGTGGACTAGAAATTGAATTGTGAAACTTGTCAATTTATTGGTAATGCATTAGTGCCATGGTTAAAAAAACAAAAGGAACATTGCCTCATCCTCCATAAAGGTCAAATGCATTACTTGTTCATGTCATTGCACTAAAATATCTTGATTAATGCATGAATTTGATATTTAATCATGCTCTTATTATGTGTGATAATGCTAGTACAATATTCTTAACCAAACCTCTGGCTCAATATTTTAGAACCAATCATATAATGGTAGACATTATATCATTCGTGATCACGTGCTTCATGGAGATGTTGTAAAATTTGTGCCCACAAATGACCAGCAACTATACAATTTTACTAAGCCTCTACAACAACAACAACAACAGCAGTCCCAGTGTTGAAGGGCTCTAACGTGAGCAGGGTCTTGGGAGGGTAGAATATACGCAGTCTTACCCCTTCAGGGTAAGACCCTAAAGAGAGGCCGTTTACTAGGCCTCTATATGGAACTAATTGGTGATATTTAAAGAAGGATTAACACGGTGAAATATATTACTTATGTACATTAATATCATATGCATAGTTATATTGAAAATGACTCTCAAAGATTTAACATGGTGGTGTACAATTGTCCAAGTATTCTTATCCAATCTAATAGATATTACTGCTTGGAAACTGTTTTTTAAAGGAAACACCAAAATTGAGTTACCTTTGATCTCTCCAATGTTTGTTTAACTTGAATATTCTCTCACATTATTGTTCATAATTTTGATCAAAGTTGTAAATGTGTTATGAGAATTGCAAGACTTCAAGTTCAAAATCTTGCTTTGTGAAAAATTATTCATGTCCACCTTATTGAGGCACATGGAAATAGTTTTTTTAAAAAAAAGGGGCTAAACATTATATCACAAAAAAAGAGGTGAAACTATCATTTAATATATTGAGTTATATTTGCAAATGGTGCTTTTCTATTTTGACCTTTAATGTATGAATCCCCTCACTTATTGTTTTTTGTTGATGACAAAGAGAGAAATAAGTTGGCGTTTGCTTGCGTATGATGAGTGTCGTAATTTTCTTAAGCATTGGGAGAGATAATGTCTCATTCTTGGTCATTGAGTTTGAACATTATCGCTGTTATGAATTGCTCTATGACCATATTGTGGAATGGATATATTTACGCATACAAATGATTTCATGATGGGGATAGATATATCACGAATGGTGAGTGAAATTCATTTATTGTCTTTTTGTTGATGACGAGGGGGAGAGAAGGTGGTGTTTGCTTGATTATTGAATGTTTAACTCCTATAATGCATCAATATTTGAATTTCAACCATGTCATGAAATTGGTGTTTATGCTATGAAGTTGGTGTTTATTTGGTTTATTCAAGCATTGATGTTGATGTTAAGCTATTAAATGTGTATTTCCTAAAATACATCAACTTATGGGGAGCAACTGAGTTTGAACCTTAATCATGATATAAATTGCTCCATGAGTTCATGGTCATGTGTATCCTTCGATAAGCGAATGCTTTTATGGTGAATTCCATGATTCAACTTTTACATTTTTAAGACAACAACAACAACAACAATAACAGTCCCAACGCCTTGCGGCTCCCGCATAACGCGGGGTCTGGGGGGGTGATGTACGCAGCCTTACCCCTTCCGATAGGAAAGGAGACTGTTTTCGGGGACCCCCAACCTCGAGTGGTTGAATTCCTGCAAATAAACCATCAATTCATCAATCGTGCATAAAAAATAAAAAAAAAATAAAAAAAAGGAGGAGAAGAAGAGGAAGAAGAAGAAGGAGGAGAAGAAGAAGAGGAAGAAGATCGAGGTCTAAGCTAGCCTAAGAGTGTTACACTACAGGTTATGCTCGCCTACGGAACTTAAACTACCAGCCACTCCCCGCCCTACTCTACTCTGCTATCTCCGCGACTCTAATACTAGCCCTCCAACGTGTCCTATCTAAGGCCATCTCCTCTCTTAGGTTTAGGTGGGTTAGGTCTTGACGAATCGTCTCCAGCCAACTCTTCTTTGGTCTGCCCCTCCGTCTTCTGCTTAGCGCTGTGTTGAGCTGTTCACACCGCCTGACTGGGGCTGAAGTCGGTCTTCTGCTGACATGTCCAAACCATCTTAGGCGTTGCTCCCTCAATTTGTCCTCTATCGAGGCTACACCCAACTTGCCTCGTATCACATCATTCCTAATCCTATCCTTTCTTGTGTGGCCACACATCCAACGTAATATCCTCATCTCTGCCACCTTCATCTTCTTTGTTTGATTTTGTTTCATTGGTCGACACTCTGCCCCATATAGCATAGCCGGTCTTACTACCGTCTTATAGCACTTTCCCTTTAACTTTAGCGGGAACTTTCTATCACACAGCACCCTGGATGCCATCCTCCACTTCTGCCAGCCTACTTTAATCCTGTTGCTGACATCCTCATCGACTTCACCATTCTGGTGTATCATGGATCCCAGATATTTGAAGTTCTCCTTGCTTGATATGGCTTGTGTTCCAATCTTAACCTCCTCGGTGCTGTCCGTGGTGGAGCGATCGAATTTGAATTTCACATACTCGGTCTTAGATCTGCTAATCCTTAAACCCCTGGGTTCTAATGCACCTCTCCACAGCTCCAGCTTCTCGTTTATGTCCGCACGGGACTCTCCTACCAGAACTATGTCGTTTGCAAAGAGCATGCACCAAGGTACCTCCCCTTGGATATGTCTAGTGAGCTCGTCTATCACTAGAATGAACAGGAAGGGACTCAAGGCAGAATCCTGGTGGACCCCTACGGTGATAGGGAAAGAGATTTTGATGATAACAATCATTTAGTGAGTCATTACGTTTATATTGTTTTAATCTTATTTGAAAGTGACACATGAGAAAAGTAGGAAAAATCAAGGATAATCATTATGGTACCAAGCTTTCAAAGATGATGGATCAAGAGGAAAAGAGATTAAAGTCGAAGAGAAGATTGATCTAAAATGAAGAGAACCAGATCAGAGTCTAAGTGCATTAAGTTATTTATTTCTATTTTCTAGGACTTAGGATCGGGATAATCAATTGAGTCAAAATAGTGATATGTGATACTCTAACAAAAATATTTTTAAAATAAGATTTTCATATTTTATTTGAAAAATATTCAAGTCAAAATTCAAGCCTATCTTGTTTGTCAATAAAAATATTTTTCAAGATTGGTATTTTGAAAAACATGATCAAATCAAGCAAGTTCAAATTCTAACTGGGTGAGTTTTTAGCTTGATTGAATCAATTAATCTTTGAATGAGGAAAATGAAGGAAATTAATTAAAAAATTAAGCTAATATAGTAATTAATTAATCAATCAATTTACTTAGATAATATGGTAAATCAACCAATCAATCAAGCTAATTAATCAAAAAGTTCAAATCCACCAAGGCATGCTGAGTGTTGGCTCATAGAAGGGATGTGTCGACACACAGACATACAGTAGCCATCCGGAGCCGCTGTGTGTCGATACACAGATCAAAAAAAGCTCCAAACAGCTACTTTTGACTTGATTTCTTTCCTAATCTTTTTTCCAACATTTTGAATGTCCTCTAGGCTCACATTTGCCTATAAATAGGGCTTAAATGCTGTGGTTTAAATCATCCAATACTCTCTAAGCATTCTTTGATAAAATGCTCTTACTTTTTTGCGCTTTAACGGTTTGATTTGAAGTTTTGTTTAAAGTTTTTCTTGCACATTGTTTAAAGATTTTGAATGTTCTCTTTATTGTTGATCATTGAGCTTAATTGGCATTTCCTTAGCATCGGCTAAGATTGATCCATTGTCAATTCACTCTTGAAAAAGTGAAGAATCTCATTGCTTTATTTCAATTATTTATTGTAAAGGTTAGATACTGAGCCTACGGTTACAAAAGGATTGGTTGTAAATGTTGGATCTTGAGCCTACGTACAAAAAGACCGGTTGTAAAGGTTGGATCCTGAGCCCAGTTTTAAAAAGGATTATCAAGCTTAGTTGAAGGTTTAAGTGATAAATAGTAGTCACTTGAGGAATGGACTAGCTTCTGGATTGGAAGTGAACCACTATGAAAATCGTTTGTGCATCTTTTTTTTCTTGCATTTACTTTTAATATTTTGCATTTATTGTTTATCTTTTAAATCATCTTTTCTGTTCTTAAAGTTTAAATTTTATTTTATCACGAAATCACCTAATTCACTCCCCCTTTAAGGTGCTCTTTGGGCCTTCAAAAACATAGATTTTGAAAAGAAAATATGTGGACTAATGAAATAAATTATTTAAAACATAATTGAATTAATTTTGTATCATTTTTAAATCACTTTAGTGACCAAAATGAGTTGTTATTTAAAGTTGGAAGATTAAATTTCCAAATTATTACTTGGGTGACCAACTTGTCCATTTTAAACCAGTTAAGTGATTAAATGAAACTTTTATTATGAGTTGGGTGACTAAGTATTTCAAAATGCAACACGGGTGCCAAATTTGTCCATTTTAAATCACTTGGGTGACTAAAAGGGGTTTCTATTTGGAGATTAGTGACTAAATCTTCTAAAATTTGACTTCGGTGACCAAAAGGTCTATTTTGGGCAACTTTGGTGACCAAAATGGGACTTAAGTCTACACAAACACACACACACACATATGATAATAATCTAGTTTATCAGTTATAACATATAAATATAGTTATTTAAAATTTAAACACATACCATGCATCACACGGGAAAACTCTAGTTTTATTATATTTAACTTTTTAATGGTATATGAAAATGATTGGACACTCATATGGGAATTAATTTGGATTCGAACACCCAAATAAGAGTTAATTTGGATTGTACATTTGAGGGGAATAAATTTAGCATTGCCAACGATAATGATACCATTAAAATATAGGGTTATTTAATTTTTAGTATCGTGATGTTTGTGGAAATAATAAAAATGTCTACATTTATTTTTGAGTACCTATTCACACCCCAAACTTGATGGCGTTTAGATGACTACATTTAACGATAGAAGGATCGTGCTTGTCACGTGGGGCCATGCTCGAGGCATGAATGACTTCTAAAAATAGAAAAATATGGCGTCTTGAGCCTTACTGCTTTGAGAGTTAAAAGACCTTAAACAATTAACACTACCAAGGAAACTGCAAGCAAGACAGTTTTTTGGCTCGAGTCAGTTATTTGGAATGTATATCAAGGAATGCCTCAAGCATATCTAGAAGGAAACAGATGGACATGGAGCATTTAGAAGGACCTCGAGTGCCTGTGTTTAGGCATGTACAAAGCCATTTCAACGAAAGAAAGGAGAATTGAGGCAGAACGTGAGGCAAATATGCCAATTATTCAAGATGCAATGGTTAGAACTTAAGTCTATAAATAAGAGACACTATTTGTCTGGTAAATGGTCCAACACCAACATCATAAAATGTTTTCAAGTTTTCTTTTACAACACACTTCTGCTTTATTTGTAGGAGTAGCATAACTTTAATTAGCATAGTGTAGCTTGTTTTGCTGTCATCTAGGCAATTTACTTATTGGGTTTTTGGTTTGAACTCTTTGTTTAAATCTGTTGCCACATTTGAGGGATTAAGAATTAAGTCATTAGCTCAAGGCTTTCAAGGCTAAGTTTTGTGCTTAATTGTGTCGGTTTTAACCCAGGTGCCACTGCTTAGTGAGTTAGATGAATCTAGGTTTGAGTCATTGTTTTAGGGCTTTGATGGGAAAGGCTAGACCTTGAATCTAGTGACCCAAATATGGTTTGCTCCCTCTAAATCTTGTCAAGCTTTAACTTATTCGAGTTACCATAAGTCTGGGGTGGGAGGCTAAAATTTTTGTAGACTCAGGCTTGTGAGTGGACCATTGTGTTCTTGAGCTTGTCTCCATTCCAATTCCTAGCTTTTAAGTGTATGAGGTATTGTGTCTATGGGCTTCGCTCCATCACCCCAACTGTCACTTGAGTCGAGTCCATCTCCCTCTTTTTTCTTGTCAAATCATTAAACCCAAAAAGCATAAAAATATATAACTTAACTCTAGTAAATTAGAGCAAGTGTAGAATCCACATTATAATTGCAAACTAAAGTCGGATTCACCAAATGCATCAACCCTATTTAGAGGTGATTGATTAAGGTCAAACAGGTGCCGTTCGTAAATTGGACTCACTCCCAAGTCGAGGCGGCCCCCTTTTGCATGTTTGTTTGATTTTGTACTCACGACGACCACACACATAATAAAACAGAGAAAAGGAGCAAACACACCTTTTGGCCAACATAGTGGAAGACACGATACGAGACATTTTAGTCGATAATCCCATCTTGGATTATCATAATGTAATCTCAAACCATTTTCCAATGGTACGCACCAGGAGAGCTAGCTGTCTCGAGTTTGAGGAATTGGAAGGGTTGTCCTTGATTGGGCCACCACTTGAGCACCTTTTAGACCAAAGTCTTATTTCGCGAGGGAATGACACTAGTTACAACCGCGATAACGATAGCCAAGGTTACGAGGACATCCCAGAAGTTGAACGTATTGGGCTTAATAGCTACTCTCAAAAGAGTTTATGGACATGATCAAATGTTGAATGGAACTCACAGATCAAAGACTTGAGCAGGCTTTAAGAGGGGCTCAAGAAAAACAACATATAGAGACAGAATGCACAGACTTGAATGAACGAAAGGGTTCATAGTGATAGGGTCCTGGTTGAAATGAATGGAGCTTTATCTTCCATCGCTAACCTCATAGTGATATATGGGCAAGAGAGGTGGTAGTTGAAGTTGAGCCTATCTTGGAAAGGCAGGCTAACCTATAATGGCTTAGTTCAAGCCACTAGGTATGACCTTAGACAATTAAGGCATGTCCTCCCTTCCACAAACCCTACTGGTTATCCTCGTGACGTTCCTTCAAGCTCATGACTACCAGTGAACTTGGGTACAAACGCCGCCTTCAGGAGAGAGGGAACATCACTATGGTTTTTTCGGGTATCATAGGCGTGGACCCAAGCCTTAGAAATGAAAATATGACATTTCAAGTGTCTGGACCCTTAAATTAGGGACACGACTTGGCTTCAAGGGACCTTAACACTAATGTTCAGAATACCCCTGTCCTTGAAACAGGGGGTCAAAGCTATTCATGTCCTCCTCGTGTAGAAGGGACCATCTTAAGGCCTGAGAAAAGCCTCGGGGGTAGTGGACAAGGGCAAGTATCCATTGTTAGGAACTATTGTCCTCCTCCTAGCCCAAAAGTGGTGTATGAGACTAGGGGATAGTAAAATGCACCACATCCCTAGGAGTATTCCTTGAGGATATACCAATTTAGGGTGGCACAACAACCATTGAGCATGGAGGTACCCCAAGTGCCTGCCTCCAACTCAAGGCTTTGTTAGTCCTTACGTAATCGCCAACCAACCAGTTAGCCATATGGACTAAGGATGGTATAATCCAGCTTATGCAGGTTAACACTTGTTTCCTTAGTCCATGGTCATGGGAACTAAGAGATATCCTGCTGATCCTCTCAGAGATCTTTAACCCCTTGGGGGGCATTGATAAGTGCATAATTGAACGCTTAACCTACCTCTCCAAGATCAACTGGCTGCCCTCATTGAGCAAATGTATGGGCCAGACTTTCGAAGGGTCAACGACCCCCTTTATAGTAAGCCGTGCCCTGATCTTATTAACAAGAAATACCAGTTCCCCAGAGGGTACAAGATACTAAAAGTCACTCCTCAAGAGAGGGGAATGTGTTTGCTCTTATACAATTGGCAAGAATCAATTATCGATGCAGAGAGGCAGCTGATAATCTTCGCCTAGAACTAAAGCTATTCCCTAGCTCTTTGACATGGACCATTTTCTAGTGGTACGTAAGCCTACCACCTAAATCTATTTACAATTGGGATGACATGGCCATACAATTTCATGCGCAATTTCTAAGAATGGAACTAGGTACCTTTTTGTCAGGCTTAGCTTGAATGAGGCAAAAGCTAGGGGAATCAATAGAGGATTATGTTAATTGGCTCAAGAGAGCTAGACTAAAATGCACAATGGCTCTCCCCAAAGTTGAATATGCGAAGCTGGATTTAGACAGCTTAGATATTAAGTTTAGAAAGAAATTTGAGGGATCAAATCTCACCAGTATTCTTCAACTGGCCCAGTGCGCCACTAGATACAAGGTTGTCTTGAAAGAAGAAAGCCTTATGAAGAATAGCATGTACGGGACTTACATGCACGAGGTAATAGATGAGGAAGAATCCCCACCTTATGAGATTAATGTTGCCGAATATGCTAATGGACCTCCTGTGATATGTAATCCTTTGGTTAAAAAGGATGTCAGGGCTATGAAGTCTAACCAATCCCAAGACTTAAGAAAGTATTCATTTGACCTCTTAAGAGGTCACATAATATTTGATTGGCTCTAGGCAAATAAAAACTTAAAACCAAAGGGAAACACAAGAAACCTGATCTTAATTCCTAAGAGGAAAGGTTTACTATAAGTGGCATGATTCCTTCACTTACTGAGTGAATGATTGCATCATCTTTAGGAACGTAGTCCAGAATGCCATTAAGGCAAGGGAACTTATTTTTCTTGAAGAAGGGCAAATATGTGTTGAGCAAAACCCATTCCCTAGTCCTATGTCGGTAAATGTTAAAGAGGTAGTTAAGCCTCGAGGCATTCACAGTACTCAAACTGACATAATACCTCGTTGCAGGATGGATGCAGGTAAGGAAAGCATGGCTGTAGCCAACACCTTATTTAAACGACTTATAGAGTAGGGAGTACTCAAGTTCCCAAAGAGTTCTAGTGAATTGGGAAATGAGTTCTGTAAGTGGCACGTTACAATGGAGCACACAATTCCTAAAAAGGTAGTTAGAGAAAGGAACCATCCTCCTCTTAAAAAAAGAGGAAATGTAAATGGGTATATTTCCCAACAAGCACTTGCAGACTGTCTTTGGAACTAAAAAAGAGGTAATCAGGAGGTTTATTGAGCTTAGCCATTCTCATAGTGGGAGCTATAGGAATAGACTTATTTCTAAGATGAAGAAGCTAGAGTTATATCCAAAGGAGACATCAACACCCTAAGGAAAGTCCCATTCTTTGAGAAAACTAGGGATTCCTTTTTAACAGGTTAACTAATCATGAGGATAGGATAACCCAAAAGGAATCCAAAATATCATCTAATTAAAGTGGAAACTAATTAAGGTCCATGACAACCAAGGCAACTACCCTCAGGTGTTTGCTTTGGTAATGTATAAAGGAAAAAAAATGAGCTTAATCAAGAGAATGGTGGATCTTCCAAGCTTACCAAAACACAAAAAAGAAAGTTGATGTGCAAGAAAGAAGCAAAGAGCTCAGGTTGACCCTTGGCTAGTCACGGACCTTCATGGAATGGAACCTAACCATGAGAAAGCTAAAATTAATCACCCAAAGCCTAAGGATCTTGAGGTTCCAAAGGGGAAAGTACCTATAGGGGCCACAAGCTCTAAGAAAGAGCCTCATAGGAAGCTAGAGAGATAGGCAAGTCTTTCATCATCAGATGGCAATGAATCTTAGTGGGATCAATTCACCAAGGACTCATGGGCTTGAAAGTTGTCAGACAGTGAAGGGGAGTTCAATCCTTAGTGTTAATCTGGTAGAAACTCTTGACCGGGTCAATCGTACTTGGTTAGACATAGGAAGTTAGACATAGGAAACAATTTCCATGAGGAGGACTCACCTAAGCCTATGGAGGCATCTAGTACTCAGGACGTTGAATGTAAGGATCAACTTTAAGATCAAGATATGCAGATAGGAAAAGGTTTCGAGAAGGAGACATATGAGAAACTCCACATCCAGTTTGGATCCTATGGAGGCATCTAGTACTCGGGAGGTTGAATTTAAGGATAACCTTAAGATCAAGATATGCAGATCGGAAAAGGTCTAGAGAAGGAGACATATGAAAAACTCCACATTTAGTTTGGATCCTTACCTAAACAAGTTGAAGTCGAAACTACCTTACTCTTATCCTTAGAATTCAGGGTAAATTAGGCCCAAGATAGCCTCGAAGGGGACATGGAGGTGACGGATGAAGTATCCCAGGTGGAGCTGATGGTTGAAGTATCAGCCTCTTAAGGTAATCTTGATCCCTCATCTTTTAAAGTTGAATCAGCAATATCTAAATTAACTGGTGATCATCCTACTGTGATGAGGATGAAGATTGATGGGCTCACTATGGCAAACAGACACGTTAAGCTCTTTTACATCAAAGCTAAGTTTGATGGCATCCCAACAAATAGCGTCTTAGTGGATAATGGTGCGACCATCAACGTCTTACCTACATATTTGTTAGGGGGTCATTAGTAAGTCCTAGGATGACTTGATAACTTCTAACTTGGCAATATATGGATTTTTTGGAGCCACAACCAAGTCCAAAGGGGTCATCCAGATTAAGTTGACTATTGGCAATATGAGCAAGCTATCATCCTTCATTTGTAGTGGATACTACCTCAAGTTACAATGCATTACTTGGGAGAGATTGGCTACATGCCAATTATTATCTTCCATCTTCACTTCACCAATGATTTTCTGGAACCATGACAAATATAAAATTGTCATGGCAGATGATAAGCCCTTTATGGCTTCCTCTTTGTTGAGGCAAAATTCTACGAGGATGGTGGGGGACCGTTACTAGTAACAAAAACTAATCCTCTTAAAGCCCAACAAGAAGATGCTTTGGCAATCCTTGAGAGCCCCCTTACTGAAGCTAAGATAGATCACGATGGACTAAAGTCAAATGGCTTAGACTCTTGGGATGTATGAGAGCAATCCTTGACAAGGGAGACCTGTAAGGCGCACTTGATGCCTTGTAGAGGGAAGCCAAGCCTTTCTAGTAAAGGCCCAAAGGGTAGTCTCCTCAATCACTGTAAAGCTAGTAGCTTGGCATGCTGAGATCAACTATGGGCTGAACAGTCATCCGCATTTAGAAATGGTTTTGAAGTCCAAATGCTGTAAGAAAAAGAGTTTGAGTTTTCAAACCTGAGGGTAGTGCCAACCAAATGGATGACTTGAGAAAAGAAGTCCAAGATCTTATCTTCAAGGTTAAATTAGGCAGAGCAGAAAGTCCAAGGCCGACATATGTGAGTGCTCTGCTCTCTAAAGCACAAAGGAAACCCTATGTGAACTTACTCCTTGAGTTCAAGGATTGCTTTGCCTAGGAGATTCATAAGATTCTTAGCCTGGAAAGAAAGGTGGTAGAGCATCATGAGATTATTCAAGCTCAACGAAGGATGTCTCAGGAAGTTATAAATTTGATCAAAGAGGGAATTGAGTGAATCTTGAAAGCCTAATTTATCAAGACAGCCAAGTGTGTTGAATGGCTAGCTATCATGGTCCCTGTGATTAAAAAGAATGGAAAAATTAGAGTTTGTACTGACTTCAGGGACTTAAATCCAGCAACACCAAAGTATGAATATCCCATGCCCCTTGTTGATGTTCTCATTGATTCAGCCTGAAGGCATGAGGTATTATCCTTTATGGATGGCTACTGTGGGTATTACCAAGTCATGATAGCTTCAAAGGATACTTGTAAAACTGAGATGTCCAGGGTCAATAGGAAACTTTGAGTGGATGACCATGCTATTTCATTTAAAGAACACTAGGCCCACCTATCAGCAAACCATGAACATAATCTTTCATGATCTCATCGAAAGAACATGGAAGTCTATATAGATGACATCGTGGTCAAATTAAAAACCCAAGTTGAACACTTGGAAGAATTAGAAAGTGTGTTCTTATGAATGAGGAGCCATAATCTTAGAATGAACCCTTTGAAGTGTGCCTTTAGGTACGAGCTGGAAAATTCCTAGGCTTCCTTGTACACAAAAGGGGGATTTAAATTGACATGAATAATGCCAAGCCATTCAGTACGCTAAACCGCCCTCAAATAAGAAAGAACTTCAACCTTTCTTGGGGAAGGTCAATTTCTTATGACGTTTCACTTCAAATGTTGCAAGAAAAAAATCTTATTATTGCTGAGACTCAAGTTTGAAAGGGACTTTAAATGGGAATACAAACATCAAAAAATCTTCAAGGCCATCAAAGAATATTTGATTAGGCCACCAGCATTAATCCCACCTAAGCTGGGGAACCATTGAAAATTTGTTTTTCTAGCTCTACTGAATAAATGGGTCGTTTACTTGTACAAGATAGCGAGAAAAGGTTTGTCCTACCCAGGCCATTGCCTTAATGGATGTGAAATAAAGTATATTTCCATTGAAAAAATGTGCCTATCATTGTTTTATGCATCTGTAAAATTGAGGCAATACTTTCTTGCATTCACTATATATGTGGTTTTCTGAAACGAATGTTTTTAAATACATGTTAGATATATCTTTATGTTTGGAAAAAGAATAAAATTTGTTGAAAAAATAAACTCTGATGCCGACTATTGAGTTCACAGTTCTCAACTATGGTCACAACTATAGACGCCCATTAGAACACTTAGAGTAGGAGACTCTTCTCTCTACCTAAACCCTCGGTCGGAGAGTCAGGCTTTGTGACACCTCACGTGCGAGAGTTCCCGGGAATAGGTTTATCTCTAAAATCCTTTGCCCTAATATGGGTTGTCAGGACGAATATAAAAAATTCTCCCTACTTTCATAAAGTTTACGCAGCAGAACAAGTTTAGAATTCATAACTCTAAACCTAGGGTTGATTTAAAATTTCTAATTTTTAATCTACTGACTTAAATTCATAATTTAAATCAATCAGATCTAAATTCATAATTTAGATCTACAGCCCTCTTACTCTAAAACATTCATAACAATACAAAAACTTAAACAGGCATAATAACGAATACTATAAATAAATAGAAAAGCCAAAAACTAAAATAAGAAGGAAAGAAGAACATACCTGGAATTGCTCCTATTATAAAGAATACCAAGAAAATCGAGGCCCCATGATCTTCTACTCAATGACCTCGAATTGCCCGGAGGGTGGGCTCCGAAAAATATTAAACTGAGGAAAGAAAAATTTCAACGGAAATTTTTCTCTCCAGTTGGGTCTCCGAAACTATTTCTAGAAACCCTAAAAAATTTATTTTTATTGAATGCCAAACTCTTAGAATAGGTACCTCTATTTATAGTAGTATACCGGAGCGAAAAAAAAAAAACTGTGCGGGACGCGCACAAAATAATTCCAATTAGAATACAAAATGCAGCGTATCATTCAAAAACGAAACAAAACAACGCGTTTCACTTAAGCAAAACCCCGTGTGTTTTTTTGGCTTATCATCACGTGACATGTGGCCGCACACGATTGGTCCGGGCCCAAAGGGCGGATCATGCCCTTGGCACGGGCTGGTTGGCTAATACGCTTTTGGGCCCGGACTGGTTGGCTAATACGCTTAGACGCGGATTGATACCTATGCGTTTATATTTTGTGATTTTATTTTTGTTTTGCTTTGTTTCCCACATTAAAAAATTCATCTTATGAATTTTAATTTTCTAAAATTATTTTATTTTATAATTTTTAAATTTTATCCATCTCATGAATAATATTTGGCAAAATTAATTTTACTCATCTCATGGATAAATAATTTATCTCATGAATTCTTTAATATTTTTTCGATGGCAATGAATACAGATGCTTGCGCAGGGACCTCATGAACAATTTAAATCTAACTCCAAATGGGTTAAATTAATCATCTCATAAAATAATTTAATTACCATTTAATGAGACTTAATTACACTAAATAAATCTCACTGCACTCCAGACTTCAATTATTTATTTGATATCTCCCTAATAGATTGTATTGATGACAGTAACCCCTCTACTAGATGTCCAAAACAGAGGATAAATATAACCACTGCCATTATCCTTCTCAGAGCTTTTCCATTAGTTACCAATTCGCCCTTCACTGAATAATTCATTTATACTTGAACACATTCACAATATAAATTCCAAATGTCAAACACTTGGAATACTTCGGCCAAGTTTCCGAACTATTCAAATATTTGCGAATAAACTAAGGGGGCATCTGTATCTCCTAAGAGAATATAGATTCCTTATTGAATACCTGATCTTTTTCACACTTTACGCCGCTATCCAGTGTAGGTGGGATTTTAGTCATTCGTTTAGACCTTACTTATAGTATACCAAAATAACTAACGTTCCATGTACAAGTCCAGAGTACCCTCAGGATTTAGAGTCGTCGTTTAAACAGTACAATAAAAATCACTCATCTCCGATAGTAGTCTTGAAATAAGTAACCCATATGGTCCAACTCAGTGTGTCAATCTTATTAAACACACCAACCCAACACTTTTGGATCTCTATCCACATGACCAAGACAAGTAATCTAAAGTGTCACTTTATAGTCTTAGCATACAAGTGGTCCAAACTTGTCTTCAACTACGAGCCTTTCAAAACAACAATCCATACCATTTGTTCCAAGTCTATCTGTGGCTTAGTCTAATAAACCACTTAGAACAAATATGCAAATTGTAGTATGAGGATTACACCCATCTCATGGATGTTTCCAAAAAGAAAATCACATGCAGTATAAATGCTCGCTTACACAAACCTAACAAGGAAATGACTAGGACTTCAATCTTATTTATTAATTAAAATAATATATCCAGAATAAATCTAAAATTCAGGACATTATTCCTAACACTTTAATGAGAGGAAGATCAAACAAATGAAGCATTGCTTTGCTTCAATATGAGCTAATGTATGTGTCATAAAAGTAAACAAAAGGCCAAGCCTGAGCTTACTTTTTGGCTGACCATCCTAATTTACAATCAGAATTGACCCCAGGAATAAGGGAAAATTTTGGCAGTGGGGATAGCTCTTTGGAGACTAAATTTTGATGGATTAAAGACTAAATCTAGTATTGAAGTAGGAAGCATTATTGAATCATGCTTTGAAGTTATCATCAAGCTCGCTCTCACCCTTTTGCATAGATGCTCCAACAATGGAGGTGATTATGGAAAACCCTCCATAAATTGGGAGCCCCGTAGTATAGTAGTAAGAGTGAATTCACAATTGATAATCTACCAAATAAAGGGAGAGTTTTAGTGTTTGAGTGATACCTCAAACAAGTACATCTAAATAGTACAAGGACTATTGAAGAGTTTTGATGAGCTTATGATTGAATACGTGCCAGAACATTCGAACAAGGCCCCAATAACTTGGCTCAATGAGCCTTTAGGTATAAATTACTGAGGACTTGGTGAGAGGAATCCATGGTCATTAAGGCCAAGGTTTTAGAGCATGACCTTGAATTCACCGAGTCCTTCACCTCTGAAAGCAAGGTGATTCCAAGGGATCTTCTTAACTACTGTTGGGAAAAATGTATGAATTTTGTTGGAAAATAAACTCTGATGCCGACTATTGGGTTCACAGTTCTCAACTATGGTCACAACAATAGGCACCTATTAGAGCACTTAGAGTAGGAGACTCTTCTCTCTACCTGAGCCCCCGGTCGGAGAGTCACGCTTCGTGACACCTCACGTGCGAGAGTACCCGGGAATAGGTTTATCTCTATAAACCTTTTGCCCTAATACCGATTCTTGATATGAATTTCAAAAATTCTCCCTAAAGATTACGCAGCGGAACAGGTTTAGAATTCATAACTCTAAACCTAGGGTTGATTCAAAATTCCTAATTTTAAATCTACTGACATAAATTCATAGTTTAAATCATCAGATCTAAATTTTTAATTTTGATCTATAGTCCTTTTACTCTAATACATTCATAACAATACATAAACTTAAACAGGTATAATAACGAATACTGTAAATAAATAGAAAAGCGAAACTAAAAGAAGAAGGAAAGAAAAACATACCTAAAATTGCTCCAAAAAAAAAAAAAACTAAAAGAATAATAATATTCTTCAAAATCGAGACCTTAAGACCTTCTACGCAATGACCTCGAAGTGCCCGGAGGGTGGGCTCCCAAAAATATTAAACTGGGTCTCCGAAACAATTTCAGAAACCTTAAGGAGTTATTTTTAACTCGAACGCCAAACCTCGGAATAAGCCCCTCTATTTATAGAAATATTCTGGAGCGACAAAATATAATTAAAATCGAAAAATGATTTGCAGTTTAAAACAAAACGCAGCACACTCATCCAAAACCAGCTAAAACGACGCGTTTTGAATACTGTGCACGCGTCTTTTAGCCCTGTCACCATGTGCCATGTGGCACGTGGTGATTGGTCCATGCCAAATGGCACGGACTGCCATCCGTTCGCCCAGAGCGCGACACGTGTCGGGAGCTGGTTGGCTGTTACGCGTGCACACGGTTCGAACTTGTTCAAAACGCGATTTTTCCTTTTTTTTTTTGTTTTTGCTTTGTTCTTCACATGTAAAAATTCATCTTATGAATTTTAATTTTGAAAAATTATTTTATTTTATAATTTTAATATTTATTCATCCTATGGGTAATGTTTTGCAAAATTAATTTACCCATATTATGGATAAATAATTCATCTCATGAATTCTTTAATATTTTTCTAATGGCAATAAAATACAGAGGCTTGCGTAGGGACCCCGGGGACAATTTAAATCTAGCTCCAAACGGGTTAAATTAAATCATCTCATGATATTAATTTAATTACCATTTAATGAGACTTAATTCCACTAAATAACTCACTGCACTCTAGACTTAAATTATTTATTCGATATCTCCCTAATATACTATATTGATGACAACGACCCCTCCCCGAGATGTCCATGACAAAGGATAAATATAACCACTACCATTATCCTTCTCACAGCTTCTCCATTAGTTACCGACTCGCCCTTCACTGAACAATTCATTTATACTTGAACATATTCACAGTATAAATTCCAAATGTAAAACACTTGGAATACTTTGGCCAAAGTTTCCGAACCTTCAAATATTTGCGAATCAACTAAGGGGACATCTGTATCTCATAAAAGACTGTAGATTCCCTATTGAATACCTGATCTTTGTCACACTTCACGCCGCTACCCAGTGTACGTTGGATTTCAGTCATTCGTTTTAGACCTTACTAATAGTACAACAAAGTAACTAACGCTCCATGCACAAGTCCAGAATATCCTCAGGATTTAGAGTCGTCGTTCAAACAGTACAATGCGAATCACTCATCTCCGATAGTAGTCTAGAAATAAGTAACCCACATGGTCCAACTCAGTGTGTCATACACACTAACCTAACACTTTTGGATCTCCTTCCACATGACCAAGACAAGCCATCTAAAGTGTCATGTTATAGTCTTAACATACAAGTGGTCCAGACTTGTCTTCGACTACGAGTCTTTCAAACAACAATCCATACCATTTGTTCCAAGTCTATCTGTGGCTTGGTCTCATAAACTACTTAGAACAAACATGTAAATTGTAGTATGAGGACTACACCCATCTCATGGATGCCTCTCGAAAGAAAATCACATGCAGTATAAATGCTCGCATACACGAATTTCACTAGGAAACGACTGGAATTTCAATTTTATTTATTAATCAAAATAATATATCCAGAATAAATCTAGATTTCAGGACAATGTTCCTAACAATCTCCCACTTGTCCTAAATCGAATTTATGATAAAGTCCATACTCACCCTTTTGAAGTTTGAACCAAAAATCTACTGAGTCTAACCCTCACTGAGCACAATTACTCTATTGTGAAATCAGCAATACAATACTGCTTGACATTCCCCTCACTAATAGCTCCCACTCCAAGGGTCAAGACATACTTAGATGTTGAACATCTATCATATTAATCTGACTGGAAGTCTTAAATCAGTATAACCAACTGGAACGAGCTCATCACCTTGAAAGATCAGCATAGGATCCCCAGTTCTTCTCAAAAACTGGAGAAAATATTTCACTGCCACCTAGTCCATTGGACCCAAATTAGACTAACACCTGCATACTATCCCATAGCATGGCAGACATCAAGTCTCGTGCACAACATGGCACACCTGAGGCTCCCACTGCCAAGGCATGTGGAATATTCCTCAATTGCTCCTCTTATTGAGGTGTCCTAGAACACTACTCAAAAGAGATAGGGACTCCATGCTATACATTGACAACATCTTGTCAATACAAGTGGCTAAAGAAAGACCCAACATCCTACTCTTACGACCTCATAGAAGCTTAATCCTAAGAGTAGAGCTGGCTTCTCTTATGTCTTTCATATTGAGCTATATGACACCCCAACATCATTCTCAATGAGTACTATATCGTTGACATACAATACCAAGAAAGTCACTACTTTCTTTTAATGTTGGTTGTACACGCATGATTTGAGCAACAGATTGCACAAAACTAGAACACTTTATTGCTTCATTGTGGGTAAAAGGATCAGATTCAATGCCACGGTCAACCATTAAGGCCCCCGCTATGAACCTATCAGGTGTCCTGACAATCCTCCCACTGCACCTAAGCTTTCGTGTACCTAGAACATTCTTGTTCCTATTAGTAGACGCATCTAATGCTCCCACTATAACTTAAGTTGTGTGTAGCTGTTCAGAATTATTGTCATTTTCCTTTAATACTATTTTGTTTTCGCTTTTTGTAGCTTACTTGCAAAATCCTTCTCTAAGTATTTTGCATTGTATTTGCAAAAGATCTTTTAAGTCAAAAACTATGGAAAAAACCGTCCTTGTTCCTTTTATTTGTAACACCATTCTGCTGTGGTGTAACCGGAACAGAAAGCTGAGATCCTATCTCATTTGCAATTAGGAAACTCACCCGAAAAATATTCACCACCTCGACATGATCGAAGTGATTTAATTTATTTACCTAATTGCTTTTAAAATTCAGCTTTGTACTATTTGAACTTTTCAAAAGAGTCCAACTAATATTTAATTAGGTAAACATATACATACCTTGAGTAATCATCACTAAACGTGAACAAATACTCATGCCCACCTCTTACCAGAATATGTATCCGTCCACATACACCTATGTGAACTGGCTCAAGCAAGCTACCAACCCT
The DNA here is from genome assembly GCA_018398585.1 of Simmondsia chinensis. Lineage (NCBI taxonomy): Eukaryota > Viridiplantae > Streptophyta > Magnoliopsida > Caryophyllales > Simmondsiaceae > Simmondsia > Simmondsia chinensis. Next base: position 7,337,107 of record JAGTTD010000011.1, read on the forward strand.
GTTGCCTTTACTCTTAAAGACAGAATTGGTCACCTTTCATTTTATGCAGAATTCACAAACTGATAATGACCTCAAGTCCAAAACTTTATCGGTCCATCTTTCACTAGTCTTTGGATCCTGTTCGAATTAGTGTGACCTAAACGTTGGTGCCATGTGTAGGCAATATCACATTTAGGGTGTTTTCTTTTAAAAGATTGAACAAGTGAACTTACGTTAAATTCACTTAAACAATTACCATAGTTTTGATAAGGAAATAACATGAATAAACAATTTATTCAAGTACATGTGTAAATAAACAACTTATTTCTCATATTAAAATTTTCATTATCAAAATCAATTGAATAATAATTATTCATAAAACAAGACATAGAAATCAAATTCCTGTGTAGAGAAGGTTTAAATAATCAATCCTTTAAAACAAAAATCTATCACTAAAGTGTAAACTAACATCTCCTACACTTAAGACCACCATTATTGTACTGTCCCTGACCATCAGGTACAACACCCATCGTGTAACCTTTAGCCTAGTCTAAGCTCCTGTAACATATTACAGATATAGTTAGTTGAACCTGAGTCCACCACTAGGAATCTGGTGAACTCACAACTACACAAGTCTCAAATCAGTGCGATATCAACATACCTTCACCAGATGGCTTAGCAGTCTTTGTGGGAAGAGTAGCTATGTACTTAGTGTAGTTTCTTTTCCAGTGGCCTAGTTTTCTTGCAAAAGAAACACTTTTCTTTTGTTGACTTCCTTATGGACTTGATTGCTACAATAACAACCTTGCCCTTTCTTTCTTTCTAGTAGGTCCCTTGAGAGTAATAATCAAGTCTAACTTGTTTTTCAAGGCAAAGTAATTTGGTTCAGTGTGTATATTATGTATTTAAAAACAAACAAAGTTCGCCAGCCCTATCCATATAAAATATTGTAAATGCAAACATATGTGTAATTGTCTAACAAGAGTCATGTATAATGCAGTGATATATATATTCTTTCAATTTAGCATACATAATATGTCAGATATCCACCAAACTGTACTATCATGCATACAATGATGACCCAAACACACCACTCCTTACTCCCAGGCAGCGGGGTCGCACGAAGCTAGTTCAGGTGAGAACTATTCTCAATTAACCTATTTTTCCTGTAACTCTTACTAAACATGATTAACTCACCACTTTACCTTAGTCTCTAACATGACACAACAGAGCTCCTCGGGGAGACTAATGCATCACGCTAGTCAAGTGTAAACCATTACCTAAACCTCCATACAAATACACGAAATACTCCACGGCAGCGTGATCACATCGCTTCTTTGCACTTTGGTCTATCCTAAAGAAGTCTAACCCTGTAATCTGCAAACGACATCCTCCGCGGGGAGGTCTATCAATCTACTATACTGCTAGACCAGTAATGGAGACCGTGAGGTTACAATAATTGAAAACTCGCTCCCACTTGATTTTTACAACTAGTGGTTTTTAATTAACTTGCATTTACAACCTAGATTATCACATAATCCCCTTTAGAATCTCATTCTAAAATCAACCAAAATTAATTAATTAATTTTCAATAAAACAATACCAATATTTAATTTTAGATTATTACATAATCTACTTTTCAAAATCTAATTCCAAAATTAAATTAAAATAATTTTATTTAAAAACAGTAGCGATTTGTGCTTAGACTATCCCATAGTCTATTTTAGAATCCTATTCTAAAATTAAACAAGCTCAGACTATCCAATAGTCAAGTTTAGAATCTTATTCTAAAATTTAATTAACAAAATTTAACTTTTATTTTAAACTAAATTTTAACTTAGACTATCTTATAGTCCATTTCAGAATCTTATTTTAAAATAATTTCAAATAACTTTTATTTAAAAAACACTGATTTACAACTTAAATTATCCCATAATTTAATTTAGAATCTCATTCTAAGAAAATTAATTAATGAAATAATTAATTTAATCATTATGCACATCAGTATTGAGGTCTTTACGTCTCACAAAAAATTTTTTTTTTATTACTGATGCTGACGTCAGTGCTGACGCTGACAAAACGCGTCAGATTTTTTTTTTAAATTTTAAAACAAATTGAATTTAATCTCATTAAATCAATTTTATATAATTTCGTATAAAATAATTAAATCTAATCCCATTAGATCAACTTTATCCAATATGTAAAAAAATATTTAAATCTAATCTTATTAGATCAATTTTATCTGAATTTATAAAATTATTTGAATCTAATTCTATTAGATCAAATTTGTCCGATTTCGTAAATCATGACTGAGAACGTACAATCTTATTATACGAACGACACAATAGCAAATTTATAGGTTATTTCGAATTAACAATTCATTCGTTAATGATTTAAACAATTTAAATCGTCACTATAAACAACCTAGTTAACTATTAATTCTTTTAACCAATTTAAACAATTTAAATCGATACTTTGAAGCAATCTAATTAACAATTAATTACTTTAATGATTCAAACAATTTAAATAATAAATACAAACAATAATCTGAATTAACTGTTAAATCTTTATTGATTTAAACAATTTAAATCAAATCGTCAAATTAAACTTACTTTCCTTTCTTAATAAAATCTCTATTTTATTAAATCGTAAATCTATTTATTTCGATTTTATTACACCTAGTTATGTATATTATGAATGTAATCAGAGGCTGGCCATGATATCAATTGTTGGGAAAAACGTATGAATTTTGTTGGAAAATAAACTCTGATGCCCACTACTGGGTTCACAGTTCTCAATTATGATCACAACAATAGGCACCTATTAGAGTACTTAGAGTAGGAGACTCTTCTCTCTACCTGAGCCCCAGGTCGGAGAGTCACGCTTCGTGACACCTCACGTGCGAGAGTTCCCGGAAATAGGTTTATCTCTATAAACCTTTTGCCCTAATACTGGTTGTTGGGATGAATTTCAAAAATTCTCCCTAAAGATTACGCAGCGGAACAGGTTTAGAATTCATAACTCTAAACCTAGGGTTGATTTAAAATTCCTAATTTTAAATCTACTATGTTAAATTCATAATTTAAATCATCATATCTAAATTCTTAATTTAGATCCATAGGCCTTTTACTCTAATATATTCATAACAATATATAAACTTAAACAGGTATAATAACAATACTATAAATAAATAGAAAAGCGAAACTAAAAGAAGAAGGAAAGAAAAACATACCTGAAATTGCTAAAAAAAAAAAAACCAGAAAGAATAATAATATTCTTCAAAATCGAGATCTCGAGACCTTCTACGCAATGACCTCGAATTGCCCGGAGGGTGAGCTCCGAAAAATATTAAATTGGGTCTCCGAAACAATTTCAGAAACCCTAAGGAGTTATTTTTAACTCGAATGCCAAACCTCGGAATAAGCCCCTCTATTTATAGAAATATTCCGGAGCGACAAAATATAATTAAAATCGAAAAGGATTCGCAGTTTAAAACAAAACGCAGCACACTGATCCAAAACCAGCTAAAACGAGGCGTTTTGAATATTGTGCATGGGTCTTTTAGCCCTGTCACCGTGTGCCACGTGGCTCGTGGTGATTGGTCCATGCCAAATGGCACGGATTGCCATCCGTTCGTCCAGCGCGTGACCTGTGTCGCGAGCTGGTTGGCTGTTACGCGTGCACACAGATCGAACCTGTTCAAAACGAGATTTTCCCTTTTTTTTGTTTTTGCTTTGTTCCTCACATGTAAAAATTCATCTTATAAATTTTAATTTTCAAAAATTATTTTATAATTTTAATATTTATTCATCCTATGAATAATATTTGACAAAATTAATTTACCCATATTATGAATAAATAATTCATCTCATGAATTCTTTAATATTTTTCTAATGGCAATAAAATACAGAGGCTTGCGTAGGGACCCCGGGGACAATTTAAATCTAGCTCCAAACGGGTTAAATTAAATCATCTTATGATATTAATTTAATTACCATTTAATGAGACTTAATTCCACTAAATAAATCTCACTGTACTCCAGACTTAAATTATTTATTCGATATCTCCCTAATATACTGTATTGATGACAACGACCCCTCCCCGAGATGTCCATGACAAAGGATAAATATAACCACTACCATTATCCTTCTCACAGCTTCTCCATTAGTTACCGACTCGCCCTTCACTGAATAATTCATTTATACTTGAACATATTCACAGTATAAATTCCAAATGTTAAACACTTGGAATACTTTTGCCAAAGTTTCCGAACCATTCAAATATATGCGAATCAACTAAGGGGACATTTGTATCTCATAAAAAACTGTAGATTCTCTATTGAATACCTGATCCTTGTCACACTGTACGCCGCTACCCAGTGTACGTGTGATTTCAATCATTCGTTTTAGACCTTACTTATAGTATACCAAAGTAACTAATGCTCCATGCACAAGTCCAGAATATCCTCAAGATTTAGAGTCGTCGTTCAAACAGTACAATGCGAATCACTCATCTCCAATAGTAGTCTAGAAATAAGTAACCCACATGGTCCAACTCAGTGTGTCATACACACTAACCTAACACTTTTGGATCTCCATCCACATGACCAAGACAAGCCATCTAAAGTGTCACGTTATAGTCTTAACATACAAGTGATCAAGACTTGTCTTCGACTACGAGTCTTTCAAACAACAATCCATATCATTTGTTCTAAGTCTATCTGTGGCTTTGTCTCATAAACTACTTAGAACAAACATATAAATTGTAGTATGAGGACTACACCCATCTCATGGATGCCTCTCGAAAGAAAATCACATGCAGTATAAATGCTCACATACACGAATTTAACTAGGAAACGACTGGAACTTCAATTTTATTTATTAATTAAAATAATATATCCAGAATAAATCTGGATTTCAGGACACTGTTCCTGACAACTACCTCGAGGCATATCAAACTATTGTTGAATAGAGCGAGGATTGCAGGAAACCCTAGTGGAATACTTTAAGAATCCCCATTAGTTCACTAAAGACAGAAAAACGAGATTGAGAGCTCACAAGTATCACCTAGATAATGAGTTTGGGGAGTTATACAAAAAGGATGCAAGTGGAGTACTTATCAAGAGCCTTACTTAGATGGAACCATTTTAGTAATGAATGGGGCACATGAAGGGATTTGCGAATCCCATTTGGAAGGAAACAAGATGCATTGGTTAATTAGGCGTTATGGCTATTTCTGGCCATCATTTATAATGAATGACTGCGATAGGCATGCCAAGGGTTGTAGAGTAAGCCAGAGACATGGGCATGTTCCACGGTCCTTGCTTTTGAAATGCATGCAATAGTCAAGCCATAGCTCTTTCAAAGATGGCCAATTGATATTATTGGTGAAATTAATCCTCCCCCTAGTAAACAACACTCATACCCTCATGGCCATAGATTATTTTACAAAATGGGTTGAGGCCAAGCCATATAGAAATATTAATCAACAAGAAGTGATTGATTTGTCAAGGAATATATTTTTTTAGGTTTGGCATCCCAGAGACTATAACTATGGGACAAGTTAAAGTATTTAATGGGTCTAAAGTTAAGGAGTTTGCTAAAAACTTTAACATAGAAATTCTAAACTCAACTCCTTATTATGCCAAAGAATATGGCCAAGCAAAGTGAACTAATAAGGTTCTTAAGGCTAACATTGAGAAAATGATTGAGGACAATCCCAAAAGGTGGCATGAATTGCTACTTGGATCTCTATGGGCTTGTAGGACGTCTAAAAGAGATGCTACTAGGACAACTTCCTTCCATTTGACACACGGCCATGATGTTGTGCTACCAATGAAAGCAACAGTTCAATCTATAAGTTTGGCTCATCGAGGGAAGTTTAATGAACTTGAGTGTAAGCAAGCCATGATGGATGAACTAACTAACTTAGATCAAGCTAGATTTGATGCTCTTCATAGGCTTGAGAAGGAAAAAATAAAAAAAATAAAATAAAAAGGAGTAGCCAAAACTTACAGTAAAAATATCAAATCAAGGTCCTTTGATTTGGGAGACTTGGTCTAGAGAATGATATTGCCCATTCACCAGAAAGTCCCAAATGGTCCTAAACTTGGAAGATCCGTTCATGATTATTGAAGTATTTGGGGTAATGCCTACTTATTTCAAGATTTAGATGGAAGAACCCATCCAAGGGCCATTAATGGGAGGTTCTTAAAGAAATATGTGCCTTCAACTTGGGAATCTAATAAAGAAGTTTTGAAGTTTACATTTCCTAAATTATGGCCTCAATTTTGAGGATCTAAGTAATGATCCTTGATATATACATATATGAAGAACCTTGTTCTTGAGAGGCATGCTGGGATAGTTCAACGTGTAATTCTATTGGTAGGTTGAAAGAATACATGATGTTTACATGAGTTTCATACAGAAAGAATAATATAGCTCATATAATTCAATTATCTCTTTACATCTTTAGAAGAGAAAAGTCCCAATCCTAACTAGTCATTCCTGTATAGCTGGTAATGGAATGGCAATTTGGATAAGCTGATTATCAACGGAGATGACTTCTTCTTAGAGCACCTGAATTTTCTCTGGAGCCTCTGATGCTACCTGCTCTACCTCTTGAATCTTGGAGTTCTGAACAGAGTGTTGCTGCTCGACAACAGAAAGTCTATGCTTGAGTTGGCTCAACTGTTGCTCTAGCTGATGGACTTGGTCTTCAACAGTTTCAATATCTTGGGATTGCTGGCTTTAGATCTCCCTAGCTACATGAAGCTCTTCAAACAAAAGGTACAAGCCTCCAAGGCCTGCGGAACAACTAAGGTCTCTGATGGTGGTCTAGTATTGGCATTTCTTCTTTAGAAGTGAAGGAACCTCTTAGGAAATTTTTATAAGGACCCCTCTAGTGCCTCAAGCTCTTTGGTAGTGGGAGGTGCCACCTTTATATCTTCTCTCAAGGCCTTCAGAAGGGAGATGGCATCTTGGTTGTTGGCCTATGTGGCAAGAGACTAAATGAGGAGCTGCGTCAAGGAACCCAACCTAACCTTGGGGAGGCCTCTAATCTAGTTGCTGGAAGTTTGGCTATCCTCTTTCTTACCAAATGAGAGATTGACACTTCTTCTTCGTCTTCTTCTTCTTGTTCTACCACCTGAGCAATCCTTGTTGGTGGCGGGATTGAAGCTCTACTTCTACTCCTTTTCCTTGAGCCCCTAACTGTCGTTGCTGGTGTAGTGGCTTCAGGAGGGGACTCCACCAAAAGAAACCTTATGAAACTCTTGGTGGCCTTGGGAGTCTCTGTTACACTCCTTTAAAAGGCAAGAGCTGTAGAAGAACAAGTACTGAGTGAGTGCATCAAGTGACTTGGGCCCTAAAAAAATTCTGGAGCAGCTAGAACAAGTGGCTACCTGCTAGAGCCTCCTTGATAGGATTTTGCTTCATCTTGGCTGGCTTGATTGCTATTGAGCTAGTACTTACAAGCTCAAGAACATGCATAAAATACTGCTTGGCACCCCTGGCCTCCAAGGAGGACCAATAGGTTTGGTACCAAGCTAAAATTGAGGAGTGGCACAAGGGGCATTCGTGCTAGGTACATGATCCCTATAAGCTGATCTAATCCCTAGGTTAGTCAACTGAAGCTCCTCGAGCCGAGGAAGCTGCATGGAGGCCTCTTTGGCCCACTAAAGGTTTTTGGTCCAAACGTTAGGGAAAGGAACGTCCTGGACCATCTCAAATTGCATGGCAAAAAATCTAGGCCTATAAGACTTTACACCAAGATTGCCTGCCAATTCTGAGAGTTGGTGTCAATGGAGACATCACGATCTAGGTTCAGTTTTCTGAACTAGAGTGGACCAAGCTTCCTCTCCCTAAATAGAGTCCATTAGACCCTTTACTTGCTATGAGAAGCCATTAGCTTCTTGAGACAATGCTCAAAGGTCCACCATGGAGGGAAACAAACCTCCATATGTGCATAATACTCCTTATAACAGTTGACGATGTCATCTATGGGGACGAAGGGGCCTCTATGACAGAGTTGGGGGAGATAAGCTTGAGCCCCTAACTGGATAAGCCAAAGGGGTCCTCTTATTTGGAAAACACAACTTTTCACTATGATATCCCTAAGGCATCTATAGACTTGATCCAAAAGCTGTGGTTCTAGAGCCAAAGTACCAGAGCTAAAGGCTTGGTTAGCCATCACCGTTTTAAGAGATTTAAAAGCAGTGTTGGAGGAGTTAGAAAAGAAAAACTTATTCCACCAAAACAAGTAAAAAAACCTTCTTCCTGCCTGGAACCTTGTACCAAGTCAAGAATTTCTTTGAGAAAGAAGTTAACAAATGTGTCATAACCAGTGGGCAAAGAAATCACAGAAAAGGAAGGGGCAAAGGCCTCAGCCCCTTTCGATATGAAAGAGTCTAAAGGAAGTATAGATCCTCCACGTGAAAGACTTGTTAGAGTCGCAATAGCCTCCAGGGTAATGCCAAGAAAACCCTTTGGAAGGAAAGAAAAAAGCTTTGTAACATGTGTTCCAACAACAAGCGAGGGCTTTCACAACAGGAAGTCATACATGAGCAAGACCATTGAAAATCTATTGGCCTCAAAAATAACACGATCCCTCTATTTCTCCTTGTAGTGGAGAGTCAACAGGTCCATCCAATCTGCATACTGCTTTGTCAAGAAAGTCCACCCCTTGAAAGGGGAAGACTCTTTGCAGATGCTTCTTCCTCCCTAAGAATAGCATGCAAACCTTGAACGGAGTAAAAGAGACTCTAGAGTGTCAAATATTTGGTTCATATGTGGAAGAAGGTCCCTCCTTGAGACTGGCACCTCTTCTAAGGGGTTAAAGATTGGATAAAAAATATATGGTTCATAAGTGGAAGAAGGTCCTTCCTTAGGAACACATGAAGGCTCATCCTAAACAAAGGTAGCATCTATGGGGACTTGGAGCTTGTCCAGGACAACTAAGTTGTCTGATTGGACTAAGTGCGTCCAAAAATCCATGGGGTTGTCAGCCTTGGGGGTGGGAATAGCGACATAGTAAATGGTTTGGGCCATTTCTATGGTCTAAGGTTGAAAGCTCCAAAGAAAAATGCTTAAGTCAATGAACGAGCAAGAAACGAAAGTGTGTGAGAACAAGTGTTGAACACTTGAAGATTGCAAGAGAAAGATCACAATGAGTAAGGTGAAAATTTTGAATCGCTAATTGTCATATTTATAGACACGTAGGATCAAAGGTAACCAAGCACCAAACAACACTATCTCAAGCTCTTTGTAATTGTTGAGGGTCAAACCAAACAGACTTTTTGCCCGTTGGAAATATGAAATTACCAATGGCTAAAAGGGGGCATTTGTTTACAGCCCAAACTCGAGGGAGTTAGGACGATCCCGTTTAAAGATAAAAGGACACTTGCTTGTCATGTGGGGTCTTGCTCGAGGCAAGAATGGATTTTAAAAATAGAAATAATGGCGTCTTGTGTCCACCTACTTTGAGATTTTAAAACCCTTAAACGATTAATAACCTTTTGAGATGGCTGAAGGGTAAAAAGGGATCAAACTACATAGAAGGCTCCAAGAAAGGTGGTTTCTAGGCTCAAGACATCTATTTGGAGCACATATCAAGGAACATGTGCTTCAAGCATATCTTGAAAGAAGTGGATGGCCATGGCGCATCTAGAAGGACCTCGAGCACGTGTGTTTAAGCACGTCCAATTCCATTTTGATGTAGGAAAGAAGAATTGATGCAGAACGTGGTGTAGATTTGCCAGTTTTTCAGGATGCAATAGTTAGAACATAGGTATATCGATAGAGATACTATTTGTCTTGTAAAGAGTCCATAGGTATATCGATAGAGATACTATTTGTCTTGTAAAGAGTCCAACACTAACATCACAAAACTTCTTCAAGTTTTCTTTCATAGCACACGTGTGCTCTATTCCTAGTAGTGGCGTAACTTAACTTCGATTAGCATAGCTTCTAGCTTGTTTTGCTTTCATCAAGGCAATACAATTCTCCGGTTTCAGGTATGAACTCGTTATTGTAAAATCCGTTTCCACAATCAACATATTAAGATTCGAGTCATTAATTTAAGGCTTTGACAACCAAGCTTTGAGCTTGATTGCATTGGTATTCACACTGGTGCCACTACTTAATGACTAGGGCAAATTTAGGTTTAAGTCATCATTTCAGGGCTTTGATGGCTAAGGCTAGACCTTGATTGCATTGGTCCTAATTTAGTGACCCAAATACGATTCACTCCATCTAAATCTTGTCAAGTTTTAACTCATTCGAGTTATCATAAATCAATGGTGCCAGGCCTAAAAAATGCAGACTTGGGATTGTGAGTGGACTGTTGAGCTCGTGAACTTGTCTCCACCCCAATTCCTAGCTTGTAAGTGTACAAGGCAATGTGTCTATGGGCTCTACTCCATCACCTCAACTGCTACTTGAGTCGGGTCCATGTCTCTTTTATTTTTTATCACATCATTAAACCCAAAAAAGCATAAAAATATATAATTTAAGTTTCCTTAGTTGGAGCAAGTGTAGAATCCACATTATAATTGCAAACTGAAATTGGATTCATCAAAAGCGTTGACCGCCTTCAGAGATGATTGATTGAGGTCAAGCACGTGCAGTTTGTAAATTAGACTTGCTCCCAAGTCGAGGGAAGCTCCCTTTTTTGCATGTTTGTTTGATTTTGCACTTATAGCAACCACATACTAAAACACACAAAAAGAGCAAACAATACCATAGGTTTTGTTCGTATTAATCTCCTGCACGATATCATTTTCCGAGGGGAGACATAATAAGTCCTTTTAACTAATCTATAAAGTATATTGACGAAAATAACCCTTGATAGCAATCGGGGCATTTTAAATGATGACAAAATTTAGCCGCTTTAGTACAGATTGCGTACAAATGCTGCATTTCGTTGTCCTCTAGAACAAAATAATAATCATGGTGCCAAACTTTAGAGCTAGCATCAAACGACATTATTTTGGTCAGGGCAATTTAGTCTTTTCATATGTTCGATATTTGATTGCATAAGAGAGGGTCCTATTTAATAGAATAAAACCTAAGGTACTGAAAAAATAAAAGAAAAAGGTCGGGGAATATAGTTCTTATAAAAAAATAAATAACAAATATTGAGGTACTAAAAAATAGATAACCCCATATTATAGCAGTACAATTCTCCTTAACATTTTAAAATTTATACATCTAAAATTGTACAATTCCAAATCAGTTTCTATATAGGTTTTTAATATTTTTCTAATCCTATTGAAGAGTTAACTACCAAAAAAGTTATTTGGTCATAATTGGTATAGTTCAATACCTTTTTAATTTTTCCATTACAATATAATTTTCAGGTTTACGCGTTTCGAAGTGCTTTTGATTATCCTAAATTTTATTAACATTTCGTTTTAGGCACCCACTTCATAACTCGTTAAAATTACATTAAAATCATGCTTACATGACACTTGAGTTTCCAATATTTAAAGTATTTTCAATTTATACTATATTCTATTGAATTTAAAATTTTAAATATTTTAAATACATTCGAAATATATAAAATAGTTTTTAACATATAAATCATTTTATATATTTAAAAGATTTTTGAAATACTTAAAATGTTTAGTTTAAATGTAAATGATATTCTTAATATTTAGTACCTTAAACATATTTAAAATATTTAAAAGCTGTTTTAAATGTAAATGTTTATTTTAAATGTAAATGATATGTTTTGAATTAATTTTTTAGGTTTTTTCTTTTTTCTCTTAAGTGTGACTTGACTATAGATTAATGAAACTGTAATAGAATTATCCGGAGGGGGGCTAAGGAAATGTTACCAAAATTTAAACTTCTGAGCATTTGAAAATTATATTATCAAAATTTAAAGTACATGAACAAAAATTTCTCCTACTTTTTCCTCTCATGTTTTCGCACCTTTTCCTTCGGAGACCAAGGGGGTTTCCAAAGGGTATATAGATGCTCGGGTTGGATGGAGTTTTAGTAGGTCAAAATCCTTGACAATTGCTTAAGTTGAGGTGTTTTAAGTTTAGGTGTTCGGCTTTCAAATATGTTTTTGCAATTTTTTTTCATTCATAATTTGTAAGTTATTTTAGATCTAAAAGGTAATTTTAAAAATTATTTTTCCTTGTTTTGATTTTTATTTCTAATTTTGGATTAGATTAAAAATGCAAATTCAAAAACAAGAAAACCTATGTTCAAAATTCAACTCTTAGTTTATCAAAAATAAAAAATAATAAACAAAACGATGCCAAACATGTTAATCAAATATTAAGAAATACAAATATTTGAAGTAAACCTTAGATAATAAATTATGCATCCTATCAACAATTTAAATTTATATATAAATAATACATACCTTGGTCCACTTGTGTAGGCAAAAATTGATTGAAGTTCAAACAAGAGTGAGAGGATGGTGAATGGCAGTTTGTAAGCCTTCTGCTCATGGAATTGAGGATCTCGGTGGATAGATAAAACTTATGCCTCTCATGAGTAGGGACCAACAACCTTTTATAGGAAAACCTCAAGTCTGCCCATTGAAGACTCTTAATGTATATAGAGTTTAAATCCAACTTGTAACCAATTATGCAAGTCTAAGATGACCCTCTTCCTAGTAATCCTATGAGTTGTTGGCAACTAGGAGTCCAAGGATTTGCCTTTGAATAAGCAACTTAAGAAATAAACTTGTACTAGGAAACCAAGACTTTTAATGCAATTGAAACATTGGTCTGCACATCCCAAAACGTTCCAACATTCTCCCACTTGGACCAAATGTGTCAATCAAGTTTGAAAAAATTCCAATTTGAAAAAAAAAAAACAAACAGTTTAAAAAACATATTGTGGACACATTGCTTATGGTTATTTATCAGGAATCATCTTGGGGTTCAAACAGCGGATAACAAAGACTTACACTCAGACTCAAGTGGTAGTACACTTATGTGACAAGTGCATACTTTCAAGAGTCATGGAATGCAACCTAGTGTTGACCAAATGCCTTCCAATATGCACTCAAACAAAAACCATTTACCGATCATTCTGATTTGTGTACTTTTATCGAGCACACAATGGTCCTCGTATGGTTTCTGGAAAAACTTTGGATATGAGTGACACTTATGCATGGAACATGAAATAATTAGGGCTTCCACTGGAGCTTGAAACTTAGGGTTCCATTTTAGTAACCAATCACACAAGTAACACTTATATATGGAATTTGAAATACTTACGGCTCCCACTGGAGACTTAAAATTAGGGTTCCATGTTAGTTAACTAGTCACACAAGTTACACTTCTGCGTAGAACTTGAAATACTTAGGGCTCCCACTGAAGATTGAAACTTAGGGTTCCATGTTCGTTAACTGATCACAAAAGTCACATTTATGCATAGAGCTTGAAATAATTAGGGCTCCCACTGAGGATTGAAACTTAGGGTTCCATGTTCATTAATCAATCAAACAAGTGACATTTATGCATGGAACTTGAAATACTTAGGGATCCCATTGGCACTTGGAACTTAGGGTTCCATGTTAGTTAACCGATCACACAAGTGAAACTTAAGGATTGAACTTTAAATACTTAGAGATTCCATTGGAGCTTGAAACTTAAGGTTCCATGTTAGTTAACCGATAACAAAAGTGACACTTTATGCATGGAACTTGAAATACTTAGGATTCCCACTGGAGCTTGAAACTTAGGATTTCATTTTAGTAACTCTCACAGAATTTGCTTAAGAAATCACACATGAAACACATACCAATGTGTATAATATGTCATTGAAGGTTAGCCAAGTAACAAAATTGGCATCACTCACTTAAATAGCTCAATCATATTCAATTGTCAAACTATCTCATCCAACAGTAAAATCAAATTATGGAAGAGGAAACGAATGGTTAAGACAGCTCCTTGATATTTTCAATAAGAGCAACATGGCATGTTGTTTTAAAATAATTGAAACTAACCTTTTAGAGAGAGGATCCGCTAGCATGTCTTTTCTTGCTTATGTATTATATCCATATGATCATCTTTATCTCAGTACTTCATCTCATATATATCGTAGAAGATGATAAGTTATTATTATTGGTTAAAAGGGAAAAATGTCGTTGCACTATTATCACAATAAGTGATTATCGGTCTAGAGATCTAGTCCACAATTCTCAACATTGTGATAGAATATATCAACAACAAATATAATTCATGACTTCCAAAATAAGAATCAAAGTATTTATCTCCAAATTTGCTACTATCTATATGTCAACATTTCAAAACCTTATTAATAGATACTTCTCCTCATAAACCCAAAACACCTTTAGCCACATTGTATTGTATACATATGTCAAGGACAAAAGATACACCACATAAACAGTTTTATCGCAAAATTACATGGTGAAAACTCTTGATCTTGGCCATAAAACCAAGATCATTAGAAGCTAACCGTGTATATTACTACATATAAACTAGGACTATATACTTGGTATTCACAAATTTAGTATATATAAATTGATCCAACTTGCCCATCTTATAGCCATTAGAAGTCACAAACTCATGAAATTTGTATATGGTTATCTTAGAGCTTGTTTTAGACCATACATAGATCTCTTAAGCTCACTTCTCTTTTCTTAACCTCATAATGTAGTGTTTCTTGCATCTAGATTCTCAAAATACCATTCAAAAATAAGTTTTAACATCTCTTTTTTACAACTCCAATTCAAATAAATCGTTAAAGCAAAAAGGCTTCTAAGTACTTTTTTTTAATGAGTAAACTCTACATGGCTTTTGGATATCCTAGCGGATCATTCTCATAACCAAGGCCAAAATTAGTTTCCTGTAGAGATGATAACCACCTTTTCCTTTAAAATCGTCTCAAGGGTTATTTCTCTTCACCAACACCAGAACACAATGGTGTTATTTCCAAGCTGGAGACTAGCAGATGCATATACTAGAGTTGCATTGCTCCTCATTTTGCTAGATTTTATGCTATATTTTATTTACCCGTACTACTATGTCCTTCATCTTAATGACAGGTGGAAAAGTCATTGAGTTTTTTGAGTGTCAATGGAGGGATAAGAGACAATGATATCCTAAGAGGTTGAAAAACGATGCGAATTCCCTAGTTTTCACAAACTTAATGCTAAGCTTGGTCAATTTACAAAGATGCTCATCCTTTTCAAGAAAAGTAGCAATACCATATTTCATGATTTGGGAGGTCTATTTGGGTAACGAAATTGAAAACCCTTTGAGTGGTGCATATTTCCATAATACTCTCTCCCTCTATGTTAATTGAAAATTTTAGTAAAGGTATGTAGTTACTCTACAGCTTCAATTTTGAAATACCTTAACCTTATTAAATGCGTCAAAATTTTCCTTTACCAAGAAAATATAAACATAGCAAGAAAAACCATCATTCAAAGTGATGAAGTAACTTTCACCACCAATAACATAAGGTGCTATAAATATCTGCATGCATAATTTCTAATAACATAACAGTTCTTATTGCACATTTCTTCCTTGATTGAACAAGTTTAACCCTTCTGTAATTGGAATAAACTCCAAGGTCATCAAAATTCAAGTTTGGGTAGATGTCACTTTTAGTTAAGCTTTTTTTATATATCCTTAATAATGGATGACAAACATTTATTCCATAAATGAGAAGACACAAAATCTTGCTCTTTCTTTTTCTAGTCTTCAAATCATCAAAATATTACAATTTAAACAATCCAGCAACAAGATAACTAGACCTAACAATAGCATAATCATGACACAAAGATCATCCATCTCATTAATTTATAATAAATGTCCTTGTTTGGATCAAGGAATGAAACTAATTTCCTTTAATTGAAGGAACATAATGAAAGTTTTCTATTACCGAAGTGAATCCATCAAATTTGTTACTGTCCTTTAACTTAATCCTAATATCTGCCCTTTTTCCATTCACCATATAGAGCCATTTTTCCCCTCAAGTGGCTCCTTTGAATTTCTCATTATAAATAAGTACAATGGCTCCTATAAATTTATTAAGACTTAGGACCACAATGGACCAATTTTAACTCAAGACAATCAAGACTAAAGGGAACTCTACCTTTCCTTTAAACACGTATTTTATCAAATTTATCCTTATTTATCCTACGAACTTTCTTCATGTGCCTCAAATATTAATATGAAAGCATCTAACAATCTTCTTATAAAAATTTTGAAGTTGTAGGTGTTTGCACAATGGAATTTCTTTTAGTTAAACTATTCTTCCGTTTATTCTTGTGACCATGGGGTTGACATCTTTAAACCGCAGACAAGTTGAGCATATTTAACTCTTTTAAATTTTTTTTTTTTTTTTTTTTTTTTTTTTTTTTGCACTAAAACACACTTAAAAACAAATTCAATGAATTTCATATTTTCTTTTGAAGTACTGTAGAAGTTTTTCCGAAACTATCTACTCTCTAGGAAGTGATTCAATTGCAAGTTGAACAAGAATCAATCATTAAAAAATGATTTCCACAGCATGGGGGTTTAACATTCATGTTGGCCACTTGGGTTGAGTGCTTCTCAACGTCTGTTTCACTAAATTAATACGTGTCTCTGTTAGTTGACTCACAAGTTCACTAGACTCCAACATTTCATACTCAACAAAAGTAGTGTCCGCCATCAAGAAACTCTATAGCAGTTTCAGAGGGAAACAAATTTCAAGATACTCATCAAATGTGTTGACTTTTGATCTCTACCACTAATCAAATCTTCAATATGTTTCAATATGAGAGACATATTGAAACATATATGTATTTCATTAATGAAAGGGGGTACATGGCAATTACAAAACAACACTTGTATGACCTACTACTTATATACATTTTCAAAAGAGTTGGGTCCTATTCTTAACTAGTGACTCCTCTATGGATGACAACTGGTTGGTTGCTTGACTCAACCGTTGATCTACAAAGATGACTTTCTCTTGAAGTGTATGTTTTTCTCTCTGGACCTCTTTTATTGCTTTCTCGAGTTTCCAAACTCCTGAATCTTGAAGAAAACACCGCTCTGCAAGCTGATCCTTGAGCTAGCCCCATTGCCGCTCCAACTGATGGATTTAGTCCTCCATACTCTTGATAACTCGAGCTTGTTCGCTTTGGGTCTCGCTGTCAGGATTTGCAAGCCCTCAAGACCTACTGAGCGTCCAAAATCCCTGATGCCAGCTTGACATTGCTGTTTCTGCTAGAGAATTGATAGGACTTCTTGAGAAATCCTAATGAGTACACCCTCTAGTGCTTCAAGCTTCCTAAGGATGAAGGGCGCCACCTTGGGGCCTTCCTTCAGGGCCCTCATAAGTGACATTGCTTCCTAGTGGTTGGCATCCGTAGCCTGAGACGGAATAAGGAGATGGGCCAACACTTCTAATCTTTGGAATCTGGGAGAAGCATCCTGATATAGCTACTGGAATGCAAGCCTTCCATTAAGTCCTAGCCTCCCCATAGGGAAAGATATCCTTGTTGAGAAAGGAGTGGAGTAGCCTGGTCAAGGGACTAGAAGAATTAGGAATGAACTATAGCTTTTGAGGGAAAAAACCAAAGGACAAAGAATCAAGACTTACCTCTGGAACTTCAGCTACAGTTGAAGGAGAAGCTGCTTCTGGTACTTCTGCCATAGGGACACTTACTTCAGGGGAAACCTTCAAAAGTAATACTTGTATGTTAGGAGTAATCCAAGGTGCAGGTAACAAGGGCCCATGGGCCATAGTAAGGGTGTTATATCTTCATGGATCTCTTCAATAGTGATTAAAGGCCTCCATGGGAGTAAGAAAGGGGCTTGAGTGAGTTCCTACCTTGTGGGAACTAAAGAAGGAACTTCAATTGGTTGATCACCCATGAGGGACTCCAAGATGGAGATAATTGCACTCTCTCCTTCATTAATGGCTGAGCCCAATGGCCCAATTCTAAGGGGAGACTCTACAACATGACGCTTAATAGGAGAGTTTGAGATGTCCACTATGACTAGGGTTGTGGTTTCTCGAAATCATGAAAATAACTTAGGATAGCCTCAAGTAGAATGAGTAAGGGAGAAAGCCAATACAAAAAGGACAGTACTAGAAGATTAACACTTCCTCTTCATCTTTTTCTTTTTCCTCTAATGCTTGAGTGACCATGGCTAGAGGGGCAGATATAATCCTTCTTCTGCTCCTTTTCCATGAATCGCTAACCTCATAGACCAGCATAGTAGCTTCAGGGGGAGACTCTTCTAAGAGCTACCTGGTATCCGTGCTTGAGAGTTTCTTGAGTAGCCGGGGCTGTAAAGGAACAAAACCAAGTGATCATGCTAATTCATTCGAGGCACTGAAAGCATCTTAAAGTTTCAAAGATGATTGCTTACCTAGTAAAGCCTTTTTCACTGGACTATGCCTCACTCTAACTGCCTGCGTAACTCTCGAGCTGGTACCTACAAGCTGAAGGGAGGGCGTAACAAATTATTTGGCGTCTTTGGCCTCCAAGGAGGATCAATAGGCTTGGAACCAAGCTGAGAAAAAGGGTGTAGCACATAGATCATACCCGCAAGGGACATGATACCCGTAGGCTCATCTTATATCTAGGTTGGTCTCATAAAGCTCCCTAAACTAAGAGCGTTGTATGGGGCTACTTTTGGCCCTTGAAAGGTTCTTGGTCCATAGACTTTGAAAAGGAACATCTTGAACCATCCCAAATTACTTGGCATACAACCTAGGCCTATAAGTCTCTAAACTAGGATGAGTTTGATGATAGAATGGACAATCTTGGGGCCACAAGATTGCTTACCAAGTCTGACCATTGATGTCTATAGAGACATCAAGGTGGAAGTTCAGTTTCCTAAACCAGATAGGCCAAGTTTCCTCTCCTTGAATGGAGTCTGTTTACTTTATTTTGTTTGCAATTAAGTGTGATGTGGTCACCGCTAAATGATAAACAAAACAAATATGCAAAAGGGACTCACCGCGACTAGGGAGTGAGTCTAAATACGAACCGTACATCTTTGACCTCAACCACTCACTGTTTTTGAAGAAAATGTTGTGGTATGTTGGTGTATCTGACTTTGATAATACCATGAGTTCAGCTTATACTTCAATTAAGGAGACTTTTGTTAAGTACTTTTGTAGAAATATATATATATACAAAAAAAAAAGGATATGGACCTAAGGTAAGTGGCTGTTACAGTAACAGAACGGGGTCTACAGACACCTTTATCGTATTAAAAGTCAGAAACTAGAGTGGAGACAAACCCAAAAGTTTAGCAGTCCATTTACAAGCCCGAGTCAATCAAGTTTTTATGCCTGGCATCCTTGAATTATAATAACTTGAATGAGTTAAGATCTGATAAGATTAAGGTAGAGCAAACCGTATTCAAGTCATTGAATTAGGACCAACGCAATCAAGGTCAATCCTTAGTCGTCAAAGCCCTAAACAATGGGGCAAACCTAAGTTCACCTGACTTATTAAGCAGTGACAGTAGTATTAAGACCAACGCAATCAAAGTCAAGCCTTGGCTGTCAAAGCCTTAAATTATAGCCTTAATTCTCAACTTGTCAAAATTTGGGAACATATTAAAATTGGAAGTTCACACCTAAAACCCGAGAAACTGTATTATTGATGAATCAAGTATAACAAGTTCTATGTTAAGCTAAGCTATGCTAAGTTATGCTACTACTAAGAAAAAAGCACAAATGCGTTGTAAAGAAACTTGATGAAGTTTTGTATTGTGTTGTTGTAGCCGTTGTTCTTCGCACTAACGCAGTGCCCTTTATTTATAGACAATCAAAAATAACTAATGCTCCTAATTCTGTGGTAATGTTTCCCACATCAGGCCACTAAGCTTCCTCTTGTGTGCACAAAATATAAACAAACTTATCCTTAATTCAGTATTGGAGGGAATTTTTTGGTGCCCACATCCATAATCTTGGCAGAAGTCCATTCCAGAAACCCCACGTCCTCTTAGATCAAGCTTAGTGCCCAAGTATCCGAGAATGCACTCTAAGTAACCACCTCGAGTCTAGAAACCACCTATCTTGCAGCCTTCTTAGCAGTCCCTTGAATTTGAGCTTCATTTACACTTCAACCACCTTAAGTCCTCGAGTGGTTGATACCCTTGTCAGGGTGAGCATCTTTTCAGGATGCCAGGCTAAAACGCCATTATTTCAACACCTAAGGGCTTAATTCTCGTCAAGGGAGGCCTCAAGTGTTAAGCACGTGGCACTTTGCTCAAAACAGCATCGTCCCAGCCCTTATAAAGTCTATTGGGTTCCTCACCTGCCTTGAGAAGATAAGAATCTCTCCTGACACTGATCGAAGGACCACCCTAGGGCAAGGGGACCTCCATGAGTGCAAACTACTCCCCATAAAAGTTGATAGCGTCACCTGTGGGGACAAGAGGCCGTCTACGAACAAGCTGGGGAAAAGGCTTGAGCCCATAATTGGACCAGCCATAGGGGTTGTCATAATTGGACAACATAGTTGTTCATTGTGATATGCCTAGGGCAGCCATAGACTTGTGCTAAGAGCAATGGTCCCAAAGCTAAAGGTCCAAAACTAAAGGCCAAGTTAACATGCATCATCTTAAGAGATTCTTGAGTAGTGTTAGAAGAGTTAGCGAAGAAAAACTTGTTCAACTAGAATAAGGAAAAGGAGACCTCTTTCTCCTTTTGATTTTTAGCCATAGTCATGATCGCCTATGAAAAAGAAGTTGACAAAGGTTTCATAACTAGTGGGTAAAGAAGTCATAGGGAAGGGAGAGGCGAAGGTCTCAGCCTCTTTTGAGACAAAAGAGTCTAAGGGAAACTCAGCCCCTCCGGAGGAAAGAGCTATTTGGGCCGCAATGTCGTCCAAGGTGATGCGAAGAAAGCCTTTGAGAATGACAAAATCTTCATAACAAATGTTTCAAAATTAGGTTAGGGCTATCATGATTCGAAAATCATGCCTGACTGTAATCTTGGAGAGTCTGATAGCCTCGTAGATGTGAAGATTCCTTCATTTCTCTTCATATCAAAGCGTTAAACAGTCTATCCAGTATTTGTATTGCTTCATCAAGAATTTCCATCCTTTGAAGGGGGTAGATTCTTTGCAAATATGCCTTCCTCCCCTTGAGTGACTTACGGAAGCAGAATAGAGTAAAGGGGAGTCAGAGGTGTCACGGAATATGCCCTCAAGGCTTCGTACATCCTCAAATGGGTTACATATTGGCCCTAGGGAATATGGTTCATAGTCAAAAGAGGATTCCTACTCAGACATCCAAGAAAGATCCTCCTTAATGGAGTAAAGGTCAGGGGTTTTGGAGCCTATCTATGATCGTTGTGTTGTTCAATTGGACCAAATGCGTTAAGAATTCTATTGGGCTATCAACCATGGGGATAGGAATGGATAGAGCACGAGTGATTTGAGCCATTTCTAGGGTTCGAAAAAATCTCAAAGCTCTAAAATAATAATCAGTAGGAACAAGAAATCTAAAGCAGAGATCAAGTGTCGGAAGTGCTTGATTGCAACGGAGATAAAGCACGGAGAAACAGTAAGAAAATTTCAAAGACCCAAGTGTCATATTTTTAGACATTCAAGAACAAAGATAACTTGAACATCAAATGGTGCATTCTCGAGCTCCCTGTGGCCGTTGAAGGTGAAATCAGGCAAATCTTTTACCTGTTCAAAAATGAAATTACCAACTACTAAAATGGGGTCATTTGATTACACCCAAACTCAAGGGAGTTGGGAGGATGCCGTTTTGAGACTAAAGGACACGTGTATTCCACATGGGGCCATCCTTGAGGGATGTTTGGCCTTTAAATATTAAGAGAGCGGCCTCTCGAGTCTAGTTGCTTAAGTGAGTTGAATCTCGCAAGGGACAGAACCTCTCAAGATAGTTGATTTGTGGGGGTCTTCCTAGAAGGCTATAAGAAAGGTGGTTCTAAAGCATGAGGCATTTATTTGAGTGCATATCAAGGAGCCTAAGCCTCAAGTATATCCAAACAAACGTGGAGCATCTAGAAGGGACTCCGGTGAATTACACAGATCTAGGGCTTCTAGAAAGAGGCTTGAGTCAGGTTTTCAAGGCACGATCATCTCCCATTCTACGTGCCAAAGAAGAATTGAGGCATTCATGGGGAAGATATGCCAGGATTGTAGGCTGCAACAGTTGTTTCTTTTTTCTATAAAAATGAAATACTACTACAGTTGTACAGTGTCTAGCATGACCATACAGAGCTTCTTCAAGTTTTCTTTACAATATACTTATGCTTTGTACCTCAGAGTAGCGTAACTTACCCTGGATTAGCATAGTGTAGCATACTTTGTACTTATTTCCCTCCAAGGTAATATGAAATTTCGAGTTATAGGTATGAAACTTTTTATTTTAATCTATTCCCAATGACCAATGAGTTAAGATTTGAGGCATTGATTTAAGACTTTAATGGCCAAGGCTTAACCTTGATTGCGTTGGTCTTAAAACTAGTAGCACTACTTGATATGTCAGGTGAATTTAGATTTGACTCATCGTTTAAGGCCATTGACGGTCAAGGCCTGCTTTGATCTTCATTCGGTGACCTAAATATTGTTCGCTCCATCTAAATCTTTTGAAACTCTAACTCATTCGAGTTATTATAAGTCTAGGGTGCTAGGCCTAAAAATCTAATTACCTCGGGCTTGTAAATGGACTATTGAGCCCTTGAGTTTGTCTCCACCCTAATTCCTAGCTTTTACGTGTTCGAGGAAAAGTGTCAACAAGCTTAGCTTTGTCACCCTAACTGCCACTTGAGCCAGGTCCATATGCCTTTAAATTCTGTCTAAATATTAAACCCAAAAATCCACAAAAAAAATATAAAATATCTCTTCAATTGGATTATAGCAAAAGCCACATTAATATTGCAAACTAAAGCCGGATTCACCAAAAGCACCAATCCTCTTTAAAGGTGATTAGTTGAGGTCAAACACGCGTGGTTCAAAATTTAGGCTCGCTCCCAATTTACTATGAGTCCCATTTGTGCATGTTTGTTTGAACTTAAATTTATGGCAACTACACACACAATAAATAGACAAAAGGAGAAAAAACCACTAACCTATCTTCCTACAATCATAGCCAAGCTACCCGCCTACAGTTGTCACCATGCTTACTCGCCAACCACCACCATGCTTACTCGCCACCATCACCATGCTTACCCGCCGATCATAATCACCACGCTTATTCACCCCCATCTCTTGCTTACCCAACGATCACCATCATCAAGCTACTCACAACTATCTCCATTCCTACCCGCTGACCAACACAATCCAATCAACATATCCATCACAAAAAATCTCGCTATCCACCAACAAAAAACTAAGTCTACTAGCCATGGCTATCTCGTCAATGAACTCACGAACCTAGGTTTACCATCTCGTTAATCACTTCCTCTAGAACAACTCACTAACCATCAATGAGCATAATCATGAACTTACTTGCCCATGACCATCTTTGAACCTACTCATTAGCTGTTATCAATGGCGTTGAACAACCACAGAAACAAGAAGAAGTCTAATGCCACAAGGGCTCCTACAAATGTAGGGTCTAGAAGAGGATTCTATGTAAGCAACCTTACCCCTTCAAGGTGCTACTCTAAAGGGGGGCCGTGTCCGAGGCTAGTGGTATCATATTCACCCAAGGCAAGTAACTATTTCGACATCATATCTAGTCATTGAATCCCATCTAATAACTCAACCATTTGAGGTAGAATGAATGCAGATCATAAGTGATATCTTAGACATGCACCTATGCACCAACGTGCTTGCCAATTAAGTCTTTAATAGACCCAAATCGTAAAACATCCAAACTAGTTGAAAAGCCTAGTCGCGAAACACAAAAATGACGAAGAAACTATTCTAGAGGCCTTATTTTGAAAATTTGGCTAAGGCTAGCAGCATAGTGGATGGGAGTGCATAGATCTTTTCGCAAGCTTCGATTCAAAGCGCAATTCATCCCATAAGTCTTTGCGGATCAAAAGTTATGGTAGTTTTAAGTTATTAGTGTTTTTCGGCTTAACTATTTAGATTTTTCTCGAACTAAGGTTTTTTTTTTGAACAGATCAAACTACGGGTTAGGACATCCCTCACAGTTCTATAATCAATGCTTAATAGAGAGGGCTGAATCCTCGTTGCAGGTGTTTTCATAGCTAAGCTTCGCGTTCAATTCTTCTTACTCGCTTGGCGAATGAAGTACTTAGATGCCGAGGGCTTAGATGTCAAGTGGATAGTTACAAAATCCATTTGGGGAAAATCTACCACTTTATGTTGTTCATCTTACCATATAAAATTTTTGTCCCCAAAAATAAATGGTACAATCAGTGCAACCATTTTTTTCTTCTTACTCGCCCAATATGCAAGTTCTTCGAATATAATTAGAGCTCTATAAAAAATTTGCATCATAATGTTGTCAAGAGCTATGCTGTCCAATAGGCAGGTAAGTACCGATCTAGACCATTTAAATGATTGGGACACATTTTCCATGGATGAATAACCCTTTTGCATTTGCCCTAATTACGGGGTTGTAGAGTAATTCATGTTTTCGTTCTAAAAGGTTGATCAATCAATTAACCCCTAACCACCATAGGCGAATAAGCCATGTGGATATAAGTGTTAACACCTATGCGTTAGGTCTGTTACCTCTTCTGCGCGCCGTACACTAAACAAACACCATTATGTTTTTTGGGATTAACAATTGAGGACACCCAATTATCCATGCTAAACCTCATTTACACGTCATATTGGAAAGCAAATAAGTATAGTTGTGTGTTTTGCCATCGAGAACGACTGATCAAGTAAAGCGTGAGTAGGACAACTTATTTGCTGTATGTTAAGATAAGTAGTAATTTCGCTCATCAACAATTATCATTTGCAGGGTCGTCATCTTAGTCATCTTCTGCAAGCTATGAGTTATGCCAATTCACCTACGATTTGTTGGCATATAAAATCTATGTCCAACACCACTACTCAGAAATTGTGGAAACTAAACTCACCAATTAAGAAGCCATTAACAATGGGCCAGGGATATATATGCCAACAAGGGAACCAATGGTCATCATAGGGGAAATACTGAAAATATTTATTCTAAACATGCTTTATAATACAATAGATAACCCATAATATGATTCACTTGGAGTTCAAAACTCAAAACAAAAGGCTAATTCCAAGAAGTCAACTAACTTATAAAACGTAAAAGAAAGTCTTCTAAAATTGTAATCACTGCCACCACGTAGAAAGTAAAGTCCCTTGAATTTTTCCATTTAACTTACTATGCCTTGTCTGAAATTGTTAAACAATAGGTTGAGTATAAGGCTTAGCAAGTAACAAATCCACCAACAACATTATTTGAAAGATGTGGAAAGCATTTCAAAAGCGTACCCAAAGTCGCTTATAAAAAATTTATCCAGAAAACTTAAGAACATATCAACTGATCTTTGGGCCTTAAGCCACTTGGTTGTGGCTGCATATAATTCCTGCAACAGGGCTCAAAATTGGCTATCATAACTAGGTCCTTGGCCAATTACGGGTTCTAAAGAACATTCCAAATAGTACACTATTAGCAAAGATAGTATAATCCCCCGTCGAGGGCTCAAAGATGTCTTTTCCAACCCACAAAACAAAGCATAAGAAATGTATTTGCATATTTATACATTCTAGAATATGATTCAAATCATATTTTCCGAAATACCATAATTCAAATCAAGATCGCATAGCTAATGTTAAATTTCATATTCCACAAACTTAATCGAACATGTTTGATCCCATTTTAATTTGAAACATGTAAAGGGTGGAACAAGTATTTTGAGGCGCTTAGAAACATTTACAAAAAGCCCGAAAGAGTTAACAAATAAGTTACTTGCGAGAAGAAATAAAACTTTCTTAAAATTCAAAGCACAAACTTTAGCTCTTTTCTCTTCTCCTTTTCTTCTCTCTCAACTCTTATTCTTACTTACTTAAAAGAGAAGAAGGGTATTTATAGAAGCAGAGTATGGCTCTTTAGGATGTTTAAATAAGGCAAATTGCTGCTTTTTTCCTTTTTAAGTCAAGAATCAATTTAAGTCAAGAATGGAGGTTAGTCAAGTCAAAAAGGGAGGATTGACTTAGTCAAAACAAAACAACTTCCTTGATTAATTTTTGGGCATGCTTACTGAAAAATAAAAGGAGGCTTACTTTTGAATAAAGATAGAGCTTATTTTGCACAAGTATGGAAATATTTGAAACTAATACAATGAGTGAACAATTTCGCTTGAAATTTCAACTAAAATTTGAGTAACCTCTATGTTTGTTGATAATTTGTGGGGGACATTCTTGAGTCTTAAATTTGAATTCTTACATTTTTCCTTTCATAAAAGAAGTTTCATCCTTGGAACTTATGTAGTTGAATTACCAAAACATACTTTTTGAGCATTTCATCTTTACGCTCCCAAGTCACTTCTGCTTTATTGATTGCTCTAAAGAGCCTTTACTAGACTTAGGGTTCAAGAGTTAAATACCTGCTCCCTTTTGTTCGGTCATTTTATAGTATATTCTTCATAGGAGAAATCACCTCTTATTTGCAAAGGTTAAAGTTGTAACACGTTGTGTACTCCAAATAAGGAAGGTGAAAATGTCACTCTATAAGCTACTTCACCTACTTTCTCTAGGATTTCAAAAGGACCAATGTACCTTGGGCTTAACTTTCCTGCCTTGTGAAATCTCATTACACCTTTAGTTGAAAAACTCTTAAAAAGACATGATCCTCTACTTCAAAATTCATTGGCAAAGAATGCATTCTACCAAAAATTCCTACAATGAATATTCCCCTTTTTCATCACTAATAGAAATGAGATTCAATCCCCTAGAAAGAAAATTTCTTCACCAAATCTCGTAAGGCCAAATTATTCACCTTTTCTCTTATCCAATTGTGGACAACCCAGGAAATGCAATAAAATTTTTCTTAGGCAAGTTTTACCTATTTTGTTTAAGCAAACTACAAATAAACGTCATTGTTTCAGACATTGCTCCAATTACCAATGGAGCCTCCAATACTTGAAACTCGATTTCGTTTTCCCATATTAGCCCTTCCCCAATGGTCAGATCTCAATTATAGGCCACTTTCAAAAGTAGAGAATAGTTCCACAAGTAGGGAGATATACAATTTGAGAACGAAAGCGATCACTTAAGGGGCAGAACCATAAAATTAGAAGAGACCGCCACCACTCACTAACCATAGGCCCGTTCAAGCTGAGCCAACTCTTTCACCAAAACCAACAACCCCATAAGAGGAAAGAGATAAAATTAAGCAAGGAGAAAGAATGCTTCTCTTTGTGCTTAGGCAAAGCTACTAAGTTATAGTAAACTCAAAGCCAATTGTCTAATTGAGATGCATTTTTCATGCTTTCCACTCTTTTACATGGAAGTTGAAATCTGATATCCATTTGAACCTTCAACAACCTTAACATATATGTTTGAGCACCAATAGAGCACTCCGATTTGACTACCATTTAGAGAAGTTCACATGGAATTGATAAAAAAAGACGTGGGGGACAAGCAATCACAATGGCATTTTTCTAGGGGTCAAAATATCATCTCAGTGTAGGCCATCAAGACAGGCAGCAGTACCTTTTTCTAATATCATATGATCAAGTTCACCATTTCAATCGATTGATCTAGGTTGCCTAACAACTAAATAACATATATCAATCAAGATAGTTGTTTGAAAGCAAACGACTCATAGGTGAGATACTCTTAGAAACCCCCAATCCCAATCCCAACAAATCTAAAGCTCCTTAACCCTATATCTCAAAAGCTGCCCTCAAATTTGACCCCTTTTTTTTCCCAAATTTGATTTGTCCATTTTCTTAGGGCATATTGAAGGATGGGTACATCCCCATTATCTTTGAAGCTTTTGATGGATGATTCAACATCCTATCTTATACTAACCTGATAGACCAAACTTTAGTACTAGAAGAAGACATATATATCCAAAGATGTTTTGAGGTAAATTATAAGAAGGATGCAAATTAAAAAGAGGTCCCAAACCCCACAAGGCAAGAATCCTTGCTCTAATACCATTTCTGCCACGATGCCGAACATAGCAAACAACAACAAAGGGAACCAATGGTCAGCATAGGTGACATACTGAAAATAATTTTTCAAAAAATGCTTTCTAGTACAATGGATAACCCACAATACGATTCCCTTGGAGTTCAAAACTAAAAAATAAAAAAATAAAAAAAATAAAAAAATGCTATGATTTCCAAGAAGTAAACTAACGCATAAAATGTAAAGGAAAGTCTTCTAAGATTGTAACCACTGCCACGATGTAGAGAGTAAATCCCTCGAATTTCTCCATCAGCTTACTATGTCTTGTCTGAAATTATTAAACAATAAGGTGAGCATAAAGCTCAGCAAGTAACAAATCTGTCAACAAAATAAAGATCAAGCATTGTTTAAAAGACATGGAATTCATTTCAAAAGCATAGCCAAAGTCACTTACTAAAACCTTATCTCAAAAACTTGAGAAGATATCAACTGATCTTTTGAAGCCTAAGCCTCTTGGTTATGGCTACATATAATCCCTACAACTGGGCTCAAAATTGGATATCATAACTGGGTCCCTGGCCAATCATGGGTTCTAAGGAACTTTTCAAATAATGCAGTATTCACAAAGAAGGTATAATCCCCCATCAAGGGCTCAAAGATGTCTTTTGCCCATCATCGTAAGGTACAGCCTAGAAAACAATTCATTGTATTTGCATATTTGCACATTATAGAACATGATTTAAATCATATTTCCGAAATACATGAATCAAAGCAATACAACATAGCCAATGTTAAATTCCATATTCCACAACATTAGTCAAACATGTTTGATCCCATTTTAATTTCAAACATGTAGAGGATGAACATCTGGTGTGCCAAATAAGTATTTTGAGAATTTAAAAAGCTATTAACATATCAAACACTCAAAAACTTTAACAAAAATGGCAGAAAAGTTAACGAATAATTTACTTATAAGAAGAAACAAAGCTTTCTTAAAATTCAAAGCACAAACTTTAGCTCATTTCACTTCTCCTTCTCTTCTCCCTCAATTCTTATTCTTACTTATTTAAAATGAAGAATTACTTACATTTGGATGATTTAAGAAAAAAGAGATAGAAGAGGGTATTTATGGAAGTAGAGTGTGGCTCTTTAGGATGTTTAAAAAAGGCAAAATGCTGCTTTTTTTTAAAAGTCAAGAATGGATGTTAGTCAAGTCAAAAGGGAGGCTTGACTTAGTCAAAACAAAGCAACTTCCTCAATTTTGGGGGCATGCTTACTCAAAAAAGGGGGGCTTACTTTTGAACAAAGATGAAGCTTATTTTGTTTAAATATGGGAATGTTTGAAACTAATGAAATGAGTGAACAATTTGGCTCTAAATTTCAACTAAAATTTGAAAAACCCTTTATATTTTATTGGTAATTTGTGTGAAAAATACTTGAGTCTTAAATTTAAACTCCTTACAGCTTGTTTATGCTTGCATGTTATCATATTAAGCGAGTAACTTACTCATCCATAATGTATCTCCCTGCCATTTGGATGATCAAATACAATCTTGAAACATTTCAGTGAATCCTTACTCGCCTGCCATTCGGCTGGAAACTAGCAAATAGCACTACATTGAGGAGACTAGATGGATACATACATAATCTAGGCATGTCTTTATTCACAAGCTTACTCGACTATCATGGTTCTAGTAACACAAAATATAAAATGTCCTGGGATAAGTATAAGGCCCATTACTGGGGCATAAATATAGCTCAGGAAGTATGTAAGATGAGTTCTAGCATGACAGACATGTCCCATAGAAAGGCTCCAAGGTTATATAGTTCACTTTGAGAACTTCATTTTCACATGTAACATGCCTTATAATTCTTTTTAAACCCATGTGTATGATGATCTCATCTCGCAATTATACTATATTCTTTTCAATTTGATCATTCGAATATTAATCGCTCCAACTACTCTATGGACCTCTCTACAACTTGTCTTATACATATACAAGGTGATGTTCAAAGTCAATGATTCATCAAGTACAAGCACAACGTGACACTACCGCCCACGAAATCCTAATCACCCACTATTTGCTAGTGTGCTTTTTATCTCCTGTAAAGTTTTAGAAAACGGTATTCGGCCGTCGAGATAGGATACTACCATACCTGACTCAATAGGCCATGTAATATCACACCTGACCATTCCTTGACATCGAACATCTTCGTATTTCAACAACCTTATGGTTCCAATGCAGGAGACCGAATTTAACATATTAGGTAAAATCAAAGGTTGGTAAAGAATTCAACAGAAAAACTATTTCATATATGGTTAGTGTTGGGGGGCTTTGCCCCAGTCATGAGTTAAATCTCATTTTATTGACAAGTTACAAACCTCTTAAGGGATGGAGACCTTTGACCAACCGCGAGTTAAATCTCATTTCATCAGGGAGTTATAAAACTTTTAAGGAACCACGAGGGGGGGGGGGGGGGGGGCTGTCCCCTTCGCCCCGGCCACCAGTTAAATCTCATTTCGTCGGCTAGTTACAAACCATTTTTAGGGCTGGGTGCCTTCAGCTCAACCATGAATTCAATATCATTTCGTAGGCGTCTTACAACCTTTTAGGGCTTGTGGCTTTGGCCCAGCCACGAGTTAATTCTAATTTCATTAGTGAGTTAGAAACCTTCTCAAGGCTAGGGGACTTCGCCCCAATCACAAGTTAGCTGTCATTTCATTCACAAGTCATCAATCATTTCAAGGTTGGGGGACTTTGCCTTCAGCCACAAGTTAGATCTCATTTGGTCGACGAGTTATAATCATTTCACGGTTGGGTGCCTTCACCCCCTAGCCATGGGCTAAATTTCATTTCATATGCGAGTTATAGATCAGTCTCGGGCTGAGGGGCTTCACCCTTGGCCGTGAGTTAAATTTCTTTCCCCCCCTCAGCCATTCCAAGAAACTAAATATCATGTCGTAACTAAGAGGCTTAGCAACCCTACCACGGATCGGCGATCAAATCATAACTTGGGAACTCAGTCACTAGCCGCAACCCAATGTTATGTTTCTAACAAGAAGGTCAAACATTGACCACACTCATCACCCTGCTCGATGCGCTTGCCCATTTTGACCAAGACTCTACTAACCTGGTATCTTCATAAGCCAACAACTAAGGATAAGGTACTATAGGATGTCATAAAGTAGTACAAAGTCTGGCGTCAAAAGGACAAGGCCAGGTTAGTGCTCACTCCCCTGCTCCAATAGCTTGAGTCTCCTGACTCAAATATTCTTCAATTGCATTGCTGCTATACGTTCTAACTACTAGAGGATGATTTTGGGAATGTAATATAGACGATCTAGCTGTTAGAAGTTAAGCCCTGACATACTTTAAAATGATAAGGATAGGCTCGAGGCACCTATCTAATATACATGAGGAAGTCATTGGAAAGGAATATCCTATATAGCCACAATAGTTGAATAGCGTAACAATGTTAATCAAATGATCATTTCACAAGCAAAATATTAAAACACCTAGAGGCGAGGTTTCCCCTCTTTAAATCTCTTGATTTACCCTTTTCCTTTAAAACACCCAAACCTTAAGGGAAAACATTCAAAAATGGATTAAGGATATACCCACTTCACTTTAAACTAGCACATCTGTAAATGACGAGAAAGTCTAACATAAATCTTATACACCACAACCTAGTGTATTGAACCCTTTTGAAAATAAAAGGACTTAGACTAAATCCTCATTAACTTGCTTCAACGAACCAAAGGTTGCAGGCATTCTACTATTGCACTTCATTAGTAATTCTAGGTTTCGAAGATATCTTCTCAATAAGCATAAGACAAGTCAATTGTATACGAGCTTGCGTTAGGACATTCAAAATACTTCCTCTAACACCTAGAGGATAGTAAAGATGGGTATAAACACCTTTCCAAGAACAAGATGAATTGTTTTAAAATCTAATCACACTCGACAATAGACAATGGACTAGTGAGAAAAATTCCATTATAACTTGTCATCTTGAGTGACAAACAAATAATGATAGTGATTAACTAGTTTGATACTTGTATTAACTTACTCAAAGTACAACAAGAAGAAAGCTGGAAATTTTCCCAGAACGGGTTAAAACGCCTATCTCAACCTAATCAAATTAACATTTTAGTTGTCTTCGGTATGCCGGATAACAACATATCAGAGAGATACTTGATTCTTAAAGTTAATTTACAACCTCTTACTGGAACAACAATATGAATACCGCTATATAATACCTAAGATTAAGCTGCTACGTCCTTAAATGCCCTCTGTGGTCATTATGTACTATGAGCTCACCTCCTTACGTTTTCAATACACTGCACAGGTGCAAATTTCATGTTACACAACTATTAGCAGCACAATATTATTAAGCTATTTGCTAAATGCATCTCCTGCCTATTTATTACTTTAGCATGAAGATTTATCGTGCCATTATTTATGATTTGCATCATATGAATATTTTTAATGACTAATCATGAAGTTATTTATAACTATTTGATGTGAATCGCACCATGTTCATCAACTTACAGGAAAAAGTCGGGGACAAGAACACCAACCACAAACATCTTTCTCGGGAAATATACCACTGCATTAACTCAGTTTGCTTCTCGTTTAGTAAATACCTTATAGGTTTCAGGCCACACCATTTTTAGTGGCTTATTTGTATCCAACTATATGTAGCGCATGCCAAGGATAGGCTCATTATCATCTTCCCGTCACTTAGGTGCACTACAATTTTAATTACTACCCTAAGTACGTTCGCCACCATTGTCTTATCCTGGTGCATTATATGTGCTGATTGTGTGCTATCCGAGTGCAACACACTCGTCCGCATGGTCTTATCCCTATACATTATATGTGCCACCAGTGTGCTATACGGATGCAACACACTCACCATGGTGCAACAGGCTCACCCATGTACTAATCGGGTGCAACACATTTGCCACCTTGGCACAGAGCCAATAGTGCAACACGCCTTATAGGTGCACCATGCATTATATGTGCCACACATATACTATCTAGGTGCAACACACTCACCAACTTGGTCTCATCCTAGTGCATTATACGTGTCACCCATGTATTAATCGAGTGCAGCACATTTGCCATCTTTATTCTATCTAGGTGTACATACTTGTCACCATGACTTTGGACAAGTGCATCACACTCGCTACCCTAGTCGTAACGAAATGTATATAATGCCAACTAAGTACTTATATATTTATCAGTCGATCACATTAGTAGTATTTTTAGAACTCATTAACTACTTACTGCTAGTCAGCCATCCTATTTGGTGACAATGATTTATTATTATATACTCATCAACGTTGTGCGCGGGTCGTTATTTAGATATCAACATCCTATAAGTTCATCAATCCATTCTATTCGGCTATTGACGACTTCAGTTTTTGGCTATTTGTTAGCCTATTCAGCTATTTGAACTCTAACAACTTGCAATACTTAATTATTTCAACAAATATGGTACTTGATTTTCTACTTTTGTCTTCAACAATTATAACTTTCAAAGGTCAACATACTTACAAGAATAAAGGATCCTCGAACTCAAACTAAGTGTGGCAACCCCGCTTAAAATGCTGGCAATTACGTCTAAACAATATATCCTAAGCAAAACGTTAGAATGATACTCAAGAGTCTATGCATACAACAATATCATGAGTGTCTGAAAATACCATTGAATTATTCCTTATTAACAGAGCACCTCAAAAACATCCTTTCCCGTTGCACTCAAACAACCGTCAATGGTGGAGACATCGATTCTATATTCCCTTCGTATTATTAATTAAACGATATGCTTCAAAGAGCATAACCGTCAACGGCATAACATTATTGAACTATTAGATGTCCAATAAGCATGTATATTCTTAACAAGCCGTCCCGAGCCATTGAAAAGGCAAAGACAATACCTCTGTTGCGACAAGTCAAATTTCAGGAGAAATCCTTAAACAACAATTAAATCTCATATAAACATTGACTATAAAAAGCTAAATACATGACTCCTTACAAGCTTTATCACTTATAAATATCAATGTCAATCGTGAGAAAGCAAGCTCTCATTAAATCTCGGCTTGTTCATATACTCCATGACCAAATTTAGTGCAATCAACGTTCGCCTATGGAGTAGTGGGGCTATTGTGGTATGAGTATAATTGAGCAACTAATACTGTGGAATGTCGAGTATGTTGTAAATATTGTTAATTAGCTAGTTATTATATAATGATCGAGTAACAATATTCTAACTTTAAATTAGAAGACCGAAGTTAAGATTATGGTGGTGAGAGTGTAGCGCACAAATTCGGGTGCCAACACGCTCACCACCATAATCTTATCCCAACATTAAGCATTATACGAGCTACCCATGTACTATCCGGGTGCAACAAATTCATCCCCATGGTCTTATCCCGGTACATTGTACTTGCCACCCGTATGTTATCCAAGTACAACACGCTCACCATGGAGATCTTATCCAGCACGTTATGCATAGTATGTGCCATTGATGTATTGATCAGGTGCAACACATTGGCGACATTGGCGTGGAGCCAACAATGCAACATGCTCACCACCGTTGTCTTATCTCACTACATTATGCATTATACGTGCCACCTGTGAACTATCCGTGCACAACACACTTGCCAACTTGGTCTCATCCTGGTGCATTATACATGCCAGCCATGTATTGATCGGGTGCAACATATTGCCACCTTTCTATCCAGGTGTACCATACTTGTCACAGTGACTTTGGCCAAGTGCATCACACTCACCACCCTAGTCGTAACAAAATGTATATGGTTCCAACTAAGTAAAAATATATTTATCGGCCGATCACGTTAGTAGTATTCTTACAACTCAAATAACAACTACATATTGTTAGTCAACCATCCAGCTAGACGACAACGACTTACTATTATATTCTCATCACATTATATGTAGGTCGTTATTTAGATATCAACATCCTACACAATCATCATTTCATTCTATTTGACTATCAACAACCTAGTCATTTTGCTATTTATCATCCTATTCAACTATTCGAACTCTAACAACTTGTATTTATTATTTCAGCAGATATGCTATTTGATTTTCTACTTTTATCTTCAACAATTATAACTTTTCACATGTCAACATACTTATAAGAATAAAGGATCCTTGAACTCAAATGAGGTGTGCCATTCTCGCTTAACATGCCAGAAAGTACAACCAATAAATATATCTTAAGATAAACATTTAAATGACACTCATGAGTCTATACACACAACGATATCATGAGTGTCAGAAAATACCACTGAGTTATTCATTATTAGCCAAGGACATCAAAAATGTCCTTTGCCATTGCACTTAGACAAGCTTTAGTGGGGGAGACATCGATTCCAAACACATCCTTCATATATTAATTAAACTCAACTTTATTTCTTTTGTTCGATACTGAAAACTACAGGCTTCAAAGAGCGTAGCTGTTAACAGCCTAACATTGTTGAACTATTCGATGATCAATCACCGTTTAAATGCTTAACAAGTCTTCCCGAGCATTTGAAAAGCTAGAGATAGTACCTTTGTTGCAACAAGTCGAATTTCAGAAGAAATCCTCAAACAACACTTAGATCTCATATAAACAGTGACTATAAAACGTCAAATACATGACTCCTTACAAGCCCTAATCACTCATTAATATAAGGGGAATTGCGAGAAAGCAAGCTATAATTAAAACCCGGCTTGTTGATATACTCCATGACCAAGTTTGGTCCAACCGAAATTCGCCTATGGAGTAGAGGGGTCAGTATGCTATGAGTATAATTGAGCAACTTAATACTGTAGAATGTTGATTATATTATAACTATAATTGATTTGTTAGTTACTGTATAATGATTGAGTAATAATAGTCTAAACTTAAATTAGAGGATTAAATCCCGAAAATAACAAATGAGCAGGTAGCTACTGACTTGGCAAGGCATGACAAACCTCATTATTCCAAGGACATAGGCATAGAGAGTGGGGGGGTTGGGCCGGGGGGGTGTGGGTGGCATATATAAAAGGAAGAGGAATTCATCATCCTAGCATTCCTTTTGATTCCCTCCCTCCGCGGGGCGGGGGGGGGGGGGGGGGGGTGCTTATATAAAAGGAAGAGGAATTCATCATCCTAGCATTCCTTTTGATTCCCTCTCTCTGTTACTCTCACACCTCTCTTCTCTCTCAGGATATGTATTTGGCTCTCTCTCTTTCTCTCTTAAGAGCGTTTAGCTAGTGACTTGGGTTACTAGGCGGCTTGTGGACACGGTGTTGATCACATTTTAGCTTGTCTTCGCTTCTCTGTGACTGTTTGTATCTTATGGTGTGAATGTAACCTGAGGATCCAACACTCTCAGTCGAGGCCTTTCTTAGCTATGATTGAGTTGATCATTGGATTAGTTCGTAGTCAGCTCATTGCTGCTCCTATGCTCTGTGGTACACATTATCATACTCAGCTTCTTCAGAGATGGGGGATGGAGCATTAGATGATATATAGCCTTTTGGCCTTGTTTGCTTTTAGCTTTGTTCGGCCTTTGGCCTTTGTTGCTTTTTACCTTGTTGTTTATTAGAATTTGAGACTTTGATGTAAACCTTTTTGCCATGACTTAGGGTATGCCCCTCGTATATTCTTTCATATATATTCTCTCATATATAATATTTCTAGCTGACTTACCAAGAAAAGATGCTCTCTTTCCTAGGAAATAACGAGTTGGGCATGTAACCAAAGCTTGAGTTCAACTCTCATCCTATAGAACTTCACCTCAAACATGATAAATGAACACATTGCAAAATTTATCGTAAATACTTGAGCAGAAAATGTTATTGTCAGGGCAATGATGTGAGTTGGAGGGAATAATAGCCACCAATTTTTAAAAAGTTGCTCTTACATTATGATTTTTTGCCCATTTATAATTGTCAAAATAAATTATCAAATTAATATTGCTATATGTGTGTGTGTGTGTGTGTACATAAGGAAATTATCACTTAGGTATCCTAAAGTTTGATTATTTATCACCTAGGTATTCTGACATTTTAATATATATACAAGGGTATTTTGAGTTTAAATATTTCATCATTTAGATACCCTTTTCTTTTAGAATTTAATCAATTTGATGCCCTTTTGTCAAAATTTGATGAATTTTTGTTGAAAAATGCTAAAATTGAACATAATTTCGATATACATTAGTATCTTCATTTGGATTGTTGCATTGTTGCCAAAAAATGCTAATATGATACATAACTTTAGCAAAATTTAGGTTGTTTACATCAATATTTAGTGAGTATTTTATGGCAATTCACTAAATTGATGGAAACATTGGGATGACTTATGTATATTATCACAATTATATTTTACGTCAACATTGTTTTGTAAACAATTGGTCATATTCTTACAAAACTTTATCAAATTTCAATATATGGTATCTAAATGATAAAATATTCAAACCTCGGAGTTTTATATTGAAATATCAGGATACTTAGATGATAAATGCTCAAAGCTCATATGCCACTCAAATACCTAATACAAGTATACAAACGGGTCAAGCGTATTGAAAAAGTTGACCAAACAAACCCAAATTCAACCTAATTACCTAAAAGGGTTGAACAGATCAAGCAAATTCATTTCAAAAACCTCACAACTTCAAGTCGTGTTAGATTTTGCTGGCCTGGGTTATTTAACATCAACTTGGATGTGACTACGAAAAATGTTACCATTTAAGAATGACAATTGTACAATTTGTATGAGATGAAGTTTTCTCTATCTTAAAATCGATGTAATATTTGTGTGTGTGCGGGCGCGCGTGCGTGCGTGCGTGCGTACGTGCACATGTGCTTGCGTGTGAGAGAGAGGGGGAGAGAGATTATCACTTTAAATACCTTAATATTTGAGCATTTATCACTTGGATATCCCAACATTTCAATATATAGAATGGGGTATCTAGAGATTTGAAAATATTTTCTCACCTAGGTGCTCTATGTCAAAATCCAATGAATTTTTGTAAGAAAATACCAATTTTATACAAAAATTTATATATATATATATATAAGTCATAGCAATGTTTTCATCAAAACTTCATCGAATTATGATAGTATATTCACCGAATCTTGATATAAACTACCTAAATATTGGCATAATCATGCGCCATTTTCATATTTTCCGCAAAAAAAAATCAAATTCTAATGAATATACTAATATATTGTCAAAATCACGTTCAATTAGCTTTTTCCAACAAAAATTTGATGTGTCATATTTTTATATACTTTATGCCCATTGCCATGACATTTTTGGCAATTTATGTTTGAACTTTAATGGAATATATGTATATTTAGGCTTGGAACGCGTTGAAGCAAGGACAACTTGAAAAGCGGTGAAAAATAGTTGAAAATGGGCGAATTCAGAGACTATGTTGGGAAACTTGACCATGTGTGGAAAATGACCCATTAGGAAAAAATTTGACGTTTCAAATCAGGTAATGGCCTCGGGTATTGGCCAATGGATCGGATCACGACATAAAACGTTTATGTGGCGCTTTATATTTTAGATTGCTCTTACTTTGTTTGTGTGTGTGTGTGTGTGCGCGCGGGAGCGCATGTGTGTGTGTGCATGTGTGTGTGCGTGTGCGTGCGTATGTGTGTGTGTGTGTGTGTGTGCGGTGTGTGTTTAGGGTTCATTTACCAGGCACTAATGCAACCGGATCCCATTAGAACTCAAAAGTTGAGCATGCTTGAGCGAGAGTGGTACCAGGATGGGCGATCTTCTGGAAAGTCCTCGTGTTGCCAACCCTATAAGGTCGGGGGTCCTAAAAAACAGCCTCTTGATAGGGTTACACCCTGAAGGAGTAAGGCTGTGTAGATCCACCCCTCCCAGACCCTACTTATGCGGTTGCCCTTGAGGCACTGAGTCTGTTGTTCTTATTTTATATATATATATATATAGTCATGAGTATGTGCGTGTGTGCG
Organism: Simmondsia chinensis; assembly: GCA_018398585.1. Taxonomy (NCBI): domain Eukaryota; kingdom Viridiplantae; phylum Streptophyta; class Magnoliopsida; order Caryophyllales; family Simmondsiaceae; genus Simmondsia; species Simmondsia chinensis. The sequence goes on from JAGTTD010000011.1 coordinate 7,376,109, forward strand.
CGTGTGTGTGTGTGCATGTGTGTGTGCGTGTGCGTGTGTATGTGTGTGTGTGTGCATGTGGTGTGTGTTTAGGGTTCATTTACCAGGCATTAATGCAACCGGATCCCATTAGAACTTAGAAGTTAAGCATGCTTGGGCGAGAGTAGTACCAGGATGGGCGATCTTCTGGAAAGTCCTCCTGTTGCCAGCCCTATGAGGTCGGGGGTCCTCAAAAACAGCCTCTTGGTAGGGTTATACCCTGAAGGAGTAAGGCTGAGTAGATCCACCCCTCCCAGACCCTGCTTATGTGGTTGCCCTTGAGGCACTGGGTCTGTTGTTCTTGTTTTATTTATATATATAGAGTCACGAGTGTCTTGTGCTTGTTTTATAGACTACAGTATAACAGGTTTTCATGAGTAATCCAGGTTGAGATTGTACCCAACCTTGAACGCAATCTTTTATACAAATTAATCTTTAAATTAGGAGTAACAAAGGAATTAAGTAGTACTACTAAGACAATCAATACAATAAAGGAATGCTTTGTTGAACTTACTAATATTTGGGGAGATTTCATTCGAGTGGGTGCTAGAACTTCAATTATGAGGTGCTTAGGCATCATAAGGGTGCTTATCAATACAAGCTCTATATTAGTCATTCAGCAAGTGGTTCAAGTGCAGTTAAACAATGCTTCTCGTGTGATATTTGTAAAGTAATGTAATTCATATATGATACCTAATTACTCTCCCGAAGTAATTGCATATGCAGCCTTAGCCAAAATTAACAGGGAATAGACAACTCCTTGGCAAGGGTAAGGTGACATCAATAGTGGTCATTCCTACAGCCTCACTCATTCAAGTAGTTTGCATCATCCCAACCGAGCCTGCATTGTTCAGTTCCACATTCTTCAACTAATCACTCCTTAAATGAGTGTACCTTCAATTATATATATATAGTCATGAGTGTCGTGTGCTTGTTTCATAGACTATCGTATAACAGGTTTTCATGAGTAATCTAGGTTGAGATTGTACCCAACCCTGAACGCAATCTTTTATACAAATTAATCTTTAAATTAGGTGTAACAAAGGAATTAAGTAGTACTACTGAGACAATCCATACAATAAAGGAATGCTTTGTTGAACTTACTAATATTTGGGGAGATTTCATTTGTGTGGGTGCTAGAACTTCAATTATGAGGTGCTTGGACATCATAAGGGTGCTTATCAATACAAGTTCTCCATTAGTCATTCAGCAAGTGGTTCAAGTGCAGTTCAACAATGGCTCTCATGTGATATTTGTAAAGTAAGGTAATTCAGATATGATACCTAATTACTCTCCTAAAGTAATCGCATATGCAGCCTCAGCCAAAATTAACAGGGAATAGACAACTCCTTGGCAAGGGTAAGGTGACATCAGTAGTGGTCATTCCTATAGCCTCACTCATTCGAGTAGTCTGCATCATCCCAACAAAGCCTACATTGTTCAATGCCACATTCTTCAACTAATCACTCCTTAAATGAGTGCACCTTCAATTATATGGGAGACTTGAGGATGCCTGTCAGGTTCCTTTCATGTGTATAAAATGGGGTTGAGAGTTTTGCTGAAAGCTGTGTGGGTCAGATTTCTCTCCGTGTTGATGGACAGCTTATTGGTAGATGATTTAGAGATGCTAGGCCTCACCATTCCTGTTTTTATAATCCTTCTTTCAATGGTAACCTCCTTCCTACCAGATCAAGCAAGCCAACATCTTCCGCTTCCCATACCATGGATCGAGGACTCTATGGCTGACCTAACTGGATCTCAGGATCAGACGCCTCTGCATGATCACCAAGTCTGGGATCACACGAATGATAATAACTTAGTGTCCTTAGGGGCTAAACATCAGTCAGGTTTTGAGCCCTCCACCCTCCTAAGGCCCCATTCCAGTTATCCTTCAAGTCCTAGAAGCTCAAGCCATACTTTCGCAAGGAGGAACTCTAGAGAAGAAAATTGTCAGGGCGGTTTGGTGCTATAATAAGAAGAGTATCTGCAATATTGTTCCAGTGTCAAACATGGATAAATCGAGAAAGGAAACTGAGGTGAGGGTTAATGTGGTGGCGATATGGCAGGTTTCTAAAGTCGTCTCATCAAAGAGGGGTCGGTGAGCAATGAAGTGAAGAAAAAAAGAACAAGCAAAGTAGGAACTTGAAGAATTTCTAAAAGACATGGCACACTGCAGTAGCGAGAAAAATGACAATTGAGCCATCTGGTAATAGAAAGGGAAATTCGGTGAGGAAGGAAAAAAACGATAAAGACACTGATAATTTTCGTGCCGTGGAGTGAGGGTTAACCTTAGGTATGAAGCTTGGGCTGAGATTTAATGGGGATGAATCAAGTAAATCATAAGGATGAAAATAGGAAATAGGAAGTTGAGATCAACATCTTGCATTATTCCATAATTATAACTATTATGATCAACTTGCACTCCTATTGGAGGGAGGAGAGAAAGAGGCAGGCCAAGGAAGAGATAAATGGAGACGATCCGAGAAGACCTCAACCACTTAAACCTACAGGAGGAGATGGCCTTAGATAGAACTCAGTGAAGGGCTAGCATAAGGGTAGCCGATGTAGCGGCTTAGAGTACAGCACCTTTGACTGCTTACACTAGTGATTCTAGAGATCTTCACTTCCTCTTTGGCAATCTCATATTGGAGCATCTAATTGGGTATCGGTGTCTTTACTAGTCGACTATTTATCTGCAGTTGCCCCCTAGTGTTCCCATCAAGTTTTCCTTGAGTTTTGACTCGTATGCTAGGCTTGTGTTATGTATTGATCTAATACTAAATTGTTTTCACGCTTTCAGGCTCTATAGTGACACGATGACATGCTCCTCAGGTTGAGGGTCCTCGTAAACAACCTCTCTTCAGGGTAGCACCCTAAAGGGAGAAAGCTGCGTATATCCATCTCCCAAGACTCTGCTCAGGCGAGAGCCCTTGTAGCACTGGGACTGGGACTGATATTTGATTGGCGATTGCCCACTCTCCCTCCATTGTTTTGTATTGTTTCACTAGCTTTTTATTTTTTATTTTTTGTTTTTGGTCCTCTTCACTGATGGTGTGGTCTTTCTAGGAATAGGTAGTATCTCTTGTAACTTCTTTTATCCTGCATCTTTTGGCTGTGACGTTAACCTTTTTTTTTTTTTTTTTTGGCTTTTTGTTTTGTTACATGCTATTATGCGGGTTGGCTCAGACCTCGCTTTTACATGTTTGCCTGTATTGTACTACAATTTTTTTAGCTAATTATCGAAAAAATAATCTATGCAACTCATAGAGTGATTAGATCCTTAGACTAATTTATGTATCTTAAACCCCAATTAAGTGTTAACCCAAATTTATAACTTGTAGCAAAAATAATTAAAGTCACTGTCATGATGAAATATAACAATTAGATCCGAGATATATAGGCCAACCTAAATTCATTCCCTAAACTACCTTGATTAACTCACTCAACCAAAACCCAAATTTAACTACTCTATAATCACAAAATCCAAGCTTTATATTGCTTTTATTAGATACTTATATACCCACAGAGCTACGACCTGCTCATATCCTTGCAAATGTATGATCTTTACACATAATCAAAACCACAACAAAATCTTTCAAATTTTGGAAAGAAAAATATATGAGAAAAAATTTAGAACTTTAGTATATCAAAGTGATAAAATATTTAAAACTCAAGGTCCCCATTTTTTCATATATATATATATACACACATGTGGGTGTGTAAATGTATGTATGTATTATAAGGGGTGGGAACAGATGGCGTATTAGATGGTGTCCCCCAAAGAAGAGTTGGGCTAAACATAGTTTTGATGGGGCTAAATGTCGCGGTTAATTGGCGTTTGGATTTGTAGTAAGGGACAATTGTGGTGAACAGATTGAGTAGGACTATGGAAATATTTGCAATTCCCCATTAGTCTAGCGGAAGCCTCGGAAGTTAGGGAAGGTTTTAAAAAGTGTCTGGATCTTGGTTTAACCCACCTAGATAGAGCAAGAGACAATCTTACTATTATCTACACCATAGCAAAGGAATTCCAATGTGCCTAGCACATTTGGACTATTACTAAAGATATTGAAGTCCTCCTTCATCAATTTGACGAGGTGCAAATCTCGCATGTTTATCAAGGGGTAATGTGGTGGCCAATAAAGTGGCTACTCCGGGCCTGATGTCGGATAGATAATGAAGTTGATCATGTTTCAAACTTCTATCGTCTAATTTCCATGCAATTGCTAGGTTGTATTAACTTTGTTTAATTGGCCTAGTATCTTCCAGCCTTTTTTTTTTTTTTAAATAAAATAATTTAGTATCTTCCGACCTTATTTTTTAAAAAGATGTATGTATTATTGTTAGAAAGTCACCATGAGACTTGTTGGGTGAAGGGAATACTCACTAATATATTCACATTAGTTCCACATTGTTGTACTTTTCCAAGTCAACAATCCTAAATTTCACTTTTATAATGAATATAAAGTTGACAATTAATTAATGGTCAATTATTATTTTGATTATGTTACGTATATTTGCTATAAAGTTCATCAATATATAATACTATGAAATACAATAAAATAAAATAATACAGTACAAAATAAAGGTTCTCGCTTCTTCTATTTTAAATATATATATACATATCACTCAATATTATATACTAAGACTATATTTGGTAGGATTTCTTTTAGGGTTGAGGATTATTTGCAAACAATCTCTTCACAAGATAGTGCTTTTAGGAGTAAGGTTACATACATCTTACCTTCTCCAATCACGACCTTGGCAACAGCCTCTTGAAAACTCTGATTGTTGTTCTTTTTATTGTTGCTCTATTTAGTTAGGGGGAGTATTTTTCTTTTGAGAAATATTTCACTTCAAATAAATTTTGATTGAGAAACTAATTTTATTGTATAATTATATAGGATTCATGTTCAATCCATTTAAATTTTACGAGAGAATAAGGATATAAGAGAAGAACATAAAAAGGTTTCATAACGGATAATATCTTACACTTTACTTTATGAGAGAATGCCATTTTCTCATCTATAGAAGAAAATATTTTTCTTAGGCATTTAGTTTTGATTATGAGTCATGTAGAAAAATAACATAGCTTTGGAATGAACTAGTAAAAAAATCTATAACAGACATTTTGGACACATATTTGTACTTTTCGGTCTAAAAAGGACGTTTAATGTATAATTGTCCATAATACTGCAAGAGAAAATATATTTTAGGTATCTTAAGGTTTGATAATATATTTTTCAAATAACCTGAGTTTTAGAACATTTTTGTCATATTCTGAACTTCGGGAATTTTATTTTTTAGTTACCCTTAGCTTAACTCTGTTAGATTTCTATTAATTTTTAATTACTAGACACTTAAAAAATTGTATTTTCATTTAAAACAATTTTTAAAATTTTAAATATATGTTAAAATATATTGAAACATGAAAAAGTATTTTAAATATTCAGAAAAATATTCAAAACAATAAAAATTATTTTAAATGGAAATAGCAATGTTTTAGGCATTGGCTCTTTTTAAGTGCCACATCCTTAAAAACTAATGGTATACTTGAGGGAGTTAAGTCTAGGCTGCTTGAAATACAAAGTTATTCAAGTTTATAGTATCTCAAAAATATTTCAAAAGTCCAGAGTACCTAAAAAATATATTATCAAACCTCAGTGTACCTGACTCGAATTTTGTCATGCAATAGAAGTATGCGTTTTTTTTATGTTATTCGTATTATACACGTATATTATAACCCATATCCATATTTTTTTCATTTAAAAATAAATGATAATTAAAAATAACAATACCTCCATCTAATTTAAATATCTATAATCTATATATTATTAAATTTGTTACTTTAACTCTCAAATTATTGATTATACTCTGTCAATTACTATGCATTATGCTTCTGCTACCTCTTGTGAGAGATATTATCCTGCACTTTATAAGTCATCGAATTCATTGAAATTTTCATGTATATAAGTCAAATAATATACATACGAATTAGATGCCATTTAATTCTCATACCATATTGTTAGAGTAAAAACCCAATCATGGACCTTCCTCCATCAGCTTAAGCTTTTGGGACAGATGGTTCTTGACATAGTAACAGAGTTTTGATCACCAAAGGGTGACAAGTTTAAATCTCCATAGCCCCCATTTTCGGTACTAATATAACTTAAGCAAATTGTATGAGGTGCATTTGTGCAATATCAACACTTTAAATCCAATGGGCATTTGCGTCGAGGGGCATGTTAGAATATAAAACCAATCCTGGACTTTCACCCATCAGCTTAAACTTTTGGGACAGATGGTTCTTGACGCATATTTTAAGTTTTATGCTGAAAAAGAACATCAGCTAAAGCCAACGAGAGCCAAAAAAAACATTCCAGATTGAATAAAGTATGTTTACTAATGGGGCATGATGCAAACCCAACACCAGAGGCTGGCCCAATGTATTATTATTTAGTCCCTCACTCAAGAGGTAGAGATAACCCAAGATCAAGTGACACAATTAAAGCCAGCTGAAAGAAGTCGTAGGCCCAGAAGAACCAGCCCAATAGGAACCAAGTGCTCTTGGTTGTATCAAATACAAACTGCTACTTAAAAAAAATTCAATCACAGTAATATCATTCGAAATGAATCCGTGTGTTCAAATAAGGTTAAAATCAGGGGTGACTTTTACTTTATAAAACATTCTCCTTTCACTGTTTTAGCGTTGAAATTATAGGTGGTAGTATACTTGTATTGTGTATTTTTTAAACCTAATTACCATATAATTAGTGATAGAGTAATTAGAATTTTTGATTAGTTAATTAGGCTATTCAATGGCGGCTTTCCAGTACCTCATAACTGGCCATTTTGGTTCCCAAAATAATGCTGAAAAATAAAAAAAAAAAATAATGCCAAAAAATAAATAATTACCAATCTACTGTTGAACCGCGTTTAGCAAACGCGGTTTACTCCAAAAATAACCGAATTGAGAGAAAAATATTTTTTCCAGTTATAAAACGCGTCTTAAAGACGCGTTTCATGTGAACATAAACCGCTTTCGCGGTTCATTTGAAACTAAACCGCGTCTTTAAGACGCGGTTCATGTATGACTAAAACGCGTCTTAAAGACGCGGTTCATATAATTGTAAAGGACAAGTCTTGAAGTCAAGAACGCCTACGCTCGAAACGAATTCAAAATGAAATGGATAAGAATGACTATACACGAAAGGTCACACGTGGGTTCTGTAAGAGAAAATGTCATAATGTATTGACATGCAAGATGAAAAAGGAGCACGAGGCTCGGTTAGCAGCTAGTAGCAGTAAAATATATGACGGTAATATTTATTTATGTTTCATTTTTTTGAACATTTATTTATGTTTTATTTATATTATTTTTTATATAGTAGTTCGTTATTTATATATATCTATTAATTTGTTATTTATATTATTTTACTCATAAAGCATTATAACCGCGTTTACTAAACGCGGTTGATATGATAGTAAACCGCGTTTTTAAAACGCGGTTTATGCTTTATATATTTTTTTGTTCTTGATGCGGTTATTTTTACATATAACCGCGTGTTTTGAATGCGGTTTAGTATAACCGCATTTATAAAACGCGGTTCAACAGTAGATTGGTAAATATTTATTTTTAGCATTATTTTTTTTATTTTTTTATTTTTCAGCATTATTTTGGGAACCGACTCCTTGATAGTGTAGTGTTTTATTTCTTGTTTAATTTTTTACTTTCTGGTGTATGGAATCCTAGGTTTTTGGTGTACCTCACTTGTAATATAAATAGGTCCTTATTCTTTATGAATAATGTCAGTCAAATTCTGCAATTTCTAGTGTTCTTCCTTTTAGTTTAAGTTTTGTTTATATTATTTTAATTTTAACATTTATCAATTTCATAAGAGAAACCATTAACTACTAGGAAACTGTGATATAACTTTTTTTTTTACATTATCTAATCATATATTTTGATTTGAAATGTAGTTTAAACAAATAGACAAATGCTTAGATAAGGGGATAGAGAGTGCTAGTGAGTGTTGGTGAAGAGTGAGAATGAAAAATAATCGTGACGAGAATCAATACTATTTGCAATGGTGGTGATGGTTGATGACTAACGTCATAATGGACGACAGAAGATAATAGCGTGGCGAAGGGAGACAACAGGAGAGTACAAGAGCTGACATTCAGAGCAAGGATAAGAGGGAGTGGTGATGGACGACAGTGGCCCGCTATACGTTTCAAATGTGTGTTTTAAAACTGGGTACTCGCAAGCGTACGAGATCGTCGTAGCTAAATTAGGTATACGGGTCGTATCCACAGAGAATCGTAGTTAAGTCAAATTTAGTTATTAATGAGCGGTTGGAAATTCGGTTCTTGTTTGGTTTCAAAGGTTTGTTTACTAAAATAGTAAAACTAAATATAAAAAGGTGCCAATTCAATTAAGGTTTGCTTAGGGAATGAATTCAGGGTAGCTCTATACGTATCTCATCATTATATTCTACTTCGGACAACAATTCGAAGGACTTAGGCTACAAGCTCTAAGCTTCGGTTAATATAGGGCTTGGGGTAATGAATTAGTTTAAAGGCATAACCTATCTTATCACCCCAAGTGGGGCATAGGTTATCTCATTAGCATTATTTAACTCCTTTGTTACTCCTAATTCAATATTAAGTGTATAAAAGATTGTGTTTAGTGTTGGGTATAACCTCAACCCTAATCACAGGTGAAAACCTATTATGTTATGGTCTAAGATACAAACACAAGACTAATTACTTAAAAGCTAGAGATCTACACATGGCTACAAGCACACATACAGAAACACTAGGCAATCATGAATAATTCTCCACAGGAGTGCGAACATAACATAACTAAATCATCATCAAAAGCAAAATACAAATCTGGGATAAGGGAGGCTACCCGCCCTTCATTCCTAAACTAAAAGAGCCTGCTCCTCCATGTGAGTTTTATACATCATTCAAATCTAAAAAAAAATAAAACAATAAATAAAAACTAAGAACTGAAAGACTTCCTCAATTGATGTTGATGTTGATCCTTGTTTTGATCCTTCTGGCACTCCGACCACCTGCACTTCGGCGTTTGAGAACCCCTTGGATCTCTTAACGGCTTCGGGAGGGAAAGGAGGAGAGGAGGCGTAACAAAAGATCCCTAAAATAATTAGGCTTTGGCTATTTAAAAGCCCTGATGTGGTCGGTGCGGTGTGTACGGCATGTCCCTGTCTCTCCTCCCGTCAATATCTCATATATATGTGTATATTTATATAATATAATATAATATAACATTATATAAAATATAATATGTAATATAGTATAAATATAATATAATAAGATATATAAATATTATACAATATATGTATTAACTATCTACGAGATCTATTTGAGTTACCGAATTACAACCCAATTGGTCATTCTTGTTCTCACGTGGTCGGGTTTCTCGAAGTAGTCTTAAATTATGCCTCGATAGTAATTGATTTTGCCATTTTTCAACCTTTGTTTGCTCCGTTGCAATATAAACCAAATTGTACCTAGATTACAACAAAACACACATGTAAAAGCCGAATATATGGTAGGAATGAAAAATAAAATATGTAAAAAGCAAGCGCATCAACATCCCCAAACCCACACATTGCTTGTCCTCAAGCAAGATTCAATTTAAACTAGCTACTAGCGAAAAAGTACATTGGGGCATTTAACCGCAAAGGTCACTAATGAAAATTATTGTTCAATCATATTTGAGAGTGTACTTGAGAGTAGCGAACCCTTATGTGATATTATTATTGCACTAGTTCTAACTTAAGTCTTCATAATTAAGGTCTTTTTACTAGTGAGTGATCTTAGAACTTCTCTCCCCTTTATCTTTCTTCAAAACCCGCCAACTTTAAGAAGGTATAAAGGTAATAAGTAAAGGAACAAGTTATCCGAACCCTTCACCGCAAATCAATAGTGAAATCAAAAGGCTTCTCTTTTCTCTCTTGTATTCCCCTTTTTCTTTTTCTTTTTCTTTTTTTTTTACTCGATTAGGCGTGTCTCCCTCAGACCCATGTTATGAGTTTTCGGCCGGTAGCTCCTGATCTAGTTGGCTCAAGGTACCAGGTTTTAAGATACCCCTATAGACTTAATGGCTCGAGTTTTATAGATCAATAACCTAATCCGTTAGCACACACCTTTTTTTTTTTATTAAGGTATTAGTGCTTATTTTAGTAACTACAAAGTTGATTCATCTTAAGCTTTTCCTGTGGTCCATGTAGGGAGCTTTCGACCGACAGCTCCCGATCCAGTTGGCTCAAGGTACCAAGTTTCAAGATACCCCTACGTTGCTTACTTGCTCGAGACACAGGGCTACAAGAACCAACTAGTCACTTTTTTTTTTTTAAGGGATTACTCAAAATAAAGAAATGTGTAATTGATTTCAACAATATTAGAACTGGAATAGTGGATTCCTATTCCTAAAGTTATTACCATTATTTAGACCCAAACAGTAGGATATTTCACAAGATTAAGGGTGAAAAATAATAATCTCAAAATCTGATCCAGCAATAATCTCATCTCATAAACATTCTAATCATCAAAGTACATCTCAGAACCGGTCTACAATAAGGGTCACAAACAACCTTATACTCATTTATGCCTTCAAAAATGTAGATAATTTATGCCAAATTAAGCTTAAAGGACAAACAAAGTTGACTCTCATCTACCATCCCCAAACCCTAACCTTGCATTGTCCTCAATGCAAATCGACGAAAGTAAATACAAGCAAGGAAAGGAAAGAGACGACCTGAGGTATGGCATATTCAGCTATACATGGCGAGCAAATCCAAAAAGAGACGACAGAAATGGCAAGCTGCAATCTAAGACATAGAAGACAGAATACTAAACAGACTTGTTAGTAGTGCTACAAATAGAAATTATACAAGTGTTTAATAAAAGAGAAACAAAGTTGGCATGATAGGGATAATAAAATGACCTACAATTGAGAGAGTTCATGTTGAAAAACAAATTAAACAAAATTAAAAGTAGGTTGGGTTGCCTCCCAAGAGCGCTAAGTTTAAAGTCTTCAGTCGGATGCAGTTCAGTGCACAATGTCAACCAAAATCCAAGGCAGTGTCTGCCATGGAATTCCGATTGGCCTAGTAGGGACGATCCCCAAACCCAACAACATTTCTAGACCTGTGACTAGCAAGGAGGAAAACATTACCAGCATCGAGGTCATAAATCTCTAGCCTACCAGGTAGAAGTGATGAAGCACAGCTATCGACACAGATAGGGACACTATTACAATAATCACTTTTAGTAGAATCGGGCTCACCCAACTGTACCAAAGGGTCAATATCATCAACCCTGTGGCATTCCAACTCGTCTCAGTCTCAAGGTGTAGAACAAAGTTTGAGACCTTTAATTTACCCTTGAGATTTGCAAAAGAAACCTCCAACACTCCCGTCCTACAGTGAATCACAGCATCGGCCGTTGCTAGGAACGGTCAACCTAGAATAATGGGAGCGTTGTGCTTTTGTCTAGGAGTAGGGTCTATGTTTAAGATAAGAAAATAAACAGGGAAGACAAACTTGTCAACCTTGACAAGTACATCTTCCACTACCCCACGAGGTACTCGCTCTGTCCTATTAGCCAACTAAAGTGTAACATTGGTTGGCTTAAGGTCTCCTATACCCAATTCCCAAAGAACTGAGTAAGGGATGAGGTTTACACTCGCTCCTAGATCTAGCAAGGCTCTGCTAGTGTAACGCTGTCTTAAGATGCATGGAACTGTAAAAGCCCCGGGGTCTCGAAACTTGAGTGGAGCGCTTGATACTAAAATACTGCTCACCTTCTCGATGAGCTAAACCTTCTTCGGGATATGCGCTTGTGTGCGCTTCTTTTTGGTGCAAAGGTCTTTGAGGAACTTGGCATACATAGGAATGTGTTTAATGGCTTCAATCAATGGCAAGTTGATCTTCACGTCCGAAACACATCTATGAGTTTAGCCCTCTTTGGGTCATCCTTCTTCTTCAGTCCTATAAGGGCCGAAGGAAAAGGAATGACGGGTTCAAAACACCTTTCTCATGATCCCTCCCTATCAGCAGTGGGAGGGGGATTCACATCCTTCTCAGTTTCAACCTCAACTTTCCTAAGGTTCTCCTCTCCTGAAACTGACAGAATCTGAGCTTGCTCATGAATAAGCAAGCTAGGGTTAGAACTTGTAGATCTTGTGGGGTTTATGAGTTGTTGGGAGGGTAACCTCCCTTCCGCTATCCTATTCAGTGCGTGGGTCAGCTATCCTATCTGGGTCTCTAATTTGGTGATAGATTGTAAGTGAGACCGAACTAGTTGTGTAGTGTCCTCCATAAAGTGAAGCATACACTCCTCGATCTGTGACATAAATCCTAGAGGTGGAAGAGGAGGGTCATTATGAGAAACATTGGAGTGAGGTTGAGTATCATACCTGTGCCCTCCCAGTAGAATGGGAGGGTGCACGTTACCTACAAACCCAGGATCTTATTGTTTCATGGGTTGATATTGATTGGCGTCCTGCTTCCACGAGAACTTCGAATGATTGCGCCACCCAGAATTGTAGGTGTTTGAGAACTGGTCACTATTTTCCGAATATTCTTGAGCTGCATGAACCTGTTCCTAAATGTATTCAGGGAATTGTGATGCATATAAACAATTAAGCACATAATGGTCCTCGCTCGAACAAATGTCACACGGAGTAATACCACTTGATGACTCAACTGCATTGACCATACGCACATTAGTAGGATTCACATGCAAGTTTATAATCTGATCCATCTTCCTACTAAGGGCGTCTAGTCTACGGTTGATGTTATTGCTGGGTGCTACTTCATAGACACCATGTATACCCCCTCTAACCACCCTCATAGAAGAGGCTTGGTCGAGAGAGTGTTCGCTAAGGTGCTCAAATAGCATCCATGCCTCGTCCTTGTCTTGTGGGTTAAATGCTCCCCGGCATGAAGCATTAACCATTTGTTTGTTAGATGCACTAAGACCATCATAAAAATTTTGCACTAGAGCCCACATGGGAGACCCGTGGTAGGGACAACTTCTAAGAAGCCCCTTGAACCTGTTCCAACTCTCGTGAAATTATTCCCAGTCCTTTTGTTCAAAAATATTTATTGCAAGCCCAATAGCCATCGTTCTAGCTTTAGGAAAAAATTTGACTAGAAAGCGTTGTTGGAGGTCATTTCAAGTGGTGATTTCATCCCTGTGTAAGGATTGAAACAACCTCTTAGCTACGTCTTTTAACGAAAATGGAAAAAGTCGTAGTCTAACAACATCAGTCGAGACACCTTGATAGTGGCAAGTTTCTCAAATTTCAAGGAATGCATTAAGGTGCTCATATGGGCTCTCAATCGGCTTCCCATAAAAAATGAGAAGCATGTTGATGATCTCAGGTTTAAGCTCGAAGTTAACATTACCCACAGCGGGTAACGTAACCCCAACAGGTGCGACATACGTTTGGGGAATGAAGTGGTCACCAATCATACATGGTGTAAAATCAGCCATAATAAATAAAAAATAAAAAAATAATTAAATTAAAGAAAAAAAATAAACAAATAAAAATAATAAAACAGAGAAATAAACTAATGAAAAAGAAATATGTTTCTTTTTTCTTTTTTTTTTTTAAACAAAGAAAAAAGAAATTAAAAATAAAGATAAAAATGGAAAATAACTCGTTAATTTTTAAATCAACTTAGCCTACCGACTCCCCGGCAACGGCGCCAAAAACTTTATGTGTTTTAAATCTGTGTTTTAAAACAGGGTACTCACAAGCGTACTAGATCGTCGTAGCTAGATTGGGTGTACGGGTCGTATCCATAGAGAATCGGAGTTAAGTCAAATTTAGTTATTAATGAGCGGTTGGAAATTCGGTTCTTGTATGGTTTCAAAGGTTTGTTTATTAAAATAGTAAAACTAAATATAAAAAGGTGTCAATCCAATTAAGGTTAGTTTATGGAATGAATTCAGGGCAGCAATTTGAAGGACTTAGGCTACAAGCTCTAAGCTTGGGTTAGTATAGGGCTTAGGGTAATGAACTAGTCTAAAGGCATAACCTATCTTATCACCCCAAGTGCAGCATATGTTATCTCATTAGCACTATTTAACTCCTTTGTTACTCCTAATTCAAAATTAATTGTATAAAAGATTGTGTTTAGGATTGGGTACAACCTCAGCCCTAATCACATGTGAAAACCTGTTATGTTATGGACTAAGCTACAAGCACGAGACTAATTGCTTAAAAGCTGGAGATCTACACATGGCTACAAGCACACATACAGGAACACCAGGCAATCTTGAATAATTCCCCATAGGAGTGCGAATATAACATAACTAAATCATCATCAAAAGCACAATATAAATTTAGGATACGAGAGGCTACCCGCCTTTCATCCCTAAACTAAAAGAGCCTACTCCTCCATGGGAGTTATACATCATTCAAGTCTAAAAAGAAATAAAACAATAAATAAAAACTAAGAACTAAAACACTCCCTCAATTGACGTTGACGTTGATCCCTACTTTGCTCCTTCCGGCACTCCGACCGCCTGCGCTTCGGCGTTTGAGAACCCCTTGGATCTCGTAGCAGCTTCGGGAGGGAGAGGAGGAGAGGAGGCGTGACAAAAGATTCCTAAAGTAATTAGGCTTTGGCTATTTAAAAGCCCCGATGTGGTCGATGCGGTGTGTGCGGCGTCGCCCCTGTCTCTCCACCCGTCAATATCTCAAATGTATGTTTATATAGATATATATATATATATATATAAAATATAATATAATATAATATAATATATAATATTATATAAATATAATATAATAAAATATATAAATATTATATAATATATATGTTAACTGTCCACGAGATCTATTTGAGTTACCGAATTACAATCGACTTGGTCATTCTTTTTCACACGTGGTTGGGTTTCTCAAAGTAGTCTTCAATTATGCCTCGATAGTGCTTGATTTTACCACTTTTCAACCTTTGTTTGCTCTGTTATACTCTAAACCAAATTGTACCTAGATTACAACAAAATATACATGTAAAAGCTGAATATATGGTAGGAATGAGAAATAAAATATGTAAAAATCAGGGGCATCAGGCCGCTAGTGAAGGGTTGATGTGGAGAGGGTGGAGGCTATTAGCGGGATAAAGTTCCACGGTGCAAGTACATTTAACCACTTTGGATATTATTGACACTACATTAGGTGGGATGGTGCTCATTTTACACTTACACAATGGGTTTTTTTTTTTTTTTTCGTATCAAAGTATAGATTTTTAAACAAATGCACACTTTGGACGACATGTAATTGTTCGATCATTTTTCATGGATAGCAAATGGGTTTCAACAATCTCTATCTTGATTCAATTTGGCACATGTGACATTCAAATAATAGCTGACTCTGCTTGATTTTAAAAAGTAGGGGAAAAAAAAAGTTATTTGGACGGAAAACCATTCCCCTCGTAAGGGAGAAAATGATTTTATCTTAGGCTATGTCTATTTGTGAAATAAATTAGATTATAGTAATTGGTTTTCATAATTCCCAATGTTTGTCGCAAATTCTTTGATTTTTTTGTTTTTTTTTTGATAATTAGTGAAAGAATCGCAATGCAAAATCTGGTGCCACGCAAGGCGAACCAGAGACCAGAGCTGGACATGACCTCAAGCAGCCTAAGCAACCGCTAAGGGGCCCCCAAAATTTTGAGTTTGTAATTTTTAAAGTATCAATTATTAATATTAATAAATTTTTTGATCAAATTGTTATAATTTGTTGTATACGAAGGGCCCCATTAAAAATTTTTGCTTGAGGCCTCGTAAATGGTAAGACTGGTCCTGCCGATGACCACACCTGAATGGGTAGAGATCAAGGCAAAAAGTGAACAAAAATCAAAATAACCGCAAGAGCGCCCACATCTCAGCTTATAGATTTATATATGCTACAACAACAAGGACAATCAAAAACCAAGGACATTCCCAAAGATTCTGCCAAAATAGATGTCATACCCGAAGAACTCATCATTGAATTTTCCAATCAAAATTTCCTACCAATCATACACCACCTCAAAGAGTAACTACAGCCACAAAGACAGCACCATTCAACCCAAACAATCAATCTTCCCAAAACTCTCGGTGACCGAACACGAACCCACCCATACAACCACTTTTCCCAATAACCAGAGGGTATTATATCGAGACTTACATACGGTTCTTTTTTTTCTTTCATACGGGTATGCCATGAGCACCAACTTCACTGGCACGGCATTTATTGATCATGTCATTTTTAAGTTGTTGTAACTTAAACCTACCCTTTTCTCAGGCTCCTAAGTTTCTTTAGCTCGTCAAACCTGATCCGTTAGGACACTTCCCTTCCCATGTTTCCCTTTCCTTCATACTAGGTAGGCGAATTTATTCAATTTCATAAATGATTTAAAATGACGCTGGTCTCCTTCATTCTATCTCCGTTTGGACCTAGCTCTTACCATCGACACTTTGAATGCTTCTCTATTGATAGCCACCTTTGAGCTTCTAACCAACCCTGATAAGAACGAAGAAGAATTGGATTCTGCCTCATAGTTGGATGGCCCTTGATCAATCTTCTATTACCTTTCTTCAGTCGAGGTCTATTACACAAGGCTGCCTTCAATTTGACTATTTGATTCTCGAAAGGAGGAGCCTTCTGCTACTTCAAAGGCGTTCACTTACCAAGGTGAAAAAGTGTTGCAAGTGTCATTCGTATGGGCCATCAAATCCTCTTTAACCTCCTCTGTCTTGCTGTTCGAATAACTAGCCAATTTTTCATCAAGAGTATATGCAACTGTATTGTCCTGCAGATTGTTCGGCAAAACAATAGCTCGGCCCATTTGAGAACAATTAACCATTGGGGTATAGATTGGCCTAACATTTTTGGTGCTCAATTTTTTATTTGATTGGTACCACAGGGCCCTATGCTTAACGTCTCTTTGATGGAAAGGATTTCCAAACGTTTTCTCTTTAATGAGTGCAAAATCTAAATAAGAATTCAGGACCAAACTATACAATAATCAGTTCAATCGTAGGCTAAACACTCAGACCCAATTTAGGTTTATTGTCTCGACGACTACTTAAATACACCTGCCAACACTGGTTCTCCATGTGAAATTCAGAAATTTTTTAGTTCAGCTTGTAAGTTGTCGTCTTGAATTGGTAGAGTTGAAAAAACCAACAAAGACTAAAGAATAAATTTACAATACCATTTGGTCTAGTCTTGGACCGAATTTAGTTTATCTACTCCAAGTTTTATCTTAAAATAATGGTTATTATGTTTAAGATATCAATTACACTAAATTTGCATTAAAGCAAAGAAAAATCTGTCAAAGTACAAATAGAAAGGATGAGTTTAATAATTAATACTGCTATGCAGAATAAACTAAATATAAAACAATTCTTATGTCAAACTAAGCATAAGAAAAGCATTTGTAGATAACTTCTCTACAACTAAACAAATATGAGGTGTTACTTTGTCATTATTTCAACAAAATAGTTCTCATTTTATATCGCAAAATGATGATTACATGTAGCTTTAAGAGCTAATTGTACTTGAGTTATTACTTATCGTATACGTTGTGCCACTGCTTATGTTATCTTATAACAAGATTAATGATGATTAGTAGAAGATCCTTTCTATTAAAAGAAACAAGGGAACATCACAAGATATGTGCATATTTTTTATTGAAACAAATAATGGAAAACATTAAGCAGATTCCACTATATTTTTTTATTCAAACAAATATTGAAAAACATTAAGCAGATTCCACTCTTTCTTAGAAAACCTTTTCTATAGGAAAACCTTACACGGGGAAAAAGACCTCCCTTGTGCCAAATTGGCTCAATTTGTTAGAGGAGAGAACTAAAGTCTCATAATTACTTTTCTTTTTTTCTCTTGCTCAGTTCACATTCTTTGATAGAAAAGATTTTTCCAGGGAAAATGTTCTATGCACATTGGATACGAAAAATGATTGCCCTAGTAATATGGGAGAATCATCGGGCCATTGGAGCGTTCCCAAGTACATATCTAGAATTAGACTTGAATAAACCAGATGGGGTAATAGATTGTCAAAGATTATAACATCGTATAAGTAGGGACAAATAAATAACCGATCAAGTTCGATTTTGGAGCAAACTATTCTCTCCAAACTAATTCGTAGTCTTGATCGATATTTGACATCAATTTGAAATATGTTAATCACTTCCCGCTTGTACCAAAGTGACCAAAGATCAATAAGGATCGGAATCAAGTGCGAAGGATCAGACTTAGTAACAATATATATATATATATTTTTTAATAGTCTAAACTATGTCCGAAAACAAGGCTAGGATAACCTAAGTTATTAGTTACATTGATTGGAAGAAAAAACTTGTAGTTTTGATAAGTAACATATTTTAAATATTGTGTTGTAAATTATGTTAAAATATCATATTTGAACAGTGGCATTTTGGTAAATATTGTGTAATGCTTAAAATTGATTTTACCTAAAAATTACCTAAATGCCCCTACCTTGCCCCACTGCCTGCACTGCCCATGTGTGGCCCCATGTTGCCCGTGTCCTTTTGGCTAACCAGCTGTACTAAACTTCATTTAACGAAGCTTCTTGAAGAAGCTTCCCGTATGAATTCAATGGCCCAGATGGGCCACGTGTCACGCATCCCATGGCTGATATATGGGTTTGTTTGGGCTTATATCAGCCATCGATTCTCTCCTCATCCTACAGTCCTCGATGGGCCACATGTCATCATAAGGGCACCCGAATTTGTGTTTTCTTGGTCGAATCTCTACCATTGATCTGGCTTGGATGGACAGCTGTGGTGAGCCTCACACAGATTTTGCTTTTGGGGATTATAAATACCTGTTTTTCACTATGAAAATTATCCAAAGTTCATTTTCACCCCTTTCTCCCTCCTCCTTTCTCACGGTGGTTTTCCAACAGTTTCTCTAGGGTTTCTCCCAGGGTTTCTTGCTCCCAAGCTCCATTAATAGTGAGTTGCTAAGCTATTTTGTGCTGTGATCCACATAGTGAGATCAAGAAGGGCTTTGATCTCAGACCGTGTTGTAATGTAGCACCAAGTTGGAGTAGGCATACGTTTTTTACTCTCTCTCTTTAAGTTCTTCTTTTCTTTGGTTAAGTTTGTTGATTTAAAGAAAGGTTCGTAATTAATAGCTTAGGTATTTGATGGAAAGAACCTTGTAATTTATCGGTTGTAATTTCGGTTTGTAATATTAATAAAATAGAGCTCTCTAGGGGTAGGGGGACCGTAAGACCGAACCACATTAAAATCGTTGTGTACTTGTTTTATATTTCGTTTGTTCCTTTTATCGTCATTTGTAAGCTTAATCTCAAATTTTAGGGCAGCATTTTGTTAACGTTTTCAACGATCCAGAAATCAGTAACGATTTGGTAAACTTTAACAAGATAACTATTTAACAAGCAAAGTTTAAGTATACGTTTGTTAAGATCAATTTTAACATTAAAGTTATCAGATCGATTTCGATTTGCAACAAATGATTGACGATTTGGTCAGTTGGGTTTCATGCAACAATAAGTGGTGTCATAGCAATTTAGGTTGCGAAAATCATTTTGAACAATGGCTGCGAAATTTGAGATTGAGAAGTTTAACGGAAAGAATGATTATTTTCTTTGAAGGATAAAGACCAAGGTGCTACTAATGTCCTAAGGCGTGGGATCTACTCTATAGCCACCAGAGGAACAACCTTATCATTTGACAGAAAATGATAAGGTAGACATGGAGCAAAGGGCTTATGGTACTCTTGTTATGTGTTTAGATAATAATGTTCTTCCTCTTATTTCCTCTGAAAAGGCTGTTGCTAAAATATGGGCTAAGCTAAAAGAGATATATATAAACTAAACCATTGTCTAATAGGCTATTATATATGGAAAATTTTTTTACATATAGGATGGGGAAAGATAAACCATTAGACGACTTTCTAGATCAATTTAATAAAATCTTGCAGGACCTAAAAAATGTTAATGTCACTATAAATGATGAAATTCTGACTATATATTATTATGTGCACTACCTAAGTATCTGAGAACTTTTAAGGATAATCTTAGGTATGGTAGTTAAAAGATCAGTCTGAGTGAAGTGACATTAGCCCTTAGGAGTAAGATCCTAGAACCAAAAAGGGAGGGAAAATAGTTGCATTCTAGCAATAGTGGTGAGGGACTTACGGTGAGAGGAAGAACTAATAATAGACTGAATAACACTAACAAAAGAAGATCCAAGAGTAAACGTCGTTCACAATCTAGGGGTAGAAGAGACTTATCGAAAGTGAAATGCTATGAGGGCAACAAGTTCGGTCATATGAAAAAAATTGTCCAGATACAATTAGAACGCCAAAAATAGCTGATAATGAGGTTTTGTTTGAATTTGATAGTGCTAAAGTATTACATGTTTCATGTGATTTATCTAATTTGAATACCATGTGTGATAAATCTGATCGTGTTGTCGCTGAATGTAGTAATTTAGATCATGTTGATGCTTTATCTATCAAATCCAATGCATTAAAATATGAATGCGTGTTAGACTCTGGATATAATTTTCACATGACAGCTAGTAGGGCAAATTTTATTGATTACAAACCAATTAATGGGGAAGGGTACTATTAGGAGATAATAGGGGTTGTAAAATAACAGGAGTAAAATCTGTTAAAATTCGTTTAACTAATGACACGGTGTATATCCTTGAAGATGTTAGACATTGTTCCTGACCTACATAGGAACCTAATCTCATTAGGTTAGTTGGACCTTAAAGAAATGTCTTTTAGGGCGATGAATTCAGAACTGAGGATCATGAAAAGATCTTTGGTTGTCCTAAAGGGAGAGCTTAGAAACGGTCTCTAGATATTGAAAGGTAGGATTGCCTAGGGTGAGTCACATGCTGTAGTTAAAGCAAATCCTACAGATATGTGGCATAGACGTTTAGGACACGTTTCTGAACGTGGGTTGTGTGAGCTTTCTAAACGTGGAATGCCGTGTGGTGATGCTATTTCTAAGCTTGATTTCTGCAAATCCTGTACTTTCGGTAAACAGCAGAGGTTAACGTTTAAGCTAGGAAAACACACAACCAATGGACCACTAGATTATGTACATTCTGATCTATGGGAACCAACTAGGGTCACCACATTAGATGGATTGTCGTATTTTCTGTCCATTGTAGATGATTATTCTCATAAAATTTGGATTTATTCGATGAAATGCAAAGATAAATTTTTTCCTACATTTGTTAGATGGAAAAATCAAATAGAAAACTTAACAGGGAGAAAAATCAAAATTCCAAGAATAGATAACGGACTAAAATGCGTTAATTTAGAATTTGATAAATTATGCGCTACAAATGGAATAAGTTGTCATAACACTATTAGGGGTACGCCACAACAGAATGCGGTAGCTAAACACATGATTACGACCTTGTTAGTTAGAGTACGGTGTATGCTGTTTGCATCAGGCTTAGGCAAACAGTTCTGGGGGAGGCTATCAAAACTGCATGCTATTTAGTTAATAGGACGCCCTCAACTAGAATAGATTTTAAAACACTAGAAGAGAAGTGGACTGGAAAGCCCGCTGATTACTCTAATCTATGGGTATTCGGTTGTGCTATGTATGCCCATCAATCTGAGGGTAGCTAGAACCTCGGGCTATCGTGTTTCTAGGATATCCTGACGATGTTAAGGGTTATAGAGTCAGAATCAAAAACGGTAATTGAACGAGGGTTTTTATAAGTAGAGATGTCACATTTAATGAGTCGGACATGCCCCACTTAGCTGAAAATAATAACCAGATTCCTAAGAACAAGACGTTTGAACTGGATTGGTATGAATTCAAAATGAACCCACCTGAACTAAACTATCAGAATAGGAATAATGTAGAAACTCAAAATGAACTAGTTCATAATCAAGAAAATGAACTAGAACAGGCACAATCTCAAGATGTAGGAAGTGCTGATAGAAGCAGTGAAAATGAAACTGAAAATGAGATAATAAATTAAAATGAGCTAGGCAACTATAAATTAGCAAGGGATAGGGTAAGGAGGGACATAAGAGCTCCAAATAGGTTAGGATATGCTAATTGTATAGTATATGCCTTGAACACAGCCTAGAGTATGTAGAATCAGAACCCATTAGCTACAAATAGGCCATGAATAGCCAGTATTCAACAGAATGGTTGAATGCTATGAAGGTTGAAATGGAGTCCTTGAGGAAGAACAAGACTTGGACACTAGTGCCCAAACCTGTGGACAAGAGATTAGTTGGATCCAAGTGGGTCTTCAAGGTTAAGGAACTTGGTTTGCCTTTTGAGAAACCTAGGTTTCAAGCAAGACTGATAGCTAAGGGTTTCACGCAAAGATAAGGCATAGATTATAATGAGATTTAATCGCCCGTAGTTAAACACATAACCATTAGGGTATTGATGGCCTTAACTGCGAAATTTGACCTGCACTTAGAACAATTGGATGTCACTGCTGCTTTTTGCATGGGGAACTTGAAGAAGAAATCTACATTCCCCAACCTGAGGGTTTTGTGGAATCTCGGAAAGAAGGGTTGGTATGTAGGTTGAAAAAGTCCATTTATGGACTGAAACAATCCCAAAGGCAATGGTATTGGCGGTTCGACCAATTTATTGCTAAAGTAGGTTTCACTAGGTCGATTCATAATGTGCGTTTCTGTGCCAAAAATGTGCAATCTGATTCTGTGATTTACTTGCGGATTTATGTGAATGATATATTGATAGTTAGCAAATGCATGCCTGAGATAAATAAATTGAAGACTTTGTTAAACCAAAATTTTTAGATGAAGGACCTAGGACAAGCTAAGAAAATATTAGGGATGAAAATAAATAGGGATCGTAATCCAAAAATGATGCAATTATCTCAAGCTAATTACTTAGAAAAGATCATTAAAAGGTTTAACATGTTTAATGCGAAACCTGGAAAAGTTCCTATTGCACAACATCACAGATTTTTAGTAGAATAGTGTCCTAGGAATGAATAGGAGACGACTGATATGAATAGTGTACTGTATGCAAATGCCATTGGGTCGATTATGTATGCGATGACATGTACTAAACCTGACTTAGCATACCCCATCAGTGCTCTTTCCAGATTCATGAGTAATCCCGGAAAGGAGCACTGGAATGGGGTGAAATGGTTGTTAAGATACGTAAAGGGTACAACGGACCTTGGACTTACGTTTGGCAGAACAGATACTGACCTAAAACTTTTAGGTTACACCGATAGTGACTTTGGTGGAGATTTAGACAAACGTAATTCCACGAGCTCATATTTCTTTTCTTTGAATGGTGGAGTTGTCAGCCGAAGATCTAAGTTTCAGTCAGTGACAGTGTTGTCAACTACTGAGGCTGAGCTCTTGGTGTTGACGGATGCCATTAAAGAAGGTACTAGGCCAAACGGACTTGTAGCTGAATTAAAATTACGGCGAGGGATACCATATATCTACACCGATAGCCAATCAGCTTTAGCGCTAAGTAAAAATCCTATATTCCATTATAAGAGTAAGCATCTTGCTAGTAGGAGATACTTTGTAAAAGAAGAGTTAGATTATGAAACGATAGAACTGCTGAAAATCTCAACAGATGAAAATCCGGCCGGTATGGGAACTAAGGCCGTGCTACTAACTAAGTTGAATAAGCGCATCAACTTAATTTAGTCCGCATGGGATCTTGGCAAAGACTAGGATCCCAAATATGTTTTTTCCCCCATAAATAGAGAGAGTCCAGTGGTTAGACTAAATAGAAATTAGGTAGAGAATTGTTGTTATCTAGTTCCGATATAGTATAAACTATGTCCGAAAATAAGGCCAGGATAACCTAAGTTATTAGTTTCATTGATTGGGAAAAAAAAAAAAAAAAAAATTTGTTGTTTTGATAAGTAAAATATTTAAAATATTGTGTTTTAAATTATGTTAAAATATCAAATTTTAACAATGACATTTGGTAAATATTCTGTAAAGTTTAAAATCGGTTTTACCTAAAAATTACCTAAATGCCTCTGCCCTACCCTGTTGCTCGCGGTGTCCGTGCATGGCCCCATGTTGCCAGTGTCCTTTTGGCTGACCAGTTGTACTACACTTCAGTTAATGAAGCTTTCCATTCGAATTCAATGGCCTAGATGGGGTCACGGGTCATGCATCCCGGGGCTGAAATATGGGTTTGTTTGGGCTTATATTAGCCACCGATTCTCTCCTCTTCCTACGGTCCTTGATGCGCCACGTATCAGCATAAGGGCACCCGATTTTGTGTTTTCTTGGTAGAATCCCGGCCATTGATAGGGCTTGGATGGACGGCTGTGGTGAGCCTCACACGGATTTTGCTTTTGGGGGTTATAAATACCCCATTTTTCACTATGAAAAATATCCGAAGTTCTTTTTCACCCCTTTCTCCCTCCTCCCCTCTCACGGTGGTTCTCCAAGGGTTTCCCTAGGGTTTCACCTAGGGTTTCTTGCTTCTAAGCTCCATTAATGGTGAGTTGCGAAGCTATTTCGTGTTGTGATCTACATAGTGAGATCAAGAAGGGCTTCAATCTCGGGCCGTATTGTATTGTAGCACCAAGCTGGAGTAGGTATACCTTTCTTAACCTCTCTCTTTAAGTTATTCATTTCTTCTGTTAAGTTTGTTGATTTAAAGAGAGGTTTGTAATTAATAGCTTAGGTATTTGATGGAAAGTGCCTTGTAGTTTATAGGTTGTAATTTTGGTTTGTATTATTAATAAAATAGAGTTCTATAGTAGTAGAGGGACTGTGGAGTAGGTCAGTTTGGACCGAACTACGTTAAAATTGTTGTGTACTTGTTTTATATTTCGTTTGTTCCTTCTATTGTTGTTTGTAAGCTTAATCTCTAATTTTAGGATAACATTTTGTCAACCATTTCAACTATCCTAAAATCAGTAACGACTTTGTGAACTTTAACAAGATAACTATTTAACGAGCAAAGTTTAAGTCTAAGTTTGTTAAGATCAATTTTAACGTTAAAGTTATCAAATCGGTTTTAATTTGCAACAAACAATTGACAGTTTGGTCAGTTGGGTTTCTTGCAACAACAAATACGTTTGGTTAGGTTATAGACTAAATAGTTGGGCCTGATCTGGGTTTATGGTGTGGACAAATAGTTGAAGATCCCAACTAGTACTTGTGTTCTCTGTAAAATTCTAAGTTCTTACTACGACTGGTAAGTCACTGTATTAAAATAGTAAAGGTGCTCATTAATTCAAGCCTAACCAAGGCTAAACAAAGACAAATAAAAGCTTGAATAATAGAATGAGGAGCAAATTGAATGGTACCAATTTGGTCTAGTCTTGGGCCAATGTAGTCATTCCGGTCAATGTATTGTTTCGAACCAATCTTTGACTTGCTTAGGATATTTCTTAACTAGGCCACAAGTGAATTTCCCTATGTTAAAGACTGTATACGTAGGGAGTAGTATTTTCTTTAAACTAAAAAAAGAAAAACTATTTCTATATACAATAATTAATCTAAAAGTGTCCAACAATATATCAATATACCAAAAAATATCCCAACTCTATTTTCTAACCCAAAAATAACCCAACTCTAACTTTTCTATCAAAAAATAACCAAACTCTAAAATTAATCTAAAAATAACTCAACTCTAAAAATTTAATTTAAAAAATACTGAATTATGATGCTCTGATAATATATTTTTCTTCTACTTATTCTTGGTTTGGCTTGGGCTCCATAGGGCTGCAAATAAGCCAAGTCTGCTCTCGAGCCGGTTTGACTTGGCTCGTTAAGGGCTCGACTTGGGTTCATCTAACCTGACTCGAGAGCCTAATCGACTCGTTTAAGGGCGGCTCGTTCAAATAAACGAGCCAAATCAAACCAAGGTTGACTCAACTCGAAAGGCTCAGGAGCCAACTCGTTTATGGGCTCATGAGCCTGCTCGATTATTAGCTCGCATGTCCACATTACGGAATTGAGTTACTTGTATGTCCCCCCCCCCCCCCCCCCCCCCCAATTTTCATACATGATTTATTTTATTTAAAGTAACAATAATAATAAATGAGTTTAACAAGTCTACTAAATGAGTTTAACAAGTCTACTAAATGAGTTTAAAGAGCGTGATAAATGAGCCAACAAAACTCAACGAGCTAGCTCACTAAATAATCAAGCCTAAATGATACTAATGCTGAGCCGGTCTCATTTAGTAAATGAGCTAAGCCGAGCACAAATATGTGGCTTAATTAGATAAATAATACCGATATTGAGCTGGTCTCATTTAGTTAACGAACCGAGCCAAGTCGAGCAAGCTATGGTTCGGCTCGGCTCGGCTCGACTCGACTCATTTGCAACTCTGGTTCTCTGGTTGTATTCCTCAGTTGTTTTACGTGTTCTTTGTCCTTGGATGTTGCCTTTTTGTGGGGTTGTACTCAATTATCAAAAAAAATATATATTTTTAATTTGGTTAGGTGGGGTAAGAAATCAAGCCTAACCAAAAATGCATAGAAGAAAATATATTATCAGACTGTCATACCATACACCATTTTTTTTTGGTAAGTCAGTGTGAAAATATCATATATGAAATAATATATGTACAAGTCTACGAGGGGCATACCCCAAGCCAAGGCCCAAGGCCTTCATCAAAGAATCAATCCGAAGGGAGAAACTAAAACAACGAATCAAAAGCCAACAAGGCCAAACAAAAAGAAAAAATCCAAAAAGCAAAAACAAAGCTAGTGCTCAATCCCCCAACTCCTGCAAGAGCTGTGAGTGACGATGGGCACCGCGAAGCATGGGAGCAGCAATGAGACGGCTGCGAACCAATCCTTTGATCTCCTCAGTGACAACTGTAGAAAGCCTGGACTGGGAGGGCTGGATCCTCAGGTTACGCTCGTATCAAAGGATGTAAACCGTCGCCGAAAGACAAAGGCGGGCAAGGATCCGATCAACCCCGCTACCACGAAATCTGGAAGCAGCCCACTGAACTAGCTCATGCCAAGGAAGCAAAGGCCAGGCGAAAGAGGTGCGGGAAGACACCCTTGACCAGACAGCAGCAGAGAAGCTGCACCTGAAGAAGAGATGGCTGTGCGACTCATCATCCGACCCACACAACACACAAGTAGCCCGAACATCCTGCACTCTATGTCTCAGCAGTCTGTCAAACGTCCAAAGCAGCTCACAAGAGGCAAGCCAGAGAATGAAGGAATGCCTTGGTATATGCAGCTGGAACCAGAGGAGATGGTGGATGGAGTCCTCCTCCCTCCGACTATGGATTATCTCCCACGCTGACCTAGTGGAGAAGACCCCGGACGGGTCACCCATCCACCGCACTCTATCAGCTACCCCCGGTCGGGGCCTGAAGACGACAGAATCCCAGATAGGAAGCAGCTCAGAGATATCCTGTAGGAAGCTCCACGGATCGCCCTGAATAATGTCAGAAAAATGAGAGCCCAGGCGATGACCAGTGGAGTGAAGTTGGCGGAATGTAAACCGCCCCTCTAAATGTCCGCACGGCAACCAGTAGTCAGACCACAGCGCTGTGTCACATCCGTCACCAATAATGTGCCGAAAGGCCCCGGCACACAACGACCTAACATCCAGGATGCTCCTCCACCACCATGGAATCGAGCATCGAGGCTGAATGTCCCAGAAAGACTTCCCCTGGACTCGATTGGCATGGATCCACCGAGGCTAGAGAGAATCACGATGAGTGAGTAGGACCCAGATATGCTTCATGAGAGAAGCCTGGTTCCACTCGCGCAAACATCGAATCCCAAGTCCACCCTCCCAACGGGGATAACAGAGATGCGACCAGGTGACCTTGGCCCGGCCCGGGCCCAAAGAAGTGCCTTTCCACAGGAAGGCAGCAAGAGTCGACTCAATCTTCTGAATCATCAGCTTCGGAAGGATGAAGACACCATGCTTAGCCATCAATGCAGTATTTTTTTAAATTAATTTTAGAGTTTGATTATTTTTTTGTACAAAAGTTGGAGTTGGGTTATTTTTTGGTAGAAAAGTTAGAGTTGAGTTTTTTTTTTGTTAGAAAATAGAGTTTGGTTAGTTTTTGGTATATTGACATACAATTAGGTTATTTTTAGATTAATTATTTTACTATATATGTTTTCCATAGAAAATACTTTTTTATTAAATGCTTTTTCGTAGAGGACAACTTCTCCTTGACTATATGTTGATAGGAAAATTCAACTAAACGCGCACAATAACATCTTCTAGGTGCCTAGTTAGCCACTTTTCTTAAGACTTATTTCATCCTTATTAAAATAGTTTTGGAGATACATTAAACCGAAAACACAAAGTGAAAATGATCTTCTGATATGGAAGAAAATGATAATGACAAAATTTTGTTTGATATATAAATCTTGAGAATGAAAGAGATATTTATAGTTTGTCAAGTGTCTCTTAAAAGAGACATCTTTTCACATGAATAGATACAAAGATGCCAAATCTTTGCACTTAATTGATAAATACAACACATGGAGCCTCAAGGAGAAAAGAGTATAGTTTCCTTCCCACTACTTGTCATAATCAAAATTTATACGTTTTCATCAATGTCAAACTGCAAATACGTTCAAATCAAAACTCTAAGGCTTTGTTTAGCACATGGAATTGAAATTGGACTGTAGAATTGCAATTCCAATCCCAATTTTGAAATTCTATTATTTGGCTTATCAAAGGAATTAAAGATCGGAATTATAATTATATAATGATTCGAATCATCAAGGATTTTCGATCAATTGCGTTGGAGTATTTTGAGTTTTAAATCAACTACGGTTGGATTTTGGTCGAAACGGTCACATTGTGTTCAAGTTATATAGTCAGAACAGTTCACTTAGAGTTTGAGTTATTCGAGTTTTGAGTCAAATTGGGTAGAGTATCATGCCGAATCATTTGGTATTCAAGTTATCTCATATTTCAGGTAATCGGGTTAGGTTTTTTCAGGTTTTAGGCTAGTTATAATCAGGTTTGAGTTTGTTTAGATCATTTCACACTCGAGTCATCTTAGTTTTTGGACAAATAAGTTGTGTTGTTTCAAATTTTGAGTCATTTTAGGTTGAGTTTGAGATGGATCAGGTCATTTTGGGCATAGGTGATATTAAGTTTTGGGTCAACTTGGTCGGGCAATTTTCACTATGGCTTAACTTGTTCACATCACGTTTAAGTCGAGTGGCTTTGTTTTTTTGGATTTGATTCATCTTGAGTTTCGAACCAATCAGGTCGTGTCAGTATGGACTTTGAGCTAAGGTGATTACGGTCATTTCAAGTTCTAGTCAATCAAGTTGACTGATTTCAAGGTTCGGGTCAAATTTTGGGTTGTGTCTAAGTCTATAAATTTTGAGTCATCTTGGATTTAGGTTAATCAAGTGAGTCATTTTGAATTTTAGGTCAATTTCCATACCCTCACCCCAAAGAACTAGATAGTGCTTTTTAGTTAAAATTCATTTCCATAGAATTGGGCAGTAGGACTGTAATTCCAATTCTAGCAGATGAACCAAACAACAAAATTGGGATTATGGGCCCCAATTTCGGGTAGAGATAGCGATGGGGCGGAGTGGGACGGGGCAGGTAAGGGGAGTGCCTCCTCCATACATATACTCACCACCCAAATTCATATCCATGCCCTCCCCATTAGCCACCACAAGTATGAAGTGAATACTCGTACCCACCCTGGCAGGTACAAACCTATACCCAATGGATATCCATTACCCACCCCGTACCCTCTCTAATGTGTGTATTTATTCATACCCACCCATATTAGTTGTTTAATACTATTTTTAAAAATTCATTTATATTTTTATAACAGTGATAAATGATTTAAGTAATTACATTTAAGATGAATTTTTAATTTGAAAGTTAACTAAATATAAAATGGTACGGGTATGGTGAGTATAATGCGAGGCGGGGTGAATATGGAACAAGTGGGGCGGGTAGAACGCTATACGCGTATACATCAAAACCATACCTACTATTCGCCTCACTTATACCCATACCCACCTCAAATAAAGCAGTTGGGTTTTACCCGTCCCATTGCTATCCCTAATTTTGGGCTCGAATTTCAGGCTCCAAACACAGCCTAATAAAAAGTAATGGATTTAACTTTTAAAATGACACTAAGAGAATACTAGAAAATATTTTAATTAAAAATTTTTTTCTCGAAAAAATAGGTCTGAAAAAATATCTTCCATTCTATTAAATTGAGTCCCCAAATTTAAATGTTCAACGCTATGTTTGGCTTCTTTTGTAATCTAGTAGCAATTGATTGTTGATTTATTAGGTGATGACGGCTAGTTGTTAGTTGTTGATTGGTGGCTGTTATCTGATAATTATTAGCTGTAGGCCATTCTTTGATAATTGTTAGTTGTTAGTTGTCGATTGAGGAGGCTCAAAATGCTCTTATTCGGAGCATTGAGCCAGTCGCATATATCGAGAACCGGTCCGTGGAGATAGTCGTCGAGTCGCCAAACCGATTCGCTTTGTTGGCCGAGGAGCGTATGGGTGAGGTATCTACATCTGATAGTACTTTGCAGGTTGCCCCTGCTGGACGTCATGTTACGCACTCTGTCGCCACCCGTAAGGGCCGCAGAGACCGTGGGTTACACTAGCTTTCTAGTTTCCAATGATAGGATGCTGGAACGTGAGAGGGTTTAATAACCCCAAAACTATCGTTACTGTGCTGGCTGGATCTCCTCCAGCCACTTGAGTTTGGTTAGCTTAGTTGAGACCAAGACTAATCCTGCTGATGTTGAGTCCGCTGTTGCCCGTTTTGCTGAGGGGTGGCAGTTTATGATTAGTGGGGTGCAAAACTGTTGGTGCCGCATCAATGTGCTCGAGGATTCGAGTTTCTACCATGTAGTGAGAGTGCAGGGTGGGGATCAGTATCTCATCTACCGAGTTACCAATTTTTGAGGGGGTGTTAACTTTGTCGTTACATTTGTCTATAGCTTTAACGAGCCGGGGCTACGTCGGGAGCTTTGGCAGTATATTTGAGGAGATAGTGTGGGTCTTCAGAGGGGTCTTGGATACTTCTGGCAGACTTTAACGCTATCCTCAGTCCTAGTGATAGGACGGGTGGCCAGGACACTTGGCCTAGTCGCATGGATGACTTTCGGGACTGCGTATATGAGTCGGTGCTGACATTTATGATGTATAATGGGCTGCATTACACGTGGTCCAACATGTCAGATGGAGGCACTCTCATTCTGAAGTGTCTCACTGGTGCATGGTGAGCGAGGGATGGTTGCGTTCTTTCTCGACCTCATCTATTGAGTACCTCCCGCGGGAGTTGTATTCTGACCATAGTCCATTTGTAGTTAGAGGACTTAGAGAGCGCTGCACATCGCGGCTCCCTTTCAAGTTCTTTCACTTCTGGGCCAACTATGAGGAGTTCATTCCTATGGTGCGGAGGGTTTAGGAGACTAGCATTAATGGCACCCCCATGTATCAGCTCACTCAGAAGCTAAAGCAGCTGAAGAGTGAGTTGAAGGCTGTCAATGCCAAAGCATTTCAGTCATATCTCAGTCAGAGCGATGGCAGCGAGGGACGCTTAAGCTGCAGGCCAGAGGGCTTTTGATGATGATCCTGATAGCATGCTACTTCAAGAGGAGGAGTGCCGTTTATCCCGAGAGTATACGAATCAGGGTATCCAGTCCTTCCATAAGTCCGTCACTCATTGGCAGGCTAGGAATTGGATTTCTTCCATCGTTCGTCCTGAAGGTAGGAGGACTTATGATGAGGGGGAGATTTCGAAGGCCGTGGTCTCTGACTTTCAGGGGTTGTTGGCCAAGTGGAGTGGGCCGCTTCATGAGGATATTTCGGGCTATTCCAGTCTTGTCTATTTGAGGATTAGGCTAAGCCGTTGACTCTTCCAATTTTAGATGCAGACGGCAGAGATGCTCTATTCTCTACTGGTGATGACAGCGCACGTGGTCTTGATGGGTATACCTCCCTCTTCTTTAAAAGGGCCTGGGATGTGGTGGGTTGTGATGCTATTCGAGCGATCTATTGGTTCTTTCAGTCAGGGCGCATGCTTGGCACCCCAAACACTACCTATATCAGCTTAATCCTGAAGGTGGTGAATCCCTCTGTCTTCGCCAACTATCGCCCAATATCCTGTTGCAATGTGATCTATAAGTGCATCACTGAGATCATTGCAAACAGGCTAAAAGGGGTGCTTCCTTGCCTGATCAACAATTCTCAGTTTGCTTTCGTAGCTAGGAGGAGGATTTCAGATAGTATATTGTTGGCTCAGGAGCTTATGCGCGACTATCACCTTCAAAATAGGGGTGCATAGGCGTGCTCTAAAGGTTGATATTAGCAATGCATTTGACACGATGCAGTGGGACTTCATCCTCTCTACTATGCGTTGTATGGGTGTCCCCGAGGTTATGATTGGATGGGTGCGGGAGTGTCTTTTCACAGCCAGGTTTTTCAGTCACCGTTAACGATAAGCTTCAGGGTTTCTTTAACATGAGCCGGAGTATCATACAGGGGGATCCTCTCTCTCCTTATCTCTTCGTTATCACCATGGAGGGTCTGAGGGGTTTGCTTTGTATTGCCACTATCGATCCGCAGTTTTGATTTCACTACTGCTATGATTGTACCTGCCTCACACACCTCTACTTTGCTGATGACCTAATGATCTTTAGTGAGGCAGATGATGTCAGTGTCTCAATTATCCGTGAGATGGTAGATTGATTTGCCAAAAGTTCGGGGCTATCCTTGAATGTGGCAAAGAGCACCGTTTTCATAGCTGGGGTTGATCCTGAGTTTCAGCAGTCTATTGCAGACATTCTGGGGTTCAGATTGGGTTAGTGCCTTGTTAGATATCTGGGGGTGCTGCTTATCACGTCGAGGCTTCAGTTTATCCATTGTAAGCCTCTCTTGGACTACATCCTAGCTCACATCCAACTCTAGAATTCACGAGCTCTTTCTTATGCTGGGCATTTGCAGCTTATCATATTGATGCTTTTCTCTATCCAGGTCTTTTAGACATCCATCTTCATTCTTCGGAAGGCGATTTCCAGAAGATTAAGTCAACACTTGCTGCCTTCCTTTGGAGTAGCACCTCGTTGACCTGGGGGGGAGTGAAGGTGGCCTAGAAGCATCTATGTTTTCCTTGCAGAGAGGGTGGTCTTGGGATCCAGCGCTTGACTAAGTGGAACTAGCCTTCTACTATGAAGCACATCTGGGTTCTACTCACAAATCGTGATTCCCTCTGGCCTCAGTGAATTCATGCCAACTGTCTTCAGGGGAGAAGCTTCTTGGAGGTTCAGGCTAAGGGGTCAATTCCTTGGTCTTGGGGGAGTATCCTTGGGGTTAGTCCGTTATGTGAAAGGGTTTTCAGGCATATCATTAGAGACGGTCGAGATACTGCTCCTTGGGCTGATTATTGGCTGCCATGTGGATGATCGGAGGTTCAAGCACCGCCTCTTAACCTCCACTGGTCACCTTTGGGGCTCACGTGTTTCATATGTTGTTGAGGGTGATCAGTGGCAATTTCCTCAGGATCAGGTTGAGCTGCTGCGTATTTGGGCGTCTTTTCATTTCAGGCCTTAGCCGAGTGCTGCAAATTATATTAGATGGATGGGTGACCGCTTAGGGGTTTTCACCACCAGATTAGCTTGGGAGATGATCCATAGCAGAATGGAGGATGACTCCATCCACAATCTCCTTTGGTTCCGGTTGCACATTCCGAGGCATTCCCTCACTTGCCTCTTGTGAGCGAATTTGGACCTGTAACAGATTGCTGAGACATAGGGTGTTGTGTGGTTCAGATGATGAGTCATATAGCCATCACTTCTTCGCCTGCAGCTTCTCTGCTTCTGTTTGGACTTAGGTGTCATTGCGCACTTCCTTTGCCTAGCCTGCGCTTCCTTAGCATAAGCTAGTTCAGTGGGCTTCTACTTAGTTCTATGGTGGTGGGGTGGATCGTATCTTTGCCCCCTTTGCTTTTGTGCGACGATTTACATCCTCTGGTATGAGCGTAACTTGAGAATCCAACATTTTCAGTCCAGACCTTCCTCTGCTATCATCGAGGCGATCACAGGATTGGTCCACATCTGTCTCATTGTTGGCCCTACGCTCTGTGGTGCTCATCGTAACAGTCGGCTTCTGCAGGAGTGGGGCATTGAGCATTAGTTTTTGTTGGCTTTTCAACTTTGTTTCCTTTTATTGGTCATGTTGACCTTTGACACTTTTTTTGTCTTTGTTTTGATTCATTTATTTGATTCACTAATATAGGCCTTTCTGGCCATGACTTGGGGTATGCCCCTCGTAGACTTATACATATATATTTTTTCATATATGGTATATCACACTGATTTAACAAAAAAATAAGCAGTAGCGGATTGAGAAAAAGACTGAGATGACACAAATCCTGAATAGAAACTATAGCTAATAGCATAAGTATTAATTGTAGGATAAAATTGTGGATTAAAAATATATTACTGCCAAGAGGAGGTGCACCAAAATAGGGTGGCCAGAGTTGTGAAGCAAAACAAAACACTGGGGCAATAGGCCAGAAACCTCCATCAATATAAAATTGAACCTGGCTTTGCAAATTTGAATAGGATTTAATTTTTAATGGAAATCTGAAAGCACCTCCAACGTAACTGGTGTTGGAGTATTGGAAATTGAAAATTCTAGAGTGCCGATTGAGCAAAATTGAACATGGGTTTAGGGTTTCTCTATTCGGTTAGTGTTTGTCTTTGTTTAGAAGACATAAAATACGAGAGTTAATCTGGCCTTGATATTATGTAAAATAAAAAGGAATCCACCAATTAAGGGTGCCATCATGTATATTTATATAGAAATTATGATGGCATGTTGGGCTTATATAATACTAGGCCTATTACACAAGACTGAGCTTAATATTCCTATATAGAAGAATAATCATAAATATACGTATAATCTAACAGCAAATTTCTCGTTAATTATCATAAAGAAGCATTTTGACTGATCAAACAAATAAACACTAACAAAAAAAAAAAAATTTAACCTTTTAGCCAATCAAAAAGCTAAATACTATATGAAGAGATAGCACAAAAAAAAAAAAAAAAAAAAAAAACCCTTACCAAATATAGGCTAAACGTGTAGAAAAAGGTACTTGAAAACAATGAATGGAAGATCAACCTTACAATCTCTTTTATTTTGGATGATCAAAAGTGAAGATAATACAACCAATTTATACAAAGGACAATAAAAACCTTTCCTAAATATCACCAAGAGGGACGGCTAGAATGGGAGAGAGGACACTAATTGCCATAAACACACTAATTGCCAAATATACAGATTGCCTACCTTAAATGCTAAAATATATAAAAACATGCACATACCAAAATACAAATACAAAGTATTAGACTAGATATTTTAACACTCCCCCTCAAGTTGGAGCATGAGGATTTATCATGCCCAACTTGCCAAGAAGGGTCAAATAACGGGCACTCGCTAAAGGTTTTGTAAACACATCTATAACTTGATTTGCGGAACGAACAAAAGATGTAGCAATCTCTTTACTTATCAGCTTTTCTCGAACGAAATGACAGTCAATCTTGATATGCTTCGTTCTCTCATGAAAAACTAGATTGGACGCTATATGAAATGCTGCTTGGTTATCAGAAAATAGCATGCTAGGATCATTAGTAGAAACTAATAAATCGGATAATAAACATCTTAACCAAACAATCTCACTAGTAGTAGTTGCCATAGAGTGATATTCTGCTTCAGCTGAAAAACGTGAGACTATAGCTTGTTTCTTGGAACACCGCGATATTGGTGCTTGCCCTAAGAACACAACATAACCTGTAGTAGATCATTTAGAAGTGGAACACCCGGCCCAATCAACATCACAGAAACCCAAAAGTTTTAAATCACTATCTGAAGACAAGAATATGCCTTGTCCCGGAGACCCCTTCAAATATCGTAAAACTCTTACAACGGCCTAAAAATGCAGTATGCAAGGATCATGCATGAGCTGACTTAGAATTCCAACGGCATAACAAATATCGGGTTGTGTGATGGTGAGATATAATAATCTACCCACTAGCCTCCTATATTGCCTCGAGTCGTTACAGACAACACCTATGTCATCTGCTAGGCCATGATTTTGTACAATGGGTTTAGTCACAGGTTTGGAAGCTAGCATCCCCACCTCACTAAGGACATCTAAAACGTATTTTCGTTGATTCAAAACAACCCCTTTAGAAGAACTAGCCACCTCGATAACTAAAAAATATTTTGCGGCCCCTAAATCTTTAATTCCAAAAGTGCTATCCAAAATTCCTTGAACTGTGGAAATGTGTTCTTTGTTATTGCCAGTAATTATAACGTCATCCATATAAATTAGAATTGCGGTAAAAACCTCACCACGAAAATAAGTAAAAAGTGAATAATCCATCTTGGATTGAGAAAAACCGATGCCTACCAATGTAGAGGTGAACTTTTGATTCCAATTACAGGAGGCCTGTTTCAAACTATAGAGTGATTTACGAAGACAACAAACTTTCCCTTCATTTTTGCGTTCAAAGCCTAAGGGGAGTTTCATATAAACTTCTTTATCAAGGTCTCCATGGAAAATGCATTGTTGACATCTAGTTGGTGAATAATCCAATTTCTAGCCACAGCGACAACTGACACACAACGGACGGTAACTAATTTAGCAACAGGAGCAAAAGTTTCATGATAATCTATACCTTCCACTTGTGTACACCCCTTTGCCACCAACCGGGCTTTATATCGCTCTATCGTCCTGTCAGATTTGTATCTCACCTTGTACACCCACTTCAAGTCAATAGCTCGCTTCCCTTCTGATAACACTTTCAGTGTCCCTGTTTTGTTCTATTCTAAGGCTTGAATCTCCTTTTCCATGGCATCCCTCCAATGCTTATACCTAACTGCCTGTTGAAAATTTTTGGGCTCATCACAGGATGTGATGGCATTCAAAATTGTCACATGAGCGTTAGAAAATTGCGCGTTGGATACAAAATGAGAGATAGGATAGAGGATACTCGAGTTAGTTGAAGGATTAGAGGTAAGGGGATGGGCTATCGAAGATCGTAGATCACAAACATAGTCTTGATATATAACAGGCACAAACCGTATACGATCACTTCTTCTTGTCACAATTTCTGAACCCGACTCAGGACTAGACTGACTCGAACCCGGGCTGCACACGTCTTCCGATTCACTGCCAGGCTCCACTGCAGAACCCGACTATTGGTGCTGCAGGGGACTGACCCGTTCACCACCCTGTGAGCCGCCCTATTCTGCCGAGACAACTGGAGCCGGTACGACATGAAACGGTTTCGTATTATGCAAAAAATCTGTCGGAATTTCTTGAATTGATTCATCAAACTGATTTTTTTGATTTTCTGTAGTTAAGGAGGGAAAAAATTCCTCATAGAAATACACATCTCTAGAGACAATAATTTTCCCATCTTGGAGACTAAAAATCTTGCATCCCTTTTGACCATAGGGATACCCTACAAAAATTCCCGGAGAAGCACGACTTTCAAATTTATTAGTAATCATTGTATAAAAATAACACTAACATCCAAAGACTCGTAAATGATCATATAAAGGCATCTTTTGCATAAGGATCTCATAAGGAGTTTCATTTTTCAAGGAAACCGATGGGGTGATATTAATCAAATAAGTAGCCGTAAGAACACACTCACACCAAAACTTCATTGGTAGACCAGCTAGAAAACGAAGGACCTACGCTACCTCGAGTAAATGTTTAGGCTTGCGCTGGACAACTCCATTTTGTTGTGGCGTTCCTATCAAAGACATTTGAGCCTAGATTCCACATTGAGCATAAAAGTCTAACAACGGCCCATACTTGAATTCTAGCCCATTGTCACTCTTGACTTGTTTAACTTGTAAATCATACTGAGTTTCAACCATGCAAAAAAAATTCATAAGAATTTTGTGAGCTTGAGACTTCTCTCTCATAAAAAAAAATCCATGTACATCGACTAAAATCATCAATGATTATGAGAGAATAGCGTGCACTCGTCAAAGACTCAATACAATACGGACCCCAAATGTCGCAATGTATGATTTCAAAACAAACACGAGTACTGGAAATTGACAAAGGAAACGATAATCGCCCTGCTTGGCACGATGACAACTATCACAAGCATAATCTGTTTTCTCAACATCCAAACAAGGAAAAACATGTAATCTAGAAAACGGAATGTGGCCTAAACGATTGTGCCACAACACTAACTTTCTGTTCCCAACTGTGAGAGTGGCGGTGGCTTCTGGCTGTGACTTCAAGATGAATAGCCCATCCCTTTGCCTACCCGCTCCAATCAGCCTCCTCGAGCGTGAGTCCTATATATAACACAAATCAGGATGAAACGTTAACGCACAATTTTCATTTTTGGTTAACTTGGCCACAGACAATAAGTTAAAATGAAAACCAGGCACGTATAAGACATTGTTTAGGACGAGATCTTTAGTGACTCGTACTTTAACCACATGGGTAACTGGTAACCTTGACCCGTTAGGTAACCCTACAGGCCCTACTTAAGTATTTTCAAAACATCGAACATCATACTCAATAATGAAGCCATATGATCGGTAGCTCCCTTATCAATTATCCATTCGAGCGATCAACAATTAGTTTCATTTGTGAGATTTATACAAGGAGACCCTGTACTAGGACCAAGTAACACTATGAGTTGCTGGTACTGGCTAGCGGTGAGACCCGCAACTGGACTATCGGTGACAAGACCTTCGGTAGAAGGACCGGCGCCCACGACTGCTGCAGCCGTACCCAAGGTTGTTAGAATCGGGACTCTACATAGGATCGATAAGGGGTACTTAGGATCGGGATCATAGAATCGGATCGAGAATCGTAAGATTCTACTTTATCTGTAAAACAATAACATGTATCCAATAAAATCACATTACAAGCCTCAAATATATAATGAAGAACATCAAAAAAGTCCAAAAAAAAAAAAAAAATCAAGCTAAAAATAATTAAAATGAAAATCAAAACAAGTACCCAAGTAACTCA
The DNA here is from genome assembly GCA_018398585.1 of Simmondsia chinensis. Taxonomy (NCBI): domain Eukaryota; kingdom Viridiplantae; phylum Streptophyta; class Magnoliopsida; order Caryophyllales; family Simmondsiaceae; genus Simmondsia; species Simmondsia chinensis. The sequence goes on from JAGTTD010000011.1 coordinate 7,415,204, forward strand.
ATATGTTAAAAGAACAAGAAATTAAACAAAAATCAACGATTTATCCAAAAAGAAAATGAGTTATGTCTGCGTGTTGCTCGTGGGTCAGTGTCAAACCTTTGTGGGTGGCTGGGGCAATCGATCGACGTCAGTTGGCCGCAATCGGTGGTGGCTAGGGCTGCCGGTGAAGAAGTGTGATGTGAGAGAATGATTAGTTATGGGAGGGGGGAGGAGAAGGGAAGGCGAAAAAAATGAGAAAGGGGAAGGGGAAAAGTTAAAAAAAAAAAAAAGAAAAAAAAAACTGAAAAAACTAAATTTAAAAAATAACATGTACAATCAATAACCTGTAGAATCAGTAGAATCAGAGTAGAATCGGTAGAATCGGAGTAGAATCGGTAGAATTGAGGTAGAATCGATGTAGAATAGGTGTCAGATCTCAAATATGTTACTTTTTATTATCGACTCAGTAGAATCGGTGTAGAATCGGCGATCCTACCGATCATACTCAAGTTCGTTGCGAGTCTACTTTCTTACAATTTTTTACGCGATCCGGGTCGGTAGGGCATAGTGGGATCGTAGGATCCTACGATCCGACTCGCGATTTTGATAATCATGGTCGTACCCTTCCCTCCATTTGTGTTCTTCACTGTCCAACTAGGAGGATAACCTATTAGCTCAAAACAAAGCTCCTTGGTGTGACCCTATTACTTACAATGTGCACACGTAGAACGATTAGTGCGACGAGGAGTTGTGCCGGAATTAGACGAAGCATTTCCGGCCGATGCCAAGGGCTGCTGCCTTGCTACAAGGGCTGCGGATTCCGGGATCACATTGGTCTAGGCCGTGACTGATTGTTGTTTCTCCTTTTGACATAAAACGGAATAAGCATTTGCAACAAAAGGTAAAGGCGTGGTATTCATTAATTGTGACCTAACCGTAGAAAACGACACATCTAAGCCCATGAGAAAATCAAGCAACCGCTCCATGTCACGTATGGCCGAAAAAGCATGACCCGATCCACAAGTGCATGGAGGAATCGCCACTGAAGTATATGGTTCGTCCCGCAAAGCTCTCAATTTGGTAAAATAATCGAAAATTGTTATACTGGCTTAAGTTAATTGTGAAATTTCACGTTTAATCTCCTAAACGCGGGGAATGTTGCCTTGAGAAAATTGATCATTCAAGTCCAACCAAATGTCTCAGGAAGTTTCAAAATATGCAATATAGTCCCCTTAGAAACGGAGTTTGTAAGCCAAGACCAGACCAGAGAATCACAAGCGCTTCAATTTTCGTAATCCGGAGAATTTTTATTCAGTTTAACTATGGTTCCATCCAAAAATCCGACTTTATGTTTAGCATTAAAGACCTGAAAAATGGCACGTCTCCATGCCGGGAAATTAGGCCCGGTTAAAACATCCTTTACAAACACAAGCCCCGAATGATCCGTGGGGTGCAAATAGTAAGGAGAGCTTGGTGCTCCCTCTGAATTAATAATCGGTGCATTAGAGACCGGTGCCTCATTTTGGATAGAGTTAGACCCCGACATCATGAAACTAAACAGACACAAATTAAAACAAGCAAATATGGGGAAAAACTCACAAGGCAACCGTGTGATTCACGGTTGTAGCACTACTGCGGAGATCAACCTTGCAATCTCTTTTATTTTGGATGATAAAAAGTGAAGATAATACAACCAATAAGGACAATAAAAATCTTTCCTAAATGTTACCAAGAGGGACGGCTAGAATGGGAGAGAAAAGAGGAAAATATCAACCTTGGGCACTAATTGCCATAAACACACTAATTGCCAAATATACAGATTGCCTACCTTAAATGCTAAAATATATAAAAACATATACATACCAAAATACAAATATAAAGTATTGGACTAGATATTTTAACAAAATGCATCTCTTAAGTACAAGCAAAGCATATGGCATGTTGATATAGGAGCACGACGTATGTGGGCGCAGGGCATTAAAGTTTGGGAGTACTTGCACCACTACTCATTTACTTAGAGTGTTACTTTAACATTAAGGTTCCCAATACACTACATTCTGTGCACTCGGCCGGCACTTCTATAATTGCAAACTTGTCAGTTTTAATTTATAAGTGATGAGCTGAAGGCCAGGACCACCGCGTTCCCAACTATCTCCACTCGCGCGAGCTCCAGCTCTTAAATTTTACACCTAACTTGTTATTTATATATTTCCAAGCTGACGGCGCACAAAGTTGGTCCTTTGAAGATCATCAGCAACGTCAATGACAACGCCTATTGCGCTCAGCTACCATCCCGCATGAGGACTTCTGACGTCTTCAACATTAAGCACTTAACTCCATACTTTGGCGACAATGACCCAGTGGTTGACATGGCAAATTCGAGGGCAAATTCTCTACGGCTTGGGGGGGATGATGCAGCCGTCAATATCAAACTTGGTGGGTAGGGGTTGGCGGCAAGGTGGATACGGACGTGACAGGGAGTTTAAATTCTATTAGGATTAGTTTTATTTTTCAGATTTTATTTGTAATTATCTTTTAGTATTTTATTCTTAATTAAATAACTCCTCTGTTTAAACAAGAGGAATCTAGGATTTTAGCTATTCAATTTTCATATTTATTTTAAGAAGTTTGTTACACCGATTTGGTGTAACTTGAATTAGGGTTAGGGTTTAGGAGTTAGAATGAGATGAGAGAGAGAAATAGAAAGAAGGGGATGAGAAGTTAGATGAGAGAGATGAGAAGTGTTTATGTTTTTTATTAACCTCAATTGGCACAATTACACCCCTATTTATACTTCCTCACATGTAATCCAATACTAAGTACATTTTATTATACTAAGCATATGTAACAATACCCCCCGCTCGAGCACTTCCTTGTCCTCAAGGAAGAAAACTCGGAAAACATAAGCGGAGCTCAAAGACGTCCTCCTACGTCGCCTCTTCGACCTCTTGATCCTTCCACTTCACAAGTAACTGGATAGCCGCAGCATTGCGACGCTTAACGAGACAACGGTCCAAAATAGCCTCAGGTTCCCATTGCTGACCGGGAAGATGAGGTAGCATACTCTGATGTCCTACTGTCACTGGTCCCACATGGCGACGCAGCCGCAATGGAGACCGATGGTTCTTGACCGTGCAGCACGCCCGTCTTCCCCTGCCATTCAAATGACATAAGCAATTTCTCGAAATTCCAAACAATGGATCCGAGGGTAGTGAGCCACTGAACGTCAAGGACCATGTCACATCCACCCAAATCAATGAGGAGAACGTCACACACAAATTCGGTCCCTTGCACATTCCATTTGAAATCCCGACACATAGCACGACAAGAAATACGGGTGCCATCAGCCACGACAACAGACGTTGTAGAAATAGGTGTAAGAACACACCCTAACCAACGAGCTTTCCCGAAATCGAGAAAGTTATGCGTGCTTCCACTGTCAACAAGATTATGTAGAGGTTTGCGGTTGTGAACCCGCGTCACACGTACCGTATTATAAGCTGCCAAACCGGCTCAGGCATTACATGAAATCCGTGGAGCATCCTCGGGATCGGTCTCAACCAAATCAAGCGAAGGTTCCTCAGTAAACATATCTAGTGGTTCATCCGAATCACCAAAGATCATACGTAACTGGGGGTTCTTGACTTTACATACTTTCATATGTCCAGGTATAAATGGTTCACTACAAAAGAAACAGAGACCCCTTTCACGCCTATCGTCAATTTCAGCCGCAGTGATAGTGTGGCCCTCCCTCTTTTGGGAACGAATACCAAAGCTAGAGTCCGAAGAAGAACGAGCTATTGACCCCACCGGTTGAGAGGCTGTCACCCGAGAAGATGGGGGTTTTGTCGAACCCAAAAACTAAGGATGGTATCCGGTTAACAATTGATCTTCTTGCAATCGGGCTAATTTCATGGCCTAGTGCAAAGAATGCGGCTAAAGCATCAAGACCGGGTAACGAATCGAATCTTTAAGTCCCGTGATAAAACACGAAACTAGATAATCCTCAGACAAGATTAGCCGCAGCACTAGGCGTTCAAATTGGGCTTGATAAGCCAAGACACTATGGTTTTGACGCAATTTCATTAAATTGGACATAGGATCTTCATGACTAAGCCAAAACGTTGTATCATCAATGTCGAGTACTCCGACCACAACACATCATCAATCTGTCGGTTTATTGTTTTGAGGAATGTACGATGCCATTCAAGTGCATCGCCCTCAAGCTGCATAGAGGCGAGTTTAACTTGTGCCGAGGGAGGTGTGTGATCAATTGTAAAGAATTGATCCACCTTCCACACCCAATTTTTGACATCAAGACTACCTCTAAAGCAAGGGAAATCAATCTTTGATAATCTAGTATGAAATTGATATGTAGATGAAGTAAAAGACACAATAGCAGAGTCCGGTACCGAATCGGTTACCGGATGTGAAGAATTATCCGACGGTCACACCAGCAGGCCACTGCCTTGGCGTTGATACTCTTGAATTTCTTGCAAAATCGACATTACCTGCGCGATCTCTCCTTGCATCGCCTGAAATCGGGCCTCATTTTTTGACTCGGATTCTTCGAACCGTGCCTCAAGTCGGCGCAGATCTGATGTGCCCCTGGTGCCGTCAGCCATGGAAGCGAAATTGAAGCAAAAACGCTGCTCGTGGCCTGAATCTGATACCAATTGTTACACCGATTTGGTGTAACTTGAATTAGGGTTAGGTTTAGGAGTTAGAATGAGATGAGAGAGAGAAATAGAAAGAAGGGGATGAGAAGTTAGATGAGAGAGATGAGAAGTGTTTATGTTTTTGATTAACCTCAATTGGCACAATTACACCCCTATTTATACTTCCTCACATGTAATCCAATACTAAGTACATTTTATTATACTAAGTATACGTAACAAAGTTCTAGGGTTTTCTCTCTTTCCCAAGTTGTGTGAAATTGAGCGACTTTTTCCCCTTGGTTTTATTATTTTCGTAAAAAAGGTTAAGGGAAGGCCGTTGAACCTTCCCGTTCCCAAATTCCGCTGTTACGCGTTGCATCATGGGTACTGCCTTCCAACGCCAATAGTATATTATCGAAGGACAATTGTCTCCACACATTAATGTAATCAATACGGCATATAATAGGAGCTCTTGTTAATGAAAATTATAAAATACGTAATTGGATGTTGAAGCTAATTTTTGGAGAGGAGTTTGTGATAGCAAAGTAGTGGGAAAGAAAGGTTTTGCAAATTGTTAATAGGGGGTGATGTATTTATTTATTTTTTTTAATTTTTAAATTTTAAATAATAAAAATAAAAATATGAAATGGAAAGAGGGGCATGTGAGATTTTGATGGTCTTTTTGTTTTGTGTTATACAGCATTTCCGCTGGGTTGGTAAAATAGGTTAGTATTTTAAGTTTTGAAATATTTATTTGAATCAAAAAATGGGAATATATGGGAATGTTTGAAATAGAAAATGGTAATACGGGGGGTATGGCAGTTTTTCCTATAATAATTGTTTTTAGATTTTGAAGAAATTTTAGGGGTGAATAACTTAAGATTAATAGATAAAATTTAGGTTTTCTATTAATAAGAAAATCACCTTTAAAAGTAGTAATTTTTTATTATATTATCGCAACTCTTTAAGTTTTTGAAAAATATGTCTTTAAAAGTTTGAAATCTTGATAAAATCCCGATTTATTGAGCTGGTTCTCAGTTCAATTTAGCTTGTTTACAGCCCTAGATTACACCATAAATTATCCATTCCACCTAGGGGATGGAAAACCCCATCCTAATCATAACTACTTTGAAGAATTGCCATTCTAACGTGCTCTTCATTATCTTATAATCTCACCTAGATTGGAATACTTTCCTAATTATATGAACTTATGAAGATACTAGTCAAATCACCTACTAAACTAGCAATTGATATGTTGGCTACTAAGTCAATATCATACAGAAATATTTTTTTTTTTCTTTGATCACCAGTACATAGGAGGGTCAGAGGAAGGGAAGATATTGCTGGACCCTGGGTGGACCATGTGGCACACATATCTGATATAAATAAATAACAACAAAAAATAGACTACGTCCACAGAATTGCAGGAAAAATTTATATTGCTTTGGAATTGTTTTAAATAGTTTTCTTCAATTCCCTCTCTACACTCACAAAACACTAGAACAGGTTATAAATAAGCGCACCACATAAAACCCTAGTTTTTCAGCTGAGATATCCAAAACGGGCCTGGATCTCGACCTGACCCATAACAATATAAACTAGGCTCCACACAAGTAATCCAACATATCATACAAAAATCATTTTTTTTTTTCAATGATCAGTAGTACAGGAGGGTCAGAGGAAGGGAGGGTGCAGTTGGACCCTGGGTGGACAATGTGGCACGCCTATCTGATATAATGAAAATATAGTGGTCAAGTGAGGAGCAGTTTAAGTATTAATTAAATTAGCTAAACTCTTCAATCCAATTACATCCCTCCGCTATCTTTATAAATTAGGGTCTTCATTACAGAGAAGTGTGGATGATCATTCGAGTTTCTCTCTCTCGTGTCCCTCTCTATCTCTCTTTCTTGGCCTTCTTCTCCTTTTCTCTTGTCCTGTATCTTATACTACGGATTATACCATTATATACAAATATTTTATACAAATTCTACTATCTTTGAAATTTATTGATTGATAATTCGTTAATTTGCTGTTTGAATTGGTTGATTTATGTATGGGATTCATTTGGTTATCGTATCCCAATTACATGGGGACCCCAGGAAGAATGGCACAGAAATCATATTAGTTTTGACCATCCATTCTCTAGTTTGATAATCGTATGATTAGATGACCTACATTTATCTATTTTACATATTTATAAACTATATTATCTTTTAACTAAATTTTTCTAATCGGAGATGGGCCTTTTCATTAATACGGCGAAAATATAGAGGCATTTTTATTACAAAAAATTAGGCTCCTCTTTATTAATTCAAAAAAATTAGTGTCCTTTTTATTATTTTTAAAAATATTAGGATACTAAAATGCAAATACTAATATATTTTAAGATATAAATAACCTTCATGTGACCCAATATTAATTAAAACGTGGAAAATTTTGGATGGTTATTGTAAAATAATGTAAGACAATTAGAATGAAGCGAAGAACTGGCTTATTGCATTACAAAACTTAGTGCCACATATGTATACAAGCAGGAAGAAAGCATCTTAGGAAAGCAAACAAATAGCAAAAATCAAGGGCTACATATGTAAAGCGATCACACCTATCCTAAACTAAAACTCAATTGTAATCTTTTCTAATTTACTGAAGTCATGATCTCAAAATTCAAATATACAATCATATCAAATATTTACTATATATTCCAATAGTTATTTAGTAAATTATTAAAAGTAGGCCAATAATGCAGGAAAATCTAGTGGGTGGCAAAAGAAATCGCGAGTAGTTAATCACGAATGATCTCCATGAAAAAGAGAAAAAGAAAAACAATAAAAGGACAAAGGTTTTGTACAGAGATGGCAATTGGGCCATATGGGTTGGATTCGGGTGTACCCGTTTCGCTTGGGTCATTTCGGGTTCACAATAAACTCAGGTTGGGTTGTGTCAGGCTCGACCCAATCAAGCTCGGTCACTTTTGTATTTTACATATACTCGGGTCGGCTTGGGTTAGGGTCATGTTATTTCGGGTTTGGGTCACTTTTAAATTCAGGTCGTCTTTGATTCGGGTCAATCTGGGTCGGGTTTTATGGGTTTTGGATCATTATAATTCTAATATTTGATGCCTTCGTTGCATGAACAAAAAAAAGTAACATATCCAGTGCCTTAAGGGCTCCCGTCTAAGCAGGGTTTGGGGAGGCGGATGTACGCAACCTTTCCCCAGAAAAGAGGCTGTTTCCAAGTGCTCCCAGCACGAGAGTGAGGACTTCCCAGAAGGTCACCCATCTTTGTACTATTCTCGCCCAAGCACGCTTAACTTCGGAGTTCTAATGGGATTCGAAGATAGCGTGTTGGTACCCTCTTTGGTACACGACCAACTTAAAAAAAAAAAAAGGAAATTAAATTACATTTCAAATAATTTATATTTTTACTTTTATATTTATTGTATTACCAATGCAAGTGTTTAATAATCTCCACTAAATTTTATTTTTACTATTATATTTATTGTATAACTGGTGTGATTTTAAAGGTTGTTTTACAAGTGTACGAGATCGTCGTAACTAAATTGAGTATACGAGATGTATCCACAGGGAATCGGTATTAAATTGGACTTAATGATTAACGAGCAGCTGGAATTTGGTTTTTGTTGGTTGATTTGAGTGATTAACTAAACTAGAACAATTAAAACAATAAAAAGGGTGTCAATTCAATTGAGGTTAATTTAGGAAATGAATTCAAGATAGCTTTACTCGTATCTCATCATTATATTATATTATAACAATGATTTAAGTGGCTTAAGGTACAAGCATTAAACCTGGGTTAATATTTAAACTTGGATTTCTCGATTTTGGTTCTATTTTTCTGGTTTCGGGTTTTTCTGAACACCCTTAGTAAGGGGTACATGAAGTATGGTTAACTTACTACAACCACAAAGTACCACATTATCATACACAAAAATACTAGAAATTACAACTCTAAATCTTCAAAAAGTATTTTAAAAAAAAAATGACAGCTAGAAAATATTTTTTAATTATTATTATAGGAAAAATGAAGAAAGCTTAAATTATATCACTCGGCAACTATCCAATGAATATAGTACATAACACATCAGCATACAAACACATTAATTTTAGAATCACTAAGTATAATATTATCAGATGTATTACAGAATACATAAACCATGTATTATATCATGTTGATATTTAAAGTCAGAGGACCTCAATTTGCTCTGTGTTGATATTATGTTTATTTAGTTAAAAATTAAAAATTAAAAATTAATAGTGAATTGCAGGGACAAATAATTTAATTATAATTGAGATTTGCAACTCTTTAATTGTTTTACGTGGATCAACAGTGTTACACATGTGAACCGATATTGGGCGTCAATCACGGGTTACCAAAAGTTAATGTGGTGGGGGTTCACCCACTAACTTTTGGGGGTGTGTTTATATTGTGGGTCAATCACTTCCAATTTCAAACCTATAAAATTAGAGATGATAAATTTAACCCGATCTAAAAAATAGATTTAAAAACTCTGTAAACCGACTTGATTTAAACCAAAATTTGTCTTTAAAAATTGGACCCAAGATTGAATAACCTGATTTGAAACTAACATGACATGTTCTTTGCCCGGAAATTGACCTGACAATCAATTTGACCAGACCTAGTCCATCACTGACCCAAACCAACCCGTCTTAAAGTGACCAGAACTCTAGCATTACTCGACCTGAAGCCCAAATCAATCCAAAGTCTATAAATGCAATAGTAATTATTACTTGTTAAGAGTAGAGCTAAAATTCAGTAGAGATTATTGAACACTTGCATTGGTAATTGATGTGCCTTATATTTACATATTTTATTCTTCATTCCCACGACATATTCTGCTTTTACATGTGTGTTTTGTTGTAATCTAAGTAAAGTTAGGCTTAGAGTGCAACAGAGTAAATAAATGTGGAAAAGCGATAGAATCAAGTATAATCAAGGCATATTTGAAGACTACTTTGAGAAACCTGACCATGTGTGCGAAAGAATGACCAATTGGGTTGTAATTCAGTAATTCAAATAGGCCTTGTAAAGCTTCGGGTACTAAACGATCAATCGACATGAAGTACCGTTCGATCAACGGCCCAGAGTAGGAAACAGTTTATAGTGAGGCTCCTGATCAATCAAGAAATTGGGTTGATCAATCGGCCCAGCATAGTAACCAAGCGGATCGATTAGCTGACCCAGTCGATCAATCTGGTGGCCGATTGATCGTCCAGTTTCTATGACGCGACCACTAGGTCACGCTGCAAAGATAAATAAAGATGGGAGACTTAATTTCACATCTTTTGGCCGGGTCTTCTCTCCTCCTCTCCTTCCCGAAGCCGCTATGAGATCCAAGGGGTTCTCAAAAGCCAAAGTACAGGTGATCCGAGTATTGGAAGGATCAACGTCAACGCAAATTGGGGGAGTCTCAATTTCCTAGTTTTTTTTCCATGGTTTCTTTCTTTATTGATTTTAGATGATATGCAAAACTCCTATAATGGAGTTGGCTCTTTAGTTTAGGGATGACGGACGGATGGCCGTTCGTATCCCAAATTTATATTATGCTTTTAACAATGGATTTATATTATGTTATATACACACCCTTGTGGGGAATTTATGATTGTTGTTTGGTGTTTCTTTGTGTGTGCTTGTAGCCATGAGAAGATCTCAAAATTATTAGCATTCTTCTAGGAGCTTGTAACCTAGGCCATAACATAACCAGTTTTTCACTCATGGTCAATGTTGAGGTTGTACCCAACTCTGAACACATTCTTTTATATAAATTAATTCTTAATTAGAAATGAAAAAAGAATTGATTAGTACTATTGAGATAATTCATGCTACACCTAAAATGATATAATGGGTTATGCCCACACTAATTTATTATCCTAAGCTATAACTTAAGTACTAATTCTGTTTTAATATTGAATTAGAAGCAAGAAATGAATTACGTAGTGCTAATGAGATAACTTATGCTATACCTTAGGCTACAAGTATTAAGCCTGGGTTAATATCCAAGTGGATAAGCACTCCTGCTCACTTTTGTATAGTCATGAGTTGGATTTTATTAGTTTCAACTTTTTGCATTCCTAGTTTGAGTCAATCTAAGTTAACCCTAACAACCATCAATTGACGACTTAAACCTAAATCTTGATTTCCTCTTTTCCCACCCCATACCTCAATTTCTTATGGTTTTTTTGTTAAATTCATATAAGATTCTTCCATTACCACCATCGAGCATCATTTGGTACCTTGGGTACTATATATTTTACTTATTTATCTTTTTTGGGAGCACATGAAAGTAGTAAAATTTAAATATTTAGATGGATGAAAAAAATACTCAAATTTCTTTTGCAATAAGTGGTTCAAGTAACTAAACTGAACTAACCAATAACCGAATTCCGGTTAACTGATTTTAAACGGGTGGTAACAGTTGTTGAGTTTTTGCAAATTTCTTAAACGATTGCCAAGCCGATAAGTTAAACGGTATGATTAACCACTAACGAACACCGTGACCCCTTACCACACATTCTTTTCCCTTTTTTTTTCCAGCATCACTATTAGTTGTCAAGAAATGTTGATTCTTCACTTAACATGTGTGCCTGTAAATTTTTATTTTTTTTTTTATTTTTTTTTTTTATTTATTTATTTTTTTTTTGAACGGAGTGTGCCTGTAATATATTCTATTTAATCTATAGCATTGATATACACCAGGTAGTGTCTAATTTTGCTTTGTAAGTGATAATGTGGCAATCCACTGGTGATGATCATCGTAAGCTAAAACACCATTCAGGATTGATTTCACTAGTAGCAAAATACCGCCCCCTCCTTACTAATGTAAAAAGAAAATGCAACAATCATTCACTCGTCTATTCTTAATAATCTATTGTCAAGAATTCAAGTGGCATTTGATTTTAAAAAGTGTAAGTATTATGTATAATATTTTCAATTATGCGCACCTTAATAAAAGGAAACAGGTGGGATAACTTTCAGGTTTCATTATCTGAATGAATGGTATAGCATTAGGGCTTAACCAATTTCATTGCACATTGATGCGTCACTCTTGGGTTCTGAACTTAATGAACTATTTCATCTTGTAGAAAATAGGTCAAAGTCTCTATACTAATATACACATGTTATTTTACTTTTTGTATAGTTGTTTTCTTGAATAGTTAAGTTGTTAGGCTTACAATCCGGTACCTAGCTAATATTTTTCTTGATTTCTTTTACAATAAATATCTTGCTTAGTCGCTACATTTTTCGATAATTAGAATTAATGGTCCCAGTAGGCACTTGGTGCAGCTCTTCTATTTTCTGTATATTCATAAATAATACATAATCTTCCCAGCCAAAAACGTACATTGAGTTTTTCAATACCAAATATTGTTCATCCTCTTCTCTAGTGCTCGATATGCTCATTTCATTGAATCTACAGATTATATAAAGGTGTTAGAGCAACTTATAGTTAGCAGATCATCATCTTCTTGCTCGTGAATTCTTTTATTCACTTGACTTTGGTTTTTGTTGAGCCTTTATTCCTCGAAAGAGCTAGGGTTTTGTCCTTCTTCCGATCTTCCTTTTTTCTTCGATTTTCAGTAATTCTTTCATCAAGATAGTCGATTTCCCTTCAAAATTGTAATGGTGGAGATTAATCATTCTATTGGCAGTCAAGAGCCCTGCTCAGACTCAAAGTATTGTTCTAGTTGACTCCAGTGCGAGTTCTCCATACTTTCTCAACTCCAACGACAACCTAGGGAACATTTTGGTCACACATAAGTCGATAATTATAGTAGTCGGGCTAGACTGATGACAGTAGCACTTGATGCCGAGAACAAGCTAGTTTTTGTCTTCGTTGACCTTCCTCACTCTGAAGGCGCATTGAGCACTTGATGCCAGATCGATGATATGGTACCACTTACTTGTAAAGAGGCATTAAGCAGTAAACATTCAACTGACTGGTTGAGTGTCATATTGTCTAAAATGGACAAGAATTAGACTTGGACTGTAATCCCTAGGCCTTTGGGTCGGAAGTGAAATAGGTTCTAAATGAGTTTTCAAAGTTAAAGAACCCTAATGTAGCCTTGGTTTAAGGCCATGCTTATGCCCAAAGGCTTCTCCCAAAAGAAGGGTATAGATCATAGTGAGAATTTTTCTCCAAGAGTAAAACACACAACCATCAGGATTCTAACGGGTCTTACTATAATATTTTTTCTATTTTTAAAACAAATGAATGTTACTACTTGTGTTTTTGCATGGTAAGATTGAGCAGGATATCCTCGTCGCTCAACTAAAAGGGTTCTTTGAACTCGAGAAAGAGGACCATATGTGTCTGCTAAAGAAGTGCATATATAGACTAAAACAATAAAATGACAATGGTGCAGGCGATTTGACCAATTCATGTTAGAGAAGGGGTCTAACAAAATTGTTCATGATACCTATATTTACTTCAAAAATCTTAACTATGATGATGCTGTTTACTTACTGATCTAATGTCATGCTATTAGCAAGTAGGTCTTTGATTAGATTCAAACGACAAACAAACAACAACAACCCTAGTGCCTCAAGGGCTCCTACTAACGCATGGTATTTTTTTTGGCGTGAAGGGGGGCAATTGTACGCAGCCTTACCCCTTTTAGGGACTACCCTAAAGGGAGGTTGTGCCTAACCCTCCAACCTAAAAATCATACAAACAAGTCATTGAATGAGATTAATGAGATGATATGTATTCTTAACAATTCATTTGATATGAAAGACCTAGGAGAGGCTAAAAGGATACTTGTCGTGGAAATCAATAGAAACAAATCGCTTAAAACAGCTCACTTATCACAATAGAGCTAATTAATAAAAGTCCTAAATAGATATACATTATCGATCGTAAACCTATAAAAATGCCCATGGTAAGTCACTACAAATGTTATGCAATACAATGTCCTAACAATGACCTAGGAAAGCAGTAAATGGCTAGAATCCCTTATGCTACTACTATAGAGTTAGTGATGTATTCCTTGACCTATACTAAGTCAGATTTGTCAAACTCAATGAGTGTTTTGTCCAAGTCCATGAGTAACCTAGGTAAAGAACATTGGGATGGGGTTAAATAGCTTCTTAGGTATGTAAAAAGGATCAATCAATTCAGGCTTAAGTTTTCATAGGGACTAAATAGACCTAAAACTGATAGGATGTGCAGACTCAGACTACGGGGCTGACTTACATAGAAAAAGGTCAACCATCGCATACCTCTTCACCTTGAATGGTGGAGTTATTAGCTAAAAATCTAAGCTCCAATATGTGACAGCACTGTCAATGACTAAAGCTGAGTTTCTGACTTTAACAGATGCCATAAAAGAGGGTATTTGGTTAAGGGGTCTTCCATCTGAGATTAACCTTGAGTTAGGTCCACCATAATTTATTCAAATAGTGAGTCTGCGTTAGTCATAAGTAAGAATCTAGTATACCAAGACAAAGAAAAACATCAAGCAGTTAGGAAAAAAACTTTGTCAGGGAAAGTTAGATGAGAACAAAATTGAGCTACAGAAAATTTGTATTGATGACAACCTAGCAAATATGGGCACCAAAATTGTAACATTGGATAAGTTGAGAAAGTGTATCCACTTATCCAAAGTCACTAGGTTCCAATGTGCTCCCAAAAGTCTTATACTACATATTATTAGAGTCTATCTATCAGTTAGTCTATGTAGTAATCAAGTTGCAAATTTGTTGTAAATTGGATCCTATATATGCTAACTATGTTTAAAATACATAAGATTATCTTAGGTAATTGAGTTATAAGAACCAAAATGTAAAAAATTAAAACTTGGGGAAGTTGAAACGTGTCGTTTTCATGCTTAAGGCTGGTTGAGATTAAAGTAGTGGCCTAATTGTAAATAAGTTGAAAACTAGTGGCAATTCTATTCTAATCTTGAAACTTTTGACACTTTGGTTAATGTCCATTATGCCCTTGCCCATCGTGTGTAATTACCTGCTAATGCCCCTGGTTGCTCTACGCGCACCACTTCGAAAACCCTAACATGTTTAATGGGGTAGACACTCGTCATTCATCCATTTTGCTCCCATGGGAGGCTTATCATGCAAATGGCGGGTAAGATTGTGTTTGTTTGGATAAATCTGGACCGTTAAATGGATTCTTAATCAATGGGTTGTGATGTCGTTAAGGGAATGAGGCACAAATCCAGATGGAATGGGTATACAAGGATGAAAGAAAGAAAGAAACAATGTTCATTTTTCTGCAGTTTTCTCTTACTTATCTCTGTCTTCTTCTCCCGTGGCTCTTTGTAACCCTGACCCTAGCTGTCTATCTTGTCTTGAGCATAGGAGATGGTTATGGTGTGAGGATTCGCTGCATTACGAGGATCTTGGGTATTTGTCTTAAAAATTGTATGTAATTCATTTTTACTTTTGGTTCTTGGTTTGTAACTTATAATATAAACATAATAGTGGATAAACTTCTCTATAAATAGGGAGCTGTGAAATAGGACTATCTTTTTAGGGTCCAAACCATATTATATTTGGTGTTCTTGTTTCGTTTGTAATTTACCTTATAATTTTTATTTCTCGCACTGTAATATTTATCTATTTGTAATTCTACATCTCAAATTTCTCTAAACCATAACCTAAAGGCAGAACAAGTGTCTATCCCACAGCACAAAAACAAAGGGAAAGCATCTAATTTCTTAACCTTCACTCCTCTACAAAAGTTCTGGTCACACCTACCCAATTTTAGACCCAATGTGGTCACTCACTTCCATGATTTCCCCTCCTTTTGTTACTCTCAAGTCTCAACTACCCCCTTTTAATTTTCCAATCTACTACTACAAACCCATACTCTAACCCCTCCCTTTCACTCCCTACAAAACACAATTTTCCCACTTCACAACGTCCCCAAAAGAAAACCCATATAAAAGAACCAAATTTATCAGAACTATACCAAACCCAATTTCACAATTACAAAAAAAACAAGGGGCAAATTTGATCAAACTCATACCAAATCCTATTTGACAAACATCCCCAAAAAATTTCAAGCTAAGGGGCAATGGATTATTGGTTCACTTGGCTATCAAAAACAGGCCTTGACCCTTCTCTTGTGTATGAATATGCACTAGCATTTACCCAAAATGAGCTTGAAGAACAAGACATCCCCTTCTTCAACCATGAATTCCTTCAAAGTATGGGCATCTCCATTGCTAAACACAGGCTTGAAATCCTTAAATTAGCTCAAAAAACCCAGAATTCAAAAGGGTTAAACCTAATCAAAAACCCCATTTCAACCCTCCTTATTGCAATCAAACAAACCAGGAAAAATTTGGCCAAGTATGTGAGGGAAATTGTTCACAAAAACCAAAATGAAAGAGCCCTTGTTGTGGTAAAAAGTAACCAGAAGAACAAGAGGAAGAAAATGAGGATGAAGAAGAAGAAAGAAGAGAGGTTGATGATGATTACAGATGGAAGAGAGGATGGCATGATGGTGTCAACACCAAAGCTTGAGTGTTTCTCAAGCCCTATGATGATGATGTATGATGTGCATCATCATCATCATGATCATGATGATCATCATCATGAGAGGAAGATGGATAAGGATGAAGCGTACTGGACTCCTGCACTTGAGGAGATCAGGTGGGATGCTATGTTTCAAGATCTTAAGCCCACTTGAATTTACTTCATCCTCTTTTTTTCCTCTAATTTTACTTGGTGATTCTTTTCTTTTCTTTTTTTTTTTTTTGGTATTGTTATTTGAGGTCGAAAATGTTAATGTCAGATTAATTTGTGAAATTTTGTAACTTTTATTTACTCCAAGTTGCATCGTAATCCTGACAATAGCATTTTTTGATGTTGACAATAATAACAACTTTTTACTAAATATTATTACTAGGTCCAAAATTGTTAATATCAGAACAAAATCTCATTTTTTACAATATGCATGCTTTGATATTAACAAATTTATTCTTTTATATATATATATATATATTTTTTTTTTTTGGGGGGGGGGGGGGGGGGGGGGGGGGGGGGGGGGGGGGGGGTTGGGGTTGGTTATGTTATTGTGAGAGAAATTTTTTTTTTTTTTTTTTTTTCCCCTTTGCAGTTCTTCCACCAGAGATAGTTTTCCCCTTGTGAGTTGAAGGTAGGGTGAGAAACTGGTTCTGTTGTGCTAATAATTTATTTTGAAGTATGGTAAATCACAAATAATGTTTGGATGGATTTAAAGTGCTTCAAGGATGGTAAATTGTAACATACGCGTATATTGTTGTTTAGTGCAGTACTTTCTTTCTAACCCCAAATAAGGGATCTTGAATTCAAAACTTGTCAAACAGTTCCCTTCAAGTGCTTGATTTTTCTCTTTAAGAGAAATTTGTACTTTATACCAATATAAAGAAAGTATTACTGTTTAATATTTGAATGAGATTTTTTCAACAAGTAACCTTGTCAGTGATGGATTGTATCCGACCATCGAACTTCTTAATATTTTTAAACAATAATATAGAGAATTCTATTTCTACTTACAAATAGAATATCTCATTAATAGTATCAAATATTTTATCCCCAAATTATTTGAAAACTATTTCACTTTTCATAATTTATTTATTTGGCCCTTAATTCAATTTTGTTGACCATTTTCCCCTTCTAAAGTGGGGAGAGAGTAAAGTCCTAATTTTAAGTTATTTACACTACAGATTATTCTAGTTTGCATAGTCTTCAAACTAGTCTCTATACTGTTTATTATATTAAATTTTTCGACCTATAATTTAAATTAGAACTCCGAAATTAAGTATGTTTGGGAGAGAGTAGTGCTGGGATGGGTGACCTCCTGAGAAGTCTTCACCCTCAGGTTGAGGGCACTCAGAAACAGGCTCTCTTCAAGGGTAATGCCCTGAAGGGGGAAGGCTGCGTACATCCGCCTTCCCAGACCCCGCTTTAGGCGAGAGCCCTTGGGGCACTGGGAATATTGCTAATAATTTAAATTGGAACAATATAATCCTAGAATTAAATTGATATATATATATAATATTGCTAATAATTTAAATTGGAACAATATAATCCTAGAATTAAATTGATATATATATATATATATAAATTTGTTTTTTTTATTTCTGGAGCAAGAAGTTGATATTAAGTTGTTGATGTAAATTTTTGGTGTCAAAATACATGCAAGCACTTTACACAACTTGGATAGCTCATCATACAAAATACATTGGGCCTTTCTACTAATAGTCAGTGACCGATAAAAAAAAAATTTTAATGAAGCGAGACCCATATTTAAAATAAAATATAAATAATAATTATTATATATATACATATACATACATAGAATTATACATATAAATAGAAAAGAAATATGGGATAACTTAGAAATAAAATTTGGGTTAAGTTTTAAGCAGTTAGAGAGCATTTGAAAGTAAAACTAATAGACAAAATTAAAAATGAGACAATTTGTCTACTAGAAATTGAAGTTGAAATCCATTATCAAGTCTAGAATTTTAATAATATAGTATCCATACTAAAAAGTAAAAATAAAGGAAACAAAATACACAAAAAATTTATTAAAAATTAAGAATATATATATATTTGAATTTTTATAAAATAATTAAACTAGTACAACCAAAAAAATCTGATATAAGTGAAATAAAATCATAACTTAGTGTTATCTAAATAAAAGTATCATAGCTTATAGTGAAAAGTGCTCAAAAGAGTTCAATAATGCCTAAAAATATAGTGTAACAATTTTAAAATAAGCATAATTAAAATGTTCCAAAACGTGGTAGCCTGGGAGATTCAAATCCTTGACATGGGAATCAATAAGCAAGACACTGACCATCAAGTTAAGCTGCATAATATGACAAGCTGCACCATTTTTTTTTTTAATATCCGTATTCAAAATTATAACAAGCTACTATCTATACTAGATATGCAGCCCATGGACCACAAGGGCCAGTGCCCCTAGTGGCACTATTATCTTGATATATATTAGGTAAATATATGCGTTGTCATCAAAGCAAATATGTATCTTATAAATCCTTTTCCATTATCATATGCACGGACTTTCGTGTTCTTGTAACGTGAGATGGAAGCCAATGCTCTTAGTTTACTAGACCTCAAACCTGCTAAGCAGACCTTTAATAATATATGTTGTGTTCTAATTAGTAACCATATATTCTATATTATGGCTTAATATAAGATTTAGGGCTAAAATCAGCTTTAAATAAGTTTAGATAAATAATAGGGTTGTTACAATACCAAAAACACATCACTTAGTATTAACCATGAACTCAAAACACTGTGTTTGTTGCTCCGAGTAAAAGAAATGGCGATGTAGTAAACATGTGCAAAGTTGAGGCCTTTTTCATTCCGATTTCAAATTTTGGCACATTTGGACATTGTCAATACTACCCCTGGCCGTTTGTCCAAGCTGGCCAGCCATGCTTTCTTTCCTATTGAAATGAGACGCATGTCATCCATCCAACGATCAAGATCAAATAAGGCGGAGTGATGTGAGCCGTCATATCAAAGTTTCTTTTGTTAAATCCTATCTATTCATCGACGCGTTATCAATGGCCCGGATTGAGATTGGAGGTGGCAAACGGATGAGGAGGTGGGGGTATAAAAGGCTTCAGAAAATTAGGGTTTATTTATCTGAATCATTTTCTCTCAGTTTTCTTCACTATTTTATCGCAGCCTTTCTCCTCCGTAGCTCTCTGTGAGTGAAACACTAACCCTAATCCTCTTCTCTGAGCATTTCCGTAATGGCTCCAAGCTTCAGCGCCTAAATCAATAGAGGTTTCTTGCTACTTGTGAGAAGACGCTGCTGATTTAGGATTAGATTTGTAAGTTTCTGTCTTAGAAGCCATGTATCGAGTTTGTTTTGAGTTTCTTTCATTGTATTTGGTCAATTAAGATAATCATCGATATAATGGAGATCTCTTTAAAAATAGGGGGTCGAGGATTATGACCATTTTTTTGGGTATGAACCTCGAAAAATCTTGGTATTTATTGTTTCACTGTTTTAGTTCAACATCTCATGTCTATAATTCGTTTCTTTTTACTTTTCACAACTTGTAACAAATTGAACACAAACTATCCCAAATAAAATGCTAATAATATACTTATTAAAAAGAGCATATGAAAATTCGCAAATCAAATGACACATGTTCGTCATTTTAAATCAACTTCAAGTTTAAAGTAGCTAAATTAAATAATATTTTTAGTTATCAAATTCATCAACTTAAGAACTCCATAAGTCTGATTGAATCCCAAATTGAAGTCGTGATTGAGAAGACACTAATATGTAAGTAATGTGCCTTATTTTTATATATTTTATGCCTGATTCATGCAACTTATTTGACTTTTACATGTGCGCTTTCTTGCATTCTAGGTACATGTAGGCTTGGAATGTATCGGAGCAAACAAAAGTTGAAAAGTGGCGAAATCAAGTAGAATTTAGGCATATTTGAAGACTATACTGAGAAATCCAACCACGTGTATAAAAGAAGGATCCATCGAGTCGTGATTTGGTATCCCAAATAAATTTCAAAAGGTTTCTAGAATTAATCGACCAATCGGCACAAGAACCGATTGCTCAGTAGCCTACTGTGGGATGGAACATATAGTAGGACTACCAGTCGATCGACCTCCTATGGTGGGCCAGCCGATCAATCGGCCAAAATCACCCAGCGAACCCTAAGCCATGCCGCGGATACAAATAAAGAGGGAAAGACCTAATGTTTCCCATCTTTTCCCTTGTTCCCTCTCCTCCTATCCTTCCTGAAGTTGCTATGAGATCCAAGGGTTCTCAAATACCAAAGCGTAGGTGGTCAGAATGCCAAGGGATCAAAACAAGGGTCAGTGTCAACGTCAATCGAAAGAGTCATTGTTCATGAGTTTTTCTTCACATCCTCTTTTAAATTTTGTGATGTGTAAACCTTCCTTGGAGGAGTAGACTTGTGGTTTAGGGGTGAAGGATAGGGTAGCCATCCGAATCCTGAATTTTTGTTTTATTGTTGATAATGAATTATGTTATGATATTTTTGCACCCCTGTAGGGAATTAGTTATTGTGATTGGTTTTCTATGGATGACCTTGTAGCCATGTTTAGATTCCCGATTTGTTTGCGTTTCGTCTATGTGCCTGTAGCCTGAACTTAACATAACAAGTTTTCATGCATAGTTAGGGGTGAGGTCGTACCGAACCCTAAATGCAATCTTTTATGTAAGTTAACACTGAATTAGGAGTGAGAAAGGAATTAAATAGTACCATTGAGATAAGCTATGCTACACCTAGAGTGATAAGATAAGTTATGCCCTTAGACTATTTCATTACCCTAAGATCTAAGTTTTATGTTAACTCCAGCTTAGTACTTGTAGCCTAAGACCTATAAATTATTGTCATAATAAAGTATAGTGATGGGATACGAGCTAAGCTACCCTAAATGCATTCCCTAAACTATCCTCAATCAAATTGACATCCTTTTCACTGTTTTAATTGCGTTAGCATTGTTAATAGCTCACTTCACTGACAAAACCTAAAATCAAACCACTCATTAATAATAGAATTCGACTTAACACATATGCCTTATGGATACGACACCCGTATGCCCTACGAAGCTATGACGATCTTATACACTTACGAGTAGACAATTTTAAAGCACTCTTTAAAATCATATCAAGTTTTTGGTGTCGTTTCAGGGGAATAAGTGGGCTAGGTTAGATTTAGGGATTAGAGAGTTCTTTTTTGTTTATTTCTTTTTGTTTTATTTCTTTTGTTTCACTTTAAGGGTTTGGTCAAAGAGAATTCAATTCGCTTTCCATATTGTATGCACGGTAGACGCTCTCTCAGCCCAAAATTGTTACCTTAAGTTCTGGAAATTGAGTTGGCTTTATCTACCTTGAGGCATACGAAGCAAGTGTGTATCCACCTCCAACCATGGCCAACGATGCACCGCACATGATTGGGGACTACATTATTCCCCAAACATAAGTTGCACCCGCCGGGCGTTACTAGTCACTGGTAATGCCAACTTCAAAATTAAGCCTGGGATCATCAATATGCTTCCCACTTTCTATGGGAAGCCAATAGAGAGCCCATATGAGCACTTAGATGCGTTTATTGAAATTTGTGAAACATGCCACTATCAAGGTGTCTCGACTAATGCGGTTAGACTACAGCTTTTTTCATTTTTGTTAAAAGACATAGCCAAAAGGTGGTTTCAATCCCTATCCATGGGTGAAATCGCCACTTGGAATAACCTCTAATAACGCTTTCTGGTCAAAATTTTTCCCAAAGCCAAAACAATGGCTATTAGCTGTGCTATAAACATTTTTGACCAAAAGGACTAGGAGCAATTTCACAAAAGTTGGGACAGATTTAAGGAGCTCTTTAGAAGCTGTCCCCACCACTAGTCACCCGAGTGGGCTCTTATGCAAAGTTTTTACGATGGTCTGACAGCTCCTTATAAGCAAATGGTTAAAGCTTCATGCTGGGCAGCATTTAACCAGCAAGATAAGCACAAGCCATGGACTTTATTTGAGCGCTTCAGCAAACACTCCTCGACCAAGCCTCTTCTACAAGGGTGGTTACAGGAAGCACATGTGGTGTTCACGAAGTGGCACCCAACAATGACATTAACCTTAGATTCGACACCCTTAGTAGGAAGACTAACCAGGTAATGAATTCGCATGCAAACCCTACTAATGTATACCCGGTGAACACAGTTGAGTCATCGAGTGGTACTACTCCGTGTGGTATTTGTTCCAGTGAGGACTGTTTTTAACTGCTTACACGCTTCTCAATTCCATGAATATGTGTAGGGCCAGGTTTTTGTTGCACAAGGGTAGGAATAACAACCCGTTCTCCAATACCTACAATCCTTGGTGGCACAACCATTTGCACTTCTCGAGGAAGCTAAATATCAATCAGAACCCACTCATGAGAAATCTAGTGCCTAGATTTGTAGGTAATGCACCCTCCTAGTTTTCAAGGAGGGTGAAGGTATGATACTCAACCTCACTCCACTGTTACTCATGATAACCCTCCTCTCCTACCTCCAAGACACACTTCACAGTTAAAGGAGTGCATTGCCACAGGATGACACTTTACCCGTGTCACGGCCTCTCAATGCCCATAACTTCACCCCTAACGGTATCTCGTTAAGACCCGTGATGCCACTTAGCTTCACTCCGAAAGTACCTCACTAAGTCAGGCAAACCCCGAAAATACGAGAGTGTTGAATAACGCAACGGAATAATTATATTTGGAAGGAAAACGAAACACAATAACACATACACACACAAAGAGAGAGTCACGGTTGAGAGAGAGAGAGATAGAAGATGGGTGAGATTTTGAAGTTGGGATGGTTCAATTGTTGGATGGGAAGATTGTTGATCCCTTCTATTTACACTTGCATATATATAGACAACATACAAAAGACAATAAAGTAAAAAGCATGTACTTGTGCCCCCCTTGTCTAAGCCTAGCCGTCCACTTTTGGCCCTTTTGTCCTAGGCTTTACTTTTTTGTTCCCTATTTTCCCACTCATCTTTTTATGTCCTAAAATAGCTTTATTTTTGGAGGGAAAGTTCTCATGCCTTGGCCTTCTATTTTGGCCGCCCCTTTTCCTCTAAGTCCTACTCTACACTTTATTTTATTCTTACATTTATTCTATATTATCCTATCCTATACAAGACTTCATTATAATTTACAATACCTCCTATAGACACGCCCCTTTACGGATCCATGTCGAGCACTTCACCAAAGGTTTGCGTCCTTACAAAATTGGACTAAATACATAAATATAACCCTTAAGAATATCCAAGAAGAGCCTAGCAAGTACCGTGGCCTTCTAGAACATTCCCACCGTATAACAATACATAATAAAATTACACAAAATTAATAGAGAACTAAGCGATCCGTGACACTCTCCCCCACGTAAGTTATTGACATCCTCGTCAATGTTAGATGGCCTTGAGTGCTTTAGACGCTGTTCTTCATTATTTGAGCCTTCCTCTTGTCTTTCGTATCTTCAAGTCCGGATGGCCCTTCCATTGCACGAAGTACATAAAGTACTTAGTTCGGTTCTTGCATCCCGAGTCTCATTCCGCAGGTTCTTTCAAAATATATATATATATATATATATATATATATTTTGGGCAGCTCCACACATTGCTTCACTGCCTGTTGTGCTGCAGTCCAGTTGTCTAGCAGCGCTGTTCGGTCCCGAGTGCTTGCGCACCCCAAAAGTTTCAAGTTTTGTTTGTTTCGGTTTTGCAAAGGTCTCGGCACTCGTGCTTCCTCCCCTTGTGCATAGATCTTCATGTTCCTCGGATGTTGAGCCCCTCTTGAGTCATGCTCGTCCCATGTCAAGCCATGCCCCAAGTTTTCCCATCCTTGGATCCCGATCTTGCCGATCATGGTCTGTGCTTCCCCACAGTTTGTCCCAAGCCTCTGCATTCTGATTTTTGGTTCGGTTTTCAGCAGCCCTTGTGCTGAAAAGTGAAGCGCACCCTTGCACATCCCATGCGCAACAACGTGCAAGCCTTGCGTACTCACACGCAAGTCAAGCACAACCCAACGCAACCCATGCCATCCCAAGCACAAGTCACGGCTAGCCGTGCGCAACCCATGCGCACCCATATCCAAGTCAAGAGCCTTCGTGTGCAACCCATGCACACTCAGGCCCAAGTCGTGAGCCTTTGTGCACAGCCCCTGCGCACTCCAGCCCGTGTCATGCAGACTCCCAAAAAAGTTGTGTGCTTCCAAGTCCAGGTTAGGCACGTCCAGCCCCAAGTCTTGCACATCCGATCTTGAGTCTCGACAATGCCCTCCACCACAAAAGTAGTGCCTTGCAGTGAGCACCCCTTGCGTCACGTTTTGCATCAAGTGCACCATCAAATGCACCACATGCGCAACCCTGGGCACCCGCAGTTCGGCCCTGGGCACACCCAACACAGTCCTGGGCCTTCCCAGTGCGGCCCTGGGCATGTCATGCCCGACACTGTTACTGTCCAGCCCAGGTGCAGCCCAGCGCCCCCTGTGCGCTGCCTTGGCCGGGTCCTGGTTGTGCGTCTGCGTGGTCGGGGACCCTGTCCCAGGCCCCAACCTATCACGGCAGTGAACCTCCTCCCATGGAAGTTCCAGCTTGACCCACTTCTTCTCTACCCATGTCCTTTGCGTGTAGGCCTTGGCCTCCTTTGCATTGGACTTCGAAATTTTTAAGGAAGAAGTGTCACGTTTTAGGATGTGCATCCCATGCACACCCCATCCCAAGTGTTGTGCCTCAATTGGCACCCCAAAGGCATTGGTGCACACACCACGTGCACCCAATGTCAAGATCAGCGCCCCGAGTCCCAAGCTTTGTGCCTCCGGTCCTAAGCCATGCCCTGCCATGCCTAGGCCAAGCACACTCACGCCCACTACTTGTACTGTCATGCGCAGCACCTGCGCACTCCAACACAGCTCATGTGCGCCTCTTTGCTCGGTCCACGGTCCTGAACTCCACCTCTGCCCCCAAAGGTGTTTGCTTCGGTTTGTGACGTGGCCTTGCGTTCTTGTGAGCTTCAAGTTCACTTTGCGCCTCCTTAGTTTGAGTCATCTTCATAACATCATCCCTTGGAAGTGAAAGTGATTTTAGGACATTGAAGAAGTTCATCTCCAACATCGTCTCGAAGTCATCTTCTAGGACCACCATCAAACCCGGTGTGTCAAGCCAACCCTTGGTGCAAGTTGACACTACACGTCCCCTATCATAGATAAGCCTAAATGAAGAAGTCCCTCTCTTCATCCATCTCACCCCTTTGTCGAGGCCCAACTCGAGCCTCTCCGCTTCATGTCTTGAACCGGATTTTTGTTTGGCACACTTGTCACAAAGTGCCTTGGTCTCAACAGCAACGAGCACCCTAGTGTTGACACCCCCGTGTCCCATTTTTGAGTGCCCTACCCTTGATGAGCCATGCGAACCTAAGTGCGCGCCTTCCCGGACCCCGGCGCCCCCTTGCGCCAAAGTCAGCGTCACCATGTCCTGAATCTTGGTGCGTGCCTGCACCTCGGTCCTCTGGTCCTGGGCCTGCGTTTCAGCACACATAGCACCCTGGGCCTGCATCTACGTAGCCTGGGTTTGCACCTGAACCAGTGCAGCACCCCGGGCCTGCTCCTGTGTTGTCTGGGCCGGCGCCCGAACCAGCGCAGCTCCTAGCGCCTGTGTCACGACATGGGCCTGTGCCCGACCCTAGGCAGCAACCCGTGTCCTGCTTCTGTTGTCACCAGCGTCTTCCGACTCCAGTGCCTTAGGCTAGGCCTGGCCTAGGACCTGTGCACTGACCTGCACAGCCCTGCGCCTACCAAGCCCAATGTAGGCCTCACTCTCGGAAGCTCCGTGCACCAAATATGCTTCTGTTCCAACATCAAAAATCTGAACCTCTGCCCGTTCCATGGCTTCAGTTCTGTCAACACCTTGGGCCTGCGCAACACACGCATGCCCTTGGTCCTTGGCACACCCATGTGCCTCAGTTGTCCTTTGTGCACCCTGTTGTGCACCTTGCCCGACCTCCACAAATTCACTCGTTTTGGTCTCTTGGATCCCCTTGGCCTGCGACCCATGCACACCGACGGTTGACCCATGCACGCCCCAACGTGCACCATGTCGGACCTCATCACGTCCCCGTGTCTTAGTCCCTTGGATCCCCTTGGCCTGTGCCCCGTGCACACCCTCGGCTGACCCAAATGCATCCTCACCTAAATTTGTTTGGACCTCCACACTCTCAAGTGTCTTGGCCCCATGAGCTCCCAAGGCATGCACAACGCATGCACCCAAGGCAAACTCACGCACCTCCATTCCAGACCCTTGCTCGGTCCCATCGGCTCGTGTCTGGTTCGTTGTGCCCACCCGTGCACTCAGCTCGGACCCATGCGCAGTCCCATCGGCATGTGTCCTGACATTCGTGCACCCCCGTGCACTCTCCTTGGTCCGGGCCTGCGGGCTGTCACACGCAGCACCCTAGGCCTGCGCTTTGACAGTGGCAGCACCCCGGGCCTGTGCCATGACACGCGCAGCACCCTCTGTCTTGGTCCTAACATGGGCCTGCGTCTGAACCAACGCAGCAGCCTATGTCTTGTCCGACCCTACGAACTGTGCACCCGGAACTGTTCGTCGTCCCTGGTCACTGTCTCTGCTGGGCCCTGGGACCTGTGCACCCGACACTGTCAGTGGCGCCTGGGCACGGTCCTGGGTCCTGTCCGGGCTGGTTCCTGGGACCTGTGCACCTGACACTGTCCAGCGTGCCTGGGCACTGTCCTGGGCACCAACCTGCTCAGTGACACGCAGGTCTCCCCCACCCTACATGCTGTCCCCGTCTTGTCCGGAGCAAGCTTCTTTGTCATCCGACCCTATCTCTTGTTCAAGTGCAGCCACCCGCACCTCTAGTGCTTGTCTTTTAGGACATTCACATGCGTATTGAGGATCATCACACAAGAAACAGTTATGATGCCTCGGTCGCTTGCCCCCACAACCCAAAGTACTTCTACTCGAAGTACCCTTGGTTGTGTGAACTTCATGATCCTCACCCAGTACCAACCCCATGTTGACACAGCCCATGTCAAGGCTAGTAAGCGTACCTCTTATGATCAACGGGTCCTTACCCTTGCTTGACTTAACCCCACACGGTTTGGGCTCCACACCTCCTCTCGGTTTCTCCTCTTTTTGTGATGTGCCCATCCCCCTTTTCTTCACGGTTTCACTCCTGGCTATGAGCAAACCTTGCTCTGATACCACGCTATCATGGGATGACACTTTACCCGTGTCACGGCCTCTCAATGCCCTTAACTTCACCC
Organism: Simmondsia chinensis; assembly: GCA_018398585.1. Classification (NCBI taxonomy): domain Eukaryota; kingdom Viridiplantae; phylum Streptophyta; class Magnoliopsida; order Caryophyllales; family Simmondsiaceae; genus Simmondsia; species Simmondsia chinensis. Next base: position 7,442,688 of record JAGTTD010000011.1, read on the forward strand.
CTAACTGTACCTCGTTATGACCCGTGATGCCACTTAACTTCACTCCGAAAGTACCTCACTAAGTCAAGCAAACCCCAAAAATACGAGAGTGTTGAATAACGCAGCGGAATAATTATATTTGGAAGGAAAAGGAAACACAATAACACATACACACACAAAGAGAGAGTCACGGTTGAGAGAGAGAGAGATAGAAGACGGGTGAGATTTTGAAGTTGGGAAGATTCAATTGTTGGATGGGAGGATTGTTGATCCCTTCTATTTACACTTGCATATTTATAGACAAAATACAAAAGACAATAAAGTAAAAAGCATGTACTTGTGTCCCCCTTGTCTAAGCCTAGCCATCCACTTTTGGCCCTTTTGTCCTAGGCTTTACTTTTTTGTTCCCTATTTCCCCACTCATCTTTTTATGTCCTAAAGTAGCTTTATTTTTGGAGGGAAAGTTCTCATGCCTTGGCCTTCTATTTTGGCCGCCCCTTTTCCTCTAAGTCCTACTCTGCACTTTATTTTATTCTTACAATTATTCTATATTATCCTATCCTATACAAGACTTCATTATATTTTACAATACGTCCTATGGACACGCCCCTTTACGGATCCATGTCGAGCACTTCACCAAAGGTTTGCGTCCTTACAAAATTGGACTAAATACATAAATATAACCCGTAAGAATATCCAAGAAGAGCCTAGCAAGTACCGTGGCCTTCTAGAACATTCCCACCGTATAATAATACATAATAAAATTACACAAAATTAATAGAGAACTAAGCGATCCATGACAGCATGCTCCGCTTTATAGAGGATACTACACAACTAATTCGATCCAACTCTTAATCTATTGCCAAATTAAGAACAATATAGGAAAGTTGGCCCAAGCATGAATAAGAGAGAGGAAGCGAGACTACCCTCCCAACCACTCACAAATCCCGTAAGATTGACTAGTTCTAGTCCTAGCTTGTTCATTCGCGAGCAAGTCAAGGTCGTGTCAGTTTCAAGAGAGGAAAACCTTAGAGAAGTCGAGGTTGAAGTCGAGAAGGATGTGCCTCCCCCTTCCACTATTGATAGGGAGGAATCATGAGAGAAGGATGACCCAAAGAGGGCTCAGCTCTTGGACTTGTTTGAGGATGTTAAAATCAACCTGTCATTAATTGACACCATTAAACACATTCCTATGTATGCTAAGTTCCTCAAGGACCTCTGCTTGAAAAAGAAGCACGCACAGGTGCACACTCTGAAGAAGGTCCGACATACTGAAAAAGTGAGTAGTATTTTGGCATCCTATGATCTGCTAAGTTTAGAGATCCAAGGGCCTTTATAGTCCCATGTGTCATTGGGGAGCATTACACCAGCTGGACCCTTTTAGACCAAGGAGCGAGTGTCAACCTCATCACTTAATTTTCAAGAATTAAGTATATGAGACCTTAAGCCAACCAATGTAACACTTCAATTAGCTGATAGGACAGACTGTGTACCTCGTGGGGTGGTGGAGAATGTACTTGTCTAGGCTGACAAGTTTGTCTTCTTAATTTTTTTTATTGTGTTAGATATGGACCCTAATCCTATGCGAAAGAACAACACTCCTATTACTCTAGGTTGACTATTCCTAGCTACAATCAATGCTTTGTTTTAATGTAGGACAGGAAAATTAGAGGTTTCTTTCAAAAACCTTAAGGGAAAACTGAAGGTCTCAAACATTGCATGACACCTTGAGACTGAGGACGAGTTAGAATGCTACAAGGTTGATGAATTTAATCCTTTGGTAGAATTGGGTTGATGAAATCGAATGTATATAGGTCTTGAGGTAAAGTTAGGAAGTAAAAGTTTCGGGGCAAGCCTGATGCAACTAGATACGAAGGATTTCAACGTAATATTAGGGATGGATGGGTCAACTGAAGATAGATTGGAAATTCAGAGTTATACCAAGTATATTAAATTGAAAAGCTTAAATGGAGAGGAAGTAATATTTCATTGCAAAGCTTTAATCACACCATTAAGACTAATTTTACCTATGCAAGCACAAAGAATGTTAAGAAAAAGGTGTTCTATTGTAATGCTTTAACCGCATCAATAGGAGTAATTTCAGCTATGCAAGCTCAAAGAGTGCTGAGAAAAAGGTGTGAATGTTACATTTGTAGTATAATTAAAGAAAATCATGGTGATTCATCTCTAGAAAAAATTCCTATGGTTAGAGAATTTTTCAATATATTCCTTGATGATATTCTCTGATTGCCCCCAGAACAAGAAGTCAAATTTTTTATTGAACTCATTCTTAAGACCAAACCTATCTCCACAACACCATATAGGATGGCACCAACAAAGTTGAAAGAACTAAAAGTACAACTACAAAAATTGCTTGACGAGGTGCAAATAAGGCCTAGTACCTCACCTTGGGGTGCACCAGTTTATTTGTGAAAAAGAAAGACAGTAGCATGAGGCTTTGCATCGATTATAGAGAGTTGAACAAAGTTATGGTTAAGAATAAATACCCTTTGCCTAGGATTGACGAGTTATTTGATTAGTTACAAGAGGCATCTGTGTTTTCAAAAATTGACTCAAGGTCTGGGTATCACCAACTGTAGGTTAGAGCGAGGGTTGGACCAAAAATAGCACATAGAACTCAATATGGACATTATGAATTTCGTGTCATACCTTTTGGATTGACAAATGCATCAGTTGTATTTATGGATCTAATAAATAAAGTATTTAAGCCTTCCCTAGATCAATTTGTGGTTGTCTTTATAGATAATATTTTGGTGTATTCCAAAAATGAGGAGGATCCTCAGAACCATTGGAGGGCTATAATACATGAACTTTGTGAAAAGCAATTATATGGTAAATTGGAAAAGTGTGAGTTCTGGTTATTGAAGGTTTCTTTCTTAGGACATGTAATTTCGGGAGAAGGAATATCAATGGACCCATAAAAGGTCAAAGCAATTGTGAACCGGCACCGACCGACCACCGTAACAGAAGTTAGAAGCTTCCTGGGTTTGGCAGGTTATAATAGAAGATTTGTGAAGGACTTTGCCAAATTAGCCATGCCCCTTACGAAACTAACAAGAAGAGAAAGAACATTGGAATGGGACGATATTTGTTAAGAAAGTTTTCTTGAATTGAAAGCCCGATTAATATCAGCCCCAATACTTGGGGTGCCATTAGGAGAAGAAGGATATATCATCTATAGTGAAACGTCTAAAAAGGGGTTCGGTTGTGTCTTAATGTAACAAGAATGGGTAATCTCATATGAGTCTAGACAACTAAAGCCATATGAAGAAAATTACCCAACTCAAATTTGCATTGAAAATTTGGGGACGTTATTTGTATGGCGTGACTTGTGAGGTGTGTACAGATTATAAGAATTTAAAATATATTTACACTCAAAATAAATTAAATATGAGGCAACTAAGGTGGCTAGAAGTGCTCCAAAATTAAGATTTACATATATATTATCACCCGGGCAAAGCGAATATAGTTGCTAATGTATTGAGTCGAAAGTCTGTTGGAAATCTTGCTTATATCACTACACAATCCCACATTATTAATGATTTGAGAAGAGTGGGAATTCAAATAAGGTGACAAGGAGATAGTTCTATCTTGTTGGCTATGACCATACGTCCAACATTGATAGACCGTATCAAAAATGCACAACAGAAGATGAATATTTGTAAAAGACTTTTCTCAAAATTGAAAATGAGTTGTCTACAGAATTCCCACTACATGAAGACAGTTTTTTTTGGTTCGGCAATAGAATTTTGTGTCCTAGATGATGAGCTACTAGAAAAGGAAATTTTAGAAGAAGCTCATTTGGTTCCGTATTCGACTCACCCCGAAGGAATAAAGATGTATAGAGATCTTAAGGAACATTTTTGGTGGAGGAACATGAAAAAGGATATAGCTCAATTTGTTATGAGATGCCTCACATGTCAACAAGTGAAGATAGAACATCAGAAACCAGCTGGACTTCTTTAGCCATTAGAAATACCGAAATGAAAATGGGATCACATCACCATGGATTTTGGTCACAAACTACCTCGATCTTATAAGGACATAGGTAGTTGTTGATAGTCTCAAGAAGTCTTCACACTTTCTTCCAATTAAAATAACTTTCAGCCCTAGAAAAGCTTGCCAAATTGTATATAGAGGAGATAGTGAAGTTACATGGAGTAACATATTCTATTGTGTCTGATCGTGACTCTAGATTTCTTCCAAGATTTTGGGGACAACTACAGAAACCATTGGGGAAAAACTTGAATTTTAGCACATCTTATCATCCCCAAATCGATGGCTAAAGTGAAAGAGTGATCCAGGTACTCAAACATATGTTAAGAGCTTGTGTTTTAGATCACAAAGGCAGCTAGGATGATGATCTGCCACTGGTACGGTTTGCTTACAATAATAGTTATCAAGATGGCACCTTTTGGAGCTCTCTATGGAAGGAAATGTTGATCACCGTTACACTGGAGTGACAATGATAAAAGGAAGCAAGGGACGGAAGAAGTTTGTCTAGAAATCTTACAACTCACTATTGAGAAGGTGAAAATGGTTCATGAAAGATTAAATGCTACGCAGAACAGGTAAATGAGTTATGCCAATAAAAGACAAAGAGCTTTTGAATTCAAAAGGGAGACCGCCCAGATATATTAGCCCATATGAAATATTAAAGAGCATTGGGGACGTGGCTTCTAGAATCACTTTGCCTCCCTCCCAGTCTCAACTTCATGATGTTTTCCATGTCTCCATGCTATAGAAGTACAATTATGATACCTCACACATAACTGAACAACAACCCATTACAATAAAGCAAGATGTGACCTATCATGAGTTTCCTCAAAAAATTTTAGAGATGAAGGAAAATGCCTCGAGAAACATAACAATATGAATGGTAAAAGTTTAATGGCAACATCATTCGAAACAAGAAGAAACTTGGAAGCATGAGGAGGACTAATGCAACAAATATCTACAGCTCTTTGACCATGGTAAATATATGCACTCATAATAGAAATTTTGCATGCATTCTTAGAATAATAGTTCCATATTCACAAATACACTTGTTTCGTGGATGAAACACACTGAAGGAGGAAAGAAATGTAAATACCTAGAAATTAGGTAAGAAAACATAGAGGAATAATACTAGTCTTGATAAATAAGCATGAGGTGGCATTTTCACAGAACGAGGTGGCATTTTAAGCTCGAGGTGGCAGTCGAAGTAGGGGAATCAACAAAAGGTGGCACTTTTATGCACGATCTGGCACCCGAAATAGGTGAATCAGCATGAGGTGGCACTTTTAAGCTCGAGGTGGCATCCAAAGCTGGTGAATAAGCACAAGATGGCACTTTTAAGCACGAGGTGGCACGTAAAGCAAGTGAATCAGTAGCGGGTGCCTTGTAAGCACAAGGTGGGGTCTGATGTATGTAAACTAAAAACACAATGGCACCCAAAGCATAAGGTGGCAACACCTAAGTAGCAAGTTTCAACCACCAGAAAAGGTGGCACCAAGCATGAGGTGACACAAAACCCATCAGCCCAAACTTTCTCCCCTCCCATCAAATTTATTCCTTAGGTTTGAAGAATCTTCAAGTGTAAGTAGGAGTAAAATGTGAGTAGTTCAAGCCAGCTCCAAGCAAAAATTCATAAGAAAACAAGAAGAAAAAGTTATAAGTATTTTGATGTGTGAAAATATCCCAACAAAGAGTAACAGCTACAAAGTAAGTAAATTATCATCAATCTCTTATAATAAAGCTTTGTTTTTGCATCCAATGTGTTCTATTCATAATTCTACTTAAGTAGTTAATTTGTTTGATAATATGACTAAATTGTCATTTTTCTTGAAAATTCCTGATGAAGTATGCTTTAAGTTCACATATGGATGTGTTTAGACTGTAAAGATGTTATTTTAACTACTTGCATCAGATTTGAAAGTAAAAGTTTGATGGGGCAAATTACCTAGTTGATGTAACCTCGTGTGATTTTCCATTAAATTTATAAAACAAAAAGTTTTATATTAAATGATGCTGGATTGGCAATATTTTCAGAAGTATCATATTTGAAATTTGAAACAATAGTGGAAAATGATGAGTTTTACATCAGTTGAGTTGGAAACATAAGAAAAATAACCATGGTGTGTTAAAAGCTGCTTTGCAATGGTAGACCGTGTTGCATACATTAGTGGAGAGGCTAAATATCTAACTTAACTGTTAGGTGAGGTGTTGTTGTGCACAGTGGTGTTAAGCGTTTCTGAACAATAGTTTGGTCATGTATGTGGTAAGAAAGTCAACCGACCAGAAGGAAATGGCTACCCTCCCTCTAAATGATTTGACTGAGAGATTTTGTTGTACAAAAGATAGAATGAGTTTTTACTTCTATTACCATGGTTAAATTGGTTTTATGGTTGATGATGATTTCCTTATTAAACCTAAGAAGATACCAATACGCAAGCATCGGATCCCATTAGAACTTAGAAGTTAAGCGTGGTTGGGTGAGAGTAGCACCAAGACAGGTGACCTCGTGGGAAGTCCTCGTATTGCACCCCTTAGTTTGGGGGTTCTCAGATATAGCTGCTCTTTAAGGTAGCACCCTGAAGGGGTAAGGCTACGTACCCCCCCCCCCCCCCCCCCCCCCCCCCAAAAAAAAGACCTTACTTGGACGGAAGCCTTTGGGACACTGAGAATGTTCTTTTTATGATTTCCTTATTGAGCTTCTGGCTCATTTGTTTTTTTTTTTTTTTTTTTTTTGAATGTTCAAAATACCACTCGAAGAAGGATCATGGAACGTTAGATAGACTTACACAAATTTAGGCATTTTCTACAAAAAGGAGACTTAGTTTTTCTTCCTTTTTTATAGGAACTTGTGTAGTTTTTTGTAGATTAAAATGAAAGTCACTATATATGTAAAATTCATGATATTTAAATCAAGACTAAGTATCTCATTACTTATTCTAATTTTAAAGCCATGTAGGTTACAAGCATGCCTATTGCTTTTACCCCTAATTTTAGAAGATTTGGGGTGTTACATTTAATGGTTCAAAGCTTTAGGCTATGAATTAATGGTTTAGGACATGAATGAGGTGAGGGGATTTACTTTTCTTTATAACCATAAAATTATGTTCAACTTCTTCTTATAAAAAACTAATTTATAGGATGATGGTACAACAGGGGACAAGTAAAGACTGGATGCAAGATGTTGGCTCTAGTGGTGCAAGGAAGCCAACAATGGCATCCCTTCAAGCTGACATTCGTGGGGTGAGTTCGATAGTTGCTGAATTACTTAGAGAAAGCGGAAGGGGACGATGATGAAGGGAAGGATATGGTGGCATTGCATAAATTTTTGTTGTTTGATCCTTCTAAGTCTGTGGGATCTGACCCAAAGTAGAAGAGTGGGGTGAAAGCACTGCGACGATTTTTAGGATAGCTAGTGTTCCAAAAACTTTGAAGGTGAAACTTGCTGCTCATGAGTTTGCAAAAGAAGTTGAACATTGGTAGAAGACTGTTAGGCCTAAAGAGGAAGAGGAATCATATAGTTGGGATAAGTTTAAGATTGTTTTAAAGGAAAAATATTATCCATGAAATGTACAAAGAGAAAAAAGCAAGAATTTCTCTCTTTGAAACAAGGAAATATGACTGTGACGCAATACCAAGAGAAATCCCTAGAATTGTCTAGATATGCTACACGACTTTTGGAGGTCGATCAGGATATAATTCATAGATTTAAAGATGGGTTGGGACTGCAATTAGGAAGCAATTGTCCAATCAAGCCTTTGCTAATTTTCAAGAGCTACTTAAAATTGAAAGAATCTTAAAAGAAGAAAAGGAGGTGAAAATGAAAATGAACGAGAAGAAGACAAAATAATCAAATGAGTGTTTTAGGATGACAAGTATCATAAAGCGACCTTGAGATCAACAAGGGCCAGAAAAGGGAGAGGCTTATATCTATTGTGGAAAACATCACTTACAGAGGCCTTGCTTTACAGCTAATGGGAATTGCTTTAGGTGTGGAAAAGAAGGGCATATTATGCCAAATTGTTCTCAAAATGAGAAAACTTGTTACAAGTGTGGAAAGCAAGAGTATATTGCATCTTCTTCTTGTTGGAAGGCTCGATAGAGTGGGAAAAGTGGTACTAAACCAAAAGGAGGGCAAGAAAATGAACAACATAAGACTGCAGGGCGAGTGTTTTCCTTAATGAAGGAAGATGCCGAGGAAGGAGGCAAAGTTGTGACAGGTACTATTCTTGTAAATACTTTATATGCTTATGTTCTTTTGAATTCTAGTGCTACCTATTCCTTTATATCCACTACCTTTGCTACAAAATTAAAACATGGTTCCTCTAGGCTTAAAATTAACTTACTCATTGCCCTACCTGTTGGGCTTCCACTAACATCGATTGAATGTATATAGGTTGTGACATAAAGTTAGGAAATAAAAGTTTTAGAGCAAACCTAATACAATTAGATATAAAGGATTTTGACGTAACATTAGGGATTGATTGGTCAATTGAACATAGAGCAGAAATGAATGTAATACAAAGTGTATTAAATTAAAAAGCTTGGATGGGGAGGAAGTAATATTTTATTACAATGCTTTAACTGCACAATTAAGAGTAATTTCAGCTATGCAAGCTCAAAGAATGCTGAGAAAAGGGTGTGAAGGTTACATTTGTAGTATAATTGAGGAAAATCATGGTGAATTATCCCTAAAAAAATTTCCTGTGTTTAGAGAATTTTTCGATTTATTTCCTAATGATATCCTGGATTGCACCCTAAACGAGAAGTCAAATTTTTTATTGAACGCATTCCTGAGACCAAACCTATCTCCGCAACACCATATAGGATGGCACCCTCTGAAATGAAAAAACTAAAAGTACAACTACAAGAATTGCTTGATAAGGGGCAAATGAGGCCTATTACCTCACCTTAGGGCACACTAGTTTTATTTGTGAAAAAGAAAGATGGTAGCATGAGGCTTTGCATCAATAATCAAGAGTTGAAAAAAGTTACCATTAAGAATAAATACCATTTTTTTGAGGATTGACGAGTTATTTGATCAGTTACAAGGGGCATCTATATTTTTGAAAATCAACTTGAGGTCTATGTATCACCAACTGTGGGTTAAAACTGAGGATGTCCCAAAAACAACAGTTAGAACTCGATATGGATGTTATAAATTTCTTGTCATGCTTTTTGGATTGACAAATGCACCAACCGTATTTATGGATCTAATGAATAGAGTATTTAAGCTTTTCTTAGATCAATTTGTGGTTGTCTTTATCGATGATATTTTGTTGTACTCCAAAAATGAGGAGGATCACAAGAACCATTTAAGGTCTATATTACAGACACCTTGTGAAAAACAATTATGTAGTAAGTTGAAAAAGTGTGAGTTCTGGTTATCGAAGGTTTCTTTCTTAGGGCATGTGATATCTGGAGAAGGAATATCAGTGGACCACAAAAGGTGGAAGAAATTGTGAACTAGCCCTGACCGATCACCGTAACAGAAGTTAGAAGTTTAGAGGTTTGACAAGTTATTGTAGAAGATCTATTAAGGAATTTGCCAATACAAGTGGTAACAGTTCAATGGCAGCATCATTCGGAACAAGAAGCAACTTGGGAGCATGAGGAGGACATAATGCAATAGTACCCACACCTCTTTGACCAAAGTAAATATGTGCACTAATAATAGAAATTTTGCATGCATTCTTAGCAATATACTTCTATATTCACAAATACACTTGTTTCGTGGATGAAACATACTTTATGGGGAAAGAAATGTAAATACATAGATATTAGGTAACAAAACATAAAAGAATAATACTAGTCTTGATAAATAAGCATGAGATGGCACTTTCAAAGCATGAGGTGGCATTTTAAGCCCGAGGTGGCAATAAAAGAAAGTGAATTAGAATGAGAAGGAACTTTTATGCATGGATTGGCACTCGAAACAGGTGAATCAGCATGAGGGTGCACTTTTAAGCTCGAGGTGGCATCCGAAATAGGTGAATCATCACGAGATGGCACTTTAAAGCACGGGGTGGCGCCTGAAGCAAGTGAATCAGAAGAAGATGGCCCTGTAAGCACGAGGTGGCACCCGAAGCATGAGGTGGCAACACCTAAGTAGGAGGTGTCAATGACCTGTAAAAGGTGGCAGCTACGAAGCGTGAGGTGGCAACACCTAAGTAGGAGGTGTCAACGACCTGTAAAAGGTGGCAGCTACGAAGCGTGAGGTGGCACAAAAACCAGCAACTTAAGCTTTCTCCCTTCCCATCAAATTTATTCCTTAGGTTTGAAGAATCCTCAAGTATAAATAGGAGTGAAGTGTGAGTAGTTCAAACCAACTACAAACAAAAATTCATAAGAAAATAAGAAAAAAAAAAAGTCATAAGTATTTTGGTGGGTGAAAACATCCCAACAAAGAGTAATGGCCACAAAGTAAGTAAATTATCGTCAATTTCTTGTAATTAAGCTTTGTTTTTGCATCTAATGTGTTTTATTCATAATTCTGCTTAAGTTGTTAATTTGTTTCATAATATGATTAAATTGTCATTTTTCTTGAAAATCCTTGATGAAGTATGCTTTAAGTTCATATTTGGATATCTTTAGAATGTAGAGATGTTATTTTAACTCCTTACATCAAATTTGAAAGTAAAAGTTTGTTGGGGGCAAGAGATTGAATCAATCTTAAATAAAAATGAGTTTTAAGCTCTCTCTGACGCGTTTTTCTCCCGTTCTCTGACACACGTTTCCTTCTCTCTCTTGCTGGTCCAACGGTTCCTTGAGGACACCACCACCAGTAGCCCCACGCAGATGTCGGCCACCTCGCTGACAAAGCCACCCCACCGGCAGCACCACCAAGATGGTGACACCGCACCACTAGCCTTGTGCCACCAAGCACCATCACACCACCACACAGCCATCTCTCGCACACATCACCACACCGCCATCGCCCCTCCCTCTCACCGCCCAGACGATCACAAACCAACCCACGCCACCCCCCTTAACCCACCCACCAGCTCAGCGCTGCCAACCCCCCTAAACCCACCACCCAACCCCCACTAAACCTACCAAACCCACCACCCACTGGCTCAACACCACCAACCCCCACCACACTGCTACCTCCCCTCTACACCCCCAAAGCACCAAACCCACACCCACTCACACTACCACCACCCTAAACCCAAACACTACATCATCAAACCCAAACCCACACCCACAGCACCACCACCACCACACCGCCGACCAACACCCCGAACCCACTCCTCAACTCCCACTACCACCACCACCACCTCCTTTGACCACCGCCACCCCCCAACCCCAGCCACTATAGCTACACCTCACATAATAGCAGCCACTACAGCTACACTTCATTACTAGTAGCTAGTCGGTAAAAGGTAAGAAATAGCTGGCCAGTCCTAGGCCAGACGCAGCCCCCCCCGCCCCCCCTCCCTAACTATATGTTAAGGACGTTAGGTATTATTTTGATTGTCCCTTTGTCCTTTTGAAATATGTGATATTGATTGTGCTGTTTTCCCCTTATATCTTGTCAGTGTTTACGTGTTTACTTGTGGCCATTGATAGTTAATTTATGAACTATTCTACTTATGAACCTCAAAAGGCGGGGCCAACTTTGAAGGGGTTGAGGTGGGGAAGACTAGGCAACTAGTGGAGGGAAGCCTGCGGTATGGGGCATTAAATGTGGGCACATTAATGAAGGAGAGTTTTGAGGTGGCTCAAATGATGATGACGAGAAAGATCAACATCCAATGCCTCTAAGAGACCAGATGGGGGTGGGCACAAAGGCAAAGAATAAATTGGGATATAAACTTTGGTAAGCTGGCCAAGCTAGGGGGAGGAATGGAATGGGTATTATGGTGGATAGCCACTATAAGGACAAAGTAGTAGGGGTGGCTAGGATTAGCGATAGGACCATAGGCATCAAGTTAGTCCTAGATGGGGAAGTACTAAATGATATAAGTGTCTATGCACCACAAACGAGGACGACAGAGTAGGAGAAGGCTAGATTCTGGGAGGACTTAGACTCAACGATGCAAGGCATACCCCAGAGTGACCAAGTAGTGATTGGCGGTGACTTTAATGGGCATGTGGGAGCGAACACTGACTGCTATGCATCCTACCATGGAGGCTTCGGGTTTTAAACCAAGAATGATTTGGGTTAGGCCTTATTGGACTTGTGTCATCACCTATGAGTTAACGACTGCCCACACCTTTTTTAGAAAAAGTGATGAGCAAATCATCACGTATCGAAGTGGTGAAACAATGACTCAGATTGGCTACATACTACTAAGGAAGAGGGCTCAAAAAGACTGCAGGGACTGCAAGGTTATCCCAGGGGAAGACCTCTCAACACAGCACAGGGCATTGTGTGCTGATGTCAAGGCCTAGAGAAGAGCCAAGGGGACCGAGAAACCAGCACAACCACCCATTCATTGGAGGGAACTAAAGGGGGACAAGTCTCAAATCTTTAAGGAAAGAGTCGAGGCTGAGCTCAGGGGGGATGCGAAGAGGATTAACCACAGTTGGAACCAAGTAGCCCAAAAGATCAAAAGGGTGGCACGCGAAGTCCTAAGCGTGTCAAAGGGTGGGGCACCGATCAACAGAGAGTCCTGGTGGTGGTTAGAGAGGTTCATGAGAAGATTAAGGCGAAATGAGACTACTTCAAGGAGTGGGATCAAAATGGAGACGAGGAAAAGAGGCAGCAATATAAACTAGCCAAGAAGGAAGCAAAGATAGTAATCAGACAGGCACAATCCAAATCCTACGCTGATTTCTACAGAAGGTTGGAGACCTATGAGAGAGCTAGGGACCTCTATAGAATCGTAAAAGTGAGAGAGAGGAGGACTAGAGAGATGAACCAAGTAAAGTGCATAAAGGGGGTTGATGGACAAGTTCTTGTGGATGAGCAACAAATTAAAATTAGGTGGCGATTCTACTTCCACGATCTGCTCAACGAACAGGGAGATAGGGATATATCCCCTAAAGAACTACAAGCACTTGCAAAATATCAGACCTAGTGCCACTACACACGGATTAGACCCTAGGAAGTTAGGGAAGACTTAAAGAAGATGGGCAAGGGTAAAGCAGTAGGCCAAGATTGAATACCCATAGAGGCATGGAAATGCACCGGAGAAATGGGTGTCAGATGGCTGACCAAACTATTCAACCAAATTCTTCCAGGGAAGAAGATGCCTAATGAGCGGCAGAAGAGTACATTAGTTCCTATCTATAAGAACAAAGACGATATCCAGAGTTGTGCCAGTTATAGAGGAATCAAACTAATGAGTCACACTTTGAAGTTTTGGGAACGGATCACAAAAAGAAGACTAAGACAACAAACGGGGGTTTTAGAGAACCAGTTTGGGTTTATGCCTAGTAGGTCAACGCTAGAAGCAATCCATCTCTTAAGGAGGACGACAGAGCACTACATGTATAGACAACTCCACATTATTTTTATTGATTTAGAGATGGCATATGATAGAGTGCCGAGAGAGGTCCTTTGGAGGGTCTTAGAGGGGAAGGGCATCTCCCAATCATATATCCAATTCATTAAAGACATGTATAAAGACGCACTAACCAATGCACGTACAACGGTAGGGGAGACAGATGCCTTCCCCGTCACAGTTGGGGTTCATCAAGGATCAGCCTTGAGTCCCTTTCTGTTCATTCCGGTTATGGACGAGCTCATTAGGCACATCCAAGGGGACGTGCCTTGGTGCATGCTCTTCGTGAATGATATAATCGTGGTGGGAGAGTCTAGGGAGGAGGTGAATTAGAAACTAGAACTTTGGAGAATGGCCTTGGAATCAAAAGGTCAAAGGCTCAATAGATCTAAGATCGAGAATATAGAACTCAAGTTTGGTACCTCTACCAGGCCAAGCATAGAAGACGCAAAGATTGGATCGGAGTGCATACCACAGAAAGAGTGCTTTAAATGCTTGGGTTCTATGATGCAATAAGATAGCGAAGTGGACGGAGATGTCAGCAATTAGATTAAAGTGGGTTGGCATAAATGGAGGATGGCGTCTACGGTACTATGCAATAGGAATTCCTCGTTAAAGTTAAAAGGAAACTACTACAAGATGGTAGTGAGACCAGCTATTCCTTACAGGGCGAAGTGCTGGCCAATTAAGTATCATCACACACAGAAGCTAAAGGTGGTAGAGATGAGGATTTTGAGATGAATTTATGGCTACACAAGAAAGGATAAGATCATAAATGAAGTTATAAGAAGTAAATTCAGCGTCATCCCAAATTAAGATAAGTTGAGGGAGCAACGTCTACGGTGATTTGGGCATGTCAGGAGGAGATCGACCACTGCCATTGTCAGGAGGTGTGAACAACTTCATATTACAGACAGGAAGAGGTGGAGAGGCCGGCCAAAGTAGAGTTGGATGGAGGCACTCCAACAGGACCTCCCATATCTCAACCTAAATGAGGAGATGGCTCTAGATAGAGCTTGATGAAGTATTAGTATAGGTGTAACCGATATAGCGGTTTAGGATTAAGGAGCACTTCTAAGCTAGAATTGAGGACCCGAGGATTTTTTGCATGCCTGTATGATTTTTACTCACTGTTGATGTATGTTGGCTGCTTCGTGTTCTTTTTGCCTGTTGCCTGTCTCCTTGCTGCCCTATCGCTTACTCATTGCTTATAATATTTATATGCATGCTAGGTGGTTCTGTTGATATGTGGCTTTGTGTGTGCCCTTACAACTTGATGCCTGCACGCATTTTTCTGACATGCTTCTCTACTCCCAATGCTTATCATGCTTATCGTGCTTTTCAAGCTTCTCAGGTGGGGGTCCTCAGAAACAGCTTCTCAGCAGGGTGTCCCTGAAGGGGTAAGGCTGCGTATATCACACCTCTCCCAGACCCTGCTTATGCCAGAGCCCTGAAGGCACTGGGTATGTTATTGTTGTTGTTGTAGGCAAATTACCTATTTGATGTAACCTAACACTAATTTCATGTGGTTTTCGATTAAATTTATAAAATAAAATGTTTTATATTGAAAGATACTAGATTGGGAAAATTGTGTTAGTTTTGGAGGTATCTTACTTGTAATTTGAAACAATGTTGGAACATGATGAGTTTTACCTCGATTGAGTTAGAAACATAAGAAAAATAACCATGGTGTGTTAAAAGCTGCTTTGGAATGGTAGACCATGTTGCATACATTGGTGGAGAGGCTGACTATCTAACTTAGTCATTAGGTAAGGTGTTGCTATGCACAATGGTATTAAATGTTCCAGAATATTAGTTTGGCCATGTATATGGTGTGAAAGTCAACTGACCCAAAGGAAATGGCTACCCTCCCTCTAAATGATTTGACTAAAAGATTTTGTTATACAGAAGATAAAATGAGTTCTTACTTCTATTACCATGGTGAAATTGGTTTTATGTTTGAGGATGATTTTTCTTATTAAGCTTCTAGCTCATTCGTGTTGTGTTTTTTTTTTAAATGTTCCATATACTACTTGAAGATGGATCATGGGATGCTAGATAAACTTGCAAATATTTAGGCATTTTGTACAGAAAGAGATTTAGTTTTCCTTCCTTAGGCATTTTGTACAGAAGGAGATTTAGTTTTCCTTCCTTTTTTTATAAGAACATATGTAGTGTTTTTTTTTTTTTAGATTGTACTAGACTGAAATTAAAGTCACCCTATATGTAAAATTCATAATAATTTAATCAAGATTAAGTATTTTATTACTTCTTCTAAGTTTAAAAGCCTTGTAGGTTACAAGCATGCCTACAGCGTGAAATCCCCAATTTTAGAGAATTTAGGGTGTTACAGTTTTTGCATGGAGTAGCGTAGAATTATTGTGACTTATATTGAATTTCAAATTTGAGATGTGTTGCGACAATTAAATATTTATGTAATGAGATTATACCTGAATTTGAATACTGAATTTGTTATTTTTGTCTTTTAACTAGCTGGAGAGATTATTACGTTCTACCCTTAATCTTGTGACAAATCTTATGTTTTAAGTTGTGACAGTGGGAATATTTTTAGGAATTTGAATCAAGCATTTTACTCCCAACAATGTTGCAATCCATAGTTTATCTCTTTATCTTGAGTGATTCTATTCAAAAAACAAAAAAGGGTACTGACGCCTATTCAATTGAGTAAGTACCTGTGACTTGTTGGTTCTTATAGCCCTTGTGTCTCAAGCAAGTCAGCCCATAGGGGCGTCTTAAGATCTAGTACCTTGAGCCAACTGAATCGGGAGTTGCTGGTCGAAAGCTCGTTACACTGGCCACGAGGAAAGCTTAAGAAGAACTAACTTTTTTAAGTCACTTCAATAAGCACCAATGCCTAATGCGAGTGAACCATTTTTAAATGCTATGTTCTATTAACAGCTTAGGTTGTGAATTCTTTCAACTCGAGCCATCAGGTCCGAGGAATGCTCTTCGCTCGGTGCCTTGAGCCAACTGGATTGGGAGTCACCTGCCAAAAACTCACTACATGGGTCCTAGGGAGATAAGCCTAACCATGAGTTACTTAGAGATAAAAAGTGAAAAAAAAAAAAAAACAACAGAGAAAAGAGAAGCCTTGAGATTTCTTTATTAATTTGAGGTGATTTGTTCAGATAACCGATTCCTTTAATTATTCTCTTTTCGTCTTAAATATGGAAGGCTTGGAATATGAAAAAGGGAAGAAAAGTTCTAAACTCACTCACTTAAATCATGAGAACTTGAGTTGGAACCATTGTAATAATAATATTACATAAACATTCTCCACTTTTAAGTACACCTTAAAATATGCTTGGAAATATTTTACATAAGTAATTTTTGCTATTACATGCTTGATTAAATTTTTTTCCATCTTTAGCTAGTTTGAGCTGAATCTTGCTTAAGGTCAAGAAAGGTTTAGGTTTGGGGATGTTAATGTGCCTTATTTTTGTATATTTTATACCTTATTTGGGGGACATGTTCGGCTTTTATATGTGTGCGTTATTACAATCTAGGTACATTTAGGCTTGGAATGCATTTGAGCAAACAAAGGTTGAAAAGTGGCAAAATTAAGCAGAAGTTAGGCATATTTGAAGACTACACTGAGAAACCTTACCACATGTGTAAAGGAAGGACCCATCGGGTCGTAATTCCCAGATATATCTCATAAGGTTTTGGGAATTAATCAACCAATCGGCACAAGGATCAATCAATTAGCGGCCTACTATGGGACGGAACATGCAGTAGGACTGCCAATCGATCGGCCAATAGTGGCAATTGATCCACAGCCCACAGTGGGCCGACCGATCGATCAGTCAATAGTGTCGATTGATTAGCCAAAATCCGACAGCGGACCCTAGGTCATGTCGTAGGTATAAATAGAGAGGGGGAGATCTACTGTTTCCCATCTTTTGCCTCGTCTCCTCTCCTCCTCTCCTTCCCGAAGCCGCTACGAGATCCATGGGTTCTCAATTCCAAAATGCAGGTGATCAGAGTGCCGGGGGATCAAAGGAAGAGTCAATGTCAACGTCAACCGAAAGAGTCATCATTCATGAGTTTTTCTTCACTTTGGGTTTCAAATTTTGTGATGTGTAAAACTCCCATGGAAGTGTAGACTTGTAGGTTAGGGGTGAAGGATGGGTAGTCGTCCAAATCCTAGATTTATATTTTATGTTATGTTATTTTTGAACCCCTATGAGGAATTAATTATTGTGATTAGTTTTCCAAGGATAAACTTGTAGCCATGTTTAGATTCTCGATTTATTTGTATTCTGTCAATTTGCCTGCAGCCTAGACTTTAACATAGCAGGTTCACGCATGGTTAGAGTTGAGGTTGTACCCAACCTTGAACACAATCTTTTATATAAGTTAACATTAAATTAGGAGTGAGAAAGGAAATATGTAGTACTATTGAGATAACCTATGCTACACCTAAAGTGATAAGATAGGTTATGCCTTTAAACTTGATCATTACCCTAAGCCTTAATTTAAGTGTTAACCCAGACTTAGTGCTGGTAGTCTAAGCCTTCTAAATCATCATCATAATAAAGTATTATGACAGGATACGAGTTAAACCACCCTGAATTCATTCCCTAAACTATCCTCAATCAAATTGATATTCTTTTCATTATTTAATTGTGTTAGTATTGTTAATTGCTCCCTTCATGGACAAAATCTAAAATCAAACCACTCATTAATAACTGAATTCAACTTGACACCAATTCCTTGTGGATATGACACCTATATGCGCAATTAAGCTACGATGATCTTGTACGCTTACAAGTAGATGATTTTAAATATTCTTAAAATCAATCAGTAAGTCTAGTTGGTTATTCCACCTGATACACATTAGTTTTAGAATAGAGCTTTATTTGGGTTTATATATGGATCTCATGTATTCTAAATTTATGGGTCGGACCTAAAGTCAAGTTACACTTAATAGATCAAAATATATAGAAATTTTTAAGGTAAAATATGGAGATCAGATTCAACAAATTGATCAAATATACTACTTAAATGGAAAAAAAGTTCTCCACAACTCAGAGTTTGATCCTTTGAATCATATGTATGTCTATCGTACAACATTGGTAAGTTGGCATTAAAGTTTCTTTTAATTCAACACAGAGAAAACACCCGCCTAGAATAAGATCTAGTATTTTAACACCGTATTTTAAAAGGACAAAACGATCAACGAAAATAAACTAATAGCCAAGTTAATAGATTGGGGTAAACAAATGGATGTTATATAAGTGAGGGGCCAAAATATTAATTTCTTTTATGAAGGAAAGTTTCTATTTTTAAATTAAAAGATATGGGAGTTCTTCACAATTTTCCATTTTAATCTGCCTTTACTTATAGGAGAGGGAAGGTCGTTTCAACATGGTGGAAGATCGTTTTTACTCGCAGTTTTTTCACCAGTTATTTTTAGGGTCGTGAGTTAGGATTGAAGTTGCCAATTTCTTATTTTGCTTTTATAGAACTTTTAGATAAGATTTATACTAGTTTGCAATAATATATGTTGATTCATTCAACTAAATCCACTAAATGCAAAAGAAAAAGAAAAAAAAAAAGGGTAAACTGTTGGATGTTTGTTTGGCTTTTGTTGGTGGGTCATGGTGGAAGCGCACTTTAGAGACAAGAAGGGTTCGCTTTAACTCTATTTAGATATGATTGTGATTCAGTGTTTCTACGTCAGTGTGATTTTCATCTTTGTGACTGTTTGACCGAGATTAAAACTGTAAGAAACATTATGTCGTGTTGTACCTATTATTTTTGAAAATAAATTTTGCGATATAATTTTTGTTGGAATTGCATATGGTGCATTCCTAGTTAGAAATGGAAATCCATTTTATTTTTTGTGGCATTATTTGTTGGTGTATTTCAAAATATATGTAACGAATAAAATGTCAAAGATAGTCTCATACTTGATTTTGAAGTGTATTGACTTGTATAAGGTGTGTCGACACACAACCCAACAGAACTGAAGTCTGATGAAGTCCTTTGAGTCTTTGACAACCACTCTTTCCCGTGAAAAACCCAACAGAACTAACTTGAATTGTCTGTGTGTTGACACACAGGACCCGTGTGTCAACACATAGATCTTGCAAAAGGGTAGAAAGCTGAGTGTTGATGTGTGTGTTGACACACAGGGTAGTTCTGACAATTATTGCGCGGTTTTTGCCGGTATTTGGGCGGTTTTTTCAGTGATGTTTTGGGACGCCTTTAAGCCCTCTTTTATATAAACATTTCCTCTGGCTTATTTGAAAAAATACATGAAAAGGTGTTTGCTTGTAAGTATTGTAAAATATTAAAAAGAAAATATCATTTCATGAAGGGATATGTCCCTTCATGAAGAGACACTTGCAAACTATAAATAACCCATTTACTCTCATGTTTATGGGATGATGATGTGATTATGGAAAGCAATTGCAAAAACACTCGAATGAATTAATTGAAAGTGTTGTGAAAGTCTTGAAAAACTTAATTTTTATTTATCTCAATCTATCTCTCCTCTTACACATCTTTACTTTATTTTGATTATCATTGTATCCCTAAGGATATTTCGTACTCTGAAATAAGCCTTAAGAAAAATGATTACACGGCCTCGACACCTGAGATCGTTTGGTTACACGAATACCGGTTTATTGGGAAATTCTCCAACAATCTTAAGGCTTACATTTGTTAATTGAAATCGCTTCTTTACTTTGCGGGATTTGATGGCGAACCATGTGAGATGGTATAAAAGTGATGAATGGAGAGGATTGAGACCTTTTCTTGGATCTTCTTTTATATATATGTATCGCTAAGTATCAAGGTATATTTTCTGATTCAAATATATATCGCTAAGTAGTGGTTGATGGATTATTGTTTATGCACAAAAGTAAATTTACTTGTGGGGTTGAAATTTCAAAGATAAGAACTCCTAATTTTTCATTTAGGCATTGTTTGATGATTTGTTTTATGAATCTTTGGATCAAATGCTCACATGTTAAGATTATGGGCATGTATAAGGATAATAGTAAAATGCCTTGTCATGGATCTAGCTCCATGCAAGGGCTTTCTGTGAGATTGATAGAAGAAGATGAAGAGAGAAGGGAAGGAGGACAGAGATCAGAGAAGAGGGAGAGAGAGGAGGAGAAGGGTTGAGACAACCGGAGGTGAGAGAGAGAGATAGTTGGGGCCAACTATAGCTTTCATTGAATAATCCTTTCATGTATTTTGTACAAGCTATTTATACTCTATACACCCAAGAACTAATACAACGAATACAATGTATAATTACTTCTACTTCTAACAACTAATTATAACAACCTCTAACTAACAAGGAGTCCAATACAATCACAATTACAAGAATCAATTAATTACAATTACAAGTATTCACTATTGAGTTATATCTATAAGGAATCATGACATTGCACTCCCCTTAAAATCCTTGTCCTCAAGGATTTGATGAACAAATTCAAGAAATTGGGAAGCCAATGCACTGCAAATCCTCCTAAGTTGCTTCAGACTCATCTAAGTTGAACCACTTCACCTGCCACTGCGTCACTGGAATGTTATGCCTTGGTACAATTCTTCTTGCCAAAATCCCTTCTTGTTGAACCTTGAATTCCCCATTAGCAGTGATTTGACGTAGAGCAGGTTGGACCAGCTTTTGAGTCCCAATCTTGTGTTTCAGCTGTGATATGTGGAAGACTGGGTGGATAAGGCAATCAGCTGGAAGTTAAAGCTTGTAGGCCACCCTCCCAATCTGTTATAGGACCAGAAAGAGTCCATAGAACTTTGAGGACAACTTCAAGTTCTTTCTAATTGCTGCAGTGGCTTGCCTATAAGGTTGCATCTTCAAGTATATCCAATCTCCCGGTTGTAAGGATCTTGCTTTCCTTTTCCTATCAGCAAAATACTTCATGCGTGCTTGGCCTTGGGTCAAATTGAACCTCAGTTGCTGCAACATGACTTGCCTTTCTGCTAACCAGTCCCCTACTGTTGTAGTGGACATTGCTGGACCTGGGGTGTTCTCCAGATCAAGTTGTGATGGAGTATATCCATATAGAGGCTGAAATGGTGAGAGCTGCAAGCTTGTATGGTAACTAGTATTGTACCAATATTCAGCAAGAGTAAGCCACTTATGCCATTGCTTGGTTTATGTACACAAAAACATCTTAGATAAGTTTCTAACCATTGTTTACCCTCTCAGATTGGCCATCTGATTGAGGGTGGTATGAGGAACTAAGATGCAATGCAGTTCCAAGCGTGTGAAAGAGCTCTTGCCAAAATTGGCTTAAGAACACTTCGTCCCTGTCAGAGACAATGCTGCTGAGAAGGCTATGTAGTTTGTATACATGATCCATAAAGAGTCTGGCCACATGTGAGGCGGTAAAGGGGTGTGACAGACTAACAAAGTGTGCATACTTTGTCAATCTGTCAATGACAACCATGATTGTATCCTTGCCTTCTGAGAGGGGAAGTCCCTCTTTGAAGTCCATGGCAATATGTGTCCAACACTGAGTTGGGATATCTAAGGGCTGCAAGAGACCTGGGTAAGCATTATGCTCAACCTTACTGCGCTGCCAGATATCACATTGCTTCACTGTGAGTTTGACATCATGTTTCATTTAAGGCCAATAAAACAGCCTCTTTAATCTTTGATGAGTAGCTTGTATTCCAGAATGCCCTCCTACTGGTGAGGAGTACACTGCCTGGGCCAATTCCTGTCTGAGGCCGTGGCTTTGTCCCACAAATATTTTTCCTTAGAATCTAATGAATCCATTCTTGAGTGTGTAACCTGGCTGGCTATCAGGAGAAACAAGCAATGCAGTAACAATTTGAATACATTGGTCATCCTTTTCATAGCTCTTGACTACCTCATTCATCCAAGTTAGGTGAAGGACTGTGGTAGTCATGGCATAGCAAGATGGTTCAACTCTTCTAGAGAGAGCATCAGCTACTACATTTTCTTTGCCTTTCGTGTATGCTATTGTATAATGGAGGCCCAAAAGCTTAGACAAGCCCTTCTTTTGTACTGGTTGTCACCCTCTATTCTAGCAGGAACTTTAATGCTTGGTGATCAGTTTTGATCACGAAGCTGTCAACCTCCAAATAATGCCTCCGTTTGGAGACTGCAAAGAGTACGGCAAGGAATTCCTTCTCATATGTGGAGAGCCCCATTGCTTTGGGACCAAAATCCTTACTAAGGAAGGCTAGAGGCCTGTCATGTTGCATAAGAACAACCCCCATCCCCTTATTAGAAGCATCTGTCTCAAGGACAAGCAGTTTGGAAAAATCTGGCAATGCCAGAACTGGGGCACTGGACATGGCCTTTTTAAGCTAGTTGAAGGCTTCCTCAGCCTCAAGTGTCCACAAGAATCCACCCTTTTTAAGCTGATCTTAAGGGTTTAGCAATGGAGCCATAATTTTGAGCAAATTTCCTGTAGTCCCCAGTAAGATCCAGGAATGATTTCAATTCCTTGACATTCTTAGGCCTTGGCTAGGAAACCATTGCCTTTACCTTGGATGGGTTAGTAGCAACCCCTTTCTATGAAATAATGTGGCCTCGGTACTGTATTTAGGGCTGTGCAAAGCCGCACTTGGATCTTTTTGCAAAAAGTTGGTGGTCTTGTAATGTTTGTAGGACTAATTTCAGGTGAACCAGATAGGATTCTAAGGATTAACTGTAGATGAGTATATCATCAAAAAATACTAAGACATATTTCCTGAAGGCTGCTGAAAACACATTATTCATTAGAGATTGGAAGGTGGCAGGTGCATTTGTAAGGCCAAAGGGCATGACCCTGAATTCAAAATGCCCATGGTGGGTTCTAAAGGCTGTTTTTGGAAGGTCTGGTGGGTGCACTCTCACCTGGAAATATCCAGCCCTCAAGTCTGATTTGGAGAATATGGTTGCTCCTTGGAGCTCATCCAGCAGGTCATCAATATGGGGTATGGGAAATCTATTTTTAATTGTAAGATCATTCAATTGTCTATAGTCAATACAAAATCACATGGTTCCATCCTTCTTTTTGACCAGTAAAATAGGGGAAGCATAGGGTGAACTGCTAGGTTGTATGATTGAGGATTCTAGCATTTCTTTTACTTGCTTTCAATTTCATTTTTCTGTAAGTAAGGGTATCGGTAAGGTCTGATATTAATGGGTTTTGCATTGTCTTTTAAGGGTATGTGGTGGTCATGGGATCTTTTTGGAGGCAGTGATTTTGGTTCTTGAAAGACCACACCAAATTCAGCAAGGAGGTTGCTAACTGAAAGAGGTAAGGTAAAGGAATGTACCTGAGGGCCCACATGGCCATGAACTAACATCAGCATTGCCACAAAGTACTCTTCCTTCTTGTGGCATAAGCTCTATAGCTTCTGGCCAGTCAACAGCTTCAAGGAGCCTGCATCTGTAATCCCTCTTAGTTCCAATGTCTTGCCTTCTTTAACAAAACTGAGCTTTAGCTGATTGAAATCCAGGGAAATTGGACAGTATTGCTTCATCCAATCTACCCCAAGGAGCATGTCGCAACCCCTAATCTTCATCAGTCTAATGCTATCTGAGAATGACTAATTCTGTATCTACCACTTAACCAAGCACTGCTGCCTGCTGAACATGATTTGGCCATTGGCCACTGTAATGCCAAGGGGAGATGTGTCCTCAAGAGTGAATCCAGCCTCTCTTGCTAGTCTTGGGTCTAGGAAGCTATGAGTGCTTCCACTATCCACCAAGATGATTATAGACCGCTTATGTAAATGCCCAAGAATTTTGAGGGTATTCGTGGAGGCATTCCCAGTCAAAGCATGTACATACACTTCTTCAGCCAGATCATCACATGTATCAATGGTATCATCCTCTGTTGTAGCTTCGGATGACTCATTCTCTGAACCTTGGTCAGGGTCAAGAAGTTCTACTGCTTTAAGGCTATTTAAAGTTTGGTTCTCGCATTTATGGCCTGGATAATATTTCCGGTTGCACTTGTAACAAAGGCTTGGGTTTCTATGAGAAAGAAATCTGGTCCAATTAGAGTTGGACCTTGAAGATTGGGATTGAGGTTTTGGGTTTATGTTATTACTTGTATTCGGTGAAGGGTTATGGGTTATCAAGAGACTCTTAGCTTTCTGTAAAGATGCGTCAGATGACCTTGTGAATAACTTTGCTTTGACAAAGGCTTCGGACAATGTTTTTAACCAAGGGTTGTATTTCTTTATCCAACCCTGATATGTCAGAGGACAGAAAGTACCCCTCAAAGAATGAGCTGTCCGTTGTCAGCATCAAGGAACGCAACTCTTCAAACTTTTCTTGGTATTCTTGCAAGGGACTGGTCTGCTTGAGCTTGTTGAATCGACTTACCACATCTGAGTGGTCATTTCCTTCAAATCTATCATACAATTCTTTGCAGAATTCGGTCCAACTTAGTTCTCCCTTGTTTGTCTTATCATCCAAGTATACTGTGGCTATGCTTAGTTTCTCGGACTCCTCAACTCAGAAAAGAGAAAAATACCTCTGACATTTTCTAACCCAGCCCCTAGGGTTAGTGCCGTGGAAGAGCAGAAATTCTATCTTGGGCTTGGGTTTCGAGTTTTTGCCCTCATATGATCCTCCTACCTGGCTACTACCTTCTTTCTCTGGAAGAGTGCTCAGAACAGGGGGCCTACCAGCGTTGGGGTTTCCAGTGTTGACCCTGGATTCATTGAGTCTGGCTTCAATCTCCGGATTCCGCACTTGTGCTGACGAACTTGTCTGGTTACTCGTCCATTGTTGAAGCAGGAGCAACATGTTGTTGGTAGCGGCCAATTGTTGAGCCATCTGAGCGCTGTTCTGTTGAATGGCCTCCAACAACTGATTGTGTCTTTCTTCCTGCTTCGTGGTTGCTTCAACTTGTGAATCTATAATTTTTTGTCCCCAAGCTTGCATGTGACTCTCGAGCTCTGCCATAGTTGGACCTCGCCTGCCTCTAGCCAGGGTTAAGCGATTTTTAGGGTTCAGTACTTGAATTGGTACTCAAGATCTTGCTCAGATACCAAATGTCATGGATCTAGCACCATGCAAGGGCTTTCTGTGAGATTGATAGAAGACAAAGAAGAGAGAAGGGAAGGAGGAGAGAGATCAGAGAAGAGGGAGAGAGAGGAGGAGAAGGGTTGAGACAACCGGAGGTGAGAGAGAGTGATAGTTGGGGCCAACTGTAGCTTTCATTAAATAATCCTTTCATGTATTTTGTACAAGCTATTTATACTCTATACACTCAAGAACTAATACAACTAATACAGTGTATAACTATTTGTACTTCTAACAACTAATTGTAACAATCTGTTACTAACAAGGAGTCCAATACAATCACAATTGCAAGAATCAATCAATTACAATTACAAGTATTTACTATTGAGTTATATCTATGAGGAATCATGACATGCCTTTATGCCTTTTGAGTTGCATCTAATTAATGGAAGCAAGTTGTGTGAAATTTCATATACTTGATTCGGGATGAAATTATGAGATTCATGTGAAATTGATGTGCATTCAATGATAAGTAATAGTCATTGATTGTTTGGATCATGAATTTATGATCTAATGTCTTTGAATCACATGATGTTGCATCATATTAATTTAACAAAAGGAAAAATCAAAAATTAAAATTAAAAAGAAAAATTGACGTGCGGTTTTTGAGAGTCAATCGCTTGCCTCCTTGAAAGGGCATTGAGGCTCTTAACCATTGATCTACATGGCATTTTTGCGTAATATAAATATATTTGATTATAATTAAATTAAAATAAGGACCGGCCCTTCCAAGCAAAGATATTGAGGTACTTTACCATTGATCTCTATGGCTTTTTGTGTATTATCTATCCAAACAAAAAGAGTAGGTGATTTTATATTTAATTATCATAATCGCAAGTTTCTGTGATTACGGTTAAAAATTAATAATATTAATATGGGTAATAAATTAAATTATGGAGATATACTTGTTATAAATTAGTATGTATAATTTGAGCATTTAAATAAAAAGAAAACTCGATTTGGGTGGTTGTTGAAACTAGTCGTTGAGGCGATGCTAAAAGGGAAATCCTTATTAGCTTGGTTGTTGAAACCAGACACCAATACAATGCCAAAACTATAATAAAATGTAAATAATTTGTGGATTCATGTTTATTACAAATTGGTAATATGAAAATTCATGCTTTTATATATCATGATCATAATTCTTAAAGAATTATGTTGGTTGGAACAAAGTATAAATTGTGCATTGTGTATGGTAAATTCATTATTGTATGAATTTGTAATCTGAACAACAATTAGATTGAGATTTAATGCACATATATTAATAATGATATGGACATAAGCCCATAGCAGAATATAAATGTAGTTTTTTTCCGATAATTATCGGCATAGCCGTAGTACATACAGGAACTCGACAAGGCAAGCCTTAAGCCACCCTGTAAATGGAAGTGGGTACAAAAAACCAGAACAAACTAGGAAAACGGACAGGCACCAATCCTCAAACATAAAACAGGGAAAAAAGAAGGACAACAGACGGAGCCAGAGTAGAGACACACATAGAAGCACCTCACAGACAACGAAACGACGACCTCAAAGAGGATGGGAGACTGGAGGGGAATAACCCTCCTCCCCGCTATGCAAGCAAAGTACCAGGCAGGACAGGACAGGAAGGATACCAAACCCACACCACAGGAGAGGGTAAAGAGATTCCTTGTTGGCGGGTGAAAGGCGATGGGATGCCTGGATTCCTCTTGAGGAATTACATCGTCAGGGACCATCAAGACGGAGGTGGGTCAGGTGGTTCACGTCAACGACACAACGTCCGGACTCCATTGGCACTAGCACAGGAAAGGCACTGTCTCGGGGGCGGTTTGCCTGGACCGGAGGTGGACCGGGGGAGAAGGGAAAACTCAACCCCCCCCCCCCCCCTCCCAAGGCGGTAGACGGAGGCGGTAATCTAGAGCTGGCGGGGACCAACGTAGATGGGTCTTACAGGGTTGGGAAGAGGATGACTGGAAACATGGTTGGGGGCCATTCGGACAGAGAACGAACCGTCAAATAGGACCAAAAACTGGACAGGCAGCTAGAGGTGGGACTCAACACCCCGTGAGTGGTGATGGTGGCGGTGGCTGAGGCTGAGCTGGACAGCGGCGGCCTCACGGCACAGGCGGAGAAGGGAGGACCTCGAGTGAGGGGGCAAACTTGGCGGCGAAGGGGGAGCAGGAACGGCGCGGCCTCGAAGTAATTGATTCAATCTTATTTTGACAGTAATTGATTCAATCTTCTGTACGAGTTGTTCATTGACAGAATTTATATTATGGCATAATGGAGTGAACAATAATGGAATTGGAAAATTATGAAAGGCAATATTTATATGATCATAATTATGAAAAGAATTTCAGTATAAATATTTATGTATGTCAATAGAATTATATGTTAATGCATGCTAGTTAATATAACTAATACATGCATGTCCTTATATATGAAAGAATAAGCATGGGTGTTAATGTGATTGTATGATTAATGCTTATATGCATGTTGATACAATTATGGATATATGATTTTATTAAATTGAAGATGATGCTTCAGAAAAATGATTTGTGTAACCATATGTGTTGATGTGGTTATGAAGTTAATATGTCCATGAACATTAGTATGATTATGAATTTTACAGTTGTATCGCGACCTGGTCACTAATTATTGAAAAAAATGAATTTTATAGCTTTGTTATTTATGAACATGAATGCCATTTGTATACTTGATAAGTGAAAATTATATGAATTTGAATGGAATTAGTGGGTCATGAAATATATTATTATGTTACATATGTTGATTCATAATATGATCGATATAAAGAATTCAAATTGAAATTCATGATTAAGGATGATGACAGAAGTAGTATAAAAGCACTTGGAAATGATGATTCATAATTTCTTAATTGACCGCGTATCCCAGGTGGATTTTCCAATGTTATTGGATGTAATGTCTCAATGAAAATAGGCATGCATGTAAAAATTCTTTTTATCACTTATCATGATTAATGCGGTTGAAGTAAAGCTTACTTGCATTTTAATGGCATATGTATATGATAATTGAGCAGTCGGTTAAAATGAAGTACATTTATACAATGAATGTTAAATGCTCAAATTAAGCGATAGTCATATGCAATTGTTGCATGGTGAATAAGATTATTGAATGATGTTATATTCACATGTTAGAATATTGTTATTTATCAACGTGACAAATTTAAATAGTATATAAACACTGAATTATGATGACTCTTTTATCACCCATAAGTTTGATGCATATAAATGGCAAGTAAATTCGTATAACTAAATTATGGGTGAATTGAACATCTTAAGATATAAATGTAAATGAGTACCTATTAAGTGACTTTGAGTCTTTCATTGATCTTGAATAATGCATTGTGATAATGTGAATTAAAGTATATTATGATGAAAATCAAATATATTATGATGAAAATCAAATTTGATGGTATATCCCTGGAATGACTCTAGAACTTTGGAAAAGTAAAAAAGTATAAAAGGAGAAGCCCTAACAATCAGACTTGTATATTTCTAGAGGAATGAACTAGAAATAAAATGAATGTCAAAGTGCAATACTATTGTGTCATAAAATGTGCTCCCATAACAAGATTATGAAGCTTTGCAATATTGCTTTTTGAAAGAGGTAATTAATGAATCTGAAAAGTGCATACGACTAGTTTAACAATGACAGATGATTCGTTATATGTATGTACGTTGATTACATGTTGAAATTTGGTATAATTATTTAGATCCAAATGAAAGTATTTCAATAGTATAATTGGAATTGAAAAGGTTAGATATAGCCTTTGTAGTTGGATAGCTAAGTAAGTAAAGGTAACTGGTATGTGATACATAAGATACTAGAATGACCATGAATTATGGTGTTATTTTTAATGAATTCTCTTTTATTTAGAAGAATTCTTGGATGCTAGTTGTATATCCGATAAGGAGGACTGCGCTTCTAAAGCTAGTGAGTGTTACAAACTGGTGGGGGTGTTATTCCTTGGATTTCAAAAAACAAACATGTATTATTAACTCCACCATGGTTGTAGAGTTTATTGCTTTGGTTTCCGCTTGTAAAGAAACAGAATGATTAAAGGATCTTGTGTTTAAAATTCCTTTGTGGCCTAAGACAATATTGACTATTTCTATCCATTGTGATAGTGCAATGTGCTTTCAAATGTATAAGAGTAAGATTTATCACTGAAAGTCCGAACACATTAGTGTCAAATATTGTTAAGTGAAATAACTCATGAAAGATTGAGTGATCACTATGGACTTTGAAAATATAAGTTAGAATCTAGCGGATCTCTTATTTAAAAATATTGCTAGAGACTTGATAATAAATAAATGAAGGGATAGTATGAAACCTGTCATTATTAGTCGCCCATGATAGGCCCTCAACTCGATGCCTAGTATGACGCTAGGTCTCAAGTTCAATGAGAGAGACTTATCATCCGTGTGACTGCAAGTACTAAATGAGAATTTTCCATCCTATGTATATAGTGCTTGGTACCTGTGTCAGAGCTACTAAGAGGATGAGCTATGCTCTTAATGGACCTAATTTTCAAATTCTTATTGAATGTTGCATCGCATGGGACATGATCAATAAGGTCCATCTTAGTAAGTGTTGAAGTTTGGCCGCTTCAAAGGGGTGATTTTTGACTAAGGGTTTGGCCCTGAAACATTCAGGAATGGTACATGACACAAGGCCATAAATGTGTCGATCTAGGAATTGTAGGGTGTGTACGGGAAGTACGCCTTATGCAGGATTAGATAGTCAGTTAGTCAAATGGGTTGCAAGATTCAAAGCTTGGTCCACTATTTTCGATCCGATTAATTGTATGGTCTCTTCCGTAGCTGGGGGGTTCAATCAAGAGACACCCTCAGTGATGTACAATAAGGCCTCCTTTATTTGAGATGTCATTTTTGAGAATGATAATATTCTGAAAATAGTGGAGGAATGTTGGTGTATTTTCAAAATATATGTGATGAATAAAGTGTTAAGAATTGTCCCAATACTTGATTGTGAAGTGCATTGACTTGTATGTGTCGACACACAACCCAACAAAACTAACTTGAAGTGTCTGTGTGTCGACACACACAGGGCCCATGTATCTACACATAGATCTTACAGAAGCGCAAAAAGCTGAGTGTTGATGTGTGTATCGACATACAGCATCTCTGTGTCGACACACAAGGTAGTTTTGACAATTATTGCGCGATTTTTTCCGCTATTTGGGCGGTTTTTCTTTGGATGATGTTTTAAGACGTCTTTAAGCCCTCTTTTATATAAACATTCCCTCTGGTTCATTTGGAAAAATACATGAAAAGATGTTTGCTTGCAAGTATTGTGAACTATTAAAAAGCGAGTGTTACTTCATGAAGGGATGTGTCCTTTCATGAAGAGACACTTGCAAGTTATAGATAACCCCTTCACTCTCATGTTTACGGGATGATGATGTGATTATGGAAAGTAATTGCAAAAACACTTGGATGAATTAATTGAAAGTGTTGTGAAAGTCTTGAAAACTTCATTCTCATTTATTTCAATCTATCTCTCCTCTTACACATCTTTACTTTATTTTTGGCTATCGTTATATTCCTGAGGATATTTCGTACTTTGAAATAAGCCTTAAGAAAAGTGATTATACGGCCTCGAAATCTAAGATCATTTGGTTATCTAGTTCCTTCTTTATTGGGAAATTCTCTAACATCATTTTCCTTTATTTGTTTTTTTTCCCATTTTTGTTTTTCTTTGGGGGAAGGGATGCACAGACAAGATGATGTAGATCTCGATAAGCAATTGGAAGGAACGTCCCGAAATAGTCTTGCTCGCCAATTAAATGTACTGGCCAAATTACGAGGCAGGTAGAGTGTACTCGCCAACTCAGCAACTAGGCAATTCTGGAAGCACAAATCAAAGTTCTAACAATTTTTTTTTTGCACTATTGCTTTCCGGAAGGCAGATTTAGAGTTTGAGTTGAAGCATATTTCAATTTTGCATTTTAATTTTTATGTTTAGTAATTATAACTAGGATACAAATGGGATTTTGTTTTTGAGATCTAGGATAGTTCTGACTTTAAAACCATCAATTATTGTTTTCGTAATTTCAATAAGGATGGTTCTTGTTGATGAGATCTATGAAGGGACAATTCTCGAACAAGGAACATGTAGCTCAATACATTTGAAGTATGATTCTAGCAAATAGAGGTGATCATGGAATCGATGACTACAACAATATGTCCATTAACTTAGCCTTAGAGTATGCAATCTATAGGAAAAAAAGGAAGAAACAAAGGTAAGCTTCGATAACCTTTCAGTGGAGCAGGGGTTTGAGGATGCGACCACCAAAGGATTCCCTATGCTCCATTTGAGTACTCTAAAAACAAATATTAGGAATCTGAACGGAAATCCCAGAGTAACAAGGTGGATGATAGCCTAAGGAATTATTGAGTTAGATGTTTTCTCTTGAAGATGTGCTTGAATTCAAGGAGGTACCCGAGCATAAGTAAGGTCCTCTAATGGTGACTCGAATTCTAAAAGGGGATGCCGACTAGTAACAACAACTTGAACCCTTGAGGTTGAGAAAGTTAAGATGTGTTAAGATGAAGAAGCATATAGGTGCTCCATAACTCACAATCATACTAAGTTGATTGCCGAAAAGATATAAATCTTACGTTAGGCTCACAGTTAGTGGAGAAATACACCATGAAATTCTACAATGTGGTGTCAAGGAAGGACTTGGCAAAAACAAAGGAGCAGTTGGTGACGAGTAAGTACATTGGCATATTGAAGGAAAAACAACTTCATAACTTTCTATACCATCGGTGACAAGGTGCGTTGCCTAGCAATAGACTCAAGCAACTGCGAAAAGGCGTTCTTTGAAGAAGTGAGCAAGAAGCTTTGGGTAAAACACTGAAACTCACCAAGAGTTGTACAAACTCTCTTGGTTTAAAAAGGAAAATTAGGCAATGATATTCGGACATTGCCTAGTCAACTTCTTCATAGGGGCAATGTACCAAGATGGCATTGGGTGTAACATGGTAATTTGACCGGTCGACCATGGTAGTTTGATCGAGGAGTGAACCCGTGACAAATACTTTTATGCGAGTTAACTAAATAAGAACCACCAACATTCTATCTTGAGCAATTTTCAGTAGAGCTAACAAAAGATGACAAAACATGATGACACGACATGAAAACGACACGAGCATAGCAAGTCAAGGGATATTGGATGCGAGTTGAATTTAGGTTGACTCATTTAACCCATTTAGATAATTATGTTGAATTTGCATTTGGGTTTGTTCAACCCATTTTCAACACGTTTAACTCATTTATATAATTTATGTTAGGTTATTTTAGTCATATACTTCTATAATATATACATTTAGGTAGTCTATGTCATATAAGATAGTTATCGAATTATAGTTTAATTAGATAATTTATTTCAATGATTTTGAGTGTGTCATATACTTGTTAATAATTTCAACCATAAGGTGTATTATTAACATATCTATAACTTCGCATTTAGTAAAAAGAAGTCACCTATATAGTTTAATGAGTATCATAGGATACGGGTTTCTTGATTGTGTTGAGTAAGTGTTAAGAGTATCTAATTGTTTAATAAACGGGCTGGGTTTGAATTGATTCATTTTCTAAGACCCGTCGCATAACATGATCAAAAATACGACACATTTGTTAGCTCTAGTTTTTACCCCAGAGATTGTCGCAAGCCAGATAGTCTTCATCTTTATCAATAATGAACAGAAGAGGAGAGAACAATTGAACAAGTTTAATGGCATCATTATAGAGGAATTAAGTGATTCATCATACCATTGAGAGATGCAACACATGATTGATTTTGTTACAGGGAAACTTTGTCTAATAGACCACATTACTGTATAACTCTTGCAAAACAAGAGGAGTTTAGGTGTCAAGTTGAAGAGCTCGCTAAAAGGATTCATTCAAGAGAGTTCAATGTGTCATTATGGCTCTCTTGATGCGCAAGTAAGATGGAACATGGCGAATGTGTATGAACAGTCGATCAATTAATAAAGTCACAATTCTCTACCAGTTTCCATTCCTAGGCTTAACAACCTTCCCAATCCACTGAGTGTCAAGATATTTAGCAAACTAAGATTAAAGAGTGGACATCATCAAATATGGATTTCACTCAAGGATGAGTTGAATACAACTTTTAAAACTTAGTAAGATTTTTATGAGTGGTTCGTCATGTTTTTCAATCTGCCTAATGCTCAACGTACCTTCATTCGATTCATGAATCAAGAGTTGAGGTCATTTATAGGGAGGTTTGTTGTGATTTACTTTAAGACATTCTAATTTGTAGCTACTGCTTAGATACCCATATCTGACGCCTAAAAGAAGTAGGCCCTTACGTGAACAACATCTTCGTCATCAAGAAGTGTGCTTTCATAATTGAATGGGTCTTGTTTCTGTGGATGAAAATAAAATAGCAGCTATTAGAGATTGGCCACAATGATAACATTTAATGATAGTATAATCATTTTCATTTTTAGAAGAGGATCTTTGTTTTGACAATTTTTATGCAATGACTTTCTCTGGTTTTGGATCAACCTGTTACAGAGAGACTTTCAAGAGCTTTGTTAGAGATATTTTGTTCTTTCATTTCAAAAATCTTGGATCTAAGCGCCTTTTGGACACTCTTAAGAGATAAGGTGCCATTATTGTATCTAATAGTATTCTTAAACTTTCTAACCAATTTCGGTGAAGTGTTCAACAATATTGTGGCCCTTACCCCCTTTTTGATTTGGCATTGATATTGTCAAAAGATCTTGTGTTAACTTGTTAAACTCATCTAAAGAATTCTCAATTGGTTTAGTCTCATCCCTCCTGAAAGTGAAGGGTCGCGCCAATAGAAATATGAAGGGATTTGGTCCTATTTACGTTACTTAATCACTTCAATATAGCAAAGATAGCTTTTTCAGAAAAGATAAGGCACAATATCATTCGTAAGATTGAGAACTATAAAGCTATAGGCCATGCGTTAGTGTCTGCTTGTCTTCTTTTCCTGACAGTACACCTTGTACCCCACCTAAGTCAGTGCGACCTCCATCTTTATCTTCCAAAGCACAAAATCATTCCTACCATCCAATTTTTCTATATCAAAACTTGTGACCTCTTGGTCAACAAGGCTCTAATACCATGTCAAGGAACCAACTCACCCAAATACTGACATACTACAAAGAAGAGTGTTTATAATAAAACAATGCACATAGTTCTTTTATGTGTTCTAGGCCTTAAAAAATCATTGATGTGATACCATTCACCCCAAAATCGTGCCAAAAACTCATGAATATTTGGATAACCAACATTACTAGTGTATTACTGAGTTCTCGTTATTACTTGGGATAGTGAAAAATACAAGGGTTCTGTCTTTTTCTTTTGAAAAATATAGGTGGGAAAAGCTTTTGGAGAATAATTTTCAACTGTTTCCAAATTTTCAAATAGAATACAAAATTGAAGAACGGATTTCCAACTTTCAAACAAGTTCTCCTCTTTTTATTCTTTTTGAAAATTTTCTAAATAATTCAAAAAATTCCTGTAAGAATTTTTACACCTTAAGTACAAAGCTAGGCAGAGTCAAAACCAGTAGCAACTACAAGTGAGCTAGCAAAATCCGATACAAAACTATAACACGATGTCAATGTGACAAAGTTAGTGATAGAATTTTGAACACAACACTGACCTAAATTGGTTTTCACGTAAACCATTCTATCAACTAATCTTATTATCTTGTTATCTATTTTTCTCAAATTTTAAAATAAATATGAATTTTTACACAAGATTAAACTTATTGACAAAACTTGAATTGTTTGCCACCTCAGCTACACCCACCAATACCCGGTACTCTCGCACACCAAATCGATAGGACCATCCACAAACACCTCTAAACAAAAATGACAAGCACACAAACAAAGGGGACTGGAGAAAAACAAGAACACCAGAACTTACATGATTCGACCAAAGTCCGTGTCCATAAAGCATAGCACAACAACTTAACTATTTTTGAGAATAGTACAAGAGGCAATTTCATCCACTCACTTTAACTCACAAACCCAATGTGTATATATAGAGCCACACGCTCAGACCTAGTGTGTCATGAGTTAATTTCCTAATTCATAACCAAAAATCATTAAACCAAACTCCACTCATAAGCCAAACACAAACCTATGACCATAACCCAGAAAACTGCCAACTCCAGCCGCGAAGCTGCCCTCGCAGCACTCGATTCCGACAATTGAGAAGAGTGGGTGGTGGTGGCGACGGAGGAGGAAGGCGGCGGGGGAAGAAGGTGAACAACGACCGAGACTTTCATGCCGGAGAAGCAGCTGCCGGTGCCACAGATGAAGTAGTATTTGCCAGGCTTTGTCAAATGGATGAAGTCCTTGCCACTAGTCCAGTTGCCTATGGCATCTTGTATGGTGCAGTTGTCATAGCCTGTTTTGTTCACTTCATATACGTTGTACATGTTCTTCTTGTACCTGAATGCTAAACATAAATTTGACCCCAATAACGCATAATGAGCTTCTGAAATTGTTTGGGTGCAAACAGAGCCGGTCATTATCCCAAGTAATTCAAGCAATGATTTGAGTTCCCACTTTATTGAAGACGCTTTTTGAAAGTTACTTATATTATGAATTCGATTCTAAGGTATACCACTCTTTATAATTAGGACGTATCGAACTATGTGTAATTATAAACATGTGTAATATATATAGTATAAAAGACTCATGTCTAAATTGGTACTACTATCCCCCCCATGGCTTTACCATCAAAAAAATATATATATATATATATATAAAGTAATTATTATTTAAGATACTTTTAATCTTAAAATGTATCATATACTTTGTAATGTATTTTGTACTATGTATCGTATTAGGAATAATTAGCGTGTAATTAGAATTAGAATAAATAGGTAAGATAATTTATTTCAACGGTGTCCTTTCCTCTCCCCCATAATTAGCATGTAATTTATTTTAAGTAAATTTTACTCTTGAGCTCATTCCATTTTACAAAAAGACTTCACCAATCAAAACTTGTTTTGGGCTCCTTAAATCTCGGGGCCAAAAGTTCTTTAATATTAATAAACCTTCTTGTGCGGATAAATCTTGATACGGAAGCGTGAACCCTAATCACTTGATTCGATTCAAATAATATGACTCGCACAAACAAAAAGTAAACAAATATATGGAGAAAGAAAGAACAAACATGAACACACAATATTTACGTGGAAACCCCTCTACAATCGAGAGGGGAGAAAACCACGGGCGGAGATGGAGATTCTTTATTGATATTGAATGGAAGAATTACAACGACACTTCCTCTGAACGAGATCTATGAAAGAATTACAAACACTTTCTTTTAACTCTCGTAGCACTCAAAATCTGAATTGGAGGAATTACAAAATCACCTCTCTCTCTTTAATGACGGCGCCTCACTCTCTTTGATTGGATGACGAAAACCGAACCCTAGCGTTCTTATTTATAGGCACGGGTATAAGGAGGGTCCGGATCGATCGGGCTGCCGATTGATTGGACCATAGCCGATCAATCGGCCCTCTTGCGGTCCAAAAATCAGAAAAATTCACTTAAATCACCCGATCGATTGGACTTCCCTCCCGATCGATTGGTGACCCCTCGGCAACCCATAAATTTAAAATAAGTAATTTGAGACATAATCCTAACAAATCTCCACCTTGGCTCAAATTACATACATAAAAGAATTTCCTCCACCTACTCCACTAAACACCCCCACACACGGGGTTTAACTTGACAAAACACGAAACCTAACGGTGTCCAAGCGAAGCTTGAACTTCCTGCTAGGTAGCAACTGAGTGAACATATCTGAGAGGTTATCATCAATGCCAATCTTCTTCTTCTCTGAATTGGCTCTTGACACATTATCTGAAACAGCCACCTGCTGTTGAACTGTGTTACTCAACTGAACTCCCTCTGGCTTACTCACCTGACCTGAATCACAAACAACTAATGACATCTTCTGTGGAGATAGCAATGAAGACTCATCAAACGTGACATGTCTGCTCGTCAGGAATTGTTTGGAGCAAAAACCTTTCTGCTTCCCATAAAGCCCTTGTTCACATACTACCAGTCCTGTAGACTGACCACACAAAGAGCCCCTCATACTATGCTCAGACAGACCCCTATCACCTGAATGATCCAATCTCAAACGTCCTGAATTTGTGATCTCTGGTTCTGTCAAGAACAAGAATGATGAAGATGCTGCAACAGATCTAACAACTGTGGAACCGACAAGCTCATACAGAGTATCTAACCTTTTTCCCTTCATAACTATCAATGCACCCTTAACGACCCTCAAAACTCCACCTCCAGCTGTGTACCTGTCCCCTTTAGACTCAAGAGTACCTAAAGAGATGAGATTTTTCTTCAAATCAGGAACATGGCGAACATCGCTCGAAACCCTGATAGTGCCATTGAACATCCTAAAACAAATTGTTCCTATACCCAAAACTTTGCATGGAGTATCATTACCCATCAAAGCAACTCCACCTATAACTAACTCATACGTGGAAAACCAATCCAGGTTGGGACAGACATGATAGGAGCAACCCGAATCCAAAATCCAACTATCTCTCAAATTGGACTGAGGTTCAGATACAGACAGTGGAACATCTTCATTCTCACCATCCCCAACACTAGCTACTATGGATCTCTAATCAGACCTGTTATCTGCTTCAAGTTTTCTCTTAAGCTTATAACATTCTTTCTTAATGTGCCCTTTCTTATGACAGTAGTTACAGGTTAGGTCTTGATGCCTCGACTTAGACTTGTTTCTACTATGATCATACTCAGTTCTTCCCCTCACAAATAAACCACTACCTGAGTTATAAACTAAATCAGATAAATCTCTATCTACTCGTTCTTTACTCAGTAGGTTTCTCTTAATTTCATCAACAGATATGGTTTGTCTACCACCATAAATCATGCTTTCAACAAAACCCTTATATGAAGCAGAGAGAGAACATAACAACAACATTGCCTGATCTTCATCCTTAGGAACATCATCCAATTCTTTCAAATCTTGAATAATAGAATTAAACTCATTGACATGATTCTTAAGTGATGTACCTTCTGACATACGAAACGTGAACAACCGGCGTTTAACTGCGAGTTTGTTGGAGACGGACTTGAAGCAAAACATATCCTTCAATTTCTCCCAGAACTCCTTAGCGGTCTTCACTTCCAGAACTTTTGTCAAAACGTCATCGGTAAGACACATCTAAATTGTTGTGAGTGCCTTCTTATCTAACTCCTTCCATTGTGCATCTGTCAAATTTTCTGGTTTCTTTTCTTTCCCATCTAAAGCTTTCTTCAAGCCACTCTGAGTCAAGAGGCCCTTAACACGAACCGGCCATAAACTGAAGCTCCCTTGACCACCAAACTTCTCAACTTCGGATCTAATTGTGGACGTCATAGTATCAAATCGAAATAAACAGGGCTCTGATACCAATTTGATATGAATCTTAACAAATCTGATATACTTTGATACCAATTTGTTAGGGAAATCTTGGCAAATCTGATATGCTCTGATACCAATTTGTGCGGATAAATCTTGATGCAGAAGCGTGAACCCTAATCACTTGATTCGATTCAAATAATATGACTCACACAAACGAGAAGTAAACAAATATATGGAGAAAGAAAGAACAAACACGAACACACAATATTTAAATGGAAACCCCTCTACAATCGAGAGGGAAGAAAACCACGGGCAGAGATGGAGATTCTTTATTGATACTGAATAAAAGAATTACAACAACACTTCCTCTGAATGAGATCTATGAAAGAATTACAAACACTTTCTCTTAACTCTCGTAGCACTCAAAATCTGAATTGAAGGAATTACAAAATCACCTCTCTCTCTTTAATGACGGCGCCTCACTTTCTTTGATTGGATGACGAAAAACCGAACCCCAGCGTTCGTATTTATAGGCACGGGTATAAGGAGGATCCCGATCGATCGGGACAGCCCCGATCGATCGAACCATAGCCGATCGATCAGCCCTCTTGCGGTCCCAAAATCAGAAAAATTCACTTAAATCACCCGATCGATCAGACTTCCCTTCCGATCGATCGGTGACCCCTCGGCAACCCATAAATTTAAAACAAGTAATTTGAGACATAATCCTAACATTTCTAACTAAGAAATTTTGAAATTTTCTAACCCACTTTTAATATTAATATAATATTATGCAAATCCTGCTTCGGAGTTGGTCTAATTTTTAAAGTCCAACAAATATTCAAATAGTAGATAAATTATTCATAAGTCTTGACCTAACCATTTTACCTTTTAAATAAAATTAGAAAAAATAATTTGAAAGTATTTTTTTCACAAGTAGTAATTGACATTCCCTTTTGGAGTTTTGAAATTTTGGGGAGGTAAGTGTCGAGATATATATTGTATTTTACGTTCTTTATTAGTATTATGCATTTTAAGTTAGCAATAATTCTAGTCATTTAGTGGGAGAATTCATTCTCCCGATCCTTCTTTCTTGCTTAATCGACCATTAAGGCCTTCCCTACCCATCAATGAGCCTTTTTACTCCATTAGGTATCCTCGGAAGCTAGTAAACCCTTTTTTGTATTCTTGTCTCTTGACTTACTTAAGATGTATTATAAATAGCTTCTCTTAGAATTCAACTTTTACATTTGTTCTTAAAGGCAAAAATACTCAAGATCTAGATTCCATTTTAATAACAAATAAAATATGAAAAGCAAATAAGAAGTATAGAAAGAAAGAGAAGACAAAAACACCACTATTTACGTGGAAAACACTCAAAGAAAATGAAGAGAGGAATTTCTTCACTAAATCAAAATTGGAGTATTATAAGATAAATTTCTTCACTCTCACTCACTCTGTCTATGTGTTTGAATGGCTCAAACACTAGAGGCTCCGTTTGTTTCAACGGAAGTACTTTTCCTGCGGAAAATATTTTCTTTTGGAAAAGGTTTTCCATGGAAAATGCTATTCCCGTTGAGGTTTTCCGTTGTTTGTTTCAAAGGAAAATATGTTTTCACATTTTGATATTCCTTGCTTATTTTAAAGAAATCATCTTTTACTAATCATCTTATTCTTAGTTATAGAACAATATAAATAGCCATACAATATATTTAAAATTATTTAGACTCTGTGGGGTTGTAGAGTTATTACTAAAATACCATGGGGTTTGAACATTTATTATATATCCTGACATTTAAATGTATATAATAACATACCTTAAAGTTGAATATTTTATCACTCAAGTACCATACATCAAAATTTGACAAATTTTTGTAAGAATCTGACTAAATATAAAAGTGTTAATATAATACATAATTACGATAATATTTACAAGTCATGTTAATATTTTTAGCAAATTACGATAAAAAGTTCATCATATATTGATGTAAAAATTACCTAAATATGGTTGAAATCATATGTCGTGTTCGCATTTTTTAGGAAAAATCTAATGAGAATACTTATATATTGTCGGAATCATGTTTCTAGATCACTTGGAATGATGACTTCCCCTCTTTTAGAAGGGAAGTTATTTTCCCCCATTTGAAGGAAAATATTTTCCTCCGGGAAAGCCTTTTCTGTCACCAATCTTGCGCCAAACAACGGCAAAGGGGAAAACCACTTCCTAGAAAGTGGTTTTCCCCCTAAACAAACGGAGCCAGAAAATGAACAGAGGAATATATATATTGCCTTGTAAAAGAAAGAAACCCTAGAAATGAGAAAACAAGTATAATAATCCGACTTGAAATAAAAGGTCCGTACCCAAAGGGTTTGATCCCTCCGCTCCACCACAGATCTCTATTCGAAATCTGCACAAAAATTTTGAGACATAGCACAATATGTTCTTATTCCATTTTCTCTTAATTTTAAATTTTACAATTAGAGTCTTTTCTAGTATTCGGGCCCCGATGACCCTCTAGGTTTCGAGCCCATCGTCCTTGTTGATGAGAGGTCTTCGAGAAGTGTCCATGAGCCGAGCATAGAGGAGTCTAGCAAGGCATGGGAGAAAAAGGGGAAGGTGGTGGCTGGATGCCAGGCCTTTAACTTTGTGTCATCAAAGAAGAGTCGGAAGGCCCAAAAATGCAGATTTAAAGAACAAGCGAAGTAGGACTTGCATGAATTTCTGAAGGATATGTCATCGAGGAGTACCGTGAGGAGATTTGTCAAGCCTACTCGTAAACAAAAGAAGAAAAAGCGGGCGAAGAAGGGTAAAAGGGTTGTTGATGCTGATAAGCTCCTAGGTGCAAGACGTGCGTGGGAGACCAAGAAAAAGCTTGGCCTGAGCTTTGGCGATGAATCGGTTGTAATTGAGTGCATTGCCATGATGAAGTAAGATATTTGCCGATTTGTTTTCCAGTTAACTTTAGTCTCAGTTCTACTACACTGGATCTTTCCCCTTTTCCCAGTCCATACTATGCAGTGGTGGTCGTAGTCTTTTAGTCCTTGTTGGTCGTTTTGTCTGTATGTATCCTGAAATTTTGTTTCCTTGGTCTGTGGTAGGTTTCTTGTCTTTGTCTTGTCCTCCATTTTGCTACGGGTTGATTCAAGTCTCGATTGTACGAGGTGCGTGCTGTATTGAGACTTTATCGCTAATTATCGGGAAAAGAAAAAAAAAAAAAAAAGAGTTGTGGAGTGTACTTTCAAAGCCTTCTGCAGTAGGGAGAGTGGACGAAGTAGCCGTTGTCCGTGCCAACGTTCAAATAATTAATCGAGGATTAGACTTGAGTGCACACTAGTGTGGTCCAGTTCTCGGGGAAAAAAAATAAATAATAAAAAATTTTCTAGTTCTAATTTTGGCTTTGGATCGCACAATACCAGACTCCGGACAGAGCAATTTAATGGTAAAAAAATGCAGGAAGAAAAGATAATGAAATAAGCAAAAAATAATGGTGAATTACATGTTACTACCATGAGATTTATTATATTAATAATCTAGTCTACGAACTTTACTAAATAACTTTTTAGTTCATAAGTGATGT
Organism: Simmondsia chinensis; assembly: GCA_018398585.1. Classification (NCBI taxonomy): domain Eukaryota; kingdom Viridiplantae; phylum Streptophyta; class Magnoliopsida; order Caryophyllales; family Simmondsiaceae; genus Simmondsia; species Simmondsia chinensis. The sequence continues at coordinate 7,485,239 of JAGTTD010000011.1, forward strand.
GTCTCATTTTTTATATGCTTTATGCCCCATTCCTATGATATTTTCCGCCATTATATGTGCGTTATGCATAATCTATGAATATTTAGACTTGAAACGTGTTGGAGCACAAACAATTTGAAAAGCAGTGAAGAATGGGCGGAAATGGACAATTTGAAGATTACATTGAGAAAGAAAGGACCCATCAACAGGGTCTTTTTCTATTGATCGCCAATGGATCGTCTTGCATGTATAAATTTATCTTCACTTTTTGCTCTTCTCTCCCATCTCCTCCCTCCCCTAACCATCCCGAGAGATCTAATTCTCACGAAAGTCGAACCACAAGTGGATCAGAGTAATAAGAAATCAAAGCGAGAGTTAAGTCAACATCGATCATAGGAGTCTGCTGCATGAGTTTTCTCTTTCCTTTTTCTCTCGAATTTGTGACATGTAAAACTCCTATGTAGGGTACAACACTAGTTTAGGGACAGCTAGTCGTCTAAATCTCTGATTTATATTTTATTTGCTATAGTGACTATAGTTATAGTATTCTCCGCACCCCTATGGAAGTTTTATACATGAGATTAGTTTTGCTTTTATGTGCTTGTAGCCATGATTACAGTACCAATTTATTTGCGTGTCATCTTGTGCTTATAGCCTACTCATGCAACATTTAGAGTGATTAGATGGGTTATATGTCCTTAGATTAGTTGATTACTCTAAACCATAATTAAGTGTTAACCTAAGTCTGATGGAACCCGAGTTAGGCTGACCTAAATTCGTAGCCTAAACTACCTTTGATCAATTGACAACCTTAATTTGCTATTTAATTTTGTTCTTTTAGTTAAATGTTGATCCCCTAAGCTAGAACCCAAACTTTAACCACTCATAATCACTGATATGAATTTATACCGGTTCTCTGCGGATACGCCACCCTATACCCACCACAACTAGGACTTGCTCACACACTTACGAGTGCATGATTTTAACATAATTTAAAACCACATCAATAAGTTATATGTATTTAATAAAATAGTTTAAATGACGGTATAAAATGGTATAAAACTTATTGTTATTTGTAGGTAAACCCAACCTACCCTTGGTATTTCCCCCATTCCATGCTCAAACCGTAATATTGTGCCATTGTGAACAAAGAAGAGTTGGTTCATAGACCTATTTTACACCCTTATACACCATTATTTAGACTATTTTATTATATATACACATAACTTAGGACTAAGAAATCATTTCCCGAAGTCAGTAAACTGAAAACTTAATACACCAAACTTTAGGGTACGAATATGTTATTAAGGACTCCATATGTGAGTCCAGTTTAAATCCCACGTAGGAGTTGTGAAAATGCATAGATCACTATATAAAGCTAATAGTTTACTCTATCTAATATCAATTGGTTTTAAAATAGAACCCCATTTGGGCATGTACATAGACCTCACATGTATTAACTCCCTGGACCAGGCTTAAAAGTCCGGTGAAATTTAATATATGTAATTCATCCAAGATTTAATGAGAAAGAAAAGGGGGGAGAGAGAGAGAGAAGGAAGAGGAATACAAATGAAGTCACCAACGAAGAAGGTATGGTTAGAAGCCCAAAGAGTGTAGTTGATGCCTGGGTTCCACCCCTTGTTTGCGCCCACTATGCGGTCTGTTCCCTTGACCGGCGTTACGCTCATCATCACAACACCGACGACGACAGCAACCAGCACCATAACTCCAGCTGAGCCCACGGTGGACATGCTCGTTACGAGGTTGCTTTTGCCCCTTCTCCTGTATCTTCTTTTTGTCCTTGCACCACAGACTTAACGGGCAACGGCTATTTATAGAATATAGAAGGTAGCTGCAACTATGTAGCAAAGGGGGGTCCATGATCTCTTGGTTGCAAAATACGGTATGGAAATTAAACGAGAGCTAATATATAGGAGTACTATTCGGTTTTATATATGAAAATTTTGATCAAAAGTTCAATGACTTATCAAAGTAAAAGATGATGTTAGTCATAATATCGCTATCAAAAGTGTAAGACATTGTAAATGATAAGGTATAACCAATAGTTTGAGAGATAAAATGACAAATTTAGCAAAATATAGAATACTGCTAATTAATTTAAGTGTAAGTATTGATTACTTTAAATTGTTATTTATTTTTTTGAATGGAAAAAATACGGATAATTATTATGATACGTGTATTATATGGATAACATTAAGAAAATGTATATCTTTTACCATTTGATTGGTAATTATAAGTAAAGGCCCTCTTAAATAGAAAAGTATAGATACGTGTCCAAAATGTGCATTTTATGCCTTTTATTACTAACAGAGTTCCATTCTTATAAAATGTCAACAAACGAACCAAAATTTCATGAATAGATAGGGTTCTGTTTATTTTGGATACTCAATAAGCTTAACAAGTTGTGTTTGAAACAAGAGCTACTCGACTTGTAAAGCTTACAAACAGTTTGATAAGGGCTCGTTAACTACTCCGTATTAACTCTAGAATGATTCAACAATGGCTCTATAGTAACTTGAATAACTTGACTCACTGATGAGATCCATTCTGGAGCAAGCTTGCTCAATTGTGAGCTCAACTTAGGTCTATAACGAGCTTGATTATGGGCCAAATCTAAGCTCTTAATGAAGTCGTTCAATTCTTTGCCCATGCCAAGGCAGGTCGGTATGATCGCTATGTGTCTTTCACACAGTACCAGCACCGATAAATATAACTATAGACACACAAGTAAAAGATTATTTTCCTTTTAATACAAGTTCTTATTGTGTCTCTTTATAGTGTTACCATCTCTCTACAATTCATAATGAACTTCATGAGGTCATAAGCATTGGTAAATTTAGATGAGTCGAATTACTTTGATTTCAAATCATCACGAGATTCAAGTCAAATGGGTCAAGTCAGTGTAGAAATAAATGTCACCTCTCCAACTTTGGTCAATTAGAATGCATGAATAACAGTTCTGATCAAATTTCTTCAAATTGTAATCATTGAACCTAATAACATATTTAAAATTATAATCCTTGGTTCCAAATGAGCCTTTTCAAATATCACTTTCCCAATATGCTCCTACCGATAAATTTATGTATCTTTATATATATCATAGTCAAAGTTTATCTTCTTCCAAAACACACAAGCTTTCAAACTATACAATTTTAGAGGGGGGGGAAAAACCCTCCACATCCCATAAAAGTCACTTAAAGCAAGCACCACACCGAGTGCCCCAAGGGCTCCCGCCTAAGCAAGGCCTAGGGGATGGATGTACACAACCTTCCCCCTTCAGGGTATTACCCCTGAAGAGAGACTCTTTTCGAGTGCCCCCAATCTGAGGGTGAAGACTTCCCAGGAGGTCACCCATCTTGGTACTACTCTTGCTCAAGCACGCTTAATTTCGGAGTTCTAATGGGATTCAATGACGGCATGTTGGAACCCTCTTTGGTAATATGTATAAGTCACTTGAATAGTATAAATTACATAGTCTACATAATATCCTATACGTTTTGAGACTAGTACTTTTTCGTATTTAGTATCTCATTTAGGAGTAATCCTCTCCCACTTGTAATAGGCCATGGCATTGGCTCCACCCGTCAATGTTGGCCTTTATTCTCTTCATTTACATTAGCATCCAAGTATGAGTTGATCCTTCAAGTGGAGCGAGCAATTGACATGGGAAGTAGAGTTGGTTTTAATTTCGATGGTTTCGACCCACCTATGGTGGCAGATCTGCTGGCTAAATGAGGTGGGTGGTTTTGTGGTTGAGGTTCAGTCCTGCTTCGGTTTCCCCCGCTGATCGTTTGGTTCTTTTTCTTTTGGGTTCCCTGTCTGAGCTTGTTTTGTGCGTGTTTTGGGTAGCGTGTGCTCGGTGTCTGTTTTGTCGGGTTTGGGTGTTTTGGTTTTGATGCTTTTTTGTTTCCCTTTTTGTTCCCCCCTCCGCTTACGGATTGGCCTAGGCCTCGTCTTTTAGAGCTGCCTGTCTGTTCTTCGGCTCTGCCGATATTTATTGAAAAAAAAAATCCAGGTAGGTGAATAATATAAGAGTGCCTTTTCATATTTCTTTTTTATATTATAAAAGGTCTATTTGCAATGAAGAATTCATCCAATTTCCAAATTGTCTCATGTATCCTTGTTTTATTCTTTCCTGTGCACTATCCACGCTTCAAGCCTAATAATGGACATTTGTATGAGTGGGCAATTCATAGTCTTGAAAACTTGGGAATAAGTATAATTAATTAAAGGCCTAGTTGATATAAATTAACAATTTGAGAGTGTGTTTGATTAAGCATTAATCTAAGCGGTTCGTACGATGTACGGTATTCATCCTATCAATAATGTACAATAAGAGAAATATAGTAACATATTCGTTCGATATGCTCAAAAAATGATAAATTATGTTAGGTTCGAATTAGGTTCATTTACCAGGCACTAATACACCAGATCACATTAGAACTCCGAAGTTAAGCGTGCTTGGGCGAGAGTAGTACCAGGATGGGTGACCTCTTGGGAAGTCCTCGTGTTTCCAACCCTATAAGGTTGAGGGTTCTCGAAAATAGCATCTCGGTAAGGTTACACCCTAAAGGGGTAAGGCTGCGTACATCCACCCCCCCCAGGCCCCGCTTAGGCAGGAGCCCTTGAGGCACTGGGTCTGTTGTTGTTGTTATCGTTAGGTTCAAGTCAAAGTTGAATTATACAGCATCATACCCAAGTTTTGATAGTGCCATACGGGGGGTAAATGAGCCAATATGGCTTCTAAAGCTCGTTACTTTTTCCAAAGGCTTGGCTTATCTTAAATTCGTGCTAAGTAAAACTTATTGAGGTTCTTAATGCCAATTCTCAAGCCTAAATGGCTTCATCTCAAGCTAAATTGTGAGATGCAAATGGTAAATTGAGTCAAGTGACCGACCAGCATCAATTGGTACCAGAGCCAATTGATTTGCATCATAAATAAGTTTAGGCAAGAAGAGTTTACTCCAAGTTCACAAAGTTGTGTTTAAGTTGAAGCCAATCGAACTGAGCTTGGTTGAACTTGAGCTGAAAGCCTTTAAACTCAACAAGCAATAGTTGACATCAAATCAAACAAGATGTCGACAACAATACCTTAAACTTAGAAAAGCCAAACTTGGCTAGACTCATTTAACCTATAAAGTGATTGCTCCTCTTGGGGGAAGGGGGGGAACAAGGTTTATTATCCGTAATCAAGAAGGTTAGCTTATTCTAGTTGGATTGAAAGGGATGGAAAATGCTCTAATCTTAATCACAGAGGCAATGACTGCCAGAGATGGGTTAGAGCAAGGGATCAAAATAGGCTTTCAAACTATGGAATCAGAAGGCGATAATGAGGTTGTCACTCAAGCGATTAGAGGGTCGTATGCTATTGCAGACCCCCCCGGACCCTACTTATGCGGGAGCCCTTGAGGCACTGAGACTGTTGTTATTGTTATTGATGCTATTCCAGCTGACATCCAAATGCTTGTGGATGATATCACTACCTTCAATTCCAAGTTAAAGTAGATCCTTTTCAACACTATTTCAAAGAGACAACCAACATAACGGATTGATGTCGTAACCGAGGTGAGGTTATGGTCTTCCTACTCCAGCAACTCGATAGTGCCTGTCGGATCATTACTTGTCTTTTTTCATAAGAGCGGACGGTTTAGATTTTTCTTCTTTCAAAGAAAGAGCATGATTCCTTTCTTTTTTTACCGTTGCAAAAAAATGTTAGAAAAAAAGAGGACCAAATTGAACTAGGGGGCGCCAGTTTGGCAGTTGATCAAGGCATGAATAAAATATCAAAGAACAAGCTTCCGTATTGCCAGGCGCATCCAAAGATGATACGCAATAATGATCACCCTAACGTTACTAAAAAGATGAGAAAGTAGTGCCATCATTCTCCCTTCAAATTAAAGAAGTAGGCCCATAAAAAGATATATTTTTTATTAAATTATATATACTAGCATAAAATATACTCACTGTCTACCGGTTTCCAAAATAATACATAAAATAAAATGCTTTCCAAAATAGGTTTGAAGGAAAACTAATTCCCGAAATAATGTCCATGTGGACATCATGTCAATATCGCCCTACAAGTGGCTTTATACAAAAAAATAATATGTTGCGTCCAAAAAGCCACATTATTACAAGGCAATGTCACAGTAGGAAAAAGCGTGCATTATTAAGCATACTGTGTTGCCTCCAGGAACGGCAACATTGTTAATAAATGTCGCTCTAGTTGATGGCAACACAGTATTGGGTTGGGCTTTATACTTTATTTTATATTTATTAGCTTGTGCTACATAAGTGCTTATTTGGTTGGTATAGTTGCTAAGATGTGTTTTCATTCATTCTCGAGGGCATAGGTTCCTGTTGAGTTTTAGTCGCAAAAATTTTGGATCTTTAGCGAAAACTTTTGATCTTAAAGTAACTTTAGGGAATATAATTATGGACTTTTAGATCTACGACTAAACCTGTAAATGCAGCAAAATAAGTATCAAATGAAATATCAACACACACACGACAAAGAACACCAAGATTTACGTGGCCCAGCCTTTAAATAAGGACCTACTTTACGGCTCGCTATTTCTAGGAAAGTCTTTCCACTATAGTCAAGTTTTAAGTTATTACAGACCAAATCACCAAGATATCAACGAAATACAACCAGATCTTGAAAATTTCCTAAGATAGAAACCTTTTTGTACAAATATAAACTAGAAAGGAGAAGAGATACTCACAAATAAGCCATCAATGACTTCTCAAAGCTCCAATAGGACTAGATCTAAACATGCAAGCCTTAACTCCCACGGGTCTGAGAAATCGCCTCAGGAAGAAGAGAGAGAGTGAGATTGCAGATGAAGAGGGGAAAAAACCAGAAGAAAATGAAGTACGTCCAAAACCCCCGAAAGAAGGGGTCTATTTATGCACATCAACCCTCAATCCGTGGCAAGGCTACATGGGAAATCTCAGCCGTCCAACACCCTTCAATCAGCGGTGGAGAAAGGCTCTCAAGAAGCACAAAATGGGGGACCAGATGAGCGACACGTGTCCCATTATTTTAACCGGATAGGGAAGGAAGCTTCGGGCAACAACGGTACAGGCACGGGCAACAAGGCGGTCAAGTAATTAAAACAAGCGGGAAGGGGCATTTTGGTCAATCTCCTTACTGACTAGATTTAACCAATATAAAACTACCCTTGTACATATACATAATTACAAAATATGCCACTCAAATTACATATACCAAAAATAATGTATATTCCGTTGTCTACTTGATCTATAATACTTGAAATAATACTTGACTAAGATAATAATCGTCATAGTTAAGTCATATAGAGACCAATAATTAAACAGTTCTATATATCTTACGGCCTCTTTTCTCCAAGCATTTATTTTTGAGTAAAACAAAACAAATATGCAACTCAAAAAAAAAGACAGAGAGAATTAAAACAAAGATTTGAACCCCTAACCTCCAATGACTGCCCGCACCTTATACGCTGAGCCAAGAATATTATAATGAACAGTGGGAAATAGAGAAACATTTATAGCTCGAGATATAAATAAATCAACCCAATTGTTAGGCTTTGAGGCTTAGCGCAAGATAGGTCTTAAATTTGCTGTGCCTTTATGCTTGTGCTTGTCTTAGTTAATCTCAACTTCGGTTCGCCTCTTTCAGGCTTAAACTTTACACAATTACACGTAATTTCATTTTAATTTCAACTATCCTTAAAAAATAATAATAATAATAAAAAAAAAAAAAAAAATTCCCTTCCGGGTGTCCCATGTGGAAGGGCTCTCACTCAACGGAACAAAGGGTTCTCGCTCAACTGATCAAAGGTACGCCGAGTATAACAGGTTGATGACTCCCAAAAGCTCACTATTTAGTACAAAATATGCTCATCTAAAATTGTGAACCATTCAAGTTATGCCAAGCTCAAGCTAGCTCGCTCAAAGCAAGCAGGCTTACAAGGGCTTTCTAAACCAGTTCAATTCATTTATAGTCCCTATTTGCAATGCCATTATCATGCACCTCGTGATGTGTTATCATTTGTGTTATCCATGTCAGTTTTGAGCATGATCTACTTTAGAAGGATGACATGCCTAAACCACAGAAGACGCTACGCTGCAAGCAACACATGACAACCACAAAGCACATCGAACAAATGTAACATTAGAAATAGAGGACTTAAGTTCCCATTTGGTCACCAAAGTAGCCAAAAATGAACTTTTTGGTCACTTAAGTCAAATTTTGAAAGATTTAGTTACCAACTTTAATAAAAATCCCTTTTAAATAAAACATGAGAAAATATTATTTAAAAAATGACAATAAAGGAATACCAAGTGCTTTAAACATTAGAAAATATTTAAAAAAGAACCAATAAAATATTTATAAAATATTTTGTTTTACAACCAAATTGTCTTCATCATTTTTATTGGACCATGCATTCATTCATTCTTGTTTTTTTAATAAATATTTCTCGAATTCTCATTTCTTTAGAATATTTTATCAAGTTTTATATAATATCAAAATTCGTTTATAATCTTTTAATTTTTACCTAATACCAATAATCAGTCAATTTGTTACAAATAAAATATAGATTGTTAAAAAAATGAGGATTAATGAAATAAATAAGCCAAAATTATAATTAAATTAGTTATTTTTTATTTGGATAATAAATTTTTTATCAATTTTAAATCACTTTAGCAACCAAAATCAATTGTTATTTAAAGTTGAGTGATAAAATTTTTCAGATGTTACTTGGATGGCCCAACATGATCATTTTAAACTACTTGGATGACTATATGAGACTTTTATTACGAGTTCCGTGTCTAAATCTTCTAAAATTTAATTCGAGTGATCAAATTATCCAATTTAAACCATTTGGATGACTAAAAGGGACTTTTATTAGGAAAAACACTTTACACCATGCGAGGCACTAGTCCAAAAACATATCTCCTTACTAGTCATAAGCATGAGCAAATGTAGGTAGATAGTGTGTTCCACTCTCTCAACTTCCAAACTTGGACGAAAGAGAGCACCGCCAGGGCCTCAAAAGATGGAATAAAACAATAAAAAGTGATGATGCCCCAACCCAACAAGCCCCTCCAACTATCAAACCCAAAAAAACAAAAAAGAGAGAGAGAGAGAGAGAACCCTTTGCCACCTTAGCTCTTCCTTGAACTGCCACAGGCTAAAGCTGATTATCTTTTGAGTGAGTTTCATCAATCAAGCATCAAATGCAGTTTAGAAAACACTGGAGAACTCATCCAGCTACAGTACTGACATATAGTTAGGGGAAAAAATGGCAAATTTCACATTTAGTTTATCTACCGTGCAGAAAAGTGTTTTGCTACACGGTTAAATTCTGTACAAGTTTGTGAGCTGAGTAAATTTTCTGCACCATAAAAACGCCTATTACACATTAGTACCTGAAGTTTGTTGCACTAATTCTTTTTATAAAATAATATTTTAATTCAAAAGTAGACACGTATTTAAAATAAAAAAAAAAGGGGTCCAAATGATAGTTTGTAAAAATATAAAACATATTGTTATTTGTTGGTAAACCCACCATTCGCTCACTATTCCTCTCATTTTCACACAAATCGCAATATTATAACCCTGCTAATAAAGTCAAGTCACGTGAAATGCCTATTTTACACACCTTTAATGCCTGCCATTTGGACCATTTTTGTAATTTTTAAACTAAAATATTATTTTACAAAATTTAAGGACTAAAAAAAATCACTTCAAGGTACCAAGTGTAACTTACCCATAATAAAAGGCCCCAAAACCATGCTTTTGTACAACATTTTGGCGAGCCGATCCTCCAAGACACGTATTCTCAAAACATATGGCAACTTTAGAATATTTCCACACTTTATATACATCAGGAGTCGATATAAAGATTGCTTCTTTTATGCTTACACACAGATACCCAAGGCCAAGACAACATTGGTTAAGCCTTTGCAACACACCAGGCTCACTATAAAAATCATAGTTACAGTAAGCATGACTTCCATTAACACATGTCAAACACTTCAAAATACTCAAAACAGAAACTCACCATTTTGTTTTAGGTAAATTACATGTTAGTAATATGAGGTTTGGTGTAATTGATTTTTCAGTCCAAAAACTTTTATGGAAATTTTTTTAGTCCAAACGTCACATGTATTTAGTGAAACAACCCAAATAACAGTGTGAAAGGGTATAAAACTCACCATCCCCTCATTTTTCCCCTCATACCGCACACGAACTTCAATGGCATGACGCTACTAATGAAAAGGAGTGGGATAAAAGGTGTATTTTACTCCCTTACACAATATCATTTGAACTATTTTATTTCACAAAGCTTGTGGACTGAAAAACTAATATACTAAATCTCAAAATACTGATGTGTAATTAACTCATTTTGGTTTTCATCAGAAATCCCTATCAGGGAACAGAAGAGGCGCAACCAAAGACCATATGTACAAAGCAGCGGTAGCCCATCCCGTGACAACACGAACCCAAACCGACGGCCACCCCACATCAACCAGCTTACCGGATTCTCCAACAGAGGTTGACCACCCTGTCAGAAGCATTGCTGAGTACATACTAGCAAGGGAGAAGATGATGTGGAAGAACGAGTAGGAGTACGTGACCGGCTTTGTTTTCTCCTTCTCTTCCTCCTCGCCTGCCTTGTCCAACGGAAGCAACGGTCTCCCAGCACCTTTGGTGAAGGAAAGATGAACATTAGGTCTTCATTACTGGAGTGTATATAATCATTATCGAGTTTCACCTAATTGCTTAAGCTTTTAGAATAGTTGGTTCTTTTCCGGAATTCAAATCACACTAGTTTCCATACATCATGTTGGCATAATCTTCACTCAAGGTATGAAGTCCACGTTTCAACCCAAATGAGCATCTCTTAAGTATGAAACTATTCTCGAACTTTCATCTAACAACTTAAGCTTTTGGAATTGCTAAATACATGAAATGAAATCGTGGTTCATAATCATGGTGTAGCAGAAGTTGCTATCAAGGAAGTAGAGTAGTAGAAGTATAGCATCTCCAAATCCGTTAAAGCAACTACCTTCTTTTCCAATGTTGGTCAAAAAATAATACCTTTTCTGTTTCGTTATTAAATCATAATAGTAAAGCTACTTCTATTAGGCCATGAGGCATCATGTTAAATTTTCAAAAATAGGTCCAAAAGAGAAATGTTAATGTGCCTGGAATGACCGATAGAAAAGAGTTTTTTTTTTTTTTTTTTTTTCTAATTGGAAAAAAGAGAGTTAAAGCTTGTTTAGAAATAGAAAATTTCTATGGTAAATGGAACAGGAAAAATTATTCAAAAGTCCAATTTTATAATTCAGTTGGAAACAGTTTTCCAATTTCACATATTCATTCAAAAAAGTTGGAAAACAGTTTTAAACTAGTTTTCAAACTTTTCCCACTCGTATTTTTCAAAAGGAGAAATGCTACATGTACTCAATTTATTTACCTAATTACATACAGAATATACACTTTATTAACTTAAAAAATAATTCTTTAAATTTTTTTATAGTCCGACTATGTGTTGCCGTATCATTGGCACCCAAATTGGGTTCATAAACTAGATGCATATATAGCATACCCCCCCCCCCCCCCCCCCCACAAAAACCAAAAATAATGTTCCGTGTTTTCCACCATCCCAAAAGTCATTCTCTCTCTCTGCTCTCCCCCAACCCCCAAAGTGTTATTTGTGCCTAAACTGATATCCGAATTTTCACGGAGTAAATATACTCGAAATAGTCATTTTCATATCAGTTACTCCAATTGCCCGGAGCAAGTAGATTATCAAGTTTCTGGATTTAAAGATATTACTTTTTTTATCAAAAAAGAGAGGAAAGAATAATGGGAAACATCAAAGAAAACATCCAACTTACTGCATTTTCCAATTTTCTATATTAGAAAATTGTTTTCGATTTTGTATTATTAAATGTGTTTCTGAAATGAAGAATAAAAAAGAAAAATGACAACATAAACAACAATTCCAGTGCCACAAGGGCTCCTGCCATAGCAAAGTCTAAGAGGGGCGGGATGTACACAGCCTTACCCCTTCAGGGTGCCACCCTAAAGAGAGGTTGTGTCCAAGGACCCCCAACCTAAAAAGTAAAAAAGCAAACAAACAAACAAATCAATAGAGCAATAGTAAAGCAATAAAGCAACAAGCAGCAAAGCACAGAGCAAAAAAAAAGCATCAATAAAACGCATGAGGAACCCGCAACAAGCCACAGGCAACCAACAAGCAACAACAGGACATGTAAACCTAGGGGTGTTATGGGCACTATGGAAAAGGAAAATTAGAGATAAAAAAGAAAACTAAAAATAGAAAATGGAAAATTATTTTCTATTTTAAACACCCCAGAGGAATCAGAACTCACCATTGACATTCTCTAATTATTAAGCAATGACGCATATAGAAACAGAAAACTCTATCCAAAGCAAAGCATGAGAAAAACTTCATTACTAAGGCACCGATCAGTTACACTGACAATAACATGTTTGGTTTGATTTTTTGAAATGTGTCCATACTGTATTTATTATTTCTTAAACATTGTCCTAAGGAAAATGGTTAAAAAGACCCCAGAAAATTATTTCATTATACAAATTCATGTATAATTTCATTATCCAACAAGACTAATAATTAAAGAAGTAGTACTAGTAAACGTTTGGTTGAGGTAATATATCTCTCCAGAGAATATTTCTCCTCACTATATTTTTAGCTAAAAAAAATTTTCTTTCAATTTTTTTTTCTTGTTTGGCCAAGAATATTAATTTCATAGCAGAACCACCATCAAGTTGGGCCCATCACATTTAAAATAGAGCTAGGATGGAGAATAGAAAATCGAAGGAAAAGTTTGGAAACTTCCCTCTCCTCTTAGGAGCAAGACAAGTTTTCCCATATAAGAGTGCATTCTTTTCAAATTAATAGCTTTAGTAAACAAACAACAAAAACAGGGCACAAAAGGTCTTGCTCCCAACCAAATGGAGCCTAAGATTGAGAAACTAACCTGCACGAGGTGAGCTTGGGGGGGAGAGCAGCGTTGTAGAAGAACCAGCACGAACAGCAGAGTAAACAACAGATAAAACGGTAGTAAGCAATCCTAAGGTAAGGCTGCTAGTTGAAACCGCCTTCGAATGCTTGTGAAGGCCATTGCATTCGTAATCCCTCGGTTCGCTCGCAAGTCCACTGTAGCAGAGGTACATGCAGTACAATGATATAACAGATGCAGGCAAAATGCTCCCGTTGACCTATTGTACAAAAAGAATTCAGAGATATAAATAGATTAAAACTAAGTCAAGCATATTAATTTGTAGAAGTGTGCAACCGAAAAAATTAAATTGCGTTTCTTTGTCGTGTTGCAGTCGCAACATTGTGGAAATGGGCGCGGACTTTACGTAATAGGTAGCAATGCTTTTAAGGGAATTTAAGTTGCTTTTAAGCCTTTGTTTATGGTCATGGGATTATTGATTTTGGTACCCATTTTATGTAGTTCCAGAATTGTTTCATAAATAATATACAATATATGCACCCTGGAGGCTACTCTAGAAGTATCTTTTCATAATGACCAATAACATAAAAGTAGGCTTAATATCTGTTACATAATGGCCATTATGTTATGCGACAATCTTTATTTGTTTTTCTACTCCTAAATAACAAGTTCCTCTACTTCAAATGTTGAATGGTGCCAGTGATGAAGTTAGACCAACATTCCATTCCTTGATCTCTCGCGCAATTATTTCAACACTCTATTCTACCATTTTAGTCCTTGAGGCGATAATGGTAGTTGGACTTTTGGAACTTGGAAACTATAAATTACATCAAAAACAGAGGAAAAACTTAGCAAATACTTGGAGGAAAAAAAAAAAAAGCACTTGTAAAGAAACAACCTGGGGAGTGGAGAGAAAATAATGATGATTTACAGTAATTGAACTTCAGTCCGACAAACTTACCGCAGGATGTAGAGCCACTATAGCAAAAACAAGGGCCAAGATAAGGGTAGAAACAATAACAAATGTGTTCAGCCCACAGTCTTGTCCGGATGACGTAAACCAGTAGAAGAGAAGTGCCGAGAAGGAGAATGTTGCTAAGTAGCAAACAAGTGAAACGACGAACAACATGACATACCTTGCATTAAAGTAGTGATCCAAAAACACAAGTAAGATAATACGCAAAATGATTATCTGCCTAAAATTCAGCTAGTATTTTTGAGCTCAAAGAGACAAAAAATAAGATTACAGTGGAAACAGGAGTTACCAGAACTGCTCGTCATATCCAACCCATGTGTCATTCCATCGGTGAACAAAATCCAGCAAGAGCACAACTTGAACTAGAAGGAACAAACCTGCGCCAAACTTTGATGTACTTTCTGCATACATGTATTATATACTTAGCTCAATACATGTACAGTTGACTTACAATAGAAAAGGATAAAGAATGAAGAGTGAACAAAATATAATAAAGGGCCAAGAAAAGCATAATCTAGATTTGCATAATCCAATATTTCATCTGTGGGCAGGAATTGAGTTTTATTGTTTGATGAGATTACATCTGCAAAAAAGGTTTTTTTTTTTTTTTTTTTTTTTTTAACTGAAAACCGCCTAAATTTTAGGTGTGGTTTCAAAAAACTACCTAGATTTTCTAATATTTCAATATTACACCTAAACTGTCCAAAATTTTCAATGCCACACCTATTTTTAAATGTAAATTTGAATTTTTAAAATTATTCTCTCTTTTTTTCAAAAGTCACTTCAACAAAAACTAACGAATCTTAACGGCATTAACATTAAAGTGTTACATTGAAAGATTTTGGAAAATTTAGGTGTGACTAAAAAATAGAAAATCTAAGTAATTTTTTGAAACCGCACCTAAAATTTAGGCAGTTTTCAGTAAAAAAAACCCTAAATAAATCAAGGATGTCATATCAAGATACCAAACATATATATGTCTGAAGTTGAAGAGAACTGGGAGCTTCTGAGTAGGTCAACAAAATAAGAGTACGTGCTTTCAGATACTGTGGTAGCATATCATACCATTCAATTCTCATGAATGTAGGTATATCATCAATCAAAAATGAAATTAAAGTAACCAGATTGGTCAACCTCTTTTCACCCGAAGCACATTAGCACATACACTCAACCTAAGATAGACCTACACCCAAGATGACCCAAAAGTAAAGTGACTAAAACCCAAAACATCATGAATCAGACCCAACACAACCCAGGTCAAGGCAAAAAACAAAAGGTATCCGAACCCAATGGGTTCAACTTGAGCCCAACCTGACCCAAGTTTATTACAATCCCGAGATGACCAGAACCCTAACACAAACCTGACCCAATAGATCTGACTGCAGCCTCAAGATATTAGTCGTCGGGTAATAATTGTTCAGTTTATTTTTGGTACCACGAGAAAAAGAGAACCATAAATAATTGAGGTGGGAAATGGAGCATTGTAAGAGAACTTGACCAGCCAGTCGAAAAGGAAAGGGGAAACAAAAGGTCCTATCCGTTTCACTCTATTTCTTCTGCTACCATGCCTCCTCCTCTCCTCCCCTCCTCTCCCCCCCCCCCCCCCCCCCCCCCCCCCCCCCCCCACACACACACACACACACACACACACACACACACACAAAAAAAAAAACCCCAGTTTCTGTCAGTCCCTGTCCCTTTCTCCAGGGGCCACCCCACAACCCCAACAAAAAGATCCCCTACAATCCGGAAGAAAGGAGAGAAACATTATGTAGGTGAAACTCTTACCATAGAAGCTAACAATTTCATTTGGAAGGAAAAACATCAACAGGACAAGCAGAAACCAGCAGATTACTTTCATCATCCAGCCCCCATGGTGCAAGCTATCACGAGGATCCTTCTCATTCTTCACACCAATCATTAAAATAGATAGGCCAGTGAAAAAAAGAAAGTTCCCCAAACTAACTCGCAGGACTGCATCAGTTTGAAACCATTCCTTGTCAGGTGTTTCATGAAAATAGTTGATCCCTGCACAACGTCAAGAAACCAATTGACTTTTAAACACATACAGAAGATTTCATATAGAGAGAATATATGAGGATCAACAGCCCTCTTGTAGAGATATTCAAGACACAAAAACAAAAAAGCATAAAAATAACATGCACCAATACACTGGATATCCATAAGGGCAATCCCAGAAGAAAAAAATTTCACAGTGGAACTCCTAGCGAATGCAAACACACCAATTTGTACCAAAGCAAATGAAAAGCACAATCATCCAACTACTAACATGTTCGAGGCAAATGCACCAAATAGCGGCAAGATCAAGTGGCAGTGAATCAGGAAGAGCCCAGTGCACCAAAGTTTTCCCAGCTAGACAAGAGAGGGTAGAAATGCACAAAATCGACAGGGAAGCTAGGCCAGTATAAATATATAATTTAAGAGGACACTCAAATAAACAACATATCATATCCAGCTTCAACCAAAGGATATGTCATAATCCAATTAAGATCAATCGCCACCGCCGCCGCCGCCACCGCCGCCGCCGCCACCACAGCTAATCAAATATTTTTAAGTTATTCTCATAACCCAAAAATTAAGGGCAAAAAGCAATAGAGATTTTCAAGGGGTGCAACAAAGTCATCAAAGTGCCAGCCAATTGATGAATAAAAAAATTTCACAGCTAGTCAGATATTCAGCAATTTAACAACTCTCGCAACATTTGTCTTATTCTGTGATAAATGGTACTTTGAGATATACAAAAGGACCAAAAATCCATTTTATAAAAAACGAAGGACCAAAAATCCATCAAGAAAAAGAAACAAAAGGAAATCAAGAACACATAATCGGTGAATCCCTTTCTGCTATAAGGTACCTGAATTCACCTTGTTTTCTGGAGGGTAAAATGTGTCTGCTCCCAAATACTTAGCAAGGTTTATTTTGCAATACAAGGAGGCATCTGATAACCCATACATAAAATTAATGCTTTTGCCTAGTTCTTTAACAGGAACGGCCTTTCAGTGGTATAAAAGCCTCTCCCTGAATTCCATTTGAACTTTGGATGACATGGCTAGACAATTTGAGGCAAGGGACTCCAGACTGTTTGCAGAAGACAACAAAGATGCTAAATATGTCACCTTATTCCATAGCAAATGGACTAGCTAAGACAATCTTGAATCCCTTAATCCTGTCATTCTCCATATATATATGGCCAACCCATGGCTTCTCCTCGCAAAATCCCCAAAAAGCAACAGGAAAAAATACAAGGATCCTAGCATATCCAATTCTCACCACATCCACGAGACAACACACTCCACATCCCTTGACAACAAAAGCAATGGAGAAACATTTGGTCATCATCTCACCATTACAAAGTAAAGGCACAAACATATCGGTACAAGCATCACATAAACACTTATTCTGTTGAAGGGACTCATAACTGCTACAGATCACCTTATGCCAAAAGAAGTCTGGTCCCAAGGAGCAATGCAAAAGCCACTTCCCCATTAAAGGCAATGTTAGGATGCCAAATTCAATAGACCTACTCATCCTTTAGTCTACACAAACATCCCAACTGATCAAGCAGGGTTTCATTTCGACCATAGTTGCATGAAGCAGCAGCGGCAGAGAGGATTGTCATAAAATTTCTAAAGTTAGGAGCGTGGGGTTGCACTAATATTAAAATATATCAGATTTATGTGAATCATGACCATAATTCATAAATTAAACTATTAAATTATAACATTTTAAAAAAAATAAACATCAAGCTTAATTGTTTAAATGACAACTAGTATAATTGATGAATGAGTTCATTCAACTTTTAAGTTTTAAGACTGAGCTTCTACGCTCAAGAGCAACAAATATTGAAAGGCTAAAATTAAATTTAGTTTAGATGCACAAGTATACATGCACGTATGGTTTTTAGATTCTCAATGCAACTTTCATTTACTACACAAATTTTAAATATTTTTCTTTTTTCTATAAAAACTGTTCATTTGCCAGACACTCCTTCCTTACATGCTTTTCGCTTTCTACCTCTCCTCTCCCTCTCCATTTCTTCTCCTTCTCAGTTTTATCCCTACTTTACTAATTTCTCTCAAGCTTTATTCTCATTGACGACGAAACCATTGCCTACTCCCGCACTTCCTTAGCCTCTCTCAGCTTCTACCTACAATTTTTCCTCCACTACTATCTACTTTCCTCAAGATTGTTTTTCCTTACTAAAGAAGGAAATAGTGCAATTGATTATCGATATTTAAAGTTTATCAAGACCGGGATACTTATGAAGATCAAATGAAGTAAAGCTCGTCCAAATATTCAAAATTTTGCTTACATCACGATGAGTTCTACACTTCATGTTTCCAAGACACTAAAAGTGCAAAAAAATAGAGTCCAACAATTAAAAGCCTCCAGTCAAGTGACTTGAGTAACCATTAAATCAATTGATAAAGCCAAAAACAAATTAATCTACAAAAGTTATTCTTTATTATCCAACGATTCAATCTTACATTGAATCGTGTTTTTTCTATGTTTGATATGCATTTCCAACAGGCTTCTAATTTAGAAATATCGAATCGCATTTATAAATATGATATGGCAATGTTTTGAGCGTTTCCCGCAACCATGCTTTCAACTATCATCCTACATCAAAGAGCATCCCAAATGATCCTCTCAAAGTTCTTTGCATCTCCGACAAGAATGCACAACAAATCAAATAACACAAAATGACGTGATTGAGAATAAAACCACCAACACGAAAGACAGCACCATTCAACCTGCACACCTCATAATCTCCTTAACAATCGGGCTCCAGAATGGAGCACGAGACACTTGTGGGAAGGTCATCGGTAAACAAAACAACCAAAGTACAAACAGTGGTCGCCGAAATACCACTCTTAGCAAGGCTAACCTAAAAAGACCAAAAAGCCTCTCAAACTTGCAAGACATTTAAGAGCTAAAGGTTGAAGGCTTATGGAGAGAGAGAAAATCCGGTGGCATTTGCGAATGCAAGAGAGACCAAAGTATGCTTTAACCCCCACAGAACCGCAAAAAAGAGGCCCCTCTCAACAGCATTTACAATGAGTTTGCAAGAACATCCGCCACTATGGTGAACAAAACAAGAAACCCGACATGACGCTATTTTCCACCATTAAAGTCCCCTCTACTCCTTGGGTTTCTTATTGGCAATTTTAATTAGTTTATCTCAGGGAATGGTTAGTATCGCTTTCCATTTGCATTTCTGGCTTTTGAGAAACTAAAAACCAAGTTTTGAAAACGATTTTTTTCTTATTTTTGGTTTTCTGTATCTTTCAGTTTTCACTCAAAATAGGTTAAAACTAAAAAACCAAAACCATAAACCAAAAAAGTTTGTTTCCATAAGACCTTGCTTTTTAGTTTCTTCAAAATCAAAAACTGCAAATAGAATACGATACAAAGTAGCAATTAATAATTTGTATTTCACGAGATAGATTAGTTAGACATAAGGGATCTCCCAAGATGTGTAATTTCATTTATCTACATTTATCATATCATTTTAGGTTAGATTCAATATCCATATAATCGCACCACATAAACAAACCATTGACTATGAAAATTGATTCATAATACAACTAGATTTGTATTTCTTAAGCACATAAACTAAGTGTAGAGATAATAAGTTGGTTGTGTGCTAGGCTACTCAACCTTTCCCATTAACACAGTGATGCTTAAGAAAAACACATAGATGATTAATTCCTATCAATATCTCAATAAGGCGTTCGAAGAAAACATGAACTAAGGAGACTATTGGAAGAGATTGGAAGAGATAGCAATAGGACGGTGGATAGGCATAGCAATCCTTCATCAACAACAAATGGAACTAGCGTCCACCACAATCAAAATGGTTAACTAGTGACTAGCTCTACTGTCCTATGAGTCATGAAAATGATTAGGGTTGTGATTGATCAGAAAATATAACATGACTACATTTTACATTCTAAAAAGGATGGTTTGAAAGCTAGGAAGCACTAATACTCTTTTTTTACCAGAGTATCGGTGTCCGACACATATCCGACACCAACATGCATCTGACACAATCCAATACATGTCCGATATGTGAAAAAAGTATCTGATACTTCCTTTTTTGAATTTTGAATTTCCGACACGTTTTCCATACGGCTCCAACACGCTTACGATATGTGTCCCATACGTGAAAAAAAGTATCCGATTCGTTTTATTGAATTTTGAATTTCCGACACGTTTCCAATACATTCCGACACATTTTTGATGGTTTGACTTTAAAAATATAATATTATAATATATTATTATATAATATAATTGTATGCATATTAAATAGTTAAATTATATTATATAAATTTTAAAATGATTATATTTAAAAATTTTAAAATAAGGTAATATTTTCAAATGTTTTATAGTTGTTTTGATACAAAAAAATAATATTTTTGTACAATTTGAAAGAGAGAGAGTTATGAAATGTGATGAAAAAGGAGAAAGAAGCCTTTGTTAAGTCACAGAGAGAGAGAGAGAGACGGGAGAAGTGGCAGCTTGGCTTGAACCTCTGTAATTTTTTTTTTTTTTTTGTTAAATGTATATGCTTGAATTTGCCCTATTTTAGTTAAAATTTACCTTTTTGTTAAGCTATTACAATTTTTTTTAGTTTTTTAAGTTTATAACTCATGTTTTTTCATCAATTACATCGATACATATCTAAGAAAATACATAATTTTAAGTAACATGTCCCAAAGGTGTCGTATCCTAGTTTTTTGAAAAATTATGTGTCACTGTATTTGTATCTTATCAAATCTCGTATCCGTATCCGTATCCGTGCTTCCTAGTTGGAAAGAGAAAACAAGAACATTCCTCTATTATTTTGTTGCTTGGACATGATGTTTAATTTCCTTAAAATTACATAGTGAGGGGGAAAAAAATTCAAGTAGAAATATTTTCTATCCCACAAACACACCAAACGAAGTTGGCTATTCCCCTTCCTGATTCCCAGATTTGTGTAATATCTTGAAATCTCCACTTTCTCATGAATCAAAGAGACGGCATAAAAGTTCTAAATATCCATATAGGAAGCAAAAATGCAACATTGCAAACCCTAAGCCAATTATACGACAAATAAAAACTGAAATTTAAGTAAACAAAAATTAAGGTCTTACAAGGAATCTTCTCCAGTAGAGGCGTGGCAACTTCGCTGAGAATCCAGGCAACAATCAAAGAGAGCGCAAAGAGGCCGCAATAAGCAATGCGAGCAGAACGACGGCTGATTCCAGACACCACTGTGCGACAAGCGTCACATGCGCATGCCGCACAGCACGATGCAAGGCAAGATGCAGCCCACATCCTCTTATCCTTGTGAAATTCAACAACAACCTAAGACATTGAAAGAAACCAAAGAAAAGCGTGAGTCATTTACACCTTTGGTCCCTTATCTATATATCTTCGAGCAAATTGGTCCCTCATCTTTTCTTTTATTCAAATTGGTCTCTCATCTCAATAATTCGTTCAAATTGGTACCTCATATTTATAGTTTTGTTCAAACTGGTTCCTCGTCTTCAGAACTTTACTCAAATTACTCCCTCAACTTTTCTTTTATTCAAAACAATCTCTCAGGTTTTATTTTATGATAAAATCAGCCCTCATATGGTAATCAAAATTAGGTAAAAATTGAAAAAAGGAAGGATCAATTTTGGTAAAAAAAAAAATAAAACACAAAGGACCATTTTGGAGAAATGACGAGGGACCTATTTCAACAAAATAAATGATGCGGCACCAAATTTGAACAAACTTAGAAACATAAGAGACCAATTATGTGAATAACTCCAAAAACATAATCTAATCAGAATCGATCATCATCATAGACACAAATTAATTCAGCTCGGAAAAACATATTATTGAAAACAAACGATTAAGGAGAAAGGTAACCCTAATTCTTCCAACCTAAGACAGATTAAAAAAGTGCTCAACTGATCATCACTTACACGAATTAATTCAACTTGAAAGAACTCTAACTAAATTGAGGAGTAATGATTCACGAAAAGAGGAAACCCTAATTTAATTTGCTACAATCCGAGACAGAGAAAAAGGAAAGTTGAATTGATCAACGGTTTCCTAAGCAAATTCACGAAGATTCGTCTTCGATTGCGTAAACACAACTTGACGGGACGAGAGAGAGAGAGAGAGGAAGAAACGAACCTTCGCTGATGGTTGGTTGATCAAAAAGAGTACGAATTGCTCAGGACTATTTAATGTATCGTCTTATATTGCAGACTTTGCAGTTCGGGTTTTTCTACAATTAAAAATCGGATTTTTAAGTACTACAATTTTTAAGATAATTTTATAGATAAATTATTCCTTGATCTACCCATTTTAATTTCAATTTTTTACTTAATTTTTCATGCACATCTCTATTATTTTTTTTTCCAATTTCATTTTTTTATTTAATTTTTCATGCACATTTACGGGGTAGTTATTTCTAGAAATTAAAAAATACTATTTAAATTAATTTTTATTTTAAAATGAAAGAATGAAATTAAATTTAAAAAAAAAAAAATTAAGTTCAAAGAAGAAGAAATCATATGAAAAGTTGTTCTTAAAAAAAGGCGGTCAGCTCACTCAAAATCAATTCAGTTCAACAAAATCGATTCAATTCAACTTTTGGAGAACTAATGATGAAAGTCAAAATTACAATACCCAGTTACCTTTTTAATTTCTCTTTAGTGTATCTTATAAAATTAAATGTTCATGATGCATGTTTGATATAATTAATGTGTAGGAACTCATTATACGTGGTAGATTTTTATTCAAGAATGGACAAAGGCAATATACTTACATATATATAAGCTTGGTAATAGAGATGGCTTGCTTTCATATATCTTTTCATCTTATTTTATTTGCTTAGTTTGCTCTTAGGAAAAGCTACATCTTTTAAGGATGAGATGATGATACTGTTGCAAAATGGATGTTGTTGGGGACTATGGGAATCATTTATTTGCAAATTGAGATGGAAATGATGTTAATCATAGCTTGATCGGGCAAGTTGTCTCCAGTGAAGCAGAAGCGTACGAATTCTGGATTGATTATAGGTATCAAGTTGATTATTGGTATCAAGTTGGATTTTTTATACAGATTTGCAAAACCCTTCATTATTATGAAACTAAACTTGTTCGACAAAAGGTATATGTGTGTAATTGTCGGGGGTACTATGATGAAAAACCAAATGATGACGATAATGAACTTGACAAGATAAGTGGTGATGTTTTGTGTCATAAATTAAAATGATACCCAATTAAAATTTTAAACAAAATATTAAAATGTTAGAAATATAATTTTTGAGAAATAGTATCAAATAAAAAAAACTAAAAATTAATTTCACATATTAAGTTTAAATTTTCTAAAAAATTAATTCTTATTAATAAAATAATAGGAAATGTGCATAAGAAATTAAATAAAAAAAATATAATTGGAATAAAATAATATGAGATGTGCATGAAAAATTAAGTAAAAAAATGAAATTGGAATTAGGGGTCACCACGTCACTAGTGACCCCAGTTCAGGGAATATTTTCTCAATTTTGTGGTTATTATTCAGTGGTTATATTATTATTTTAATAATAATAAATATTTATTCTAATAATAATAACTTTGTTTTAAAATGACTTAATTATTTTTTCTATAAGCGTTTATTCTAGAAATAAAAAATTATTTTTAAAATATGATTTCTTGATTTAAAAAATAAAATTTATATATTAAAAACTAAAAATTATAAATAAAACATGGTGTCAAAAAGGCATTTATGCTTCGTTTAATAAATGAATAAAAGAGGATAAAGAGGAGGGGATAAAAAAGACAAAGATAAGGGCTCATCCTACTCATATTTGAATAATTTTAATAAAGAAAGTAATTGGCTAATCTTCTTTGACAATTGAGTAAAAAATATAACAATAAATAGAGTTATAATAAAATGAGGGTAATATTATCTAAAATATTTTAAAATTTCATCCTCCCCTCTTTACCCTCCAATTTGGACAGTAAAGAAATTAGGGGTAATTTGGGCAATATAAGATGCTTTTTTCCTCCTGTTATTCCTCAAAAAAATGTCAATTACCCCTCATTATTCCTACTCTTCTTGACCTTATAGTCAAACCCGGGGGGGGGGGGGGGGGGGGGTGTGGGTGGTTCATGTATAACTTCTAGCCCACAACTTGATATATAGGTTACGTTTAGATCCATTTAGTTAATCTATTTTCAATTTATCTTTTTTAAATTTATTTGTTTTAGTAAGGTCTGCATACTTATGTATCTTTTCATATGATACGAAATTGGATCAAAGACACTCAAATCAATCGAATGGGGTCACCAACACACAATATCTCGGGCCTACGAGGTAGTAAACAACTGCCCATTTGTATAATATGTATATATGTATATCGTATTTGAGCTATATGTCACGGGCCACCTTTGGCTGGCACTGTCCTCGGTGCTCAATAAGCAGACATATGCCATATCGGGTCTCCTTAGCCTGTCCGATACTAATGCGCATTGATTGTGTTCAGGTATGTCGGTGGTATGCCGTGTATTTCGTCTCTTGAAGGTGCATATTGCTGCTTGTTGACCATAGGGGGTAGGCTGGCCCGGGCGCCGCACAGGTGATCTGCGCTCATCCCGTGACAAGTGGTATCAGATCGAGGCTCAGGATACGCGAGTAAGCAGCTGCAGTAGGACCGAGCTTTGTCTGTGGTGGTGGACACTCCTGGGGGATGGGAATTGCTCGTGTCCTAGGTGCGTCTAGCGGGTTTGTCCTTGGGTATGGACACTACTTGTGTGGGAGGGGCACTCTAACGAGGAACTTTCGGAGTGAAGTTGAGTGGCTCGCGGTTCCGGTTGTGGCGGAAGGCGCACCATGTTGGGCGTCGGTCAGGCGTGCTGACCGTATGGCTGGCTTATTGCGTGGAGACTGGGCCGATCCTTGGGGTGCAGTGCGAAGTTCACAAGGTGAAGAGTCAACAAGCATCGCGGAGCGAGACGTGTACGTGGTGCACTAGGGTGCATGGAGCTGGCAGGTTGCTTTTCGAGCACGCTGCTTATCGTCGGGCAAGTATTAATGGCATGTCAAAGGTGTCACGCTGGAGGGGATGACGATGTGGTCGTCTGTGACCCATCAAGGCTGCTAGAGATGCAAGGATGCGACGATGGGCAGGCACCCGCAATGAGGACGTTTGCGGAATTAGTTGGGGGAGAATGTCACTGGCAGCCTTTGGCTGACACTGTCCCCAGTGCTTAATAAGCAGACATATGCCATACCGGGTCTCCTTAGCCTGTCCGATACTAATGCGCATTGATTGTGTTCAGGTATGTCTATGGTATGCCGTGTATTTCGTCTCTTGAAGGTCCATATTGCTGCTTGTTCACCAAAGGGGGTAGGCTG
Source organism: Simmondsia chinensis (assembly GCA_018398585.1). Taxonomy (NCBI): domain Eukaryota; kingdom Viridiplantae; phylum Streptophyta; class Magnoliopsida; order Caryophyllales; family Simmondsiaceae; genus Simmondsia; species Simmondsia chinensis. The sequence goes on from JAGTTD010000011.1 coordinate 7,510,644, forward strand.
GCCCGGCCCCAGCCTGAGGGGCCCGGGCGCCACACGGGTGATCTGCACTCATCCCGTGACATATACGTACAAGAAAGGGGAGGGGAACATAGAAAGAATTCTTGGGGGAGAAAGAGAAAAAACTTCACACATCACTCTAATCCTCCCTAATTTCTTATTTATAAACAAAAACTAAGTGAGACGGATAGACATGCCACCTCATCAAGGACAAGTGGCACTCAATGAATCAGCCTTGGGGTTAGGCTCGGGACTAACTGCATAAATACCTCCCCCACGAGACTACGCTTAGCCTTGAGGGTTAAATGTGGGAAAGCGGAACTAGAAGTCGTGCAAGAACTCCCAAGTGGCATCCTAAGCCAGATGGCCAGACCAATGAACCAAAAGCTGAAAAGCGGCCATGCGACGGCGTTTGACAACCTGACGGTCGATGATCGCTAATGGCGAAGGTGGAGCAGCAACAGGAGGCCAAACATTAGGAAGTGGAATGCTGGTAGCCGGAATGGACAACGCCGCTTCAAAAGGGATGCATGGATGGTGTGGTGGATGGAAACGTGTGCAAATAAGTCAAGACGGTAGGCCATGGGCCCTACACGGTCCAAAACTCGAAATGGACCATAGAAGCGGGGTGTGAGCTTGTGTGAGCAATGAGAAGCTATACTCTGCTGCAGGTAAGATTGTAACTTCAACCAAACGTATTAGCCAATCTGAAACTTGCGGTTAACCCAATGACGATCGGCTTGTTACTTCATCCTATTATATGCCCGAAACAAGTGACGGCGGAGATTTCAAATGATTTCTTCACGGGCCGTTAAGGTACAATCCACAGCCTCCATAGTCAACTCATCTAGAAGATAGGGTAAATGAATTGGCAGGGGCTGACCATATAGTAGCTCGAAGGGAGTGGCCTGGGTGGCAAAATGAAAGGTAGTGTTATACCACCATTCAGCTGCTGGAAGCCATTGGTGCCAGAGATGGGGACGGTCGCTCACCATGCAGCATAAATAAGTATCTAAACAACGGATGAGGACCTCTGCCTGCTTGTTTGACTGGGGATGATAAGAGGAGGAGAGGTTCAAATAAGTGCCCAACCGAGAGAAGAGCTCACACCATAAAGTGGTAGTAAAAATCGGGTCACGGTCACAGATGATGCTGTCCAGAAGGCCATGTAACTAATTAATGTGGTCCAAGAATAACTAAGCAACCCCAACCGCGGAAGACGGATGAGCCAAAGAAAGAAAGTGATCATACTTCGTGAGTCTGTCAACAACGACCAAAATCATGGAGTGATCGCCTGAGAGAGGCAACCCCTCGACAAAATCCATGTAGATGCTGCTCCAGACTGCCGTAGGAATGGGAAGAGGTTGGAGGAGCCCGGCCTAAGCCGATGTGTCATACTTGCTCTGCTGGAAAACCGAGCACTGCCGAATGTAAGTCTGGAGATCGTGTCAAAGACCGCGCCAATAGAATAGAGTACGGATGTGACGGTATGTGGCCTCGACCTTCGAATGACCACCCTGTGCTGAGTCATGGAGCCCTAAGAAAATAGAGTGCCGAAGACTAGTATCGTCACCGATGACCAAGCGGCAGTGGTAGCATAAATAACCACAGTGAGGATGTGACGAAGGATCGGTGATCTTGTCAGTTATAACCACTACTAACGCCAGATCAGAGGACCACGAGTCATGAAGACGGTCCACAAAGTCAAAAGAAATCGTTGATAGAGCCATACATAGAACCTCATAACTGAAGAGATGAGACAAAAAATGGCAGCTCAGTTATCAGACCCCTTCTTATACACAATATCATATGAAATCTAATTAAGCGTGAGAGCCACAAGTGCTGAAGCGAAGTAGAGAGGTGTTGCTCTAGAAGAAACTTGAGGCTCTATTGGGCTGTGCGAATAATAAAATGTCGACCCGTGAGGTACTGTTCCCACTTCTCAATGGCGAACACGACATCATGTAACTCACGCTCATAAACTGAAAGGCCCTAATGTTGCAGCACGAGTGTCCAACGAATAAATGCAAGTGATTAGCCATCTTGCATGAAAACTGCGCCTATCCCGATGGCTGAAGCATCAGTCTCCATTATGAATGTCTTGGAAAAATCTAGAAGAGCTAACACCAGAGCGGATGTGAGAGCACTTTTGAGGCACTCAAATGCAGTTTCAGCGGCTGGAGTCCATATGAAATTGTCCTTTTTGAGTAGATCAGTAAGAGGGTGAGCAAGAAGACCATAGTGAGCAATGAAGCAACGATAGTAGCCAGAAAGACCGATGAAGCCATGGAGTTGCTTCAAGGAAGTCGATCTTGACCAACTAGCCACGGTAGCAACTTTACAGGGGTCGGCCTCCACATCGGCACCCGAGACAAAGTGGCCCAAGTACTCAATATGCTGAGCACCAAAAGTACATTTCTCATGATTGGCCATGAGGTGATGTGACCGACGTATATACAAAACACACCATTGGTGATCCAAATGAATCATCCATGTAGTACTGTAAACTAGAGTATTATCGAAAAATACCAACACAAAATGCTACAAATAGGGTCAAAACAAGTCGTTCATAAGGCTCTGAAAAGTGAAAGGAGTGTTAGACAACCTGAATGGCATTATGGTAAACTCATAATGGCCGGAGTGGGTTATAAATGCCATTTTGTGGACATCATCGGGAGCCATATGAATTTGCCAATATCCAGACTTAAGATCCAACTTGGAAAAAAAAGAGGCTCCACCCAAGTCATCAAGTAATTCCTCCACAATCGGGATAGGTAATTTATCCTTCACGGTCATTTTATTGAAAGCTCGATAGTCAACATAAAGGCGCCACGAACCATCCTTCTTCTTAACTAACACGACAAGGGAAGCAAATGGCGAATTATTGTTGCGAATGACTCTGGCTTGAAGCAATTCTTTGAGCAAAGCGTCAATAATATCCTTTTGAAATCAAACGATGGTCGGAATGGTGGGAGAACCGATAATGGGTGGAACACGTCCTCAAACTCACATAAAACAAGTTGAAGTTGCGAATCAACCGGAATAGGGGCTCAGTCTATAGTAACCGAGAACACAATAGCAGGGCATTGTTCGGTTACTGCAGTAGCCGAAACAATGTATGAAGTATGCGACCCCGATAGACACTAAAATAGCGAAAAATGATGCGGGAGACGATAACAAAGCGAACAATATACTTTCGGTCACGATTTTGAGGGGCGGACGACGAATACCACTAAGAACATGCCGACGATCATGAAGAGTAAATTCCATAAGCAACTCAGAAAAATCCCAAGTCACCTTGCCCAAAGTCCAGAGTCACTGTATGCCCAAGACCATATTACAACTTGAGAGAGAAATAAGGAGCATATCGGAGCAAAAGAAGCATCCTATAGCACCCAACTGAAATCACAACAAATACTGGCACATGAGACGGACTTCCCATAGGCAACTGTGATGGCAGGTCAAATGGTAGCGTCAATGGAGCAACCCAAATGTGGAGCAAGATGAATATCAAGGAAATTGTGCGTGCTACCACTGTCTATGAGAATGCTCAATGAACAGCGGCCACATTGACCCGTTACCCGCATAGTTTGGCATGAGTGACACCCTCCAAAGTGTGAATAGCGTCCAAATTGGGATCGGGGTCCAGATTAGGAGACGATTTCTTAGGGGCCGTATCCTCAACATCGGCCTCAAGCCAAAAAACCCGAGCTCTATTGTGCATAATGCACTGATGACCCGGAGAAAAACGCTCCCAATAATAGAAGCACAAATTTCGAGCGTGAAGGTCATCCAATTCAGGCGGTATTAAGCTCAATTGACCCCAACGAGGGGGCCTAGATGCCTCCCGGACCATGGAGAACAAGCGGGGTGGGGGCCAAGGAGGCGAGGGGGTGGGGGTCATTCTTGACGGGCGCAGTAAAGGAAGCAATGGTGTTGTTTTCATCTGATTTTTACTGGTTATACATTCAACATATGCACTATTACGTTCTTGTTGCTTAGCAAGGATGACTGCATCATGTAAAGAACGAGGCCTAAACATAAGAACGTATATCGAGATCTCTTCTCGCCATCCACCCAAAAGAATATTAATGTTTTGGTCCTCATTTAACCCACATCTATTCACTAGGGCCTCGAATTTGCTCAAATGTTCATCTACACTACCCACTTGTGTCTATCACATTAGCTTGGTAAGAGGATTAGTCACGGTCTCCGCGAATCTAGCCTGAATTTGAGGAGAATACACTTCCCAATAAATTTGAACATCCCTTGGTCATGATTCCTCAAAGCGACTCGTGCCATTCTTAGGCATCACCCTCCATTGACACACAAGCTAACATGACTTTCAACTCATTCGGTGTTTTATCAAGCACAAAGTATCTTTCAGATCGATGCAACCAACCATCGGCACCTCTACCACTAAATTTTGGTAAATCAATTTTAGTGAATCGAGGTGGAAGTTGGTGGTTACCTCAGGCAAGAGCGGGACCCAGAATTTCAAGTTGATCATCATGCTGTGGCGGCAGCAATGGCGATGCTGGAGCAAGATCGGGCACTGGTGCGGGAGGAGGAGGTGTCTGGTTCACCATTTGAGCTAAACTGGCGAATTGGACCGAAAGCCCATCCACTGCCTGTCGAAGCTTCTCCTTCGGATCAGTGACAGATCGTTCGATGTAACGCTCGATCGAATTGAAACGCTGCTCATTGGACTCCTCCATTTCCCTCAATGTAACTTTTGATCGAGCCCCTTCAGCCATGGTGATGCCGAGCAACTGAACCGAGGGTCAATGCCGAGAATCGAATAGCTCTGATACCAACACACAATATCTCGGGCCTACCGGCTACCCCATTTGTACAATTTGTATGTATGTATATAGTATTTGAGCTATAGGTATAAGAAAGGGTAGGGGAACATAAAAATAATTCTTAGAGGGAGAGAGATAGGACCTCACACATCACTCTAATCCTCCCTAATTACAACCCTCTTATTTATAAACAAAAACAAGTGAAATGGATAGACATGCGGCCTCATCAAGGACACTTGGCACTCAATGAAACAGCCTTGGGGTTAGGCTCGGGACTAACTGTATCATCATATGTAATGTTTAGTGGTGTAATGCAAAGGGATTTTTATAAATAGAATGTTTGGATACATATTTAGAACACAAATAATCTACTATAATCACAAAATGGTCATTAAAATAAAATGATAGAAGGCAGTGATGGGCCCAAGGCCAGATATAATCTCAAGCAACCCAAAAAGTCACTTGGAGCCCTCCAATTTTTTTATTGTGATTTTTGAAGTATCAATTATTAATATTAATAAATTTTATGGTTAATATTTTTATAATTTATTGTATATGAAAAGTCTTTTTTAAAATATTTGTTTGAAACCCTAAATATTTCAAGACCGGCCCTAGATAGGCCATGGTGGTGGATGGATCATGGTGAGTGAAGGATCTAGAATTTTTACTGTAATTTATTTACAAGTTACATTTGTTCTAGTTTTTGCTTTTGTCTCTGCTTAATTATTTCGTGATGAATTGTATATAAGGTTTTCTATAAAGGAAATTATATGTTTCATCCATTTTCAAAAATTTACACCTAAAATAATTCTAAAAGAAGCCAAGGACAACAAAGTAAAAATAAAAATAAAAAATATATATATATATATATATATCTCTTTTCACTAATTAGATTTTGACAAAACAGCAAAATATTTGCCCAAAGACATGTAACTTCTCCTCGTTAATCTATATTGTGTACGTCTACAACGTGTATAAAATACACATACATGACTAATATAAGAGTTTTGACAAATAAATTAAATACGAAATCAAAATAAATATGAAAATAAAATCAAAGTCTACTTTTAACACCTTAACCAAATGCAAATATAACATTTAAATTCATCTATCAATTGGTTGCTTTTTTAGCGATAGTCATGATGGTGCTCATATCTATCCACAGTATGCAGCTAATAGGGCTTTGTCTATGAAATTGGGTTCAGATCTTATGTGGTCACTAATGGCTATTCATGGCTTGCCAAAGTCGTTGCCGTTGTCGTGTGGACACATGTTCCCGCATGTGTTACCTTCGAGAGTCATGGTTCTGCCTCCAGCTACTGCTAATGTCATAAGTCTCTTATCATCGTCCATAGCTTGATCCAATTGGTGATATTCCAGTCTATTGGTGTCATCATCTCTTTTTCCCCGCCATAATTTTTTTTGGCATTTAGACGAAGGCTATGATTGCATTGCTGAGGTCAAAGGTGCTCAGTATTAGTGGTGGAAGGTGTGCCAATGATGTTGTGGAAGTGTTATTTTAGTATATACACAAATATTTGCATCTTACAGCAGTGAGGCTTTTGCATTGTAATGCTGCTTGTGATGTTAGTAAGTCTTGATGTCACAATGGATGGAAGATATTTGTTCTCGAGGTGCTAATGATGTTTACGTCTTGAAGTTTTGGTATGTCATTATCAAGTTTTCTTAGCATGTATTAGTATAAGTAGCAGTAGGGGTATTCATTGATCCAAACCGGGATAAGACTAAACCAGATTAGTTTGGACCGAAGATCGAAATCAACCTCTTCAGATCGAAGAACATACCAAATTTAACTGGTTCGATCTTACTTCATAGACTAGACAAGACTAGACCAATTTGGACGAATTGTCATTTATTTCGTTTTTATTATAAATTGAATTTAGTATATTCTATCAAATTTGGGCAACTTAAAGGTATCTAATAGAAAAAATAAGACTAAAATACTGATAATAGAAATAATAGAAAATATAAAAATATAAAATGATTATCTACCAAATATAACAGTTCACCAAATACAATAACTCACTATAATAATTTATATTTACTAAACCTGGCCAAAATAGTTTGACCCCTTTGACTTTATTAGTCTCTTATTCCTCAATTCTCTCTCTTTTTTCTATCATTATAATATTGTGGGAGGGGCATGCCACGCCTTGGATATGGGGTCTCATGGGTGACAAATGTCAACCCAACCACTAGGACACCCAAGGGGCTAGCTCTTTGTCACAACCTTGCGGATGTGACGGCCAAAGTTCAAGACTTGGGCCCAAATGAAAAGAGGTTAGGTGAGAAAAGAAGAAGAAATAGAGTTTAGATGAGAGAAAGAAATAGAGTAAGATGAGAGAGAAGTAGAGTAAGATGAGAATTGAGAGAATTAGATGAGAAAATAAAAGAGATATTTCATTAATTGCATAATTGATTACAAAATGAATTACAATAATCCTATTTATAAAATTACAAGAATTACTAAAAATAATATCTAAAATATAAAATACATCAATTAAATCTAGATAATATCTTGAAGAATATTCCCTAACGGCTAGTTTAGGAGCGGGCCTCAACGGCTAGGACAGGCTGGCACTAACGGTCATGAGGAGCGTCCTTGGCACGGGCTCAGGCGCGGCACAGCACTGGGAAGGACAGCTGGGGACGCGGCACAGACACGGACTGGGGCGCGACCCGGACACGGGCTGGACAATGCCTGGGCGCGAACTGGACAAGGCCATGACAAGGCCTGGGCGCGAACTGGGAAGCGACTTGGCACGGCACCTTGACAAGCCAGGCAGCGAACTGGACAGCGACTTGGGCAGCGACCAGCACGGACCACGGACACCTGCTAGTATCTAGACAAAGTAAAGGAAAACCGATAGTGTCATGACCATGACAATACCCCCTCCTCAAGCCAATCCTTGTCCTCAAGGATTGAAATGAGGAAATTGGCCTTGGATGAATGCCCAATCCTCCCACGTTGCGGCCTCACTTTGCATGTTGTCCCATTGCATAAGAACTTGAGTCATCTTCTTGCCTTTGCGCGTTAGGGTGCGGCGTTTAAGGACCTTCTTGGGTTGAACTTCGGGGTGGCCATCCTGGTCACAACTAGGCAAAGAGACACTAGGCACAACATTATCTCCAATTTTCTTTTTAAGGCGTGAAACATGAAAAACGGGGTGTATTTTAGATTCTTGAGGTAGTTCCAATCTATAGGCAACCTTCCCTACCCTTGCAAATATCTTGAATGGGCCATAATATCTAGCGAATAATTTGAGGTTACGCCTCATGGCGACCAAGGTTTGGCGATAAGGTTGTAACTTTAAGTACACTAAGTCTCCTACGTCAAATTCTCGTTCGGTCCTATGTAGGTCGGCTTGTTGCTTATAATGATGTTGCGCCTCGACTAGGTTTTCTCTTAAGCAGTTAGCCATAGTTTGCCTCTCATTAAGCAAGTCTTCTACTCCGGGCGAAGAAGATACACATGGGTAGTCTATAGCCAACATCCTAGGTTCATACCCATAAAGAGCAAAGAATGGTGTAGTTTTAATAGAGGAATGGTAGTTAGTGTTATACCAAAATTCCGCAAGTGCTAACCATTGAGCCCATGCCTTCGGTTTGTTCAAGGCCATGGCTCGTAAATAATTTTCTAAACATTGATTCACACGCTTGGTTTGGCCATCCGATTGAGGATGGTGGGAGGTACTCATGTTAAGTCCTACACCCGCCAACCTAAATAACTCCTTCCAAAAGATGCTTTGGAAGGTGCCATCCCGATCCGATATTATGTTTTTGGGTAGCCCATGCAAACGATATACATTGTCAAGAAATATTTGAGCCACTTTGGTGGCCGTGAATGGATGAGTTAAAGACATGAAATGAGCATACTCAGTAAAGCGATCAACTACTACCAATATTGTATCCTTACCCATGGACTTAGGCAAGCCTTCAACAAAATTAAGACTTACACTTTCCCAAGCTTGGCTAGGAATGGGCAACGATTGAAGCAAACCGGGATAAGCGGATAAGCGACATGCTATTTTTTGGTGCGTTGACATGTGTCACACTTAGAAATCCAATCACTAAAGCTCTTTTTCATATTAGGCCAATAGAATAAACGTTTTGCCCTTATTAAGGATCCTTGGACACCGGAGTGCCCTCCAATAGGTGAATCATGTATGGTGTGCATAATTTTAGTTCGCAAGTCCGTGTTTTCACCTATGTAAATTCGACCTTTATACCTTAAAAGACCACCATGAAGAGTGAAAGGGCCTTGAGCTGAAGGTTCAAGGGTGGCGTGGGAAATGAGATCTAGGGCATGCTTGTTGTTGTCATAGCTTGCCTCGACTTCGCGTACCCATTGAGGTACCACACTAGTGAGGACCGAACAAGACCCTAACTTACATTCCTCATCACGTCTAGATAGTGCATCCGCGGCTCTATTTTCCACTCCCTTACGGTACGCAATAGAGTAACTAAGATCCATGAGCTTAGACATACCCTTTTGTTGCAATTGGGAAGTCACACGTTGGTCTAACAAGAAACGTAAGCTAGCGTGATTGGTTTTAATAACGAAATGGTTGTTAAGTAAGTAGTGACGCCATTTTTCGACAGCTATTAGGATTGCCATGAGTTCCTTTGCTTACATTCCAATAGCAGTTGATGCCTTTGAAGAAGTGAAGAGGAGGTTAATCACGGCACCGGTTTTAGCCTTACCGAATTTTCAGAAAACGTTCGAGCTTTACACCGACGCCTCTAAGATTGGCATTGGTGCAGTACTTAGTCAAGAAGGGCGTTTGGGTATTTCAGCGAGAAACTTGACGGGAGTAAGTTAAACTACTCAAATTATGACGTTGAAGTCCATGCAGTGGTGAGAGCTTTGAGGCACTGGAAGTCATATCTTGCCAACAAGGAGTTTGTTTTGTATTCCGATAATGTGGCGCTGAAGTACATCAATAGTCAAGAAAAACTCTCTGACTAACATGTAAAGTGGGCGAGTTATCTCCAACTCTTTCACTTTGTGATCTAGCACAAATCTGGCGCATTAAACAAGGTTACTGATGCCTTGAGTAGATGAACATTGGTAGTGACTAGCAGCCGAACTTTAGTATTCAGTTTTGATAGAGTAGCGGATCAGTACAAGGATGATGATGTCCACTTTCGGAAGATTTGGCGAGAGGCTCAAACTGGGTCAGTACAGGGTTATTCGATTCACGATGGGTTTCTCTTGAAGGGAAATCGATAATGTGTCCCCGTCTCGAGTTTGCGACTTTAGATCATTCAAGAGAAACACAATGAAGGGCATATGGGGAGAGAAAGACGCTCAAACTGGTGAGAGCTACCTACTACTAGCCTTCGACGAGGAACGAGGTTAAGCGGTTCGTATAGAGATGCCACATATGTTAGGTATCAAAGGGTGGTAGGATCAACACTAGTGTCTATCTACCTTTACCGATTCCGAGTCAGCCTTTGGCAGATGTTAGTATGAACTTTGTGCTGGGGTTACCAACGTTGCAAGGAGGTGCTGACTCGATCTTCGTTGTTGTAGATCAATTCTCCGAGATGGCACACTTCACAGGTTGCAAGAAAGCCGCTGACGATGTACTCGTGGCTTAGTTGTACTTCCGAGAAGTCTACAAACTTCATGGGTTGTCGAATAACATTGTTTCGATAGGGATGTGTGGTTCGTGAACCACTTCTGGGAGACGCTATGGAGGATGGCGAACAAGTCTCTCGCCTTCAGCATCGTTCATCACCCTCAAACGGATGGACAGACTGAGGTAATGAACAGATCGTTAGGTAACTTACTCTGTTGCCTTGTTGCTGAGAATATCAAGGGATCGAATCAGAAGCTGAACCAAGCCAAGTTCACATACAACAATTCAGGCAACAAAAGCACGAGCTTTCGGCCATTCAAAGTCATTTACGACTTTGTTCCCCGCTTTTCAATAGACCTTGCTCCTGTGCTTGATCTTACTCGTCCTCATGGCAAGGCGGAGGATTTCTTCTCCAACCTCTAGGAGGTCCCTGAGCAGACTCAAGCACGGCTACTAGAAGCTAACGGCAAGTACAAATTGGCAAGTGATAGACCGTGCAGAGCAGTTCAATTGTAAGTTGGCGATCAAGTCTAGGCAATTCTGACTAGGGAATACTTTCCTGCATGGGAATATAACAAATTTACGGCATGTAAGATTGGTCCTTTGTGGGCCCCAAAGAAGATCAACGATAACGCCTATTGCTTATAATTGCCGAGTGGTATGAGGACTTTAGACGTCTTCAATGTCAAGCATCTCATTCCTTACTTTGACAAGAACGCTACAACAGAGCAGTTGGCGAATTCGAGGGCGAAATCTCTCAAGCTCGAAGAGGATGATGCAGCCTCCGCCTTTTCCTTCGTAGTTCACGGGAGTATTGGCCAGTAAGGGTTGACGTGACAGTCTAGAAGGCGGCATCACGAGGCACGCGACTATGGGAATAAAACAAGATAGAGTTTAATTAGTATTAGAAAGCTTAGTTTGAATTATCTAGTCTCATTTGTGCTTATCTCTTAGCTTTTAGTGTTAAGTTAATTAGCTCCTCTATTTAAGGGGAAAAAGTCTAGAGTTAAGAAATTCAATTGATAAATATTTTCATTATTTTTTAGAATTTTCTCTCATTCTCGAGTTGTGAGAATTTGAGTTACTATTTTTCCTCTTTGTTTCTTATTGCTTTAATAATAGAAATTAAGGGAACACTATTGAACCTTTCAGTTTCCGTTAATTTTTATCTACGCACTGCATCACTATATTTTGAATATTAGGTTTCACTTGATCAAAATGTTGTGTTTAGATGTTACTTAATTCACCAATATTTATTAAATGATTATTATAACCTTAGCCTTGAAACAAAGAAAAACCAACTCATTCCCCGTCGAAAAGACTTGGGGCTTTTTTGGTGAGCTGAGAGAGAACAAAAGATGAGAAAGAGAGGAGAAAGAACGAACGATTTTCAAGCCCCTTTTTTTTCAAAAGATTTTTTCATTTTTTAATGTCAAAATAGGAGGGCAATTGTATCATTTTATAAAAGAACGTGTAATTTTATCATTTGACACGTGTAATTTTATCAGTTGACACATTATTTAACAGAAACCATCATAAGGTGTGTTGCAAATTTTTTGTAAAAGTAGGTGATTTTATAAAGCCGCACAAAAAAGTAATGTGATTTTATGAAAATTTTCCTTGTTTATTAACCAAGGAATGCAAAAATTTAGATGTTATAAAACCTAAATGAGAAGTGGACATTCCTAAGAAGTTTCAATTCCTTTGGTACACATGTGAAAAGAAAACTTAAACAAATCTAGTATGCTAAGATACCAATTTGTGGAGGAAAACTTAATGCGGAAGCGTAAACCCTGAAAACTTGATTCGATTCAAATAATATGACTCACACAAAACGAGAAGTAAACAAATATGGAGAAAGAAAGAACAAAACAAGAACACACAATATTTACGTGGAAACCCCTCTACAATCGAGAGGGGAGAAAACCACGGGCGGAGATGGAGATTCTTTATAAACTGAACAGAAGAATTACAACGACACTTCCCAAACAGACATATGGAAGAATTACAATCACTCCCTCTGAACTCTCGTAACACTCGAATATCTTGGAGGAATTATGAAATCATCTTTTTTTCTTAATGGCGGCTCACCACATTTTGATTGGATCTGAATGGGAAACACTTCTCACCAAATACCGAAACCCTAAACCCTTATTTATAGAAAATAATTAGGGCTGGCGGAAAACGACTCCCGATCGATCGACCCCTTTACTGCCCAAATTCCGAATCCTTTCCTTAAATCACTCGATCGATTGGCTTTCCCTCCCAATTGATCGGTGACCCCACGGCAGCTCCATAATAAATAAAACAAGTAATTTGAGACATAACCTAACAAATCTCCACATTGGCTCAAATTACATACATAAAAGAATTTCCTCCACCTTCTCCACAAAACCCCCACACACGGGATTAACACAACGAAGTACGAAACCTAACCGTGCGAAGCTTGAACTTCTTGTTAGGTAGAAACTGAGTGAACATATCTGAGAGGTTATCAGCAATGTCAATCTTCTTCTCTGAATTGGCTCTTGACACATCAACTGAAACAGCCACCCGCTGCTGAACTGTGTTACTGAACTGAACTCCCTCTGACTTACTCACCTGACCTGAATCACAAACAACTGATGACATCTTCTGTGGAGATAACAATAATGAAGACTCACCAAACGTGACACATCTCGTCAGGAATTGTTTGAAGAGAAAACATTTCTGCTTCACATAAAGCCCTTGTTCACATACCAGCAGTCCTCTGGACTGACCACACAAAGAGCCCCTTACACTGTGCTCAGACATACACTTATTACTTGAACGATCCAATCTCAAACGTCCTAAATTTGTGATCTATGGTTCTGTCAACAACAAGGATGATGAAGATACTACAATAGATCTAACAAATGTAGAACCGACAAGCTCATACAACGTACCTGCCCTTCTGCCCTTCATAACTGTCAATGCACCCTTAACGATCTTCAAAACTCCACCTTCAACTGTGTACCTGTACCCTTTAGATTCAAGAGTACCCAAAGAGATGAGATTTTTCTTCAAATCAGGAACATGACGAACATCGCCCAAAACCCTGATAGTGCCATCGAACATCCTAAAATGAATTGTTCTATACCCAGAACTTTACGCAACTCCACCTCGAACAGACTCGTATGTGGAAAACCAATTCCAGTTGGGACAGACATGATAGGAGCAACCCGAATCCAAAACCAATTATCTTTCAAGTTGAACTGAGGTTCAGACACGGACAAAAGAAAATCTTCATTCTCACCACCAACACCACTAGCTGCTATGGATCTTTGGTCAAACCTGTTATCTGCTTCTAATTTTCTCTTAAGCTTGTAACAGTCTTTTTTAATGTGCCTTTTCTTATGACAGTAGTTACATGTTAGGTCTTGATACCTAGACTTAGACTTGTTTCCACTATGATCATACTCGGTTCTCCCCCTCACAAATAAACCACTACCTGAGTTATACACAGAGTCAGATAATTCCCTATCTACTCGTTCTTTACTCAGTAGGTTTCTCTTACCTTCATCAACAGATATGGTTTGTCTACCCCCATAAATCATGCTTTCGACAAAACCCTCATGTGAAGTAGAGAGAGAACATAACAACAGCATTGCCTGATCTTCATCCTTAGGAAAATCATCCAATTCTTCCAAATCTTGAATAATTGAATTAAATTCATTGACGTGTTTCTTAAGTGACGTACCTTCTGACATACGAAACGTGAATAACCGACGCTTAACTGCGAGTTTGTTGGAGACAGACTTGAAACAAAACATATCCTGCAATTTCTCCCACAACTCCTTAGCGATCTTCACTTCCAAAACTTCTGTCAAAACGTAATCGGTAAGACATAGCTGAATTGCTGTGAGCGCCTTCTCATCCAACTCCTCCCATTGTGCTTCTGTAAGATTCTCTGATTTCTTGTCTTTCCCATCCAAAGCTTTCTTCAAGCCATTCTGAGTCAAGAGGCCCTTAACACGAATCTGCCATAAGCTGAATCTCCCTTGACCACCAAACTTCTCAATTTCAGATCTAATTGCGGACGTCATATTATCAAATTGAAATAAACAGGGCTCTGATACCAATTTGAAAATAAAACTTAAACAAATCTAGTATGCTAAGATACCAATTTGTAGAGAAAAACTTAATGCGGAAACGTAAACCCTGAAAACTTGATTTTATTCAAATAATATGACTCACACAAAATGAGAAGTAAACAAATATGGAGAAAGAAAGAACAAAACAAGAACACACAATATTTACGTGGAAACCCCTCTACAATCGAGAGGGGAGAAAACCACGAGCGGAGAGGGAGATTCTTTATTAACTGAAAGAAAGAATTACAACGACACTTCCCAAACGAGATATATAGAAGAATTACAATCACTCCCTCTGAACTCTCGTAGCACTCGAATATCTTGGAGGAATTACGAAATCACCTCTTTTTCTTAATTGCGGCTCAACACACTTTGATTGGATCTGAATGGGAGAAACTTCTCACCAAATACCGAAACCCTAAACCCTTATTTATAGAAAATAATTAGGGCTGGCGGAAAACGACTCCCGATTGATTGGGAGGGACCTGATCGATCGGCCCCTTTACTGCCAAAATTCCGAATCCTTTCCTTAAATCACTCGATCGATCGGCTTTCCCTCCCGATCGATCGGTGGCCCCACGGCACCCCATAATAAATAAAACAAGTAATTTGAGACATAACCTAACAACATGAATTAACTTACCTAGAGGGCTAGATAAGTCCTATTTCTCATCATGACAACCAAACACAATGCCTACTTCTAAGAAGTTGACACATGAATTAAATTTATGAGAAATACAACTTCTCATAAGAATTTAATTCCTGTGGTAATAAAACTTGACCTATTATAGTATTCCTAATTCCGTATCAAAATATATTGTGCATATCAAATAACCTCAACAACAACCTAGTGCCTGAAAAGACTCCCTCCAAGGCAGGGTAAGATAAGACGAACACAGTCTTGCCCCCTACAGGGTGCAACCCTGAAGGGATGCTGTTTCCGAAAGGGCCTCTAATCCTAAAAAGAAGAAATAGAATATCAAATAACCTCAAAAGATATTATTATTAGTGCTTTTATTTATTAGCCAGTTTAACGTTAAATAACAAATTGTTTGGATAAATATAATGCATCTGGGGAATAATTTGACGGTAGCTGGACTTGATGAGCAGGTTTAGGGCCTTCCATATAATATTTCATCAGCTATAGGAAATTTAGGTGCTATGTCCACCGGTACCTGAACAAGTGAAATAAATAAACAAATAAATAATAGAAGTAATTGTCCAAACAGAGTAAAGAAAACTTGAAAACTGTTAGTAAAATACGCGTATAAAACCTAAAACTGTCAGTAAAATACGCAAAATCCAAAGTTAAGAACCCTCACCACTATCACACCCATTTGTGTGTGCGTCTGTCTCTCTCTCCCCCTCTTTTTTGCCGTTAAGGTCTCCACATGTGAGTCTAATCCCACATAAGAGTTGTGAGACAGAAAAGACTAATATATAAGTCTAGTGAGTTACTTCAGCTCATGCCAATTGGTTTTAGAATAGAATTTTACTTAGGCTTGTATTTAAACTTCGTATATACCAACTCTGTGGGTCGTGCTTAAGCCCTAATGAAATTTACAACTCACAAGCAACAATCGTTAGGGGCATAGATGCAATCAGATAGGTTGATTAAATGTGACTTAGAGGTCAGGTAACTCTTGGAAACAACCTCTCTTCCCACAAATTGGCATAATATTGCCGTCATATCCTCCTAATTCACTACACTAGATTGTGGTCCACATAAAAGCTTAAATGGAAACCAATTTTAAGGTGATTCATTAAATTTATATATTGATTTCTTTTATCTTACAATTCCAATATAGGACATTTTAATTAGAATCACATGTGAAGTTTTCAGCACTTCTCCTCGCACGCGAGTCTTTAGACGCTCCCTCGGAATCTTAATTTTGCCATGCGAGAACATCCTTCTTTTTGGATTTTCCGAACTGACTAGAGCCCGAGAATCTCAAACCAACTTTGGTACCATGTAAAGTTCCAAGGGTTTAGGCTCGATCCATGGAGTTGATCATATGAGGTTCACATGTACAAGTGAGGAGTTTAGGCTTTTGGGTCCCAAATAAGTAATTTAACATACAATGAGACCCAAAGATACTCCAGAGAGGAGAAATGGCTTCTTGACAGGAACAAAAACAAATCGCTAAACCAAGGGCAATGCTACTGTTCTTTTAGCTAGCTGTTACGCAATTCACCATTACATGTAACAACTTCAATAATATTTTATTTATAGGTAAATTACAGAAACCCCCTTATCTTTTGCTTCAAAAATAGAAAACTCACATTACAAATAAAAACAGTCAGAAAACCCCCACTTTTAAAAATTTATCACTTAACCCCCATGAAACTTTTTTTTGACTATTTTACCCCCCCAAAGTGCGGGGATTAAATGTTTAATTATGTTTTTAGAAAAATGTTTCATAATATTAGGCAAAAATTAGAAATATTTTATGTTTTTCGCAAAAGAATTAAGGAAATTTTGTATATTTATAAAGAATATAATTATTTTAATTAATTATAGTAATGATATTACAAGTTTAGAAGATAAAAAATACTTTTAAATTTTTCATAAAAGATATTATAAGATAAAATATAATATTTTTATTGATATTATAATGTCATTACTATATAATTAATTAAAATAATAATTTTTATAAATATAAAAAACTCCTTTTTCTACAAATATGAAAAAAAAATATAAAACTCTACCTAAAAATAAAATCAAATACTTAATTATTTTTTTTTGGGGGGGGGGGGGGGGGGCAAAATGGTCCAAAAAAAAGTCATTTGGGGGCAAAGTGATAATTTTTTAAAAGTGAGGGGGTTTAATAAGTGGTTTTATTTGTGAGGGGAGTTCTGTTTTTGAAGTAAAAATCAGGGAGATTTTCTGTAATTTACCCTTTATTTATTAATACAAATTTATAAATATATTTATATATTAAACCATCATCGATTTTAGGGATGGCAATGGGGCAAGGCGGGCACAGGGGGTGTGTCCTCCATACCCATACCCGCGACCCAAACATATACCCGTACCTGCCCCATTACCCGCCACGGGTATGAAATGGATACCCATAGCCGCCCCATTACTAGCTGGTATCCATTACCGTCCTCATATTCGCCTTAATGTGGATACAAAACAATTATCCATATCTGCCAATATTAATTATTTAAAACTATTTTTATTAATTCAAATATATTTTTTTATACACTGATAAATTACTTAAGTAATTAAATTTAAATATATATTTTTTAATTTAAAAGTTAATTAAATCCAAACTAGAGTGAGTACAGCGGGTATAAAATGGGGTGGGAAGAGGCGGGGACAACATTATATCCGTACCCACCCCATACACGTGATAGGTATGGGGCGAGTACACCCAACTTATACCCATTACCCGCTGCACTTATACCGGGCGGGTAACTGCGGGTAACGGGTTTTACCCACCCTATTGCCATTCCTAGTTTCATGACTATTAATACAAGTTTTTGCAAATCTAATGCTTAGAATCAAGTTAAATTCCCTTAACAAATCCAATGCGATCTCCGCAAACCGTTGCTTATGTCAAGAACACCCACCATTCGCAATACTCTACTCTAATTGCAATCGCTACATAAACAAGAACCAATAATTTGATTCCACAGAGGGGGTGTTGGTAAAAAAACGCATATAATGTGTATATTGGACACCTATCAGTAATTTCATGCTTAAAAAGGGCGTTTACATGTCATAGTTAATAATATAGAATAGGTGTTTTTTACGTTATCCTTGTAATACACGTAACGTAATGCATATCCGTATTTTTATCATTTAAAGAATAAAAGATAATTGAAAATAATCAATTTTGACGTCTAATAAAGTACCCATATTCTATATTTTGCTAAATTTGTCAATTGAAATCTTAAATAATTGATTATACTCTATCATTTACTAAGTGTTACCAAAGAGGGTATCAACTTGCCGTCACCGGATCCCATTAAAACTCTGAAGTTAAACGTGCTTGAGCAAGAGTGTCATGATTCAAGATTAGAGGAAGTGAATGTAAGGGCAATTCTTGTAATATTCAAATAGGTTTGTGGCGAGAAAGGCTTAGTTCTTGGTATTGGTAGTTAAGTTGGTTAGATTCATTGTATTGCTTGATATTTTGGTTCAACCGACTTACTTAGCTCATAGTATAAAGGACTGGCATTGTATTGTAAGATTTTTCATTGATGAATGATCAAATCTAATTCCTCTTTTCTCAACCCTAACTCTCTCTACTTCTCACCTAAATTCTCTAATTCTCTTCTCATCTCTACTCTAATTCTTCAACTATCCTAGGTTATAATTCAAGATTGATCGTAAATCATAACAATAAGCAGTACCAGGATGGGTGACCTCCTGGGAAGTCTCATCTCAGGTTGAGGGCACTCGAAAACAGCCTCTCTTCAGGGGTAATACCCTGAAGGGGGAAGGCTGCGTACATCCGCTCCCCCCAAACCCTGCTTAGGCAGGAGCCCTTTGAGCACTAGATATGTTGCTTTTTATTTACTAAGTGTTATGTTTTTGTTATCCCTATTGTGGCTTAACACTATCAACTACTTTTATTAGTCAAAAAATCCTTAGACAAAATTTTTACATATAAAGCCGAATAATACATTTACGTATTCAATCATGTATAATTCTCATACTATATTTTAGTAATAGTGGTGGGAATTAGAAATTAGCAACAATTGATAAGCAAATGATTCAACTAATGTGATGCAATATAAAAAGAGGTTTAATAATTGTAAAAGACATAATATTGCTCTACTAGATTGTTAGGTTATTTAACAAGATTAGAATAGAATATATCTCTTTAGCCAATATGAAATTTTATTTATGTTTGTTTCGATTAATATGATACTTTAGTTGTTTTTATTTAGACAAGGAGTTTTCTAGTTAATTTCATATTTATCTCCCTAATTATTTAATACGATTTAGCTTTTTCTGTAAAAATAGCAATGTAAATTATTAGTTCGGAGTTTTAGAAGGACTAAAAATTTAGTCTAGTTTTTAAGTAGTAAATTGCACTACATCAGAATGCTCAGAATTTACCTGCACACTTTCCAACTTGTCAAGCGCAACTCGTAACGGACGGGTTATTTTGCAGTACTTCTGGAAAAGCGAACTTGCAGCAGGCTTGTTGCCTGTCGCCTGTATGGTTAGAATTTCTCTGCTCAAGCTTTCAACCGCATCTTCAACCTTTCAAACGCGGGCAAAAAGGTTAAAATACGCTACTACCCTGAGCTCTGAGATAAGAAAAAATCGTTTCTAAAATATACTTTTATAAATATCATATTTGAGAAAAAGAATAAAAAGCGCAGTGCTTACATAATACACAAAAGGGCATATGTTCTAAACTATACTTCTTAAGCTTCCAAACATGTTTTTTTTGGGGTAAATTACATATTAGTATCCTGAGATTCGACGTATTAATTTTTTAGTTCACAAAGTTTGAAAATAACTTTGTAGTCTAAAAGTTTCTTATATTTAATAAAATAATCCAAACGACAGTACATCAGGGGTAAAATAGGCCCCCATCCTGCTTTTCTTCGTTAGCAGTGTTACAACATTGCAATTCCTATGTGGGATGAGGGTAACAGCCGCGGGGATAGTGGGGTAACCAACAAATAACGGCAAGTTTTACATCATTTTATACCATTGTTTGGACTTTTTGATTGAATACCTAAAACTTCTAGACGAAAAAATTATAAAATTCATAGACTAAAAAATAAATACACCAAACCCCTAGCAATATGTAATTTACGTGTGTTTACAAAAAAAATACGTAATTTACCCTTTTTTAACATGTTATTGCCATTCTTGTCTATATACTAAACATTATGCCCCTCTTGTTCCCTTTTTCTAGATATACAGTCTTTTAAAGTACTTTCACAAAATTGAAAATGAGAAATCTGAAGAGGACAAACCTTGTCAAAATCCACAGAAAACCGACCATCAGGATGCAAAACAAAAGCTTCTTTCTCAAATAACCAGTTGAACTGTAGTGCTTGGCCTTTTCTGGAGGATTAAAATCAAATAGATGACTAAACATTCAAAAAGACAAAATTTACAGGGCATGGAAAAAACATATATGGTTGCACAATGTGAGAAGGGGAATTAGAGCAAGAATGGATGCAGAAACTGGGTCATCAAGTCACAAAAAATTTTGCCTTTACGAACATGGATGGAGCACCTATATTAATATAAAAGATATTTATTGAAAAATATAGAACTTTATTAATTTTAACCATCTAACCATATAAAAAAGGATATCAACACGCCGGCACCGATCCCATTATAACTCCGAAGTTAAGCGTGCGTGGGCGAAAGCAGTACCAGGACGGGTGACCTCCTGGGAAGTCCTCACCCTCAAGTTGGGGGCACTCGAAAACAGCCTCTCTTCAAGGGTAATACCCTAAAGGGGGAGGGCTGCGTACATCCCCCCCCTCCCCCCCCCGGACCCTGCTTAGGCGAGAGCCCTTAAGGCACTGGATATGTTGCTTTTAAGCATAACATTACAAACCAAGTTAATATTGAGCACTAACCAATAAAATGAAGTCCAACTTACAAAAGTCTCCTCTGCTTTTGATGGGAAAAAGAGATAATATTGAGAGAGAAATAAAGTACAAACAGTTAAGGACAAGATGTCCTCAAAATTTCAAAATGCAACAATAAAAATCATAAACTAATAACATAAAGACCTCCAATCCCTTTACAAATCAACTAAGGGTATATCAAAAAAGCCCCAAAGCTCGTTGTCCAAAGAGCTCCCAAAAAGGCCACTTCTCCCTTAAGAAATTAAGGGGTGTATGCTCCTAAAGAATCTCTTCTTTCGTTGATATAAATAATCGACAAGCCATTAGATATGGCTAGAAAAATATTGTTCTTTCTTATCTAAATGATTTAATTCTTCATTTCTTAAGTACAATATCATTCCAAAGACGAATCTAATTTTAAGATGCAGCAGGTTTTTGAACATGATATGTCAGCATATTAGGCATTTCTTGTAAGCATGCTTACCCATGGGCTTCCTCCAAACCAAAACGTACGGAGCGGAAGCAACCCGCAAGGAAAGAAACATACATGGACTTGGACAAACTGCGTGGAAGTAAATCCTATACGGAGAAAGAAGCATAAGGTGATGTCTAAGGAAAATCAAAATCAATTCAACTGCAAATGGTGATGAAGTTCATGATTTAATAGTGCCAGATTGATAGGATTAACATGAAATGTTAAGAAAAATCCAAAACATCTTTGCATTTGCATTTTAGGAAAAAGAGAAGTTGATCAAATTAAACTAAGCATAAGGCCCTCCAACGGATAGAAATCTGTATAGTAATTGTTTCAAGAGAGAATTACTGTAGTATTGTCAATGAATAAGAACATTTATATTATTAAGCAGTTTATGTAACAGTCGTTTTGATGAGATGAAGATCTTTGAGGCATCACTTCTGTCATCAAAAATAAAAAAGGATAAACTACATATTAGTAGCTTGAAGATAGGTATATTAATTTTTCAGTCCATGAACTTTGTGAAATAATATTTTAGTCAAAAAGTTATATGTATTTAATAAAATAGTCCAAACAACGGTGTAAAAGGTGTAAAACTTGCCATTATTTAGTGGTGATCCCGGCATTCCCTTGCTAATTCCCTCATCCCACACACAAACCATGATGTTGCAACATTTGAATGAAGAGAGTTGGATTAGGGGCTATTATACACCTTGATATACTATGATTGGACTACTTTCTTAAATACCTGGAACTTTTGGATGAAAAAATTATTTTGTGAAGTTATGACTAAAATAATACACCATACTTAAGGATACTAATATGTAATTTATCCAACAAAAAATGGTTAGAAGGATACAAGCCCACGTTTAAAACAATATGGTCAGCATTTTTAACTATTGTAATGTCGCATTAGCCTTGTAAAGATGTGGACTCACTATAATCTATGTTACATAGACTCAAAGTACGGGAGTCAAATATAAGTACATATCGACAAGTCATACAAAGCCATTTCTAAGGTTGTTCTGTGATATATCAGCATCCAACCATCCTTACGTAACACAAATACTTTAGGGCATAATGGACAATCGAAATAACTATATAGACCAAAGAAGTATGCATTTTGAGCAGAACGTTATATATTGGTTGTTCACCAACAATAGTTTAATAACGGCCTCCAGGATGTACATATATTGTAATTTATTTACTAAGAATACATTTATAATTACATTTGTATGTTAAAATCATTAGAGATATAAAAGTAAATGATTGTATGGACACTCATTCAAATTTTAGTCAACATAAGGACTAAAAGCAACTTATGTTCCCCTAAAAAGGCCAATGCGAAAGCTGTAACCTGTTACACAAAGTCTGTGTCACCACAGCCCTTACAGCAAACGACAATTTGATTCCATGAGAGCAAGCTCTCCACAGGGTGGTAGCACCCTCTAGGGCTAAGGCTACGTACATCTTACCGTCCCCAGACCCTGCCTAAGTGGGAGCCTCTTTGAGGCACTGGATGGTAGTTATTGTTGTTGTTGAGAACAACAATAATAGTTTTAACTAAAGAAAATCTCTAATAGAAGAAGAAATTATGACTTGAGTGCATGAAAGCCACATAAATCAGTTGCAACAGTCACAGACCTGGGTAATAAAAAAGTTGAGAGCCCAAAGGCCAACTATATCAGCTTTTGCTTCTTCCAGGGCCGAGTGCAGTTCTTGCAGCTCCTGCATAAAAAATTAAGATCATAGAATGTCAATGTTTCATCAAAACGTTTTGCATGACCAAGCAACGGTGAAATGAGGTGCGAATGCTAACAAAAGTGCTAGCAAGAGTGCTAAAATGACTTTTGGTAGGAGTGACAATACCTTAGAGGACGATCAACATGATCTTAATCTTCATATATTTGCAGTAAGGATAAAGAGATTTTTAGATTTTTATATTACCACATAGTGAAGGAAATATCTTTTGCAATACGAGTATAGATATTTTAAGTTGAGTACAAGTGTTATGTGAAAGGATGTTGTAGTAATTGATTGGTTGCCCTATTGAAAGACTAAAGTTGGAATATATGTATATGTATATAGCTTCTAAAAGAGAAATACGGTATACATTTGTTCTCTGTAATGCAGGCCCTTTGCTATATTATGCTTTTTCAAAAAAAAATCCCTCCGGCTTTAATCTGTTACATCTACCAGTTTCTGGGTTACATATATGTGGTATTCGAGTTTGGAAGATTTGTGCCTTTGATGTATTGAATTATCAAAAAGAAAGAAAAATGAAGCTTATGAAACAATACCTATCCAAGTTGTTTATGATACAATATCTCAGCAAGTTGTCATATGTCCACATAAAACTAGATTAAGCAACCTTTTAAAATTAGATAATAAACGGTGAATTGTTTCAGGTTCTCTGACAAAGAGCTTTGGGCCTTCACTGATATAGTGTTGGTTGACTTGATCAAACTGCCTTATATTAGTAGTTCTTGGTATTTGGTTACTATTTGCTTTTCCTTTTATTTTTGAGGACATCCTACCCTTGATACTTCATACATCATTTTGCTCTTAATATCGTTTCTTTTTCTATCAAAAAACAAGGGGTGACTTGTATCCAGTTCAAGGGGTTATATTTGATCTGTAGCGGCAATTTATGTTTAGTTCATAATAAGGGCTTGTACGAATTAAAGTGTGCAGGGTTTAGAGTTTTATTTAATATCATAGTTCAAGTACTAAATTGGATTTTTAGGGGTTGATTTCTGTCTAGAAACATAGTTTGAAGAAGATATTTTTAGAATTAAATGGCAAGAGGCCAAATTTTTGAGATTAGAAGTGCAAGAGTCAGTTTTGTTTCTTCAGATAGTTCAGGGGGTCTTATGTTATTTTGCCAAAAAAGTTTTGCTCATGCACATAATGGAGCTAAGAAAGACAACTAACATAAGTTAAAAGCTAAACCAGCAAATGGTGAGAATTATTCACAGAGCAACAAAGGAATTTCACTTACCAACCTCACTGTAGACTCTTTACCGTTTGGGAGTATGATAGTATGGGGCCCGATCCCGTGACAGCACTCATGGCAAATTGTGTGAGTGAAAAACGATTCAAAATCAACATACTCCTTTTGCTCCTGTGTCATGCAGGCATTTGCAATGGGCAAAAGAATATGCGTGAACCTGTCAAGGAAAGGAAGATCTGAGCTTAAAAACTCTTACTAGAAAATGAATACAAAGGTAAAATAGTTGCAAGAAGCAGAAGCAAGAGTGGAGAGTGAGTAATCATAAAAATTCATAATGCTAGGAGCACGGACAAAGTGTTTATATGAAGATAAATTACATAAATATAGGAAAATTACCAAAGTTGTGTTAATTGGACCATTCAAGCACAGCATTTTAAAAAACAAAAAAAGCTAATATTAAGCTCTGGTCCAGATAACCTGAAATCTCCATAGTTAGCATTCCGTACTAGATGTAGCCTTTCCCCAGGGAAAATGCCTAATATTTACAACACTCTGGTAGTTAACGGTCGAGATACTGCTGGCCAACCAAACATGTGTCTGAGGAAGAAAGAAAAAGATGCTCTGTGGAGAAATCGTTTGATGTCTAATCAAGAAAATTGAGTTCAACATATAGAAGTTTCTTTTCAAGTGATACAACTAGCGAACAAATCATCGAATAAGGACAAATGAATCAACTTACGAAAGGTATTCTTTCCATTGAATCACATTTTTCCTTAAGTTTGAAGCGTATTTAAAATGAGAATCTAACTTTGACGGAGTTTTCGAGCATGACATGAGCATTTTTGGAACTAAGAATGGCACTAGTGAATTGCGCTGCAAAGAAAAACCGCAATAAGACAACAAAAAAGAATGCAAATTAGTGATCTTACTTCGCCTCTGAAACATTTTTAAGCATAACCATTGATGTCCCGCGATCTTTCACAATCTTCTCATCATTTGGCAAATTGAATGCAACTGTTTGGGGACCCTTAACATCCTGAAACAGTACAAAAACTTTTCAGTTGTGCTACTTTGCAGGACCATCCACAAAGCTGCATATTGTTATAAACTATCCTAAATAACTATGACCCCTAGAAATAAACAATCGCAACTAACAAAAGGAAACGATAATAAGACTCACTATATGAATGAGAACTTCAATCACTCCTAGCTAGAAATCACTCAAATCCTCGTGTTATTAAATATTGCACTTTATGTAGTAATTCTCAGCAATCACAGTTACTTATATTCACTGTTATGTATAGTAAATCTGACAATAGCTACGTTAACACAGAAGTAGATACACTATGCTCAAGAGTAAAGAGAACCAAGAAAAGAGTGCACAGAATGCGGATTGGATCAATAAGTCAAACAAAGTGAAGGTCTACAAATTAGAACTAGGCATAGGCCAAAAGGTTTAGGCTTGTAAATTTACTGATCAAGAATGATAACCAAGCAAAGAAATTGCCAGGCATTTTAGTACACAGCTTGTTCCTGGCCAGTCAAATAGTTTTTAGTCTCATAGTCCTAGCCTCATAGCAGCAATTATTAACCATAATATCATCACTTTACTAGGTAATATTTGAAGGTGAATAGCAAACAGAAGCCATATATGAGAGATATAATCATGGAATCAAAACAAACATAATGGCCATTACTTAACGATTTTAAGCTTAGCCGTTATGTGATGGGCGATTACACAAACTACACTTATTAAGCGTCTATCCAATGCATACATATTGTATTTCATTTATTAAGATAGTTGCAGTTGTATTTATACATCAAAACTATCAAAAACGTAATAAAATGTAATGATAGTAAAAGGGGGAAGGCTGCGTATATCTACCCTCCCCAGACCCTGCTATTGCGGGAGCCCTTACGTTCATATAAAAGAAACAATATAATAGTTTACCCGTTACATAACACTCAATAACCTGCTACTCCAACATGGCAACCGTGACCGAACACATGAGAGAGAGAGTGCTTTAGCAGTAATTTCCAGGAACTAAAGATGGTACTGAAAATATGTCCTATATTTAAAGGCTTTGTAATGATCAAAAAATACAACTATGGTATCACCACTGAAAAGCAGAATAATGCATGACCACATCTCCCACCGCTCTAAAAAAGCAGGATGAAATTATAGTCACTTAATAGATGTGGTAGCCACTAGCCAGTGATCTGTAAACATTAGGATGCATGTCCCATCAACATCAGCCTAACCTACCCCGGCATTGTAAACAAGCTGGATGACACGAATAGGGGCTGAAATCACATCTTTAGATTTGTACACGTCCTCCATTGGAAGATTCAGCTCCAAAATCTTAAAAAGAAAAAAAACAATATTAGAAACACGCAAAAGATAACGAGTCTGGGAAGAGTGTTTCTAGGATTTTGATACTCAACGAAATTGAAATAATATATGGTCGCATTAATTAGTACCAACAAGTGATCGCCAAATAGTTTAACTTTAGCAGTGGCATTGTCATCTCTAACTCCAATGAATGTTTCAAATGTAGCCTGCAGAAAGAAAAGAATGTCTTTAGCTCCATGAAAAATAAGAACATAGTGCTCTCACAAAGTAAAGCACTCACTCTTCTCTTCCGGGGCAAGTGCAAATGAATTAACTGACATAAATCATGCAAACATCCGAAGTGAACGTAGAGTTATTACAATATCTCCGAGACATTTTATGGCAGAAACAGGTACAACTGCCACATTTATGGGATACTTGCAGATATCACAAAACCAACAAATAAAAAAGAAAAAAGAAGCTGCGACGTATTTACAGCAGGTAAGATGAAAGTAGACATTAGGCATACCTTCAGTGTCCACCCCAGCCCCAAGGGGGGCAAAAAAAAAAAAAAAAAAAGAAAGCAAGCATAAATGCTGAGCACTGTATGCAAATGTATGCATTGTGCACCCACTTTGCATTCTAATATAACAATTCGGAAAAAAAGAAAAAGAAAACACTGAGTTCAGGCCTTAGACATGCATCGGTCTTCAGCATGAAATCAAATCGCAGTCCTTCACAACACTGTGGAAGCGAGATGTTGCAAACATTATGCATCGGGTGGGTCAGGACAGTTGTATTTGGTTTTTAAGAGAATATAAGTTGCTTTCAAACTTTATCTTTGCAAAATGGTGGTGGTTGCATCGTGAAAGCAAGATGTTGCAAACATTATGTGACAGGTTATGGAGATTGGCATCTGGCTTATTAGGCAGAATATAAGTTGTTTTAAACCTTAAGTTTGCAAACTTTGTGATGAATAATCCATAACATTAATTTTTGCACCTCTTTGATAGGTTTCACATATCAACATACAATATATATTTATTATGAAAGCCAATATTACGCAAGAACCAATCCCGTGCTCAAAATCAATTACATAACAATAACTCGAGTTGGATCATTTTCTAGTGCAGGAAGTGGTAGATGATCAAGCAACATTTTGCCATGCTTGCACATGTAACATATGCTAAGAGTTGCTGAGGACTGTAGTTTTTTTCTGGCTCCCTCTGTCAGTTATTCTACCCAAGGAAACTTCAAAAAGAAAGAAACTAAAAGAGGTGCAGAGAAGAGTTGAGATCTACTGGACTCTACTATACTTGAAAAAAGTGGGGGAAAAGAATAATGGTCTATATTTGTTTGCGTAGTCTTTCGCCTACACTGCACCTAAAGTAGATTACACATTATGAGATAGAAATGTGCATCAAGCATCAATAACAACAGTTGACACTGACAGAAAAAGCATACATATTGAATCTCACATAGGTAGAATAAATGTGTAGCATCACAGGGATATGAAGAACAGCCATATACTATTTCTGGATCTGAAGAACGGCCATACACTATTTCTGGATCTGAAGAACGGCCATATACTATTTCTGGGGGTTGTTCATGAATCTTTGCCTGATTTGATGATTGATGCCAAAAAGAAGGTCTATCCTTGTGTTATCAGAACTAGAAATATCCTCATAGAAGGAAAATGGCATTTAGACCAATGTTCATATCCAGAGAGTCTCACTCATAGCAAGAAGCCTATAATCCCATTTAGCTAGAAGTCACAAAAAGTTGCAAACATATTACATTTTTTTTTTTTTTTGGTAAGTTGCAAACATATTACATAGAACAGAACAATGGAGAAGTGTGACTAAATTTAAAGTAACAATCATGAGACAGAGGTCTCTACAATATTCAACCTTGTATCCAAAAAGCGCATCTTCATAAGTCTCATATGGGCCAATAGTAACATCCAACTTAGAGTCCTACAGGATAACAAAAACAGAAAAGAGGGTTAGAAATATTTTGACTCAAGTAATTGCATTACGAAAACTGACCAGTGAAGCACAACATGTGAATGGATTATATAAAACAATACATATCATACAACAGGCATGAAGCTTAGATTTAAACATTTTTTTGATGAGTTTAAATTAAACACAAGCAGACATGCAAGCCAGCACTATGATCATATCCTTTGGACCTGACAAGATAGTCATTTAAACTAGCCCATCATTAGAAGATAGGAAAGCATACGGCCAGCAATCTTGTTTGTCAAAGGCTCATAATGAGGTCAAAATACTCAGTGAAAGAACTAAAGCAAAGTAGTACAGAGAACTAAAAGAAAGTAATAACAGCTAACAACTACCATGGAAATAAATAACATTCCATGGTCGCATAAAAGTCGCAATCACGATACTGCAGACATTACATGGACATTACGTAATTGGGCACAGTGATTGTGTTAGGTTTTCAACAGAATATAAGTTACTTTAAGCCTTACGCTTGCAAAAATTTAAACTAAAACCTTAGAATCATAAATTTCTATAGGCAGGCCAAAAAAGAGCTAAATGGAGACAATTAGACATAAACTCACCCACCTAAACCAAAATAAAGAGACGGTCCTAGATAGAACTGAGTGAAGAGTTAGAATAGGTATAGCTGACATTGTGGATTAGGATAAAGGACACATAGCGCTCTTAGGCTTACATGTTAGCTATTATTTCTATTATTGCTTTTGGCTTGTTGCCTGCGTGTTTTATGGTCGCTCTATCGTTGCTTGGTTGTATTGTTTGCTTTGTGCCCTACTGCTTACTGTTTTGATGTGCTCCTGATGCTTTCTTGATGCGTTTGCCTTTTAGGGTTGGGGGCCCTTGGACACAGTCTTCCTTTAGGGTTGCACTCTGAAGGGGTAAGGCTGCATATCTAAACCCCCCTTGGGGGCCCCGCCCCGCCCCGCCTCCCGGGGTACCTTGCCCTAGCGGGAGCCCTTGTAGCACAAGGATTGTTGTTGTAGTATACCTGTGATAGTTTTATCATAGATATGATATGAGTTATATGCAGTCAGTAAATACACTATCTATATATATTATGGAAGTCGTTACAGACAAAAAATTATATAACTAGGCATTATATTGTGTAACATTTTGTTATTTGATTCCATAGAAAATGCTACCTTTCATGCCGCAGCATTCATTATTCAATCATAGTAGGCTAGAAATTGGATTTATTGTTGCCTTTCCCTTTTTTATTTCAGGCTACTGCTAATAGCCTAATCCACAAAAAGTTGACACAGGACGCATCAGAAACTAGACAAGTATATAACAGGGGACTAGGGGGAATATTGACCAACTCCATCCAGGCTATGTCTGAATCATAATAATTATTTGAAAGGAAGGCATCGGCTTTGCTGTGCAGCAACCTCTTCAAGCTGCCAAAAAAAAAAAAAAAAAAAAAAACACTCTATTAGAAGATGCAAAAATGACAGATTATTAAGTAAATTTTGGGGTTATTAACAGTAATGATCCTTGTACTTCATCTACTGTGTCAACTTAATCCTTATACTCTTAATTGTGTCAATTTAATCCCTATAGAATTCAAATTGTGTCAATTTGGTCCAATGGTCAAATCAAAGTTAAGTTAATGATGTAATTTTTAAAGGCATAAATCATGTTAGATGCAAGTAATCCAATACAAACCTACCAATTGACTTAATTTAAACCAACCCGAGACAGGACCATCAAAATTCTCATCACCAACTTAAAATAAATTTTACTCAATGACTAAATTGACAAAATTTAACTTGTATAGGGACTAACTTAACACAATTAAAAATACAAAGACTAAACTAACTCAGTAGACAAAGTATAGAGACCTTGTATAGGGACTAACTTAACACAATTAAAAATACAAAGACTAAACTAACTCAGTAGACAAAGTCTAGAGACCTTTGATATAAATAATCTTAAATTTTAATAGTTGAAACCAAAGACCGTAGACAGATTGGATATCTCACCTGGGTATGCTGGTCAGCTCCCCTGCTTTATGCAGCAATTCAGCAGCTTTCACAAGGGAAGAATTGTACTCTTGAGAGTATGGAACACAATAAAGGTCATGTGCAGACCCTATTGTATGATCAAGAACAACTTCAAGCGTTTTGGAGACAGAGGCATCATCCTCACTGCGTCTTTTGATGACATGAAAAAATCCTGTTGCCTCCTGCTTTTGTTCCTCATTCAAACTGTTCTTCCACAATTCAAACTCCTGGTATAAAATGAAAGTAGAAAAATAGCGGGTCAAACGTCAGCTTTATAAGAAGATCAGCTTTTCAAAAGCTCGAAGAACATAACAAATGTCCCCAACAATTTCCTACCGCCAGCAAGAAAGACAGGAAATGCTACCTTCTTGTCCATATCTGGTGGATAGAAATTCGCACCAGCTGGTTTCAGCAAAGGAAAAGCAGCCCTATACTCTAGACCTTTCCACCCTGATACTGGTTTTGTGGCACCGGGAAGCAACTTCAATGCGGAATCTGCTGTTGTCAAGAATGCCTTATTTTCATCTAGGCAGGACCTATGAGTCACCAGATAATACTTCATATATATAAAGATTACACAGAAAATTAGATGCACCATTCTCCATGGAATCAATAAGAGTTACGTAATTGATAACAGCGGTACATAATAGAGTTTGATCTAGTCATTGTGTTACACCATTATATGAACATAACCTTCTAACAACCTCCATGATATTGTACATTATATAATATTTTATTATTTGAACGTAAGATCAAAAATTTTGTTATTTGACAGGACTTCCTTAAGGATTCAACGCGGATTCACAGTGTAATATTATGTTACAGCATAAACTCAAGTCTGCAATATTTAAATTGTAGCCAGAATTAGGACATCAACGTCACTGTTGAGGTACTTGCATGCTGCTCAAGACATACTCATTTTCTTGACGATTTTTTGTCAACTCTTGTGTATTCTTTACTATACTAGAAGTATTGTAGCCATACTAATGATACCAACCCCCCCCCCCGGTCCCTCCAGAAAAAAGAAAGAAAATAGAGGACAAACACATTCAAATAGCAAATAGTAAGCAATAAGGAAAAGATACAATTATTTGCATAAATGCAGACTAATTCCACTATCTCAAGAGAACTCACCACGGACTCTTATTAATCTTAAAGTATGTCCATTTCAACTTGTTCAAATCAGAAGTTTCCGCATGCTCCTTTAACCAATCTCTCAGCACTGGATTGCTGATCCAAACCTAAGTTCACAAATATACATGTCAGAGTTTACCAATCATTAGAATTAAAATGTCCAGAACTCCTAAAGTTGTCAAATTTCCTTACAAAGATTCAAGTAAATTTGAGAACAAAACCTCAGGAAACTACCATCAAGATTCAGCAATGAGTATAACTGTTTAGAGCAGAAAAAATTCACATCTAATTTCAGAAAAATTCAAGATAAATTAACGAAGGGAGAAAACAAAGTTTCAGTGGTGCTCTCCATGGACGTATCTGGACACAGAAACATCCCAAAACACAGGTGTATCAACGAATTCATAGGAGATGGACAGAACCTGCTCGTGAAATACGTCGTCAATGATTGTTGCGGCTTTAATTAGTAACTCAAGCGCTTGCTTATCAGTGTCAGTGAGCCCCGTCAGCTGCATCACGAACATTTCAGTAAGGAGCTAAACTCTGTAAGGATATTGTACATTAAAAGACAAATATAATTTGAAAATACTAGTTGAAGCTAGCTCACAAAGTTCAGACTCTTTCTTTTCCAGCTATCTTTTGTAAAGTCATTTTTCCCAAATTGCAGAGTAGTCAAAACAGTAAATCAGTTAAGCATGTGCCATTTTTGGTTAAAAATACCTAGCAGGACAAGCTGCCAGATGATAAAGTAAATTGTGAACGCATAAGTAGAAGCATAACACACAACTCAGATGAATATCCAATAGGGAACATAGCAATCATCCAATATACAGTTATGCTTCATGATCTTAGTCCAGGTATCTAGAAGAAAGAACAACTAATATAAAGGCTAACAGTCTAAAATCTTTATATTTTGCTCCAATTCAACAGCTTTTCTTTTGTTCCTTTATCCTTTGACTGTCTTAAGGAAAGAAAGAACAAACAATTATAAGATGAGATATCAAATGGAAGCACAATACCTCTGCAGTTAGAGACACTGAAGCATAACGACTTAATTGTTTTTGAATAGTTAAGCTCCTCTCTTCTTCTCTTTCCCTGTACCTTCAATATGAAAAGAAAGTAAATTTATAATTCAAAAAGCAATCGTTTGTGTAAAGTAAGCTATATTATTGTATAACGCATAAGCCAGACATAAAATGCCAAATGATATAATTTTATTAGCATAACACAAAGTCTTGGGCCATGTTTAATGTACAAACTATAACTCCTCCGTGTACAAGCAAAAACAACAACAACAAACCCAGTGCCACAAGGGCTTCCGCATAAGCAGGGTCTTGGGGGTAGATGTACGCAGCCTTCCCCCTTCCGGGAGCTACCCTGAAGGAAGGCTGTTTCCGAGGACCCCCAACCTGATGCGCTAGTCTGCAGCATCGAAGCATGGCAGCCTGGCAACAAGAGAGCAATAAGCATATGAGTCGGGCAAAGCAGAAGGCGGGCATTACGAGCAAACTCAATGCAAACAAGCTAGGCAAATAATAGGTAGAGAAATATCAGTTCCAGTTTGTAAATAAGCCGATATGCAGATAGCGAATCAGGAGATCAAATATGCACATCCATGCACCAAACCTCAATGTACAAGCATTACATCTAAAATACTTCTGTGAGGTCTAATTAAGGGTAGTCAGAAAACATAGAGATAACATATACAAAGAGACAATAAAGTGGAGAGAACTAGGGGAGGACTAAAATGGGCACGTGCAAGATAAAAAAACAGGCAAGAATCAAGGAATTTGAGACAATTAAGGAATAAATAAGGACACAAAGAATAAAGACAACGGACAAAGGAACAAAACTACGACACTGTTGTTTAAAATTCGCAAGTCAATGCAAAACTATACACAACAGACAGCTCTCCTTGTCCTTTTAATTTTATGAATAAGGATCCCGGCTTAACCAGGTTGCGCATGAAATGGGCTTCAATGGCCAAAGAAACAATAAACAACTAATGGATTATTCGAGCTTATTAAGGCTTTAATTAGCCCACTCTTCTGCATTCTCTCAGTTGTTATGGTTTCGCACCCGTGGTGGCAGGGTTGCAAAACAGGGTGTCATGAATACAACACCATAGCAGGATAGCTGTCAAATGTAACTAGGCTAGTCTGCATTATGTAATGGCCATCTTCATTCTGTGCTCAGTGGCTTTCCTCCACACCACATTTCATAATACAAAATCGTTTCAAAAAGGTAAGTCTAATGCTTTCCATTTTGTACATTAGGTTCGTACAAAAATTGTTATTCCTCTTGTTGCAATATCGGTGAGTGACTTCTGAATCACATGAATTAAGGGGAGAAAGCTACGTTTTAGTGCACATTCAAAATTACCTTTCAATATTATCAGGGTTTTCCTCGCTAATGGAATTTGTATCAATGCAGCAACTTAGAATAATTAATAGTCAGTGTAGGGAAAAAAATCCGCAAAAAGAATACTTTATTAGGGACTTCACAACAACTAATACCTTCTCAGATATCAATTGTTAGGATCACCCATGAATCACTAGACCATAAATCGAAATAGCAAACATAAATAAAGAGATTAGGAGAGTAATTTAGACACATGAATTTATATGGTTCAGCTGAAGCCTACGTCCACGGAGGGGAGCAACATAATTTCACGCAAGGAATAGAGGTATTACAATAGAGTCTTATCATTCACACTCTATCTCCCATTGTTTACTCTAAATTTTTACTCTTTCTTTTTATCCCTACCAAAACTATGGCACAAGAAGTCCTATTTATAGGCCTCTAAATTCATAACCCTCGGGAGCCCAAGGGTCACCATCATTGGCCACCAATAAATTCTTTCATGAATATGCGGTTTTGGGATACTATCGGTCTCCAACCTTCGCAATCTCCCACTTGGAGACTAATGAGGATCACAAAAAGCATTTCTACACTAGTCCTCCATGCTTTCCCCTCACACACAATTAACATGTGCCCACTCTGATTCTAATTTTCTAACTCGATCCAATTTGCACTTCATAACCTGTCACCCCAAACCCGTTGACAACCCGGACCCTAAGAAAATAAACTTGAGCTCCAGGATAGAGTACTAGCTCCGAGAGAGAAAACACCAGGTTTTATAACACAACCTTGACTCAAGACCCAAAAAATTAAACCCTAATTTCAAAAAAGTAAAGTTGCCGTTGACATTCATTTCTCTCTCCACTGTCCATTTCTCTTCTCTGTACTCTTCATCTCCACTTTCTCTCTCTTCGACTCTCTCTCCCCTCCCGCCTCTTCCTCTTTCCAGCACAGGCACCGACTTCGGCACCACCATTGTCGAAACCTCGCCGTTGTCACTTCGGATCTTGTCGTCGATGCTGCACACCACCAACGCTGCTTACCAGCCTTCTTCCACCGAGAACCACGTGACCCTTAGATACCTCACACAGACAACCGTTGCCGCCGCCGCCGCCGCCGCCATCGAGAACCACCTTGGCACCACCATGAACGACAACCGTTTCACCAGTCTTCAAACCGTTGTCATCATCACCTTTCACCATCGACCTTGCAGCCACCGCCGACGTCAACAGGCTTTAAGGTCAATTCTCGACCCACCAACACCACCATCGGACTTGGCCGGCCACCCGAGATGCGAAATTCCATCACGCTCGAAGCCCCACGCCAACCACCACCGTCAATCTCTTTGACTACGAGGATGTTGACACCAAGGTCAGATTTTCAACAATGCCACGAGCCCATAACCACCAGATCTAACCAGATTTGAACACTGTAGGATCTCCTATCGACTTTCGTGCCAGATTTTCCTGTTGAACCACGACCTACCAACACCACGAACGAAGTTTTACTATGAAAACCACTAGATCTCCCCAAGCCACCACCGGCGTGCACTCCACCACCATGACCTGCCCTGTCCTGCCCTTTAGTTTTCCGACCCTGATTCACATAGTCACGTAGATCTGGCCACAATCTATCACCCAGGTACAAAATTCTAGTCTCTTCCTCCATTCACCACCACGCGTGTTCATGCCCCGCCACAAGCATCACAAGCACCGTCACACGCCACCAGGTGTCTCCCACGCGCCACCACACGCATCTCCACATGCCACCATGCCTTCTCACGCGCCACCATGCGCGCCCACGCGTTGTTTTTTTTTTTTATGTTTTCTTCGCCGGAACAGTACCACCGGCCACCGGTTCACTCCTCCCACTCTCACAACTAATTCTCCGATTTAGGTTCCACCTGGGGGCTCTGAAACCAATTGTTAGAAACTGCACAACAATTAATACCTTCTAGGATATTAGTTGTTAGGATCACCCACAAATCATCGAACCATAAATCGACATAGCAAACATAAATAAAGGGATTAGGGGAATAATTTAGACACTGGAATTTACGTGGTTTAGCAAATCCTACGTCCACGGAGGGGGAGCAACATAAATTCACTATAGGAATAGAAGTGTTACAACAGAGTCTTATCACCCACACTCTACCTCCCACTGTTTGCTCTATATTTTACTCCTTTTGTCCCCCTACCAAAACCATGGCACAAAAGGTCCTATTTATAGGTCTCTGCATTCATAGCTCCCATGAGCCCAAGAGTCACCATCGTTGGGCACCAATAAATCCTATCATGAATAAGCGGTTTTGGGATACCATCAGTCTCCAACCTTAACATACTTGGTCGGAAAGCAAAACCAATAGAATCACTTAATAGTACACAACATTGTAACAATCAAAGTAGACCATTTTAAGGATTTCCCCCAATCCATAAAACAAAAGGAACTACATTTTTTCATCAATAGAAAAAAAAAATAGAGTATACTTTGATGCAACTGGTAAAAGTTGCCCCACTGTTGCATGAAGATCACAAGTTCAAGTCTTAGGTAAAACCACTATAGAAGTGACCCACTTTCATGGGAGACTTAAGCACTCAATTGTCCCCCCTTTTGTTTTTTTTTATTTTATTGAACACTCAAAGAAAAAGAAGCTACTTGCATTCTCCCCCCCCCCCCCCCCCCCCCCCCCCAACCCCCGGGGCTCTTTTCCCCCCTTCTCTAGAGGCAGAGAGCATAGGCAACTAGTTGTCAATTGTAACCAACATACCTTCTTCCAATTATGTCAAATAGTTGGCCATACTGTCCGTTTATATCATAAGGGACATATGCGGGATCTTCCTTTGTCAATAGGCTTTTGTATTCCTCACAAGAAATATACTTGACAGCTGATACTTCTGTTTCCTAGAAAAAGTTGAGAGTGGATTATACTACATTGTACAATATCAATCCAGTTGATAAAATTTTCAGAATATTAAGTGGTGAAACTAAAATCATGGAAGGCTCGTGGATCTATAGCATAGCTTTCAAAAGTGACAATGGTTAACGCGCACAAATTTCGTAGCCATTTCAGTGGTTATCATTCATTGTGCATACCTCCTTTAACTATTTATAGGCCAATTACATGATCAAGAGTGATACGCGTGCCACTCAACTATTTAAGGTTTCACATTTGAGCAGCACAGCAAGGGAAGAATTAAGGGATATATCACCAACACTACCATCATTTCCAGCATAAGACAAATATCAAAATGTAAGGCTATGTTTAGTTCAATGGAAAACATTTTCCGTACAAATATTTTTCCTTTAAAAATATTTTCTATTAAAATATTTTTTTCTTACAAATTTTTGTCTTTTTAGCTAAAATAATTTTTTTTATTCTATAAATTTATAAAAGTTCACAGTTTGCTAAGTTGATTTTGAAGTGAAACATATAATATAAGAATACATTAGAAAACATTTTTCCCTCTGTAAGGGAAAATGTTTTCCCCTTGCACTAAGGGGACGTCAAGCTCCATGAAGGAAAATATGTTCCATATTTGTAGCTGTTGCTATGAAGTTATGCAAAGAAACAATTGAATTGAGACCAATATTTTTCGTTAAAACAAATGGAGCCTAAAAGTTAGGAAAGTGGAATTTCATGAACAATAAATGTTAACTCTTACCTGAAGAGTAAACGCCTCCAAAGGGATTGGTGCTAGAGTTGTCACTAAGTATACATCATTATATTCATTATTGATGTACCTCCCATCATTTATAACACTGCATTGAAAATGTGGACAAACAACAATTAACAATGGGTGCAACAAAATTCGAAAGTTATATTAAATGCTGAGGAAACTGCAGAACTTTAATCTGATGCCCATGTGGTCGCATTTTTCTTGCATGACAGAAAGGAAAAACATGAAATTAATTGGATTTGAAGGAGTCAAGGTATGGTATGAAACGTACAATATTCTAGATTACAAGTAACAAACAGAAGCCTAGTGGCCTTATCAATTCCTTTCATCATACAAGTGAATGCCTTAGATGCGGACTTGCCGAGGACATGAAACATGCACATAGACAGACAACTAATAATTAAATCTAAAGACAACATTTAAACAAAAAAAACACAAATTTCATCTCTCAGAAACAATATGATGTTACTTGATCTCTCAAACAATTTGATGTTGTCTCTTCCCAAAGAATAGAAATTAACAAGAAAAGAAGAGGCAAGAGCTCAACTACAGCTTGGTAAGAACAACAATAATAGCACAGTGCCAATGATCTTGACCCTTTTTTTGCATCCAAGACCCACGAACTAATGTTCTACCGTAGTAAGTCAGATTATTCACAGTTTAAAGTCAAAAAGAACAACTTTTTTCAAGTGATAGAATGAAAGGTCATGATAATGCAAAAGAAAGCAGGAGGAGGTTAGATATACAAACCACTCTTGTAGGAAAACAAATAGCAACTCGAACGCATCCTTTGGAAGCATCAGGCCTAGCTCTTCATGAAGTTCTCTCCTGGATAAAAGCATTACAATTTTACATGAAATCTGAAGTAACATTTTTTCCATTATTGAAATATGAAATAACACAATAGCCTAAAAACTCGCAAAGCCAGAAACAGGAAACATTAATTTTAATTTTCTTTGACAAATAAAGGAATGAAAGAGTTATAGAAGTGCACGAACTAAATAGGTTGAGTGTCATAAGTATATGCACTGATTTCACGCCATATGCTTGCAATTTGACCATAGCCATTTTTATGCCACTTAGTCAGCCCAAGCATATGTTTGTGCATTTATACTGACAACATACATATCCCCACTTTGTCGCAGCTCACTTCAGGATCACCATTTGCCAATCAACAAGTGTACTAATAGTATATACACACAATCATCTTAAATTGAAAGCTTTCTGTTCAGTGTTATACACATGATCTTCTTAAATTCAAAGCATTCCGTTCAGTATTCTTCTGCCTTCCCGAGCAACCTCAAGGATTATAAATACAAGAATACTAATTCAAAAAAAATCAGCAACATCATTTTGCAGAAATGTTTTACAATATCAGAAGGGTTATATTCCAATTACTGACTGCTACAATGAGTTAATCCACTTAACTACACAATCGTGTCATCACTTAAAGCAATTTGGAATCCCACTGGATTTCCACCAGAATTCCTCATGTAGTCAAGTATTTGCTGAAACCCAACACAAGTTTATCATAAACCTACCATTCCTCTCCCCACCCAGCACAAGTTCATTGCAAATCTACGTTCCCCTCCCACTCATACCCCCCTTACCGACAATCGACCAAATAAATACATCCAAAAATCCAAACCTTGCTAATAGATGCACTCGGGCCAGGATGACTGAAACTTCCTTTTTTTAATGGGGTACCCGGCTAACGTGCACCTCTACTAATCCATGAGTTGCATGCACTGCCCTATCAAAAGTTTCCCTATGTGCAATAGGATAAGTTAGGGCCCAAAGACCCATGGGTGGCCCCCAGGAATTGTTGAGCAATTTTCCAATAGTAATAAGGCAATA
Organism: Simmondsia chinensis; assembly: GCA_018398585.1. NCBI lineage: Eukaryota > Viridiplantae > Streptophyta > Magnoliopsida > Caryophyllales > Simmondsiaceae > Simmondsia > Simmondsia chinensis. The sequence goes on from JAGTTD010000011.1 coordinate 7,550,541, forward strand.
TGATTACCCGGCTGTTACCAGAGATGAGTCACCAGCAGATATGTGTCCTGCACTGGAGATATCCCACATGCCTGGCCATGAATCTTTGCAGTCTGCCCGCTTCTGAAGCAGGAGTTCATGCGTACTTTCAGAATAAATCCACACATGAACAGCTCGATGGTAGTCCCCATCTCTATGTATGTCTTTCCTATACAAGAAGCAGATTCTTTAGCCCTGACTAGAGGCAACGTCCATGCACAGAAATAAAGCCATGTTTTCTAGAAAAGGTGATTCTCCCTTGGAAAACTAGCAAACCGTCAGTACCACAACAAAGGCTTTGTAAGAATGCATTGTCACCTTGATCACATTTAATAGAAGGATAAGAACTTTGACAGATTCTAGTGATGTCATAGCTCCAGTGGTGATTAACTCCCACCAAATTGATTACATAAACTCACTCATCAACGTGTGATTAGTATGATCACAATTCACAACCCACACGAGTAACAGCAAAAAGAAAGTATTGAAGTAATAATTTTGACATGAAAAGATATTATATTGTGTGAGAAAGAATATGCAATATTTTAGAGACCAGATATCCTCAAAAATAAAAGAAAGAATACAACTGTATTCCAATGACCAGCCACCAAAGTTCCTTTTCTTTTTCTGGGTGTAAGAGAAAAATAGAGACACTACAATTATACAACTTCTTCGTACTGAAGTATGAATCCTAATGTTTCAGGCCAAAAATCTAGGATTATAACAAAAACAATAAATACAAAAATCCCTAATCGAAGAGATTCCAACATCAAAAGAAACTGCGTGAACAAGAAAGTTGTCAAAAACTGAAACCTTACCAAAATAGACAAGATACCATCGAAATCCCTCACCTATTGCTTGAAAACAAAAGGGACCTTTTAACTCTTAATTTCATCTAACGGATCCTCAACTATCAATTTTATTAGTTAGACAATTTACTTCAATTCCGTCCATTTTTCAAACTTCATCAACAGCCAAAATTATGTGAATAATACATGATGTAATGTGGATGCCTTACTTCTAAATTAATCAAATATTGTACATGTAATTATGGCTGCTGACTGTATTTTCTGTAAAAGATTATTGCTAAAGCACTAATAACTAGGTTCAAGCCCCTTATGAGTAAATTATTCAGTTAGGGTGCATTTGTCCCGGGTGGGCCATTAAGGATAATATCTTGGTGGTTCATGAGATTATAATTGGATTTAAGGATAAACAAGGGAAGATGGATTGGGCTGCCCTTAAGCTAGATATGGAAAAGGCCTACGATAGAGTTGAATGGCCTTTCCTTGAGAGTGTTTTGAAGAGGTTTGGATTTCACCCTAAATGGATTGGTTGGATCATGGAATGTGTTATGACAATGTCTTTCTCTATCTTGGTAGATGACTCCCCAAAAGGATGGTTCGCTCCTACTAGAGGCCCGAAACAAGGGGATCCTCTATCCCCCTATTTGTTTAATATCCCTTGTCTTTTTTTTTTTTTGTTTTTTTTTTTTTTTTTTTTTGTGTAGACGATTGTATCTTGTTCTGTGATACCGGGATAGAAGCTATAGCAAGGCTTCAGAGTATTGTCCATCAGTACTATGAAGACTCTAGTCAGCTAATCAATAAGGAAAAATTAGTGGTTGTTTTTTCAGCTAATATGGAAGGACACCTTCTACAAAGAATTACTAACCATCTCGGCATTCCGATTGCCCAGAATCTCGGAAATATCTAGGTCGTACCATTAGTCCTAGCAGGTTTACCTTTGGGGTGGCAAATGGAATTGCTGATAAAATAGCAGGTAGAATTGCTAGTTGGAAAGCAGGGCTTTTGTTTAAGGTAGGAAGAGTTATTCTGATTCAATCTGCCATTAAAACGATGCTTAGCCATAGCATGCAATGTTTTAGGCTTCCTGTTAAAACTTGTAAAAAAAGGTAATAGTCTCTGCAGACAGATTTTCTGGAAAACTAAGGACAAAGAAGGCACGAATTTGGTTGCCTGGGCCAAAATCTACACACCTAAAGGTGCTGAAGGTTTGGGTCCTGGGAAGCTTGAAGCTATTAATATGGCCTTCCTTTGTAAATTGGGCTGGAAAATCCTAAGGAGGATGAAAATTTGTGGGATAGGGTTGTTATTCCCTGGCCTGGAAAGTAATTTTGGCAGCCAGATCGCCTTTAGCAAAAGGCCTGAAATGGAAAATTGGTAACGGAATGCGTGTCAAATTCTAGTTAGATTTAGGGATGGCAATAGAGCCTGAATCCATTGGATATCTACCCAACCCGATCTATTTAATGATAGATTTGGATGTGAAAAATGGACTTTAAATGAATTTGGATTTGGATGTTGATAAATAGGTTTTGGGTCGGTTGGATTTGGATGCCATCAAATCCAACCCAGACCCGACCCGAAATTATATTTAGTAAAGGGTTATTGGTTAAGAGTTTTTTAAATGATTGTCTAATATTATATTACTATAATTATACATACTAATGCAAAAAAAGAAAAGATGTAATAATTAATCCAAATATTAATTTTTAAAGTACAATTATTATTATTACTATTACTACCTAGCCCACAATCTTAACTGGAATGAGAGGAATGCCTGGAAATTTAAGTGGATTTGGGGTTTGGATGTTCACCCCCGAAGGTTAAAATCTTTCTCTGACAAGCTCTAAATGACTTCCTGGCCATGGGGCTAATCTCCATAAAGGAATCCCTGAGTTGTCCAGCTCTTGTATCTGGTGTGGATCAAATTATGAAGATGACTCTCACATTCTACTCTTGTGCCCATGAGCGGTAGATATTTGGAACAGAACTCGCTCGCTCCGATGATGGCCCTATGTTCCCAGAGGTCCCTCCCTTGCAAAGGAGTTAAGAAGATATAGGAAGAGTAAACATCTCCCAAGGCAAATTAATTTATGTTGACATATCTTGAAGGATAGAAACTCTGGTACTTTCAGGGGAGTCAAGGCAGGCCATGTCAGACCGGTTATCCTTGCGAAACAAATGTCCTATGATTGGATGTATTGTAATAAATTAGAGGATGGGGATAAAGGGATGCCCTTGGTAGTGTGTGAAGTAGACATAGTCCTAGATGGGTTGCATGGTCCCCTCCCAGACAGGGATGCATAAAAATTAACTTTGACGGCTCGGGGCGTAGGAATTTGGCAGCAGCTGGTTCTATAGCTTGTGATGAGGAAGGAGGCATTCTTTTCACAAGCTCCAGAATCTCGGCCAAGCCCCGGTAATTGTAGCAGAAGCAATCAAAGCCAAAGATGGTCTTTTTGAAGCTGTTAATAGAAGTGCCCGAAAAATCATTCGTGAAGGTGACAATGAGATTATTATCAAAGCCCTTGATGGATCATACTTAACCCCAGTGGACATCTTGTCTATTATGAAGGACATTCAATCCATAAATGTGTCTGTAGATCATATTTCTTTTTCCCACATGTTTATGGAAGCTAACCAATAGGCAGATTGGCTAGATAATGCAAGTCATGAGAGTACGGGGATCTATATTTGAGACCATGCTTCCTCCAGTACTCTCCTTTCTATTGTAAGAGCTGATGCCCTAGGATTCCCTCTCTTAAGAGGGCGTCCTTGAGGTCATGTAGCTCAAATTTTACCTCTGTAAAAAAAAAAAAAAAAAATAATAATAATAATAATATGGCTCCTGACTAGTACATCTGATATGTGCCAAAACAACATTAGTAGTGTTGTATATTTACTATTAAATAATTACATATTACCCACATAAAAATGACACTGCCTCTTAGCCAAAAAAAGGCGGAGTTCAGGTCCTACTCCAAAAATGACTAGGTTTATATTTGGGATGGAATTATAACATGAGTTAATTTATACAGCCTCAAAGGTAAAAGGTGTGCTTGATCGAATAGAAAATTGATGGATTATTTTAATTCAAGCAAAAATACAAGATTTTCATAGTATTTACCCCAACAAAATACCAACCCGAAATTTCAACCAAATCCAATTGAGATTAGGGGTGTAAATGATCCGAGCCGCTCGCGAGTAGCTTGTGAGTAGATCGAATAAAACTCGACTCGAACTCGAGTTAACCGAGTTCGAGTTCGAGCTCGAGTATCAAAAGATACTCGATTTATAAACGACTACGAGTCGAGTAGTGAACTACTCGGCTCGATACTCAACTCAATACTCGAATAAATACTCGACTCAATACTCGATTAAATACTCGACTAGATACTCGACTCATATAAAGTAGTTCTTGTATATTATTTTTTGATAGTTGACCCATTTTGGGATTTTATTGAGAAATTCTTGTATATTATTTTCTTTTGAAATGGATAGCTTGTGATATTAATAGTAGAATGAAAGAAGGAAGATTGAATTCCTTGTAAAAGATGACATGTTACATTTGTGGTGGAGTGAAAGTACTCGTATTTGGTTTGCTTGTATTTTTTTAAACTTAGGTTTTGATGCGTATTTTCTATTAATATATCGGTGATTTATGGTTGTATATGTCAAAATATAGTATAGGTAAGTATTAATAATGTTCGAGTGTATGGAATAATATTATAATTTGAGAATATTCCTATGCAAAATAAACGACTATTCGAGTCAAGTCGAGTACTCGAATAGTTAATCGAGTTCGAGTTCGAGCAAAATTTACTACTCGAATCGAGTTCGAGTACGAGTTCGAGTACCCGAGTAGTTAATCGAGTTCAAGTTCGAGTACTGAGATACTCGGCTCAGCTCGACTCGGCTCGATTACACCCCTTGAGACTGGTGCCCCAAGTACAAAAGTCTCCGCATCATTCGTATTTTTCATAGACCACACTACAACACTAACGAAAAAATTGACCTAGGAGATGGAGAAAGGGTAGGGTTTACCTGGGCTTGCGAACGCCAGTCTTCTCGCCGGTTTTCATAAGAACATCTATGTATTCTTCTTCGCATATCCCAGCCATGACCGTTGTGGCAGCCTGCATTTCCAACGCTAAAGATGCCTTTTAAGGTTTAGTCCGGTTTAGTATCAAGATCCAATGAAACCATAAAATCAAATTTTGGTAATTTTCCAAACCAAACCAATCTATACTAAATTTCAAACCAGACCAAATCAAAACGTAAAAATATGGCTTGGTTCAGTTCAGATCATGGTTGTTAATATGCCATTATACAAGCATATTCAACCCAAAACAACCTGAATGGAACCAAATTCTTTCCCTTTCAACTTCATCAAAAAATCATATTATAAACAAAAATCTGAACATATTATAAGATTATGGTCAACAAACACAATTTCTCTCTTGTTCCTGTGCTCCATAGTCCATGTATAAATTTGAATTTCTTCCATGCCTCAGAATACAAACTCATACTAAATGAGAACATAATCAGAGAGCCAAGTTATAATTTTGACCAATAACGTCAACATTAAAACCCAAGATATTGGAGTGTTTTGTTTCCCATTGTAGAATCTTCTTGGAAGAATCTAAAACAAGTGGCAAGGGTTATCCACAATGAGAAATCTAAGTTCAACTTCCTTTCCGATGTTAATTGTCTTCTTCAACGAGCTAACAACATCATTTGAGCCGGCATTGTCAACTGTAATTGTTGTAACTTTCTCTATTTCCTAGGAAAGCAAACACTTTTCAATCACCTTACCTATTGCCTTGCCTTAGTGACTATATATTGGACAAAAACTTTAAGATATTTTTGTACAAAGTCCAATTGTTATCAATGCACTTGATGATTAGACACAAGCAATTGATTCTATGCAAAGAAATCCATGTGACAGTTGTCAAACACGCTCTTCAACAACTAGATTTCAAAGGGTTTTCAAATTCAACTTTCCTACACAAACATTCCATATTAATACCTAGCAACTCTATTTCATGATGGAACAACAAACTTGTTATGAATTTGGGAACAGAAATGTCTGAAACCTTGGCCCTCTACAAACTTAAACGGAAGCTCGTCAACGACTATCATAAACGCCAAGGCTTTCCTAAACGCCAAGGCTTTCCTAACATTGTTATAATCATAAACGCACTTTACATCTTCTCCCCTAAGGGACCCTACAGATCAAATTGTGGTTGCACTTGCTTAAGTTTCTCTGGGCATGCTTTCAAATGGTTCCTAAGTGTGCTACAACAACAACAACAACAAACTCACTGCCACAAGGCTCCCACCAAAGCAAGGTCTGGTGGGTGATGTATGCAACCTTACCCCTTCAAGGTGCACCCAAACCATGTCACCTACCAGAAGAATGAACTGAATACTCATACCTGCCTTGGCAAGTACAAGCCAATAACCATACCTGCTCCACTGGGTGCCCAACCCATACCCATCTCAGTTTGTGTACCCGGCATGTTATCCGTATTCATCCATGTGTAATTACTTAAAAATTACTTTTTGTAACGTTACTATATTTATCACATTATTTAATAGATAAATTAAGTATATAAATCAAGTACACATACCTTTTCTGTTTTCAAATTAGTTAAATACAAATTAGGATGAGTGGTGCGGGGTAGATATGGGACGGGAATAAGGCAGGGAGGGCATGGGACGAGTAAAAGATTATACTCGTATCACCCCATACCCATGGCGTGTATTTCCACGTGTACTCCATTAATTCTACCCACATCACTATCCATCTCACTCACACCCATACCCGACCCGGGTTTCACTCGCCCCATTTACCAGGCATTAATGCACTGAATCCCATTAGAACACCGAAGTTAAGCATGCTTGGGCGAGAGTAGTACCAGGATGGGTGACCTCCTGGGAAGTCCTCATGTTGCCAATCCTATAAGGTTGGGGGTCCTTAGAAACAGCCTTTCGGTAGAGTTACACCCTGAAGGGGTAAGGTTACGTACATCTACCCTCCCCAGACCCCGCTTAGGCGGGAGCCCTTGAGGCATTGGGTCTGTAAAAAAAACTTACCGTCCAAAATGACTCGATCTAATTGACCTAAAACCCAAAATGAATCAAAGTAAAGATGATCCCACCTAACTCAAACTTGAGTTAAATGTCCCCAACCAAGCTAACCCAAAACCCAAAATCACTCAACTTAATTGATCCGAAACTAAAGATGACTCCAACCCAAAATGATACAACCTAGCTCAACACCGACCTAAATTTCACCAACCCTAAGTCTAAAGTGACACAAAATCTAGGAAGCACCGATACTCTTTTTTGGCCAGAGTGTAGGTGTCCGACATATATTCGACTGCGACACGCTTCGAACACGTTCCGATACATGCCCGATATGTGAAAAAAGTATGCGATACTTCTTGTTTTAAATTTTGAATATCCTACACATTTCCGATACGTTTTCAAAACGCTTCCGATACGTGAAGAAAACTATCCAATTTGTTTTTTTGAATTTTGAATTTCCAACACGCTTCCAATACATTCCGACACATTTTTTATGGTTTGATTTTAAAAATATAATATTATAATATAATGTTATATAATATAATAATATGCATATTAAATAGTTAAATTATATCATATAAATTTTAATATGATTATATTTAAACATTTGAAAATAAACTAATATTTTCAAATGTTTTATAGTTGTTTTGATAAAAAAAATTAATATTTTTGTACAATATGAAAGAGAGGGAGTGTGATAAAAAAAGGAGAAAGAAACCTCCGTTAAGTCAATGAATGAGAGAGACAAAGACAGCAATGGCAGCGGCATGGCTTAAACCTCTGTTGATTTTTTTTGTTAGTTGTATATGCTTGAATTTGTCCTATTTTAGTTAAGCTTTACTTTCTTCTTAAGCTATGGCTTTTTTTTTTTTTTTTTTTTTTTTTAAGTTTATATCTCATGTATTTTCATCAATTACATATATATAAAAGAAAATACATAATTTTTAAGTATAGTGTCTTTAAGGTGTCGTATCCTAATTTTTTTGAAAAATCACATGTCGGCATATCGGTATGGTATCGTATCTCTTATCCGTGCTCCCTACGACAAAACAATTGCCCGAAACCTAGATGACCCCGACTTGTGCTAACCTAGTCCCAAAATGTCCCAACCTAATTTACTCAAAATCTAAGATGACTTCAACATCAAATGATCCAACCAAATTAAAACTCGACACAAATTGACCCAACCCAAAACTCAAGTCTCCAACTTTAAGTTAACTTGAAATGATCCAACTTAATCGACCTAAAACCCAAAACAACTTGAACAGTTATGAGATCACAATTTCAACCTCTAATTATTGTGATTATCCAAATAACAGCATTTCAATTCCACCCTAATTCTAATTCCATAAGAATTAGAAATGAAAATGTAAATCCAAGGTGCCAAATAGAGCCTTAGGGTTTTGGGTGGAGTGGGCAATGAGATGACTGACCTCGTAGCTAGTGATTGAGGAATGAGCGGGACAGTAGAGCTCTGCTTCAGCTCCGTTGGCTGTTCTTGCTGGCTCTCCTCTTCAGCCTTTAATGGAATCTATATAATCTACAAGCCTTTTCTGGATTGCGTACATTTTAAAACACAAAACAGTTTAGAAGTCATTATTTATCCTTAAATTAGCCGTATTTTTTTTACATGTTTTTCCATATATATTTACATTAACAGCTGTAGATGTTCTTTACATATTTGCCAAATGGTCTGAAGTTCTATTTTCAATTTAAACCTCTCCTTGAGAAATTATTAACTGGCTCTTGTGATATGTGAATCATCGCATGAGTTGAGATTTACCAAATAGCTAGATTCCCCTTTAGCAAAAATATAATTTTCTCCTTTAAAATCATATATATATATAGGGTGAATATTAAATAAGAGCATTTGAATATGGTGAGATATAAGATCTTAAATCTCAACCATTAAATTCAAAATGAAAGGATGAGATTGCACATATAAAGAAGAGGAGGAGAGAGAAAGAGTTCTTAGCCTTTCATTTTGAATTTAATAGCGGAGATTTAAACTTTCATAACTCACCATAGTCAAATGCTCTCATTTGATATTTACTATATATATATATATATCCCAGAGATTTATTTTCGCCTTTAATGAATTCAATCTGAAAATCAAATACTAATAATATTGCCTGCCATCCGGCAAAAATTTGCTTTGAAACTAAATTTTTGACATCCTTTTGTAAAACTCATTTTGCAGATTTGCAATCAATTCGTAAAAGAAATGTTTTGTTGCACAGATCATCTTGGAATTTTGAAATATTTAAAACAATTGATAAATTTTCTTTTTTGATGGTTGAATAGTTTTTTTGAGGTCCGAGCCATAGACCTGAATGGAATCTAACTACTTGTTCCGGTCTTGTTCCTAATCTTTGTTTAAGTATTCCTCCATATCCAATATTTGAAGCATCTGTTTCAACAATTAGGAATGCTTCTGGGTTTGGAAGTGCTCAACATGGAAGACTTTTGACTCTTTCCTTAAGGGTTTGAACTACTGTTGTATGTTCCTTAGTCCAAGGAAGAGGGTTCTTGTTGAGTCTTTGATATAATGGTTGACACAGATTTCTAAGGTTGGGAAAAAAAATATGAAACATAGTTAAGACATCCTAAAAATCTTTGTAATTGAGTTTTATCTTTTAATTCATTTGAAAATTTGTTAGCAAACTCAATTGCTCTATCAATTGGTTTTATTGTTCCTTGGAAAATATCATGGCCAAGAAATCTGACTTTTGTTTGAAACAGTTTCATTTTTGAAGCGGATAATACTAAACCATTTTTCTTAATAACATATAGAAGAATATTTAAGTGTTTGAAATGTTGGTCGATATTATTTGAGAAAACAAGAATATCATCAATGTGCACAATAATGAAATCTGTATATTGAGTAAAAATATCGTTCATGATAGTTTGAAATTCAGATGGAGCATTTTTGAGTCCGAAAGGCATTACATTCCATTCGTAGTGTCCAAATGAAACCGTAAATGCTGTTTTGTAATGATCCTTTTCATTAACTTGAATTTGCCAAAAGCTGCTTTTTAGATCAAATTTTGAAAATATTTTTGCATCATATAGTCTATTGAGTAAGTCCCTTTTGTTTGAAATTGGATATCTGATCCATTAAAGAACTTTGTTGAGTGGTTTATAATTGATTACTAATCTTGGAACTCCTCGTTCTTTTTCATCTTGATTATTAACGTAAAAAGCGGAGCAATTCCATGGAGATTTTGAAGGTCTTATTAATTTTTTATCTAAAAGAGTTTGAATTTCCATTTTACAATGTTCTAGTTGTTCTTTTTTCATTTATATAGGTCTAGCTTTAGTAGGAATATTTTTTTTATTGAAATCTTTTTCATATGGGAGTCGAATAATATGTCGTTTTCTATCCCAGAAAGCATTTGGAAGACCAGAGCAAACTTCTCTGGTTATTTTGTTGTTTAATTGATTGATTTTATTTTGAACATTGGGTTGAAGAAGTTGTTTTTCAATTTTTTAATATTATATTTCTTTTTGAAGATGTTGAATATGATTTTTCTTATTATGTATTAAATTTATTTGTTTGAATATTGCAGTTGATTGTAAAAGATTTAGGTCTCTTTGTTGAATTGGATTGATGAATTGGAAGGTTATTGGGATATCTTTGATTTTGGTGTGGACTCCTTCTTTTTGTAACCATAAATGGATATATTTGACTAATGAAGGAGTTCCTAGTATAATTTGTTGTTGAAGGTCTTTGACTAATATAAAAGGAGTTTTGAAACATATGCCATCATTGCAAATGTAAGAGTTTGATCATTTGTATTTGATATTCATTCTATCTCCACTCGCAGTGTGAAGACTTTCAAGTGTCTTCTCATACTATTTTGAGGGAAGGAGTCTTTCTTGAATACAATTGAGATCTGCACCTGAGTCTACCAGGGCTTGAGTTTGAATTTTATAATCTTTTGAAATATGGAGTGTTATATGGATATACCATTTTTGGTATTCTATTATTTGAAGAAATTTGTCATTTGATGTTGGTTCTTCGGGTATTTGAATATTCTGTAATTGAGTTTATTCTGATTCATTATTTGAATTATCTAGCTTAGATTCCAGATATGTTATTTTGGTCTCTAATTCTAGACCTTTTGACTCTATAAGGGATAGTTTTGATTTTGCTTCTAAATCTTGATATTGTATTATTATTAATTCAATTTGTAAATGTTGAATTTATTTTTTTAAATCATTGATTTCTTTTTGTAGATCACCAGTTGAAATTTGTCAAAATATATTTGGCGTAGGGTATCTTTCAAATATTT